>CM065728.1:25630642-25653142 GCA_033310375.1 Conus canariensis
GAATACCCCTAACATTCTTTCCGGTTTTAATCACTACAGGCAGGCATCGAAAATCGATATGCAGTCTCTCTGGTGGAAAAGTGTACAGCTACCGTCCATTTTTAGTCAACGAACGAAAAACAAGAATTTTAAGGAGAGGCTTTTTTGTTTGCTTTAAACTGAAATCGATTCTCCCCTGGTTTCCATTTTCAGTTATTGAAAAAAAGACATGGATCTTCTAAGAGAAGGCACTGTGGTTGGCAGAATAGCTGTACATTAGTTTCCATTTTGCGTCATAGGGTGAAGGGCAAGGAACTTCAAAGAAGAGATAATCTTGTTGGCAGCTAAGCTTTGAATTAGTTTCCATGTTGTCTTTGAGTAAAGTGCAAAGGTGTTCCAAGAAGAGATAATCTTGCTGGCTGAATAGCTCTAAATCAGTTTCACTTTGATATAGTCAACTGCAAAGATGCTCCAAGAAAAAATAGTCTTGCTGGCAGAATAGCTCTAAATTAGTTTCACATTGACTCATTGAGGATAGGGCAAAGATGTTCCAAGAAGTGATGATCTTGCTGGCAGAATAGGTCTACATTAGTTTCACATTGAATCAGTAATCTTCCTTCGATACAAAGACGGAGATGAAGAAATTGCAATTCCAACAGGAAAATACTCCACCAACTTCCGAGCTGAGCGAGAAGCCCTCTGTGAGGCAGCCACAACAGTCTTGCAGAACTCCAAAAGAACAACAGGGCAGGTGGTGGTCTTCTCTGACGCTCTCTCCGTGCTCCAAGCCCTCAAGAACTCCCGCTGCAAAGAACAGAACCATATCACTTCAGCCCTTGTTGCCCTGAGTGCCAGAGTGGAGAAAGTGGTGATACAATGGGTACCAGCACACTGTGGCATCAGAGGCAACGAAAAAGCGGACATTCTGGCAAAAGATGGTGCACAGAAGGAGCAGGCCAACAACCTGGTGTCATACGATGAAATTAAGACAATCATCAAGGCACAACAAGGAATAAAATGGCGCCTCCTGCATCCCAAATACAACCCAGAAGACACATACCATTTGCTGGGACGACGGGAACAGGTCAAGATCTTCCGCCTGAGGACTGGACACAATCGCCTGCTCCACCACATGCACACAAAATTTGGCATTGGACAGAGTGGAGAGTGCCCTTGTAGTGAGGGACCAATGACAACTGACCACATCCTTCAAGTCTGTACGACGTATGCAGCATCCAGGAGAAAGTACTGGCCAACACCGACAGCAGTGGAAGCCAAGCTGTATGGCACCCTGGAGGAGCTGCGACGGACGGCAGCCTTCATCGAGGACACCGGGCTGCTCATCTAACGGGATGGCGAACGAGGAAGAAGAAGAAGAACATTGAATCAGTGAAGGAACGGCAAGGATCTTCCAAGAAGCTGAATGCCGTTAAATTTACTGTGTACTTTGAGTCATCGAGTAAAGGGCAAGGATCTTTGAAGAAGAGATAATCTTGTTGGCGAAATAACTCAAAAATAGTTTCTACGCGGTTGAGTCATTGAGTAAAGGGCAAGGACCATTGAAGAAGAGATAATCTTGCTGGCGAAATAGCTCTAAATTTGTTTCCACGTTGAGTCATTGAAATAAGGGGCAAGAATCTTCTAATGACAGATACATTTGCCGGCAAAGTATGATTAGTTTCCACTTTGAGTCTTTAAATAAAGTGCTAGGGTCTATGAAGAAGAGATACGCTTGCTGGCAGAACACCTCTATGTTAGTCTCTACTTCAAGTCGTGAGTGAAGGGCAAAGATCTTCCAAGAAGAAATACTCTTGCTGGCACAATACCGTTACATTACTTTCCACTTTGAGTCATCGAGTAAAGGACAAGGATCTTACAAAAAGAGACAGTCTTGATGGCAGAAAACCGCTTAATTAGTGTCCACTTTGAGTCACTAAAGAGACAGTCTTGATAGCAGAAAACCGCTTAATTAGTTTCCACTTTGTGTCGCTAAAGAGACAGTCTTGATAGCAGAAAACCGCTTAATTAGTTTCCACTTTGAGTCACTAAAGAGTCTTCATGGCAGAAAACCACTTAGTGTCCACTTTGAGTCACTAAAGAGACAGTCTTGATAGCAGAAAACCGCTTAATTAGTTTCCACTTTGTGTCGCTAAAGAGACAGTCTTGATAGCAGAAAACCGCTTAATTAGTGTCCACTTTGAGTCACTAAAGAGACAGTCTTGATAGCAGAAAACCGCTTAATTAGTGTCCACTTTGAGTCACTAAAGAGACAGTCTTGATAACAGAAAACCGCTTAATTAGTGTCCACTTTGAGTCACTACAGAGACAGTCTTGATAGTAGAAAACCGCTTAATTAGTGTCCACTTTGTGTCACTAAAGAGACAGTCTTGATAGCAGAAAACCGCTTAATTAGTGTCCACTTTGTGTCACTAAAGAGACAGTCTTGATAGCAGGAAACCGCTTAATTAGTTTCCACTTTGAGTCACTACAGAGACAGTCTTGATAGCAGGAAACCGCTTAATTAGTGTCCACTTTGAGTCACTACAGAGACAGTCTTGATAGCAGAAAACTGCTTAATTAGTTTCCACTTTGTGTCACTAAAGAGACAGTCTTGATAGCGGGAAACCGCTTAATTAGTTTCCGCTTTGTGTCACTAAAGAGACAGTCTTGATGGCAGGAAACCGCTTAATTACTTTCCACTTTGAGTCACTAAAGAGATAGTCTCGATGGCAGAAAACCACTTAGTGTCCACTTTGAGTCACTAAAGAGACAGTCTTGATAACAGAAAACCGCTTAATTAGTGTCCACTTTGAGTCACTACAGAGACAGTCTTGATAGTAGAAAACCGCTTAATTAGTGTCCACTTTGTGTCACTAAAGAGACAGTCTTGATAGCAGAAAACCGCTTAATTACTTTCCACTTTGAGTCACTACAGAGACAGTCTTGATGACAGGAAACCGCTTAATTAGTGTCCAATTTGTGTCACTAAAGAGACAGTCTTGATAGCAGAAAACCGCTTAATTAGTGTCCACTTTGTGTCACTAAAGAGATTGTCTTGATAGCAGGAAACCGCTTAATTACTTTCCACTTTGAGTCACTACAGAGACAGTCTTGATAGCAGAAAACCGCTTAATTAGTGTCCAATTTGTGTCACTAAAGAGACAGTCTTGATAGCAGAAAATCGCTTAATTAGTGTCCACTTTGTGTCACTAAAGAGATTGTCTTGATAGCAGGAAACCGCTTAATTAGTTTCCGCTTTGTGTCACTAAAGAGACAGTCTTGATGGCAGGAAACCGCTTAATTAGTTTCCACTTTGTGTCACTAAAAAGATAGTCTTGGTGTCAGAAAACCGCTTAACTAGTGTCCATTTTGTGTCACTAAAGAGATAGTCTTGATGGCAGAAAACCGCTTACTTAGTTTCCGCTTTTTGTCATTGAGCAGAAGACATTAGAAGCAGAAGACATGGATCTTCCAAGGAGGGGGGAGTTACTCTTGCTGGCAGGAAACCATCACATTAGGTTCCACTTTGAGTCATTGAGTGAAAGGCGAGGGTCTTCCAAGAAGAGAGATTATTGCTCGCAGAAGGGCGAAGACCTTCTGAAAGGAGATGTTCTTACTCGCAGAAAGGCGCTCATTCATTTTTCTACATATTAGTGATTGAAGTGCGATCATCTTCTGAGAAGAGATACTCTTCGCTGGGAAGTTAGTTCTAAATCAGTTTCCACTGTGAATCATCTGAAGTATCGGTGACGGCAAGGATCGTTTGAGGAGACGGTGTACTGCTGAGGAAATGCCACTCAGTTAGATTCAAGATTTAGCCAATGAACGGACTGTACGGTTCGTTTGAGAAGGGATTTTTTTTCGACTATTGTTCAGTCTCAGTTAAGCGATAGGAAAAGCTTTGAATTTGTGTCACTCTCGTCCCCCCCCCCCCCACTACCTTTCTGTGATAAGCAGGGCAACCTACCCTGGGTCCGACCTGGTTTGGCCTCTATAAGCTAAACATGATGCTACTGGTTGAAGATTATGTTTCTCATCTTACTTGTTTGTTGCATCACTTTTCAGAAGTATACAGCGCCGTATCTGTCTGTCTGTCTCTCCTCCACCTGCCCACTTCCCCCACCCTTCCTCCACCTCCCTCTCTCTCTCTCTCTCTCTCTCTCACCTCTCTCTTCACACTTCTCCTTCACACAACCACACACACACACACACACACACACACACACACACACCACACACACACACACACCACACCACACCGCACTAATGCGCGCGGGAGAGCACAGGCACAAGCACAACTTACACATCCCAATTCACTTCGTACCATCTCACCCACCCTCCCTCCTCTCTCTCTCTCTCTCTCTCTCTCTCTCTCTCTCTCTCTCTCTCTCTCTGTGTGTGTGTGTGTGTGTGTGTGTGTGTGTGTGTGTGTGTGTGCATGTGTTTTCTGTCTGTCTGTCTAATTGTCTCTGTCTGTCTGTCTACATTTATGCGTACGCACGCGTGGAAACATGCACACATATGCACGCTTTCCTTTAACCCTACCCAATAAAACTCCCAGAGGAAGCATTACCATGAAAGCTAAATGTCATTCCATCCCTTAGTTCCAGACCCCCCATCCACAGAGTAGCACCACAGACTTGGTAACTGGAGTCAGTGCCCTCAACACAGCAGTGAGAACCACCGACCACGCTTCCTTTAATCACCACGAGTGCACATTCTGGGACTAAGGCTGACTCAAAGTCAGTCTGCGATTAATGTCCAGCCAATCTGTAGTTGAGCGGTTAGACAAATACAGTCGTGGTTTTCAGCAGACTGAAATATTGGCCTTCTGGTAATATGTGTACATTATTTCATTTTGAGACTGTCATTCAATGTTGATGGTGCAAGAAAACTTCGTATTTGTCGGTGAAGTGGTTCATCGCAAATTCAGAAAAAGAAAACTGTCTTGTTTTTATTCACTAAACAAACACCATTTAGTTCCCAGGTCACTAATTCCAGAGCCCAACAGGGCCTCGGCTGGCATTGCAATGATGAACGGCTACACCACTTGTCTCCCCTCTGACGGTTGCGGACATGTGTCCACGTGCAGCAAAGCTCTACCCTAGTTTTCGTTTTGCTCATGCTGCTGTGTGTTTGTGCTGTGCGTGTTTGGACTTCAGCTTTTGAATCCACCTTGACTGATAACAGGATCAAGACATCTGAACTGTTTCACATTCTTTGGTTGCTGTCACGCTTTCTTTGATGTTTCTTCCTCGATTTATGTCATTAAAAAGTCAATTTTGTACAAGCCCAGAGCTAGGCTAGAAATCTTTTTCAAAATCTCGTTCTTGAGGCTTCAATGCCCCACTTTGATCTGCGTGAAATTCTAATACAACGATTACCAGATCTAATCACCTTCAACTAAACCTGTGTGATATGGTGGATAGAGGGTGCTGACTTCCCAGTAAGTTATTAAATGACCAGCAATATAACTGGTCCAGAAGAACGTTCGTGGGGATGGGCCATTTTTCTGAAACAACTCCACAGGGGTCACCACAATCACCGAACAGCGAATTAGTCTGTGGTGAGTGTCAGGCGATATCCACGCATCCCTTGGGTTATTTTTGACCGGGGATCAAATATTGGGGCGTGAAAATGGCAACAAATGATATTGCCTGTCGCTGGGGGCCGACATCTTTCCCACAGCATGTCAGGTCCTTACAGTCGTCACGTCTCCAACTGGAATGACCACTGCCCTCGCTCACCGACCCCATGCCCCTAGGGCACTAGCTGGGCTGTCAGCAGGGACACATGCAATCCAACACTGGACATTCATTGACGTCTACTCAGGGTATTTCTTTGTGGGTCCCTATCTGCGTACGTGCCCTTGAGGAAAGAGACAGATATATTTTGCGCTATGGAGAAATATTGTGTAGCAGAGAAGAAAAAGGTTGACGAGTGTGTGTGTGTGTGTGTGTGTGTGTGTGTGTGTGTGTGTGTGTGTGTGTGTGTGTTTGTGTGTGTGTGTGGTGTGTGTGTGTGTGTGTGTGTGTGTGTGTGCGCGCGCGCGCGCGCGTGTGTGTTTTGGGAAAAAAGGTGGAGGGGGAGAGCAAACAAACAGTTATTCCGTCATTTCAGAAATGATCAAACCAACATTTAGAACACAGAGGCGGAAAGAGAGAGAAGTGGGAAGCAGGAAAGGGAAGGGAGAGGGGGAGAAGGGGGCGGGGAAGGAGGGGGTGTTCAAGTGTAAATGTTAACCCCTTCACTGCCAGCGTATGGAGGTTGTCAAACACTGTCCTGGCTTGACTGTGACAGTCCCCACCCCACCCCCCCCACCTCCCCCACATGCCCCTCACACTGGATGCCCCTTACAGTTCTCTGGTATTTTCATTACTTCAGGCAAACACTCTCAATCCGCTTCCCAAGGCACTCAATGGAAGCTAGAACAGGAAAATGAGAACAGAGAGGAGAAGGAGGAGAGCGGAAGGGGGGGGGGGGGGGCAGAGGTAGGAATAATATAGAAATGGCTGCATAGAGGAAAAAAATGTAATGATGAATGTACAAGGAAATGTTTGGGCCAAAGCTTAAAGATCCAGAAATGATGCGGAGGAGTTCACCGTATGCCAACCCGCCGCAAGTGTGGATTGGCTCCACTGTCTAACTCAAGACTGGTCATTCACATCAATGCTGACAACTGCTAGGAAATGAATGAAGAATTGTGCATGCTACAGCGGGGGAAGGGAGGGGGGGGGGGGGAGGGTGTCAAAGCCAGCTGGGCAATTTGGGACATCTGTTTTGACATGGACAATATCACAAGGCCAGAGCCATCTTGAATTCAGACGATTAGACAAAGGAGAGGGACTTGAGACATATAATGATACGAATGGTGAGAAATGAACGCAGCCATTATTTCTGACCTCTATGCAGCAGAAATGGTAACGCCATCTGATTGGTGGGCGGAAACACTGGCATTCTCATTGTCCTCTAGCACGGTTGCTGTCTTAAAGGCAGGCCGTGTTGTGACTATACGGTTGTGACTGTTCTCCGAATCAGGTCTCTCTGCCCTAACGGTATGGCGCAAAATGACAATCGGGCTGATGAAGTCGTCGGCAGGTCATTATGAGGTGGAGATATAAATGGGAAAGTCGCATGAAAATAAACTGTGAAATCACAGGAAGAGGCATTGACTCACGTACGTACACACGTATATGTGTGCGCGCACACATGCAAGCACATACATGTACAAACATACACATACATGCGCGCGCACATACAAACATGCACACACACACGCACGCACACACACACACACACACACACACACACACACACACACACACACACACACACGCATACACACACACGCACGCACATACACACACACACACACACGCGCACACGCACACGCACACACACACACACACATACACACAGGTACATTGTATCATGATTTATACAAGTTACGTATTTGCTTGATATAAATTAGGTGCTTTTGAAAATGTTAATTGTTCTTGTGGTTGTATGCTGTATTTGTTTCTTTCATTTTTTGCGATGAGCGCAGAATGTAAAAAAAATCTGGAAAGCTTATTCTGTTACCCTCAGTAGTGGTAGATTAGACTTGATAAGACTTCACGCACGCACACACACACACACACACACACACACACACACACACACACACACACACACACACACACACACACGCGCGCGCGCGCACACGCACACACACAGTGAGTTAGCGCGCGGGGGCACGCACATGCATGCATACACATATTCACAATACAAACGTAAACACAAGCCACTTCACACTTCTCGACTCTGCTCACGTTGTCTTATTCATACACGCGCACACACACTCACGCGTACACACACACACACACACACACACACACACACACACACACACACACACACACACACACACACACACCAGTAACCCCTAACACTTCACCACCCACACCTACCACTCCATAACCCACCACCCACTTCCCCATATGCATATCACACAACAACACAGCACACGCTGCAGCCGTTTTGGTTTGTTCTCCCTCAAGACAACCCCGGCACAAACGAAAATGGAAACGAGGCAGAACGGAAATGGAAAGTGACAATCACAGATCAAGACACCACTTGGCCTAAGGATTGGCATGTTCGTAGGGAACTGTCGTTGGAAGGACATTGTAGTGATGCTCTCCGGAGGGAGATGCTCGCTCACGCCGGCTCCACGACATGGCAATGATCGGAGGGGGCCTTATTAGGCGTTTTTCCGTCTGTCGGCACCCACGAAGCGACTTGAACGCAGTGCGATGTCTCCTCTAGTAGGTTGTCTCTTGGCACCCTAACACTTGCTCTGTCTTAACTGCAGAATCTTTGTGTGATTGTGAATGGGGCCTTGCTGGAACAAGCGGGAGTTAGATACCTGAGAGAGAGAGAGACAAACACAAAACAAAAGAAAAAGCCCACTGTGCTTGAAGAAAGATACGTTGGCAGTCAAGGCGTAGAACAAACGAGAAAGTGACCAGCTCTTCTCTCAGGATGCCGCCTGGCGTGCGGTCAGGTCATCACTCCAACGTGTCTCTCCGTCCGAGGCGCTGCTGAATGTATGATTCTGTCCGACACGCTCCAGCCCAGGGAGGTCCGAAGACGCCGTTGCGACTGATAGACGATCATGACAGACCACTGCAAGCGTCGACGTGTGGGGGGTACTTTCTTTCTTTCTTTCTGCGTACGCAGGCTGATACTCCTGCGGACATTGCCTGTATAGACAGGCAGTGGAGTTTTGTGTGTATGACCGTTTTTTTTTTTTATCCCGCCGTTAAGGCAGCCATACCCCATCTTCGGGGAAGGTGCATGCTATGTGTAACGTGTCATCCATACCAACGGCCAGACTGGCCTTCTCTTCCGAAAGTTGGTGATGGATTTTACGAGTGTGCAAGATGTTGTGCGTGCGTTCACACACGGAACCTCGGTTTATAGTCTCATTCGAAGGACTGTATGAGGAATGGAGTCAGAACCAATGTTAACTCCGAGGGAAAAATCCCCTTGTACCGTGTGGGGGGTACTACCCATCCGCGCCTGTATGTAACGGTTAGGGTGCTGATACGTGTGTTCCCGATTCTTCATCTTTCATACTGTGTGGCTTAAAACAGCTCAGGCGTAGAAAGATGGAGCTACGCAATGATGTTGCAGGAACGGGAGGGTATTGCATTTTGGAAAGTGACGCGCACTGTCAAATCGGCCGTTTACTCTGCGGCGTATGGGGCGCAGGGGTACTTCGAAGCGCACTATGCACAACCGACATTGCTTCTTCTGCTGTTACTCATGTTGATGGCCATTATAGCATGTCAGTGGACGACGGGGATTTTGCTCTGTGATATCCATCTCCTCTCCGAGTATCCAGGTGCATGTTAGGTGGTTTTGTGGTGCCGTAACCCACGGAACCATGACATAGATTGTAGCATCTTTAACTCGTGTGATCTGATGTACTCTGCTCGTAACCCACGGAACCATGACATAGATAGTAGCACCTTTCAGTCGTGTGATCTGATGTTCTCTGCTCGTAACCCACGGAACCATGACATAGATAGTAGCACCTTTCAGTCGTGTGATCTGATGTACTCGGCTCGTAACCCACGGAACCATGACATACATTGTAGCATCTCTCAGTCGTGTTATCTGATGTACTCGGCTCGTACACACGCGAAGGGGACTGAACCTCCGGCAGGTCCGCTGATAATGATGTTGACCCGGAACATCGGATTTTGTTTTCATGAAAAGAAATCAGTATTTTCCAATATATCATATCGATGCATAAATTGTGATGCAAAGAATGAGTTTGGGCACGAGCTTTTGTTATCAAAATTCTTTTTCAACTTTTGATTATCAAGCGCTTATGGATTAGTCTTTAATCAACTACGTGAGGTCTATCATAAACAGCTTTCTTAGTGCGCATGCGAGCGTGTGTGTGTGTGTGTGTGTGTGTGTGTGTGTGTGTGTGTGTGTGTGTGTGTGTGTGTGTGTGTGTGTGCCTGCGCGCGCAGGCGTGTGTGTGCGTCTGTGCATGCGTTTGTGAGTGAGTGTGTGGTTTGTTTTATTCAAACTAGTCACCAATTTCATTTTAAAACGTAGAACGTTCGAAAACGATGAGTTTCATGGTCGGGCCGGGTCGTGCACGTGCGAATGTTTATAAGGGAATAGCCAAGAAGAAGTGTAGGGAGGGTAGAGGGCGGAAAACGGGGAGAGGGGGGAGGGGAGGGTCACAGTAGGGGGGGGGGGGGTGTGAGTGAAAGGGAGGAGGGGGCCGAGTAACCATGCTTTTGGAGGCTGGGCGCTGACCAATAAGGCTGCGGAGCGTGCATGCCGGAGAGGCCATCAAGAGATCAAGGGACAGGAGCTCCTTTTCCACTAATTTGATCCGGTTCCTCGCATGGCTTGTGCTCTGTGCTGTTGGTCCAGATTGCAGCTTGGTATATGCACCGCTTTATTTACACGAAAACTACTGAAGTGTGTGTGTGTGTGTGTGTGTGTGTGTGTGTGTGTGTGTGTGTGTGTGTGTGTGTGTTGTGCGCGTGTGTGTGTGCGTGTATGTGTGTTTGTGTGTGTGTGTGTGTGGTGTGTGTGTGTGTGTGTGTGTGTGTGGAGAGAGAGAGAGAGAGAGAGAGAGAGAGAGAGAGAGAGAGAGAGAGATTCCCATGGCGATACTGGTGATGATATGAAAATGACTTTCATAAATGTCTATGATGATGGCAAAGACGACGACAAAGACGATGCCTTATATATATATATATATATATATATATATATATATATATATATATATATGAAGGCTCATTTTGAGAAGCATTTATTTTATTTTTCCCCATTCACCCACTCAAGCACATACCGTTAGTTAGGCAGAATTATCTACCACTGTAGATATGAATGCTTGTCTCCCCCTATTTCTTCAATCTAAGACATAAGAGCAAGCTTTGTTTATAATTGAAAATTTCTTGCAGTCATTGCAACACCAAGCTGCTCTGTAAGTTGCTGGAATGGTGCTCGGTACTTATCCTTGGAATTTATTAGTTTATTGTTATATATATATATATATATATATATATATATATATATATATATATATATATATGTAAACAGTCATAGTTTGATGCAGATGTCAGTTTCCATTGTAGGCAGGTGACAGAGTCAGTACTGAACTCTGTGCAGTTTGATAGCTGATAAATGACTAATACAGTTGTTTGATTCAGCTGTGTACAATGGATGAGACCGACGTAATTATTTACCACCTGCTGTAATGTGCTATTTATTTTCTCTCTCTGCCTCTCTGTCTTTCTTTCTGAGCCTGCCTGTCTGTCTCTCTCTCTCTCTCGCTCTCTCTCTCTCTCTCTCTCTCTCTCTCTCTCTCTCTCTGCGTCTGTCTGTCTGTCTGTCTGACTCTTTCATGTATAAATGAACACAAACGTACGCACTTACGTCACTCACACAAACGCACACACACACACACACACACACACACACACACACACACACACACACACACACACACACACACACACACATTCACACCTCCTTTTCACCTTCCCCAATATTACTCTCAAAAGAAGCATTACCAGGAAGTCATTTTACTCACTTAATTCCTGACCCCCGTCCGACTAACAGGAGTCACTGTCCTCTACACAGCAGCTAGAAGAAACGCCGACAACGCTTCCTTTAATCGCCTGAAACGCACGTTGTGGGAATGAAAAGTTGATACAAAGACGATGTGCTATTGATGTCCAGCCAACCAGCAGTTTAGCGGTCAGACTGCACAGTCATGGTTTTCAGCCTATTGAAATATTGGCTGTGTTGACGTTCGTGTATCACTTCATTCTACGACTTTAACTTCCTTCAGTTTCCACGCTGCATAAAATCCTCGAAACAAGGAACTCAACTCCCATGTATCTACCCTGGCCATTCTGCAGCAGTCCACTGAGAATACCGTCATCCAGTGGATTCCCTCACACTGCAATATACGTGGCAAATGATGAAGCTGACCAACTGCGCAAAGGAAGGAAGACAGCAGCCCCAACTGGAGCAGGAAGTCTCCTTTGGAAAAATCAAAAGTATTATCAAGGAGAAGCAAAAAAAAAAACAAAAACAAAAAAAAAAGATGGCTTGAGCAGCACCCATACTTCAACAAGAAGGATGCATACTACCTGCTGCCCAGGTTAGACCAAGTGAGCATTGTGGGACTGAGGACAGGGCACTCCAAACTGAGACATCACATGTTCACAAAATGCCACTTTGGCGAGTCATCAAGTTGCCCATGCGGTACAGCCCCAATGACAGTGGAACACTTCCTGCAGGACTGTCCGACTCATAAAAAAGCTAAGGGCAGAGACCTGGCCTGCCAACGCACCGATGAGAGGAAAGCCTTATGGATCACTGGAGGGCCTCCGCCGTACAGCAGCCTTCGTCAATGCCTCCAGGGTTCCTGTCTGAGTGAACGAAGAAGAAGAAGAACGCTGCGTAAAATCTTCATACTTTGTCAGTGAAGAAGTCCCTCGTACGTTCAGAAAAACAAACAAACAAACAAACCTATCTTGCTTTCTTTAGTAAATGTACACCATCTGGATCACAGGTCACTAATTCTGGAGCTCACCAGGGCCGTGGTAGTGATGAAGGCTGCACCAGTTGTCGCCCTTCTGATGGATGTGCAACTGTGTGGGTGCTGAGATGCTCTCCCCTGGTTTTCGCTTTGCTAGTACTGCTACTGTTTGCATTTCCGTTTTAAGATCCCGCTGATGATGGCGCAACGTTACTTGAACTGTCACACGGTCTCCAGTTCTTGTCCACTGAATGTGATCTGAGGAACATACACAGCTTCGACTAACTCTTCTAGCTGTTACTTACACATGAAGTTACCGGTTATTTATGAGTTAAAGGTTTTGGTTCTTCACGAAAAGTACGATCGCTGGATACCCGTGATTTTCGGTACACTCTGTTCCTTCACTGAATGTCTTAGTAGTCGCTGCTTTTCAATGATCTGCGGCAAGACATTATTCTCTTTCACACATACGCATTCGCGCATGCGCGCGGGCCCGCGCGCGCGCGCGCACAGACACACACACACATATACAGACAGACACACACACGCACACACACACACACACACACACACACACACACACACACACACACACACACACACATTGATATTGATTGTCCATGACTTAATGCAAGGATTTATACCCCAGAAAACATCTCGGGCACGGTTTACCATGATCTTTGTTCTTTTCACCGAAAGTCTAGATGGCTTGATGTTCGTGATTTACTACGACAGATCTGTACAGCAAACTAACGCCTTGAGATGCTCACCCATCATACGTAGGTTTCAATCCTGACAGCCCCAAGAAGAAGAGGGGAAAAAAATTCTAATAACAAGTCATCATGACCTGGATGCAGCCCGCTCCGTTAAAAGTGTTAGGAGTTTAAGGCCAAAACACTTGCTGAAGGGGAGAGAGTGTAAGGCGGGGGAGGGGGTAAAGGGCAGGGGTGGGATGCAGATGGGACCTTTTTCTCTGAAAACCTCCTGCTGTCCAGAGTTTCTTCCTGCTTTGTCAGTGACTTAAAAATCGACTTAGTGCAGCCAAGAGCCCCAAGAAAGAGTGAGTGAGTGAGTGAGTGAGTTCTTTAATTTATAGTCTGTTCACACTTGGTTATATTAGACTAAAAAAAAGGAGCAAGGGGAAGGGGAGCGTTTATAAAAATCTATCAGTTTGATGCGTGGAAAGCACTTTTTGCTATTTGCACAATTCCTGGTTTGTGGGGTTATTGTTTTGATAGAATCGTGTACAGTCACATCCACGTTCGATTCTTTATACAATGCAGTGAATATTGAACAATGAAAAAGAATATGGTCAACCTCGAAACATGCGTTAACATCTTTTTTTCTCGAGGACTGAATTCCCCACATCTTTCGATGTTAAATACCCGCACAGCGATTTCCAGGTTTGATTACTGTAACTACAGCCTCTGTGTCACGGCGGATGAGGGATTTCCAGGCTTTATTACTGTAACTACAGCCTCTGTGTCACGGCGGATGGAGGGATTTCCAGGCTTGATCACTGTAACTACAGCCTCTGTGTCACGGCGGATGGAGGGATTTCCAGGCTTTATTACTGTAACTACAGCCTCTGTGTCACGGCGGATGGAGGGATTTCCAGGCTTTATTACTGTAACTACAACCTCTGGTTCACGGCGGATGGAGGGATTTCCAGGCTTTATTACTGTAACTACAGCCTCTGTGTTACGGCGGATGGGTGGAGTACCTTCCCAGTAATTATGATGACATAACTACTAGTCCAGGCGTGTTCGAGGTCATGGGGATTGACCTGAACGACTCCCGTATGGGGTCACTGTCACCAGCACACCTTTCTCCGCGCCAGTGTCGGGCATGGGATGCCGCGCACCCCGGTCGGGTTTCGGTCCATATATGGGGTGTCGAGAATGGCATAGGTGATCGTTGCCCTGTCGGTTCGGGTCAGCGGTGTGTTAGGTCCCTAAGGTGTCGTTCTGTCTTCCACTGGAATGACCCCCCCCCCCCCCCCCCCCCTGCCCTCGCCCTAGACAGTGTCCGTGTTCCTAACACAGTATATATATATATATATTGTGGTGTGTGTGTGTGTGTGAGTGTGTGTGTGTGTGTGTGTGTGTGTGTGTGTGTGTGTGTGTGTGTGTGTGTGTGTGTGTGCGTGCGCGCTTGCGCGGTGTGTGGTGTTATACTAAAAGCAGACTGTCTTTGCGGACACATACAAAACGCTGCAATCTACCTCCCGCTCATCTGTCCTTTCTCTTAGTTAACCAAACTGTGGACATTGACCGACGCCCACTCAGTGCACGCCACTGTACGTCGCCGTCTGTGTATGTACCCCGGAGGAAAGAAACAGCAACTATGTTGTCGAAAATCCAACGTGTATGCAGAAGAAGTAAGCAGTGTGGCGTAAGTGCAGGTAAACATTATTTTGGAAACTACTAGGCAAATATTTAGAAACAAATACGTGGGAATGGAGAGGCGGAGGGGAAGAAGTGGAGGGGAAAGGGGAGAGAAGCTCTTCACTGACCGGTATGGGAGCTGGTGAATCCTGTCTCGTGAACAGAGCCATATGTTACGCTTTCGTCTCGAAGGTGAGATTCTTTAGCAATATGTGACATGACCGTGACTGCCAAACCGTGACATCTAACACAGAACACCACCTGTAATTCTGAGATATTTTCACTGCCACACTGACAAAACTCTTCATCTGACTGTTTATCAAGAAATATAAGAGAGCTATAAGAAATAGCTGCAACGGATTTCAGAATAATGAAGTCAAAGGAAACAGTTGAGCCAAAGCTTGGGGATAAAAAAAAAGAGAAAATGATGCCTCAATGTGCTATAACAGCCCATGTGTGGTTAGCTGTACTGCATAACAATCCAAACTCTGAAAGGAACATTAGTGCTTGCAATGTCTTGTAAATGTATAAAGAACTGTACGTATACTGCAGGAGTTCCAGAGAATGATGATCAGCATGGCATTCTTGATTTGAGGGGGAAAAACACGAGGCCAGAGCGATCTATCTTTGGGTATAGATCCGGAAGGGACAGACAAACATGGAGACAAGAGAGAAACGGTAGACACGGATAAACCGAGACATAAAACTACAGAGTTACATAGATATGGGAGCGACATAGACATAGTCATAGAGAAATGAAGGTGTACACGAACAGAGATGGCAGAGGCTATCTCTCGATCGAGCAACATTACTTTGTTGCTTTCTATTTCTGTCCGTCTCATATACACGTACGATCGTTTAAGAACGAATCTAAACGGATGATGTTCGACCCAGAAATATCTCGCATGAATACGTGAACACGGAGAAATGGAGACGTACAGACACGGGAACACAGAGAAACAGGGACACCTACCCCATGCAAGACTAGAATAACTCACATGCTGACATAGTCGTGAAAACAGAAATAGATGCACGTACTTGGGCGGTACGTAGACACGGAAATAACAGACATAGGGGCGATGAAGCGGGGACTTAGAAAAAGTGGGGACACGTCAGTGTGGAGACACGCTGAGGCCGAGGACTCGGACAGGGACACCATGTGGAGGGAACATAGAGAGATGAGAGTCACCTTTTCAGCTGGCTGTGGCCTGGCGCTGCCTTCCTGGTTTGAAAGCGGCTGACAATGTATCAAGGAAGATCATTTCACGACAAACCCTAAAAGGGGTGCACACACACACACACACACACACACACACACACACACACACACACACACACACACACACACACACACACACACACACACACGAGACTGAAGAGTAGCCACAATCTCATCTCAGACTTCGATCGCGATGGAGAGTTACAATTACGCTATGGCCCCCCCCCCCCCCCCCCATACACCTCCCCAGAAATTGTCCTCATGTGAATTGGACGTATATACGGGCATATACAATGACATTTATAAACAAAAAAGACATAGATAAAAAAAAAATTACAATCTTGTCTAACCTTTTTTTCCAGTTTAAAATCCACTTCAGTTTTAAAAAAATGTTGATTTTAAATAGCTGGAGGTCAAAGAGGGAAGCAATACACATTGTCGCTGATACCATTCACCGCAAGGGTAACATTATCTGATTGGTAGACGGAGATAATGTCAATGACCCGAAGCGCAGAGGCGGATCCAAAGGCCGGTGGTGTTGTGACAATAATGGTAATGATGACCTCCCGTATCATGTCGCCCTGTCAGTCCTCATGGTATGGCGGAAAGAAATCGGACAACGGGGGCTGATTGAACTGTCGGCAAGTCATGGTGGAAAGGAAAAAAAAAACACCAGAACATCACATGAAAAAGAACTGTAAAGTGACAGCAAGACGCGTTGACATACGCCCACGCCTGCACGTATCTTCGTCCGCGCCGCGCGCGCGCACACACACACACACACACACACACACACACACACACACACACACACACACACACACACAAACGCATACACATCGAGTAATCATGCATTTTCACACTGCTTATCAGTTTCCTTCTGTTGAGCACGGAAATCGTGGCGATGCTTCAATCTGTGTTCATAGTTTTGGGCGTGTTAGGAATTACCTGCAATGAGCAAATGACCCAAATGGACTAATTCGATAAAAGGCATCAGGGAGTGGCTATTATTGTGTGGACCCCCCCCCCCCCCCCACTGTCCAGTTAGTAGCAGGGCCCACACAGTCACTCCACATGATATTCGAAGCTCACGAAAGGTGCCCTCCCCCCCCTCTCCTCTCCCTCTCTCTCTCCTCTCTGTTCTGTCTGCCTGTCTGCTGCCTGTCTGTCTGTCTACCTCTCTGTGCGTGCGTGCGTGCGTGGTGTGGTGTGTGCGTGGTGTGTGTGTGTGTGTGTGTGTGTGGTGCTGTGTCTTTTGTGTGTGTGTGTGTGTGTGTGTGTGTGTGTGGTGCGGGTGTTGTCTTTTTGTTTATCTCCCTCCCTCTCTGCTTCCTCTCTCTCTCTCTCTCTCTCTCTCTCTCCTTTGTAAGTCTTCATCTGCCCCATCCTCCTCCCTCCTCTCTCTCTCTTCAACTCCCCTCTCTCCCTCCATCCTCCCTCCTCTCTTTCCCTATCTCCCTCCCTCCTTCTCCCCCTCCCTCCCTCCCTCCCTCCTCTCTCTCTCTCTCTCTCTCTCTCTCTCTCTCTCTCTCTCTCAGTGTGTCACTGTCTGTATCCACTCTGTCTGTCTCTTTCTGCCTCAAACGACTTCTGAACATCACGATGGGGACTCCAAGCACATTAAGTTATAACGAAACAGGGAGATTTCCGTTTTGTACATCCAGTCCCACAGAAACCATGCTAGATGTTGGTTAAAGATTACCTGGATGCAAGAAAACCGTATTCCACTTGAGGCATATAGAATGTTGCGTGACTTTCACCGCAGGAATGAAAATGAGTGGCTGTCACGCGTTTGTCTTTGATGGTACATGTGCGGATATCGTGGCGTTTTCGGGAAAGGGGTTAAAATGCCAGAGTGTAGAAAATTGAAAAGAATTTTAGCACGCTTTCGAAATGTGGTTATTTGACTGCCATTCACAAGGCTTACAGAGCAAAGTAATGTGGCATGATCTTTTCACGTCGTATTTCGCATTAAGACAACCGATTTACCCACCCTTTTATGGAAGCATAAGTAAAAATAACGTCTTACGTAATGTTCTCGCATGAGTCAAGCTTAGTATGTTTCTACTGAAACCAGATCGCTTATGATATTCAGAAAGATTCTGAAAATAAAGTTATGATTGTTTAGATTTTAAATGTGCCAGAGTCTGACCTGCAGTTTATTCCTGGGTTTAAACATTTTAGACAACAGTTCACCCCAAAGAACTATAATATCCGTCGTAACGCAGTGGGATGTTCATAACTGTGGCGTTATCTTTCTATTTTTCTATCACAAGGTTTTGTTTCCCCAAACAAGTTTTGCTGTTTGCTAACAAGCACAGTTAAAATCTCTCTCTCTCTCTCTCTCTCTCTCTCTCTCTCTCTCTCTCTCACTCTCTCTCTCTCTCTCTCCACCCCACCCCCCAAAGCACCATAGGAGCTAGAAATGAATTATCTTCAAATGTCAGTGAGTACGAGTACACTGTAACACTGTAATGTATTAATCTGATGTACATCACGTTGTCTTCATTTGTTGGGGAAGGGGGTCCTATGGATTAGTTTCGAGACGAATATCATTGTCAGGCATGGCCACTCTCCCACCATACTTATTCTGTCATGGGGCAGAGAAGGTCCTATCAAGACATCTTTCCGACTAAATCCATCCATCCCCCCTCTCTCTCTCGCCCTCTCTCTCTCTCTCTCTCTCTCTCTCTCTCTCTCTCTCTCTTTTCTCCCTCCTCTTTCCCCCCCCCTCTCTCTGTTTCTCTCATCACCCCACCTCTGTCCCATCTATCTCGCTCTCCCTGTCTCCCCCCCCACTCTCTCTCTCTAATCTCTCTCTCTCTCTCGCTCTTTTTTCTCCCTCCCTCTTTCCCCCTGTCTCTCTCTATTTCTGTCATCACCACACCTCTGTCCCATCTATCTCGCTCTCCCTGTTCCTCCCCCACTCTCTCTCTAATCTGCCTCTCTCCCCTCTCTCTGTCTCTCTGTCTGTCTCTGTCTCTCTCTTTTCTGTCTCTCTCTCTCTCTTCTGTCTGTCTGTCTGTGTCTGTCTGTCTGTCTGTCTGTCTGTCTGTCTCTCTCTCTCTCTCTCTCTCTCTCTCCCTCCCCCCTCTCTGTCTGTCCCGTCTATTCCATCCGCCCCGCTCTCTCTCTCTCTCTCTCTCTCTCTCTCTCTCTCTCTTCTCTCTCTCTTTCCTTCTCTTGCAAAACTTCGAACGGTTTTGCTGTGTTGCGTTATTTTCTGCCTGACGTGTGTGTGTGTTTCGATCAATGGAAGGACAGGTGACGTCCTCATGGAGCAGGCGGCCGACACGCCGGCAGTCGGTCACACTAAAGGCACGTCTACACGGGTCGTTTCTGCCTGTCTGTGTGGGGGCTTAAGGGGACATTATACACCGCCAGCAATCAGATCATGGCTCACCCTGGGACTATTGTTTGCAGCGGTTGAGCGCATTCAAATCCTCGAGCAGTGTACGTTTCAACAGGACATGCGAGAATGGGAATACCGACTATTTTGTCGACCATCGGACGATATTGCTGTTAATGGTGCTTGGGGAACGGTAAATTATGGCGGAACATCATACTAAAAAGAAAGAAAGAGACAAAGAAACAAAGAAAAAAAGATAGGAAGAAACATAAACAAACAAACAAACAAACAAACACATTTGTCCTGTCTGAGGTCAAGTCCTTACATATATCTACGTTTGCATCGAAGATGAACTAGATTATTTTGAAACGGGGACAACGCGAAATCGGAGACTAGACAGTTTAAACGTTTGTGTTTAGTTCTCTCTCTCTCTCTCTCTCTCTCTCTCTCTCTCTCTCTCTCTCTCTCTCTTCCCCAAAACATCTGATAGTTAAAACGACCCGGGTGTCTTGTGGAAAGTTCAAGCGATAACCAAAAAGAGAAATGTCTTGTTCATGTTTGAAGATCTGCTGAACATGGAGTCTTAAATATAAGACATGTCATTTTCAAGTGTGTGGAATTGTAAGTGCCATGATCCAGAATAAAGTTAGTGACGATAAGAAGCCGCGTGGTTTTCAAATTCCGACTCGACTGTGGAGATCACTAAGTCATCTGAGGCGAACAGCACGTGCCATACGGACGAGGAACGGACGGCAGGAGGTCAGGCGGCCTCACCGACGGGTACAGTTTCGTGTAGTGTCGCCTTTAACGCTCGACTCGGCTCAGGGTAGTAGTGCTGCTTGTTAGCCCAAATGTGATTACTCTCGTCGACAAAACACGGATGACTAAGTCACCCTTCACCAGACCTCTCCTCCTCCTCCTCCTCCTCCTCTTCCTCCTCCTTGTCCTTTCATTGTTTGGTTTTCTTTTTCTTTTTTTTTTGTGGTTTTTGTTTGTTTGTTGATGTCTCCTGTCTGGAGAAAGAAAGCTTCTTTCTTTCTGTCTGTCTGTCTGTCTGTCTGTCTGTCTTTCATTCTTTTGTTGGCTCCTGTCTGGTTATAGTTGTTGACGGTACACTGATGGCAGCTTCTTTTGTTCTTTATTTTCTTCTTCTTCTGCTCCTCCTCCTCCTTCTTCCTCTTCTTCTTTTTCTTCTTCTTCTCCTTCTCCTCCTTCTCCTCTTCCTCTCCTTGTTGTTGCTGTTGTTCTTTTCTTCTTCTTCTTCTTCTTCTTCTTCTCTTTTTGTCATATACATCCTGGCTTAACGTTACACTCATGAACACGTTTTCCATCTGACACAGCAATGATACCATGACTGACACCATCAGAACGTCGACACATTAGGATGGAAACAGCCAGAAAAAGAAAATTGGGATTCGAACCCAAAACCTCTGCCAGCCACCTCATTGGTACCGGGCCACCGAGCCAGCCGAGCGCACTCATGACACCTTTTCCTGTCTCCTGTGACTTTTATAGGGCACATGACTCACAGACTGTGTCAGAACGAAAATAGAAGCGTGGAAGGAGGGAGGAGAGGCAAAGGGGGGACGGGGTGGGGGAAGGAGAGAGTTGGAAAAAGAAACAAAAAGAAAAAAAAAACATGATTAGACCCTTTGGCATGCGTCACCTACGCTTTTCTTGGCGCCAGATCGTTCCCAGATTGCATCCACGCGGTATCATGTGCCAGGTGTTCCGAGCCTATGTTTGCGTCATCTTGACTAGTAGCCCGGATGACATCAACAGAGATATACTGAGCGCCACTCTCTAAGGACCAGAAACAAAAGACGTCGCTCGTTGCACAGAACTTTCCTGTTAAAAAAAAAAAAAGAAGCAGAAACGCTATAACCCCCCCCCCCTCCCCCCCGGACCCCCACCGAGTTCAAATCCAAGTTAAGATTCAGCGGCAAGATATTACTCTTACCCAGTGGATAATAACAGAAGTAGGGTAACTCTTGCTCCCATGATGAAATGAATACACGCCCTTAGCCCCAAACGAATGTTGCTTACCACACCGAATCGCGTAGCAAATATGACAGCACAGAGCACACAGAACAAACAAACAAACAAAAAAAACCCCATCATCATGGGAAGAAGAGTTATCCTACTTGTTTGCGATTTACTGTTTGCTGTTCCCTGCCTCATTTCAGATTTCCTTTCTTACCGAGCAGAGGTATGACTGAATACACCGTGAACATGGAGACCTTGGAACGCGTCCAAGGATAAGAAATTATTTGTGTTGCCACTAATTTTCTATGATGTTTCGCTTTGCGTTAGGTTTGGGGGTGGGGTGTGGGTGGTCTTAGGCCAATGTCGGTGTTATCCATCTGTTTGATGAGTGTTGGTTGGGATGGGGATATACTGGAGCTGGTTTTGCGGATATGGCCAAGGCCTCGTGTAATCGCTGGAGTATCTCTCTGTTCGTGTTGTTGTTGTTTGTTTCTCTGGCTCTGTAACAGTCTGTTTATGAAGAGTAAATGATAACTACGGTGACAAAGATCCTAGTTTAATAAAAAAAAAAAAACCCAACAAAACCACAGAATAAAAGAAACAGATCTCTGCGAAAACAGAGCAGGAGAAATATAGAGGTATGCGATTACTAATCTGAGAGGACACAGCACGAGGAATTACCTACGCACGCACGCACACACACACACACACACACACACACACACACACACACACACACACACACACACACACACACACACACACGTGCACACTCACGCAAACACACACATACTGTGATTACAGTGGCGCAGACAATGTTAGGTAGGTACCCAAGGTTTGACCAACGCATTGGGCTGATGCGCAGACATCTGCTAAGTCGTGTATATATTTTCCATCTTCCTCATTAATTCATTTGTCCATCCGCTGTAAATTCTGGGCAGTGTGGCCTCGAAACTTGTTAGATATGATGTAGCGAATCATTTATGGACTACTCAACACGCAGTGGCACCTT
>CM065728.1:25658142-25663142 GCA_033310375.1 Conus canariensis
AGGGTGTCCTTAAGTTGTTTTGGAAGATGAGGCTAGCACTGCGCTACCCTTAACGCCGTGACGCTCTGTCTCTATCTGTGTCTCTTTTCTGTCTCTGTCTGTCTGTCTGTCTGTCTGTCTGTCTCTGTCTCTCTCTCTCTCAGAATGTTACATCACCCAATAAGCAAAGAAGGCAGCCTTATAACCATGAGAGAGTTAATGCAGACGTACGAGATTATTTTATACGTAAATCGTTAGAGTATTCCGGTAATAGTCTTGTGGACTTTTTGTAACACTATTCACTCCACCGATTGATAAGGGTATGACTGTGTCCTTAAAATTGGACAGATGTGGTTTGCTATCTCTTGATAATTCCAAGATCCGAACTTCGACAACAACTGTAGAGGTATACCATAATAAACATCATTGTTTAAATTCAAACAGCTACATTACAAATGGCAGATTAAAGGAATGGAACGAAGACTACAAGATTGCAATCCACATCAAGCAGGATTGAAAAAAAAGAGATTATTGCGCCATTGTGTTCACAGCAATAATTGCCGTCCTAAAATGTTTGCAAATACTCGAAAACTCTATACTGACTTTGAAAAGGCTTTCAATACGATTTCTTTAAAAAAAAGAGAGAGAGAGAGACAATATTAGTACAGACTGCGATGAAGTATAAATTACATATGTGCTTACGAATATGTATGGAGACGTTAAAGCTAGGGAGAGGTGCAGGAGTAAATTAAGTGATTACATTGATTGTGTTTGAGGTGTTAAGCAAGGAGATATTTATAGTCCCATTTAGTTTTCTCTTATTATGAAAGAACTGTCATTGAAATAATTATATAACGGTAGTCAATGTTCGTAAAATTTTTCATATAGAACATGATTCACACCCCTTCAAAAGGAGAAATAGCCGACTCGAATAAATTCATTCTGTGTGTGTGTGTGTGTGTGTGTGTGTGTGTGTGTGTGTGTGTGTGTGTGTGTGTGTGTGTGTGTGTGTTTAAGATCCAGTGTGTGTGTGTGTGTGTGTTTAAGATCCGCGGCATTTGCTGTGCGGTGTAACTGGCGATGGAGGGGAATGAGATCCTGGCGATTGAGAGGGCAGGTGCTCTAAACACATCTTTTTGGCTCGGACCTTTCCCAGACAGGAGGTACTCACTTGCCTATATGGGTCAGTCGGCTACCCATGCAGAGGCTGGGTCAAGACAGGCAGTTCCCCGGCTGGCCAGGGTAACTCCTGTAGTGCTCGGCTCTCTGTTCCCGGGAGCTGGGCATGATCAGGGGCGGATGGGATTGGTTGGTTGCTGTCTGTCGTATATCTCTCTCGAAGCCTGAAAGGGGTCAAAACACAAATCCCTTGGCCCTGGCCTCTTTGTTGGACTGCATGGGGGTGGGGGTGGTAAAGGAGGGACGAAATCTAAAATCAAATAGCATGGCTGCTACTTTTCATCCCGTCCTTATCCTCATCGCCCCAACGTCGAAGGCTTGAACAAATTAACAATGAGATCATGATCGTCATGACAAGGAGGACTCCGATTCAGATGCGGAGATCACAGGAGTCAGTGCGTTTGGGGGGTTCTAAGCTGTAGTAGAGGGTGCTAATATTGACGAACCTTTGTCGGCGTTCAGCCCCTTTCGCAGTCCAGAAAGGCTCCGAAGGCCTGTCGGGCAGCTCCAGGTCCGTTAGAAAGCTGAGGAACGGGTCGTTCCTCGGAAAATGCTGCTCAAATCGTCGGTCGGATCTGCTCATGAACGTTTCTGTACCCGTAAATCGAGAAATAAAGATGTGGCCACACAGGTCAACTCTTCCAAGGAGGTCATGCGGTGTCCACATCTGAAAGGAGTCTGTCTCTGAGGCCGAATTCAAGTTCGAGGTGTCTGACGGGCCGGGCTGGGGCTGTGGACAGGGGGGGGGGGGGGGGGGGGGGGGTCGGAATGACCGACGTGTGTGCAATGCCACTGAGAAGGCACAGAAGATGAGACAGCAACAAAAACAACAACAACCACGACAAAAGTCCGAGCTGTCTTGGCAGAGAGTCGTGGAAGTGCATCGAGTTACAAATAACAAGGGATTAGAAAGAGAGCCTACAAGTATCCTCATTCTGATCCTCTGCACTCTTAGACTGCCACAGACAATCATGACTGGCTACTTGAAGGTCATTGTCGATCTGCACATTCCATCATCGATGAGGTGTTTCAGGTGACAGACGTTTGGACATGTGTTGAACCGACCCTCTGCGAGGAGGATTGTGGTGACTGCTGCACGGCAATCCACGACGGACCATGCAAGGGTCCAGCCTGTTGTGTAAACTTCGGCAGTGGCCGTTACCTTCTTCAGAAAACTGCCCTGCAACCAGAACCTTCGATCCAAAATGTCAAAACGGGAGAAAAGAACACTTTCTACGAAGCAAAAACAAACAAACAAACAAACAAAAAAAAGCAACAACTTGGCAGTCAGTCCCAATCGGGTATATCGTACAGTGAGGAAAAAGTCTGCAAACCTAATAAGATGTACTTGATGCAGAAATAAATGAATACAGAAAGAAAGACAGAAAGTAAGGAAAGAAAAAAAAAGAAAGGAATAAAGAAAGAAGAAAGGAAGGAAGGAACGGAGACAGCAAAAACAAAAAAAACAAAACAAAACAAAAAAATGGGAGTGAAGAAGTTAAGACAGAAGACAGCAAAAAGGAAAAGAAAAAACGAAGAAAGAAAAGAAGGAACAGAAAAAGAATAAAAGAAGAAACAACAAAAGCGAAGGCTGAAGACACAAGGAAAGAAAGGTGGAAAACAAAATAAAGAAGGCAAAGAGGACGAAGTGAAAAAAGAATGAAACAGCAGAAACGAAGAGAGAAAGAGAGACAAAGGAAAGAAACAAACTAAGAAAAAGTGGAAGAAGAGAAGAAGCAAACGAACAAAAAATAGAGAGGAAGAGAAAAAGAAACCCACATATATACATGCAAAGAACGGTAACAAAGGTAGCAAACGAGAATACTGAAATAGCTACTTTACCTACCAGAATCGACGCCAGCAGTGTTTTTGTCCTGAAGTCAATAGTCGCCAGACAAACACATGCTTCGTCTGTGGAGAGAGAGAGAGAGAGAGAGAGAGAGAGAGAGAGAGAGAGAGAGAGAGAGAGAGAGAGAGAGAGAGAGAGAGTTTGTTAGGAGAAAAATAAACAACACAACACGACACTAACTTTTCGAAGAGCGACACACAACGAAGTGTATTGTTATCTTACATAAAGGTCACTTTATTGTGCACAGTGTCTTCAGGGAGAGGTGCAAGAGGAGCAGGAGGAGAGAGAGAGAGAGAGAGAGAGAGAGAGAGAGAGAGAGGGGGGGGGGGAGAGGAGAGATCTTCTTTTTATGGTCCACAGCTAAAGTCCTCCATGTTTGGGAGGGAGGAGGCGGAAAGGGGAGATGATGTTACATCTGTCTATATTGTTGGTAGGTTTTGTTTTTGATTTTGTAGAAAGTTATAAACAGTCGGAACTTTGGTTATCCAAAGGGAAAGACACAGTAACGGGTATGACGCCCACGCCCAGTCGTGTACTCCCGCCCTTTCAGCAGAAAATGGCGTTGTATATCGGCCTCGGTGTGTTTGTGTGCTAGGTGGGAGAAGGCGGGGGGGATAACCGGAGTTGAAATAAGCTCATGGAAAGAACACGGAAGACCAGTTAGTATAAAAATCCTCATCACCTATTAACTCCATCTCCCAGTCTGTATTCTTTCTGGAAGAGGGGAAAGGGAGGAGGAGGGAAGAAGGCGTTCCTCCGATGCACGCACCCCACTGACTATCTTGAGGTGAAGAGGAGTCCTCCGGATGTGTGCATCCCACAGACTACCCTTGAAATGAGGAGGGGGTCCCTCATATTTATGCAACCAATGGCTACCTTTCAGATGAGGAGGAATTCCTTGGATGTATGCATTCCATGACTACCTTCGGGATGAGGGGGAATTCCTTGGATGTCTGCAATCCATGACCACGTTTGAGATGAGGAGTTCTGATGTATGCACCCAACTCCAACTACCTTTGAGGTGAAAAAGAATCCTTAAACCACCTTCCAGGTGAGAAGGTGACCTTCGATGTTTGCAGTCCACGGACCACCTTTCTGTGCATGGCATGCCTTTTTCACAAACCGAAAACTTTTTTTCTTTTGTTGTCCTTTCTGTTTTTTTTTCCTTTTCCCTAATTCATCTTGTTTGTTTCTTTGTTTTTTTTTTTTGTTTGTTTTTCGTCTGTTGCCCCTAAGTTCTCAACCTCGCCGTTTTACGGTGTATTATTTTCTGCTCGAAAAAAATTGGCACGGATTTGCGGTAACTCGATTTATTTTCTGGCGGAGAAACTCCCCGCGAACGTTTGGGCAAATCGAAGGAAATATCAGTGACGGGTTGAACGATTTGCCGATATCATCGAATGGACTTGACTACAGAAAGACGCACACTTCCAGTCAGTCATCTGCATAGTTGAAATCGATAACCAATGAGAAAGCGCGGTGCCCGGAAGTTGGCTATTGATTTTTGCTCCCTTCACTTCGATATTCAACGCAACGCCCGGTCGAGGGCGACTGCCCAAAAGCAACCTTGTTCATGCCAAAACGTCCGTCAGATCCAGTGACATAAATAAACAGAGGTTTTTGCCGCTTTATTCGAAACAATGCCAATGCTCTCAGCCATGGAAATATCGCTGCGGTAAACCCCAGGTACACACACAAGACACAGGTTTCAAATTATCTTGTGGCAGACTCCATGATGCGTACCTCCATATTTTGTGTTTTTCTTTGTCTTCCTTTTCGCCCGAACACAACCATGTCATGAAATATCTTACAAAAGTGGTGACCCCCCCCCCCCCCCCCCCCTTTCATTTGCTTCAGATGTTTGACGACGATAGTCGTCTCAGCAATGACAGCCCAGAAAGGATCGCTCAGCATCAGCCGTCACAATTCAGTCTCTAAAATGGGAGTTGACGGCTGATAGTAACTATACACCACACTCTGTAGAATTTGTTGG
>CM065728.1:25668142-25683142 GCA_033310375.1 Conus canariensis
ATGAGTTTCTGACCACAAACTAGTACAGTGTTGGCATTCATTTTGAGGTCATATGATATGCATGATGAAAGTGTGGCGGTGTTTTCAATTTTCAATCCTGGCTGGTACGTAAATGCTTGGAGCACTCTTTCATCTGTGTGCATTGTTTGCATAAAGGTGTCACTTCATGTGCATGTTGTGTGTAGGGGATATGACAAACAACCATGCCATTCCTGGTCATCTGGCTTTTGAAAAAGTATAGCTGGACAGTTACTTATCTACAAACCAACAACTGTAAACGCAGCAACATATATTCCGGTAATAAGAAACACACGCTTAATCTCATGTGACCATGATAAACCTTTTTTCAGTTTTCATTTCGTTGAGTACTATGACAAGATAGGATTGAAAAAAAAACCGTCGATCAGTTCATCGAAAAATCAAAGGTCAGTGAAAAAGAACACACATTCCTCTTCACAGTTATTAATTCTGCTACATGCTATGTCCGGTGCCATGAAATCTAACACCTCCATCACAGCTGGGTTGGAGACAGAGAGACAGGCTGAAGTCTGATTCGTCTCAGTTAATCCATCAGCCAATCACTAGGCGGGAAAAACTGCCATGCCCAGGAGGCCAATGTGCTCATAGCGGGCGAAATGGGAAAGCTGTTTGCTTGCTTGTCAGTCCGACACATAACTGAGGAAACATCATGCTGGTACGGGTGAAACATCATGCTGGTACGGGTGAAACATCATGCTGGTACGGGTGAAACATCATGCTGGTACGGGTGATAAGAAACTTGACGTGAGAATTGTATAGCTTAGTTTTTAGCCTACCTATAGCACATTTCCAGGCATGCTTTTCTCCATTATTGAAAATCGTTCACATCAAAACAGTTTCATTTGTAATTTGTGAAATGGAATAGAAGGCTGTTGTGTGCATGTTGTGTGAATTTAGGTCTTAAAAATGTGCAACTTGACAGTTGCTTGTCTAAAATGTTTTCATTTTCTCGAGTACAATGACAGAATAAAACTAAAAAAAAGTCAATCAGTTAATCGAAAAATCCATAGATCAGTCAGAAGGACCACATTTCCTCCTCACAGTAATTACTTCTGTTACATGCTACATAAACACATGTTTCTCCTCACAGTAATCACTTCTGTTATATGTTATATCTGGTGCAATGAAATCTAACACTTCCATCACAGCTGGGTTGGAGACAGAGTGAAATGGGCACATGTCTAATCCGTCTCAGTTAATCCATCAGCCGGTCATTGGGCAGACAAAAAAATGCCCAGGGGGCCAATGTGCGCTTGGGTGCGTAATTGGAAAGCTGTTTGCTCGCTCGTCAGTCTGACACATCACTGAAACGACATCATGCTGGGGTGATGAGACACTGGACGTGAGCATTGTATGCCCAGTCTGCAGCCTATTTGTAGCACTTTTTCAGGTGTCTTTTTCTCCATTATGGCAAATTGCTTGCATCAGAACAGTTTAATCTGAAATTTGTAAAATGGAAAGCTGTTGTGTGCATGCTGTGTGAATGGGAAATGAACCTAAACAAACCGTGTCATATCTGGTCATTTAGCTCATAAAAAGTGTGCTGCTGGACAGTAACTTATCTAAAAAAAAACCCAAACAACTGTAAATACAACAACATATATTCTGAGAATGAGAAACATGCACATAATCTCATGTGGCCATCATTTATGTATTCAGTTTTCATTTTCTAGAGTACAATGACAAAATAAAACGAAGAAAAACGTCAATCAGTTAATCGAAAAATCAATTGATCAATCAAAAAGAACACAGTTAATCGAAAAATCAATTGATCAGTCAAAAAGAACATGTGTTCCTTTTCACAGTAATTACTTCTGGTACATGCTACATAAACACATGTTCCTTCTGGCAGTAAACACTTCAGTTACATGCTGTATCCAGCGCCATGAAAGCTAACACTTCATCACAGCTGGGTTGGAGACAGAGAGACAGGCTAGTGTCTGATTCGTCTCAGTTAATCCATCAGCCCATCACTAGGCGGAAAAATAAAATGCCCAGGGGACCAATGTGCGCTTAGGGGGCGTAATTGGAAAGCTCTTTGCTCGCTCGTCAGTCTGACACATCACTGAAATGACATCATGCTGGTACGGGTGATGAGGCACTGGACGTGAGCATTGTATGCCTCGTTTGTAGCCTATTTGTAGCACTTCTTCAGGCGTGTTTTTCTCCATTATGGAAAATCGCATGCATCAGTACAGTTTAATGTAAAATTTGTAACAAGGAATGGAAAGCTGTTGTGTGCATGCTGTGTGAATGGGAAATGAACCTAAACAAACCATGTCCTTCCTGATCATTCATCTCTCTTAAAAAAGGTGCAGCTTGACAGGTGCTTATCTAAAAAAAAAACAAAGAACTGTGAATACAACAACATATATTATGACAATAAGAAACATGCACATATCTCATGTGGCCATCCTTTATTTTTCAGTTTTCATTTCCTTGAGTACAATGACAAAATAACACTAAAAGATGCCAGTCAGTTGATAAAAACAAAATCCGTGGGTGAATCAGAAGGAACACAGTAATTCCTTCAGTTATGCTATATAACCGCGTGTTTCTTCTCGCAGTAATCGCTTGTGTGAGGTACTAGACCTGGTGCCATGAAATCTAACACTTCCATCAGAGACTGGGTTGGAGACAGAGAGACGGGCTAATGTCTGATCCATCTCGGTTAATCCACCCAGCAGATCACTATGCGTGGCCAGTGTGTGCTCATGGGGCGTAGTTGGAAAGCTGTTCGCTCGCTCGTCAGACCGACACATCACTGAGGCGACATTATGCTGGTACGGGTGATAAGACATGAGCGCTGTTTGCCTAGTTTTCAGCCTACCTGTAGCACTTTTTTCAAATTTTTCTTTCCATCATGGAAAATTATTCCATCAAAACAATTTAGATTTGAATTTTTTTAAACGGACCTTGTATTTTTAAGATCCAATGCTGAATCATTTTCTTTGGTCAGTGTTTTGTATCTTTCTTTGCAGTTCTTATAGCTTTTCTTGACAAAATCTGCATAGGATATAAAGAGGTCTTGCGACGTACTGTGCCACATGCTAGAGGTACTATCTTGGTTGTCTGGACTAAAACCGACATCACTTTACTTGAATGGATTATGGTGTGTATTAATATGTTCACATAAAATGTCTATTTATAAAGGTAATATCAGACAGGAAAACTAGGGGGGGGGGGAGGAAAGGTGGGAAGCTGAGGTGGGGAGTGGCAGTAGGGAAGGGGATTGGGGTGTAAAAATGGCATAGATAAATAAGTTAATAAATCCAATTGCAATTCACACCAAATATCCTTCACGAGAGGAAAAATTGACTGTTGTATCTGACCAAGGGTAATGTTTAAGTTGAATCACATGGCTTTGACAATGTTGGTGTCATTTCAAACATCAGTGTTGTAACTTTGTTATCTTAAAACTAAAATCTAACACTTCAAAACACACTCAACACACACACACACACACACACACACACACACACACACACACCACACACACACACACACACACACACACACACACTCATCCACACAGTCCCTTAAAAATCTGCCTCCTCACCCCCTTCCCCCTCTTTCCCAGGTCTCTTCATCTCCTCTACGTTCCTGCTCTTCCATCTTCTCTGTCCTCCCTCCTCTCTACCATTCTCCCTCGTTAGTCAGTATGTAGTGCCGATTAGCAGAGTTGTCTATGCACAACAATAGCAGCTGCACCAGCAGCAGCAATAGCAACAGCAACAAAAGCAACAACAGCCGCAGCAGCACACCAGCACCACCACCACCACCACCACCACCACCACCACCACCACCACAACAGCAACAGCTGCAACAGCAACAAGGGCAGCAGAAACAGCAACATCAATAACAAAACAACAAATGTAGTCCTATCAAAGCATGCCTGCATTGCAATCCCGGAATAACTGTTTTCCTTTCTATTCCTGAAAAAATGTTCGTATCTTAAAGACTAAAGGAATAATCCCCGTCCCCCCATACCCCCTTCCCCCCTTCCCCCCGAAATGACTTCGTATTAACTTTTACATGATAATAATCGCATTCATCCAGAAAATAATGATAGTAACCAATTTAGAAATTATCACAGTTTTCTTGAAAGATACAGTTTTCCTCAAGAAAACCAGTTACCACAGACTTATGACACTGGTATCCCTAACGCGATTTGATACAGATTGGAATTGTCTTGATCCAGGGCACTATGATCATGTTAATCATTGTGTAGATAGTCTGATCCGACTGGTGGAGGCAGAAGGGGGATGGATAGGAAGCGGAGGGGGGGGGGGGGGGGGGGAGGGGGCAGAAGGATAAGAGAGAACGGGGGAGGGAGTGTATGTGTGCATTTGTGTATGTGTGCTTGTGCATGTGTGTGCGCGCACATGTTGTGTGTGTGTGTCATGTATTTAACGTCTTTCCACTAATCGTGATATTAGACAGTGCGCACATGTGTGTGTGTGTGTGTGTGTGTGTGTGTGTGTGTGTGTGTGTGTGTGTGTGTGTGTGTGTGTGTGCGTTGCTTTGGTGCTATTTTGACAAGAGTCAATCTGTCAACCAATTGTACTTAAAAAATAGGGATCATATTTCGGGGGATTTGCGCTTAATTAGCCTCTGAGGTCGCTGGGCGACAAACATTAAGAACTAAGCCCTGGTCACCTGTCACCTCTGGCCAGTTGGAATTGCCATAAGAAGTCGATTCCATGATGCTGCTTCCGTTCCAATGCATTTAATTCGGTCGGTTCTCACCGATTTTTAATACCTTTCTCATTTCCTTAATGTTTGTGAGGCCATAGACATCTTTATTATTGAAGATATTGTTTTTGTACTGTGGTGTGGTGTGTGTGTGTGTGTGTGTGTGGTGTGTGTGTGTGTGTGTGTGAAGGGGATGGCTGGGTGAGTGGGTGTTTCTTTACCCCTTTTTCATCTCTTAATATTTTTGTCTTTTGCTGGTTTTGTTCGATTCTTTCGCCAAACGAATTTTGTGTTTAACTTGTATTAATCTGTTTGCTTGTTTCTTTTGTTCGTTCATATGCCAGCGAGAGTACGCAAAAACCATTACAATTGTTTAAGTAACCTTCATCAGAAGATGTATTGTGGTCCAAGGATGAACCCATGAACTTTGGTTGGATCCGTCTTGCGGATCCGGATCTTACGGAACATCCAGGGTCGTTCACCACGATTATGACAGATTTCCATATGCAAAAGGTAATGAACTGATGTCAACGAATTCATAGAAGGATTTAATCTGGCTCAAATGAATCTGTTCAATTTTCTTGTTGGTCCACTCTGCGGATTCGGATCAAACAAAGGATCAAGGATGTGTTCAGTTTTGATAAGATTATTATACATTCTCCACTAAACATAAATGCTGTGATCTTACTTCCAGAAATTCGTAAGTATGTATTAAGCAATTTATTTTCATGGACAATTGAAACTTTCTTTTAATGTATATGTTGACATTTCATATTTTGCCTGCCCTAAAAAAACACACACACAAAAAAACCATGGGAAGTAAATCCTTTAGTCTGTACTAACTATTACTTCTCCTGGTGGAAATAATAACTATTTCGCCCACGAAATGATTCAAAGGCGGGATTCACGATTCCTTCGACACTGCAGGCAAAGATCTGCATCCTGTCTAGAGATTCGCCCTCCTAGCTTTTTTGTTGTTGCTCTAGTTGTAAGCTGGGAATTTAATAGAATATCGTTTTTTAATCTGTACTACACCCTTAAAAATAACAAACTGTACAGAAAGTGTATGTGTGCGTGTTCACTTATAGACTTTCTTTTACTAGAATAATGGAGAATACACAGTCATATCACTAAAAAAAAAAAGATGGAAAGGCAGATGGACAGAGAGAGAGAGAGAGAGAGAGAGAGAGAGAGAGAGAGAACCATGGATAGAGAGACAGACAGACAGGTAGGCAGGTATGTAGTTAAGTAGATAGAGAGATGGGTAGATGACTTGATGGGTAAATAGAAACGTTAAAGAATGTGTTGTTATTCATACAGAGAGAGAGAGAGAGAGAGAGAGAGAGAGAGAGAGAGAGAGAGAGAGACTAGAACCATTGTCAATAGCTGAAAACACATTTCTACAAAGACGTCTGTATTGATGATGACGTTAAAATAGAAGATGTTGTGCACGTTGTTGGTGACGCCGTCTGCTGGGGTTAGCCCAGTATCATGACATTGCCATTAACCAGTCTGGCATCGACTGGGTCTGGGCGTGGCAGGTCTGTGTCGGCCTGGGTCTATGGGGGCCAGATTCAGACCAGCTCTACATGCTTTGCATCCCCGCATCAAAAATAATCTGACGATCGACATTCGGAGTATGGCGTCTGCATCGTACAGTTATGTCATGCATACTTGTGCAATGATTGGAAGGGTTGTTGACGCTAGGGTGTTGAATAGTAAGTGTAGGTATTACTTTTTGGGGTATCATCTCTGCCACAAGAAGGGGGCGAGTAGAGTTATACGTCTGCTTTCTTTCTTTGTGTCGCTTTGTGTAAAACTACCCTCACCCCTCTCTCTCTCTCTCTCTCTCTCTCTCTCTCTCTCTCTCTCTCTCTCTCTCTCATCCTAGACAGTCTGTTATCAACATGTGTGTGAAGATGTTCATTCCGCGTACACTTAGACCTACACCTTTGCACAATTTCTAGGGATCACTTTTAAAGTTATAGAACTGTAGCAGGTTTTTTTTGTCTCATCTTTTGTGCCGTCTCTGTTGCCCTACCTCCATGCCCCATTCCAGCTCCAGATGAAGTCACACCCTCGCTTGACTCGTTGCAGGCCTAGCATTAGCAGTCCACATGGAGCCAGTGTCAGGCCCTTTTGAGGCAAGCCACCAGAGGAGACACTGCGCAACTGTCATGTCACTTTTGGTGGCGTTCAGTGGTACCTTTTATATGATCCAACATACACAGGACATCACCTACCAAACCCATTACCAAAAACAAGAAGTGCTTAGTCACGGAGCCAGTAACAGTAATGTTCCCTTCTCAAGGCACCACTGTGTATGACCGATGATAGTCCCCATGTACTTTCTGGCACCGGCCATCGCGACACACGCTCACCAAGGGCATAGACATGGAGAGGAAATCGAAACTGAAATCACCATGACGGCAGAATGTGAAGGACCACAGAATTTGAGACCTTTTTTTTTTTACATGGTGCTGATCGAAGAGGTTGAGAATGATGACGATGATGCTGAGGAGCTTGTTCTGCTCTGAAACTGTGTGACAGGGCTGTACTCTGTATTTACTTTCATCACTTACCCTTCTACAAATCAGGAAATTTGATCAACGCTCTGAGAGCCGCATTTGTTACGATGACGAAATTCCACTGTGACCACCATTTATCTTTTTTCAGTTTTTAAGATGGAGTACTATGACAAAATAGGACTAAAGAAATGTCAGTCAGTTAATCGAAAAAAACAATGGATCGATCAAACAGAACACGTGTTCCTCTTCACTGTAACTACACTTTACATGCTATAACGAACACGTTCCTCCTCGCATTTATGACTTCTGTTACATGCTGTATCCAGCGCCATGAAATCCAACACTCCCATCACTGCTGGGGTGGAGACAGAGAGACAGGCTGATGTCTGATTCGTCTCAGTTAATCCATCAGACCATCACTAGGCAGAAAAAAGATACGGGAAGGGGGGGGGGGGGGGTAAGTGGGGGAGGCAATGTGCGCTTAGGGGGCGTAATTGGAAAAGCTGTTTGCTCGCTCGTCAGTCCGACACGTCACTGAAGCGACGTCATACTGGTTCGGGTGATAAGACACTCGGCGTGAGCATTGTTTGCCCAGTGCCTGTAGCAATTTCTCATACTCGTGTTTCTCCATTACGGAAACTTGCTGGCATCAAAAGAGTTTAATTAGAAAACAAAATGTAGAACGGAACAGAAGATAACAAGAAACTTTTAAAATCCGAGAATGTATAATTTTATGTGGTCATCTTTTTGTGTGCTTTATTGTATTTCCTCAAGCTTCAATTGTTCACTTGACAGACTCTACAGATGACTGTAAAAAGTGCTTTGATGTTGCGCGCCACATACTGAGAGTACTGTTATGGTCGTCTGGACCAAAACTGACATGACTAAACTTGAAACTACCAGTGTGTGTGTGTGTGTGTGTGTGTGTGGTGTGTGTGTGTGTGTGTGTGTTCTACTTCATAATTTTAAGCCTCTTCAACAACTAACAAGAGAGAGAGAGAGAGAGAGAGAGAGAGAGAGAGAGTAAAACCGTTATCAGTAGCTGAAAGCACATTTCTGCAAAGACGTCAATATTGAGCATTGAAGATGACGTTAAAATAGAGTATGTCGTGCACGATGTTCGTGGCGCCGCCTGCTGGCGTTAGCCCAGTATCATGACATTGCCATTAACCAGTCTGACATCGACTGGGTCTGGGCGTGGCAGGTCTGTGTCGGCCTGGGTCTATGGGGGCCAGATTCAGATCAGCTCTACATGCTTTGCATCCCCGCATCAAAAATAATCTGACGATCGACATTCAGAGTCTTTATGGCGTCTGCATCGTACAGTTATATCATGCACCCTCGCGTAATGATTGGAAAGATTGCTGACGGTATGGTGTGGAATAGTAAGTGTTGGTATTACTTTATAAGGAGGCGAGTGTGACTTATTATTCAGCTTTCTTTATATGTCTTTCTGTCAAAGAATCTCTCTCTCCTCTCTCTCTCTCTCTCTCTCTCTCTCTCTCTCTCTCTCTCTTTCTGTCAAAGAATCTCTCTCTCTCTCTCTCTCTCTCTCTCTCTCTCTCTCTCTCTGTTGTGTGTGTGTGTGTGTGTGTGTGTTTGTCAATCTGTTCTGCTGTCTGTCTGTCTTCTCCCACTCTCCCTCTTCTGTTAATTTGCTCGCATCCCCCCCCTCTCTCTCTCTCCTCGCTCGCTCTCTGCATTTCTCTCTCTCTCTCTCTCTCTCTCTCTCTCTCTCTCTCTCTCTCTCTCTCATCCCTGACAGCCTGTTACCAACTGTGCGCATGTTACGATGCTCGTTCTATATACACTCTATCGTAGTTTGTCAAGCAATCATAACATACTTGCTCACAGTCGCTAGAGACCACCTTTGACGTGACAGAACAGCACAAACTCGGCGCTGTTCCCAGTTATAAAGAAAAGCCTGTCAGTTTGTGTCTCAGAAGTCTGCCTTTCTTACCAAGAAACCAGTGAGAGGCTGGCATTCTGTTTGGGGTGATATGAAATACATGATCATGGTGGGTGGGGGGGGGGGGGGGGTGATGCTTTTAGTCGTCTGTCCTGGTAGGTCTATGAACGTTCGTGACAGTCCAGGGTGACAAATTAATTTTTTCTTAAACATTCTGTCTGAGTGCGTTGTTTGCACAAAGATGTCATTTCCTGAGCATGATGTGTGGCTGGGATGTAAAATCTAAATGAATGTTTTTTTTTTTTTTTTTTTTCCGGTGTGTGTATTCTTAAAACAAAAACACTTGGGCAGTTCAGTGTTTAAACATGATGTAAGTGTAAATGTAACCATATATACTTTTGAGACAAAAAAACAAAACAAAACAAAACAAAAAAAAAACATAGGCTGTTCACCCCATCCAGTTTTAATTTTGTTGAGTACTTTCACAACACGAGATTTAGAGAGAAGAAAAGCGATCAGTTGATCTACAAATCAATAGATCACACAAGAGGAGCACGTGTTTCTTCCTCGCAGCGATTGTTTCTGATACAAGCTATATCCGGTAAAGTGAAATCTAACACTTTCATCACTGCTGGGCTGGAGACGGCCGATACCTTGTTCATCTCATTTTATCCCCTCAACTAATCACTGGACAGAATAAAAATGTGTCCCAGGGGAGGCAACGTGTGTTCAAGGGGCGTAACTGGAAGAGCTGTTTGCTTAATCGTCAGTGCGAAACGTTACTGGGGCGACATCATGGTGGTTCGGGTGATAAAGAGACTGGACGCGAGCACTGTTTGCTCAGTTTTTAGCCTACCTGCAGTACTTTTGTTTTCATTTTTGCTCCATTACGGAATATCTCTGGCATCAAAACAATTCAAATCTGAGAACGCAGACTTGCAGAATGGAATAGAAGAAAATGTAATTTTTTTTTTTAATCTGAGGTTGTTTGGTTGGTTGGTTGGTTGGTTGTTGTTGTTGTTTTTTAGGGGGGCAGTTTTCTGTTACTTTTTTTTGTCATATATGTTCTGGCCTTCACACGATGAAACATCACTGTAACATTACAAGCTGCTTTTACTTGCTTTACTGCTGCCTGCCGCAGGCTGAAGATTTGATCGTGATTGCATTGCACTAAACTGACATGACCGGGCTTCACTTGGTGTCATGGTGTGTGTGTGTGTGTGTGTGTGTGTGTGTGTGTGTGTGTGTGTGTGTGTGTGTGTGTGTGTGTGTGTGAAATTGTATGTCTTGACGACAACCAGTGGGAAATGAGAGAGAGAGAGAGAGAGGAGGAGAGAGAGAGAGAGAGAGAGAGAGAGAGAGAGAGAGAGAGAGAGAGAGAGAGAGGTCCACGATCATTATAAGTAAGACTACGTGTTGTCCACTGAATTATCCTCCATACACGTGCACATGCCTCTCCCTGCTAACCCTCTATTGCGTTTGCTACCATTCAGCCTTTTTGTTTTTAAATTTGGTTGATATGTATATATTTATTTACTTCTCTATTCACTTATTTGTTTTTAATTGAGCCAGCTACCCCTGTAACTGCTTATTTCTCCTGCTGTTAATGCGATTTGATTAGATTGAAAATGTCTCGTTTCCGGGCACAGTGATCATGTTCATCATCGACCGGAGTCTAATTTGGCTGTCTAGAGTCTGACTTTGACATGGGGGGGGGGGGGGGGGGGGGGGGGGGGGGGGGGGGAAGGGGGGGGGGGAGAAGAGGGAGACGGGATGGAGGTAAATTGAGGGGAATTGTGTGGGGGTGATGGTGAGTGGGGTGGAATGAGAGTGGAATGCTTAAGTGCAGTTTTGGACAAGGGCCGATCCATTGGCATTATCGTAGTTGACAATGGGGGATCAGGTGGGGAGGGGGGGGGGGGTAGGATAAGCCTTTAATTAGCCCCCCCCAGAGTAGGCGGGCCGACAAACAATAAGAATTAAGTCCTGGTCAAGTGACACTCGAGACCCGTTATAATTACCGTACGCAGAGCGATTCCGTATGCTGCTTCCGGCAAACTTGCCGCCTTCCGGTGCAGTTAATTCGGTCGGCTCTCGCCCATTTCCGATACATTTCCCATTTCCGTCATGTTTGTGAGGCCTCCGGTATTGTAATCCTTGTAAGTGTCAAACGTGTGTGTGTGTTGTGTGTGTGTGTGTGTGTGTGTGTGTGTGTGTGTGTGTGTGTGTGTGGGTGGGTGGGTGTGAGGGGGGATCTTTGATGAAAAAAAAAATCTATTTTTCTCTCTTTCCTGGTTTTGGTTTTTCTTTGTTTCTTGTACCGAAATGTTCGTTCTTTTCCCCAGCGTCCGTTTGTTTCTTTTTTTTTTTTTGTCTGTCAGCAAGATTACACACACACACACACACACACACACACACACACACACACACACATACACGCACATGCACATAACACACACACACACACACACACATATGCATACACACACACACACACACACACACACACATGCATATATGCACATGCACACACACGCGCATATATACACACGCGTGCACACACACACACACACACACACACACACACACACACACACACACACAACAACAACAACAACAACAACAACACACACGCACGCGCGCGCGCGCATGCGCGCACACACACACACACACACACACACACACACACACACACGCACACACATACACACACACACACACACACACACACACACACACACACACACACACACACACACACACACACACAACCACCACAGCTGTCGTAAGTAAACTTAGTCAGGAGTGGGTATTGTCATCTATAATCAAGGCTAAAAGAAGTAATAATCAGTCAAATCTCGGCATTGCTTGATTTCTCTTGAATACGACGTCAGTTGTGTTTTGAACGAGCTGGTTGCTCGATGCGAGTCGAATCAATCCACCTGGTATAGCTCTCCCTTCTATTTTGCAGTGATTGTGAGGAACACATATCTACACCAGGAACCTTGGGACCGAGTCAACGAGGAGATTTCGGTGGAGATCAGTATGTTTTCTGTTGTAGTCGTCTGCTCCCCCACTCTGTTGAATCAATAGGGCTGTCCTACGTAATGCATAGATTACATCATTGTTTGTGTCTTCTCTCCTCCTTATAAACCACACGCTTTCTCGACAATACGAAACCAAAGACAAGAGAAATAGATAAACTTTGGTCTAGCAAACTTGTGTGACTGGAATACCGATGGTGAAGCATCCAACAGCGAACGTATTCCTATTACTGATTGAATTTGTGTCGATGTTATTAACATTAGATTAATACAGGCAGCCCCACAAGTGAGCTCATAGTTTTTTTGTCCACGGGAATAGGTTTAAGCAGGTGAACGAAAGCAGTGTTTCATTCATTAAATTTACACTGCAAAGAACCCTGTACTGTTGTTACACAGTGTGCAAACCCATTTCTGATACATTATTGCCTGTTTCGAGAGCAAAACGTTACATTTTAGCGTGCGCGCGCGTTTGTGGGGTTGTGGTGTGTGTGTGTGTGTGTGTGTGTGTGTGTGTGTGTGTGTGTGTGTGTGTGTGTGCGCTGTGCGCTGCGTGCGTGCGTGCGTGCGTGTGTGTGTGTGTGTGTGTGTGTGTGTGTGTGTGTGCGCGCGCGCGCGCTGAAAAGCTGGGGAGAGGAGGGTAAATCGATTAATCCATTGAGATTTCACCAAATTCACGGATTCACGCACACTTAATATCATCCGCCATGCCTCAGCGCTTCCTTTTCTCAAGGCTTGTTTTCTCCTCTGTTGACTCGGGTGGTTTGTGCAGACTGTAATTTGCTACCCACACGGGACGTGATGGAAATACGCTGTGTGAAACCGAGCTGAGTAGCCCTGAGAGAGAGAGAGAGAGGGAGAGAGAGAGAGAGAGAGAGAGAGAGAGAGAGAGAGAGAGAGATCTGCACACGATCAGGGGACGTTACTATTTGTAATGCACTGGAACATTATTAAAGGCGGCGCATACTTCAAAATGTTTCCTTTCGTTTCGTTTGCATTGAAGGTGAAGTACAGAGAAGCTCAATTAGAGACAACGTTGTTAAACTTTGCATTCGTTTTTTTTTTTTTCTTCGTCTCCTTTGTTTTTGTCGTATTGTTAAACACATGAAAAACGTTCTCTCTCTCTCTCTGGTAGTGTGTGTGTGTGGTGTGTGGGGGGGGGGGGGGGGGGGGGGGCGTGCAATGTTACTCTTGTTTTAAGGCTACACAAATCCTTTTTTTTTGTCTTGATACTCTTCAGATCTGGTATAGTGACTCATAAGCACACACGGCACATTAGGAGCGTATCACTGTTGTGCTAGAAAGTCGCATTACTTTGCATTTTTAATGCGACAAATGGCGAAATGTAGCGGTGTCAGGACTGCAGGAAATTCAAAAACGCCTCGCTGTCGTTGTGCATATTAAAAAGACCATGCTTTCTGTCAGCAGGAAGAGCCCAGCTGGGATAGTGTTAGACTGAAGATCGTAACGCCCTTGGTTAGATCTTGGGTTGATGCACATTTCCACCGGCCCATCTCATCCCCCCCTCCCTCCTCCTTTTTTTCTTCAAAGAATTTAAAACGAGTATAAAGGCAAAGGATGGGGTCGAAGTATGGGACGTGGGAGGACAGAAGGGGTTGACGGGAACGGAGAAGGAAAAGACGAAGGAGTTGGGGGGAAAAGGGGAGTAAGTTTCACTAGAGAGGGGAAGGGAGAGGGAGGGGAAAGCGATGAGGAGAACATGGGGACGGGGGGGGGGGGGGGGGGGGGGGAAGAGAGAAGAGGGAACGGGTATTAGAGAGGGGGCAGCGGTGGGAAGAAGGAGCAAGGGCAGGACGGAGGAGGGGAGGAGGGTGGTGTGCAAGGCACGGGGAGGGGAGGGGAGGGGTGCCACTTGATTTGTCGAATTCTGTAAACTTCATGCCGGTAGGTAAAAATCAGTAGCTCACTTTTTTATAGTTTGGATGAATCATTCTCACCACCACCCTCCCCCTCCTCCTTTTTTCTTCTTTTTTTTTTCTCTTTTAATCTTTGCAAAGTCATTGTCTTAATGACGGAGAAATTGACACCCTGTACTTGTTTTCCGCCACTGTTTATTTGTTCGGCATGTCAGTAGATCTGTATCTCTCTTTCGGTGACAGCCCTGATTTGGCCCTTTGCGGTCGGCTGGGCCTCGAGCAACATGATCTCTCTCTATAATTTATGTACATGGCTTTAATCCATCTATATATCGGTCTATCTGTCTTTAAAGTGGGTACTGTCTGTCTGTCTGTCTGTCTGTCTGTCTGGTCCCGCCAGTCCTTGCAGTCGGTTATACATATCTTTAGTTCTCGTCTGATCTTCTCCAAATTCGACACAGTCCGGTCCGGTCGGTCCGTCGGTCGGGTCGGTCCATTCTTCGGTCGGCTGGTCGGTCGGTCCATCCGTCTATCTATCGGTTGACCGCTCTTGCTGAATTTGGTTCTCGGAGGAATCAGTCTGTACTTTAGACATGTAAGCATCCGTACAGTGCCGGTGCATTCTGTTGAATCATACGGTGATATCTCCTGTTGACGGCCACCAGGGGAGAGTGGTTGGGGCACTGCTTTACGTCTGTCATTTCTAACGTCTGAAGGGGGCATAGACCGGCGATCTGTGGAAATCGCTCGTCTTATTTCACAACGTGTGCTGAATAAGCGTCACTCCGCTAGATGCTTTTGTGTTTTGTTGTATTTGGGCTTGTTTATCGTAAAGGTCCTTTTCTTTTTCTTCTTTCTTTCTTTTTTATTTGTTCTTTCTTCTTTTTTTTCTTTTTTTTTTAAAGATGTTC
>CM065728.1:25693142-25695642 GCA_033310375.1 Conus canariensis
TCTAGAGCGTTGGGGTCCGGAAGGGCGCAAGGATGAGGGTAAAGGGTGGGGGTTTCTGGGAAGGGGAGGGGGACGGGGGTAGGGTGGGTGGGTGGGTGTGGCCTAGCCCCCCCCCCCCCTTGGTGGGGTCAAAGGGCAACGCACATGTGTGAGTCAGGGGTCAAGCTGCCGACGTTTTGCAGTTCGTGAGCTCTGTCTGGCGTCTCTTAGAAGTTTTAATGTGAACAACAGGAATCCACTGCAAAAAAAAAAGTATAAATTCAAAACTGAAATAGACTCTTTTATTCTATCCTTGGCAATTTGTTTTTGGCTGGAGATTTTTGAGCGGCTGAACGTATAAAATCAAGCGGTATCCAAAGAAGAAAAAAAAAAAAAAAAGGGGGGGGGGGGGGGGGGGGGAGCGAGAGAGAGAGAGAGCGAGCGAGCGTATTCTAAACTATTGCCATGTCAATCATTTCATAATGTCTTGTATGAAAAAAGAATGGAGGAAAAAAACGGGCGATCACAAACGCAGAACACAAAAACATTCCCTGTGAAATCATGTGGCCACTTTGGTCAGTACATTCTATAAAACGACCCGAAGACGGGGTAAAAAAAAAAAAAAAAGTGAAAAACCAAACTAATAAAGCGAATGAGTCTACCTGCCGGCTTCGAACTTCTCTCTCTTTCTTTATGCTCTGTTTCACGTGCTAGGGGCACGCGCACACGCGGAGAGAGGGCGAGACGGGCACACAGAACACGGGAGTAAAGGGCTTAATCATGTACACGCATTCGTATATAAACAATAGCCACTATACAGAAAGTAGGAGGAAAGGCATAATCATATACACGCATTCGTGTATGATCTATAGTACTATCATAAATAGCTCCATCGTAAATTCAGGATAGAGGGGCGAGGGAGAGGGGGGGGAGGGGGGGAGGGGTGGAAGGAGAGAGAGAGAGAGAGAGAGAGAGAGAGAGAGAGAAGGAGACAGACTTAGACAAAAGGAAGGCAGGTGGGCAGGCAGATGGTGAATACAGATAGAAGCGGTAAGGTTAGAGTAGGAAGGACATACATTCTTGACAGGTGTGTGTGTGTGTGTGTGTGTGTGTGTGTGTGTGTGTGTGTGTGTGTGTGTGTGTGTGTGTGTTGTGTTATAAGGATGGGCCAGGAGGTACCGTGCCTGAATACATATCATGGTCAACGATTTTTTTTCTAAAGAAAGAAGCGAATTAAAAGAAATGTTGGATCGGAATGGGCACCACAGAGCACCGCCGAAATCTCTCGGCGACAGTGCAGCGTCTCCTCTAGTGGGTTTCCGTTTGGCGACCTAATTGAAAACTCCCTGGAAACTGCTGGTGCTTGCATTGCGACGGATCGAGTCTGGAGGTGTTAGTAGTCAGGGGAGGAGACCGACACAGCACCCATGCTACATACACAACACAGGAGATCAGGCAACCAAGCACGCGCGCTTTTATGTGTGTTTGTGTGCGCGTGTGTGTCTGTCTGGGCGCGCGCTTGTGTTTGTGCCTGTGCGTGCACCTGTGTGGGTGTGTGCAAGACATCGTGTGTGCTAAAGAGGTGTACAAGAAACATTTACCAACAGCGGGCGCGCTAGTGTGTGTGTGTGTGTGTGTGTGTGTGTGTGTGTGTGTGTGTGTGTGTGTGTGTTTCCCTGCGTGTGGGTTTGTCAACATAAATTCACTTACTCGCATTGAGCGCTCAAGCGGTGCGTTTGTGTCCGTGCATTCTTTGTATCTGCGATCGTCTGCATGTATATGTTAGCGCGTTGGTTGCGTTTGTTTCGCGCGCACATACCACTCACACTGAAGCACGCGCGCCCACTCACTCTCTCTCTCCCCCCCCTCCCTCCGCCGTCTTCGTATGTGTGTGCATAGCAGTATACGCGTGCGTGACATTCGCTAACGTGCACACCAAAGCGACAAAATGCGCATACAACGCAGGGTCGATCGTTCTTCCAATAAAATAAATAGCCTTGGGTTTCAAAGCGAAGGCCTGGGGAAGGGGGGGCAAAATCTTGCACTGTACATCACCATAGTTAAAAGCAACATACACACGCACGCGCGCGCACACACATACATGCATGCACAATTTGATAGTTTCCGCGTGCATACAAAACGACGTTCTAAAATGCAAGGGTCGTGTGCCTCTTCACTTTACTACTTCAAAATAAATAACAGGAGATCGGTACGTCGCGAGCCCTTTCCTTCATGCCAGAATGAGCTTCATCATTCACTAGGCATCAACAACAAAGTCGGACACATTCAATATTAAGTGTAACCCCTTTTTTTTTCAGTTGTTAACATGATAGTCTAATCTACGAATCGACATAAACAACTCGGTGCATTTGCGTGTGGATATTTCGTGAGAACAAAATACTTGCAGTAGACTTCGTCCACCCCCTCCCCTCACTCCTTTACTGCCCCCTTCCCCCCCCCCCCCCCCAAAAAAAAAAAAAAAGCACATGCCTCGGATTCCACAACCCTTGCCTTAAGCGTG
>CM065728.1:25700642-25720642 GCA_033310375.1 Conus canariensis
ACGGGAATAACAGATTACTCCTGGCGTGAATTACAGACGTGAATAACAGATTACTCCTGGCATGAATTACAGACGGGAATAACGGATTACTCCCGGCATGAACTACAGGCGAGTTCCTGCCTGAGCAGGTCGTACCACGCGGCGATTCAGACACCAGCAAGTCGTTCTTCACGGATGCTGACGACGGAGACCAGGAGAAATAAAATCCTCCTCCATTTTTCTTGCCGTTCTGGCGCAGTTGCGTTATTTGAGGGAAAAGTCTACAATGTACAATCAGAGAAAGTAGGTGTATGATCAAACAGCTCACCATGTGTATTTATGGGGGAGAGTCTACAATGTATGCAGTGGAAGGAGTCAACAACGTAATGGGAACAAAAGAAGAAAAAAAAATCAACAGTGCATGCTGCAGGGAAAAGTCTACCATACATCATGATAAAAGCGAGCAATGTTTGATGTAAAAGTCACAAATGTTGTATATTGGGTGGAAGTCGGCAAATTATGTTAGGAAAAAAAGTCAACAATGTTCAAGGAGAAAGTCAATAATGTGTAAGAGCTTTGGGGGCGGAGTGTACAAGATGTAAAGAAATCTTCCGCCGACTTCGACTGACGGTTTTTTTTTTTAGAGCTGCTCACTACCCACAGCACCTAGTGCCACTAACGATCTAACACAACTGTTCCCCAATGAAAGGAGTGATTGGACCCCCAAGGATGGACGGTATCCTGCTCTTGACTATTATGTTGACAAGTGTAAACACGACATTGATAAATTAAACTTGCCCCTGTGAGAAAATCCAACCTCACCCAGCAGAGTTTCAGGCCCTGAAAGAACTGAAACAGAGACCCGACATCATCATCAAAAGAGCAGACAAGGGAGGGGCAGTAGTGATTTGGCGAAAAGACTTATATGAAGAAGAAGCCAAACGCCAGCTCTCTGACTCCTCAACTCATGCTCCCATCAAAACCCCAACAACCAAACAAGACAACGCACTGGTCCGGAAGACCATTAAAGAAACAGTTTCCAAAGGGCATCTCCCTCAAGAAGCAACAAGGACTATAGTCAAAGAACCTCGCACTGCAAAATTCTACCTACTACCGAAGATCCACAAGAGCGGCAACCCTGGTAGACCTATCGTCTCAGCCTGCTCCTGCCCAACTGCTCAACTGTCACAGTTTCTTGATCGGTTGTTCCAACTCCTCGTCCACAACCCTGCCAACCTATGTGAAAGACACCAACCATGCCCTGCAGATTTTCTATGATTACACCTTCCAGCCTGACGGTGAACATCAGTTCCTCTTCACAATGGATGTGACATCATTATATACTAATATCCTGCACAAAGATGAACTTCTCGCTGTTGAACACTACCTGAAACAAAGCGACTATGACTTTGACCCAACCCCATCCTGTGCCTGACTGAACTTGTTTTAACTCTGAATTCTTTCGAATTTGGAAACGAGGCCTACCAACAAATCAAAGGAGTTGCTATGGGCACGCGCATGGGCCCATCATATGCCTGCCTCTTTATGGGGCACATTGAGACACAAAATGTCTTCAAAAGATTCATAGACGACTGTTTCGGAATCAGCACTCTACCCAGACAGGAACTCCAATGCTTCATTGACTACGCTAATGCCTTTCACCCTTCAGTCAAATTCACATACGAAATCTCGGACTCTTCCCTCTCATTTTTGGACATCAAAATCAGTATCCAAAGCACTTTACAGTCTCTCCACACAACAGTGCACTACAAACCAACTGATGCCCACTCTTACCTCCTGTTCTCATCAAGCCATCCTCCTGCCATGAAAGAAAGCATCCCATATTCTCAGTTTCTTCGACTTCGCAGACTATGTAGCACCGATGATAATTACACCAAAGAAGCAGCGGCCATGACTACCTTCTTCACTACTAGAGGCTACCCACAAGCTACAGTTCAGATGGCCCTTGAACGAGCACAGTCCATCCCCAGACACCAGCTCCTACAAGACAAGGAAAAGATGACTACAGACAATGACCGATGCATTGCCACTCTGACCTACCACCCACACAATCTATCTGTGAAAAACGTTCTGCCCGCAACTTCACTATTCTGAAGGAGGATCCAGCTCTCCAAAACATTTTCAGTCTACCACCTATGGTGGCATTCAAAAGGGACAAAAACCTTGGTGACCACCTGATGCACTCTACCTTCCACCCTTCATCCCCCCAACCCAACCAGGCAATTTCCAGTGCAGGAAACCCAAATGCAAAACCTGTGACTTTCTTAATCCGACAATTACTGTGAAAGGCCCATCCGGACGCAGCTTCCACATGAGGTCCCACTTCACCTGCCAGACTCAGAATATAGTCTATGTTCTTAGTTGTACCCTGTGTCCCAAGATGTATGTGGGTGAAACATACAGATCTCTAAACGAACGTTTTAAAGAACATAGATACAGCATCCTCACAGGAAAAGACACTCCTGTGGCAAACCACTTCAATTCGGACCATCACCATCTTTCCCACATCAGAGTGGCAGCCCTTTGGAGAAATGGTCGTCAAGAAGGGAACTACAGAAAATACATGGAAAGCCAGTTAATACAGCGCCTTGGCACCTTGAGCCCACATGGGCTCAACGTCAGGGAATGATACCTCACCCCAAACCATCAGCCCTCCTCTCCCCCCCCCCCTTCCTTTCTTTCTCCCCCTCCTCTTCCCCCCCCCCCCCCCTTCCCCCCCCTTCTTCCCCCCCCCCCTTTCCCCCCCTCCCCCTTCCTTTGTCTCTCCTTTGCTGCCCATTTCTATTGTGAATCATGATCACCCCTACATTCAATATTGCCCAACACTCCCACCTCTGCCCTTTCCACCCCTTCAGACCATGAACTGCGCTCAGTGACTCAAGTCAACCACCATCAACATCTTCCCTCTGCTGCCATTCCCTGTTGAAGTGTCTACGACACGAAACGTCGGCCATCCCCTCTCCAGGTACTCTTTTTGCCACCTTTTCCCTTTATTTATTTGAGACGAATACAGCAGTCACTACTTTATTTTTCTGTGTAAAGAAATCGTCATCAAGGTAAAATGAAAAGATCAACAGTGTATATATTCAGAAAGGGGAGTCGACAATATACAATGGGAAAATAATAAACAATGTATAATAAAAAGGCAACAATGTATATTGTGGGGGCGGGGGGTAGGGTGGGGTGGGGTCTACAATATGAAACTGGAAAAGTCAGTAATGTAAAATGAAAAAGTCAACAATGTACAGTGGAGGCAAAATACTACAATGCATATTGCGGACAAAGACTAAAATCTCCAACGGGCAGAGTCAGCAATGAATGATGAGAAAGTCAACTATGTAAATCGGGGGCGGAAGCTACAATTTATAATAGTAAAAGTCAACAATATATACCAGAAAAAAGTTAATGTGTATGGAGGCAAAGACTGCAATGTATAACAGACAATGACAAAGTCATGAAAGAATAATGAGAAAGTCAACCAATATTTTTGGAAAGAAGAGAGAGAGAGAAAGTGGGGGGGGGGGGGGGGGGATTAGTCTACAAGATATAACAGAAAAAAAATCAAGAAAGTGTGCTGAAAAGTAAAAAAATGTATACTGGGGGTAAAGAATAGAATGCATTATGGGCGAAGTCATCGATGGATAACATTAACGTCAACAATGTAGAGAGTGAAAGAGGGGGGAGGATAATTATATAATGGACAACAGTCAACATTGTGTACTGAAAAAGTCAACAATGTATATTAGGGGCAAAGACTACATTTTGTATTGGGCAGAGTCGTAAATGAAAGTCACAATGTATACTGGGGAAAGAATTAAGAATAATGGGCAAAATCATGAATGAAAGTCAATAAAGTATACTCGGAAAAAAGTCAGCAATGTATAATGGCAAAAAAAACAAAAAAGAGTCAACAATGTATAAAGGGAAAAGTCAACAGTGCCTCCTAGGGAACTTGAGCTTACGACTGATCAATGCAATCTTTGCTTGGAGATAAATTCTGATCGAAGATAAAAGTGGCCTAGAAATTACTTACTTTAAGAGAGAGAGAATCTGTATAAGAACTTTCTTGGGGTTCTGTTTTGTATTTAGCGCTATTTACAGGGGAATCGTGTCTATAAAAATCTACCCTACCTCGCCTTATCGGGCTGTACTGGCGAGCTCATGACGAGATTATTCCTTTGTCAATGAGCGCCGTAGCGAAACGCCAGGCGGTGATTATTGTCATACCGATTGTGACATCATCAACGCTAAAAGAGATGGCTCGGTACCAAAGTAGCAATGTCGCCGGGACTACAGGGCGCACGCGCGGAATTCGCACTGCGGGGATCACTTGATAAGAACAACAAAATATACACAGACATGACTAGTGTCATAACATTTTGGTCAGAAAATCTATTCTATTCTATCGCTATTTTTTGTTTTTCATGTGAGCAACAGGACTAATGCCTGGTGTCCCCAAGCTGACAGACTGAGCTGAATGGAGTGGCCCTACCGAGGGTAAAGAGCATGGGGGTGGGAGAAGGGAGACTAGTCGGTGTCAGGTTGTCTCCAAGGCAGGTGGTTCAAAGCCTTAACGACAAAAAACCGTCCTGAGGAACAATTTCAGGAGAGCGTGACGCCAACGGCTGGACATTGGGACTGAAGAGGACAGCATCCACCTACTAGACAGACCAGCTCAAGTTAACCATCTTCAGGCTGCGAACGGGACACTGCCAGCCCCTTCTCCCATCTCCCACGTCTCAAATGTTCTCATTCTGACCAGTGCCCTTTGAGGTATAGGTTCCCAAACTCCCACACACACACACCTTACAGTCCTGCCCCTCCTCTGAAGTCCTGAGACGCCAGGTGTGGCCCAGTCAGGCTGAGGTCCAGGACAAGCTGTGGGGACCGGCGGGGTCGCTGCTGACTTCGCCTTACTAACCGGATTGAGAATATACCTTGGCCGGGACCGCCAAAAGAAAGAAAAAGGCCTTAACAACAGGTTAAGGAAATTTGTGCCAGCTTCGTGCGTCGGTTCGGGGCGGTGCACGGGAACCCCTCTTCCCCTCCCCCCCCCCCCACCGAACCTCCCCTTCCCCTCACGGCATTCCCCACCCTTCTTCTCCTGCCCTACTCCCCTGTCAAAGTCTGCCCACACTCCCTCTCCTTCCCACGCCCAACCCCATAATATGTGCGAGTCTGGGGCCTCCGTTTACCCGTTTCAAGAGCTCGCTGGTTTCAGATCTTTCCGTTTTAGAGGGGTATGGCCACACGCCTTACATGTTGAGCGGGGGGAGGATGGTGGGGGAAACAGAAGATGGCGTCATGGTGCTGGCACCGGTCGATGCTCTTTGACTCATCCAGGACTGACATCTTCAGCACCAAGGTGCGCGTTTTATAGCGGCAGGTTTGCATTACGAGGCAGAACGCAGAACGCACCACTTTGAAGGCAATTACATACGATATCATTAATTAATTCGTATTGAACCCGCGCTGGTGAACTACTTAGGATGCCCGGGTCCCACAGGAAACTACAGTGGGTTTCGTCTTGTGTCAATGGGGATTGCGACATAGACAGGCATCTCCGTCTGTCTATCGGTCTGTCTCTCTACCCTCTGTTTGACTGTCTTTCTTTCTGTTCCCACGCATCCCATGCTCTATTTCTCTGCACTCGCTCTGTCTGTCTGTCTGTCTGTCTGTCTCTGTCTGTCTGTCTCTCCCAATCAGCTGTATGCGTCAGAGAGAGAGAGAGAGAGAGGAGAGAGAGAGAGAGAGAGAGAGAGAGGAAGAGAAAGAGGAGGTAGTGTGTGTGTGTGTGTGTGTGTGTGTTGTGTGTGTGTGTGTGTGTGTGTTGTGTGTGTGTTTGCAGGCGTACGAGCAAGATGACTACTAATGAACAGCTCTTGACTGTTCACAACTCTCACTCTCTCTCTTGCTTTCTTTCCACCCCATTCTCTCTCTCTCTCTCTCTCTCTCTCCCTCCCCCCCCCCCCCCCCCCCCCGTCTCTCTCCTCCCATCCTCTTGCTTCTCTGCACCCAAGCCATTTCTATACCCACCACCTTCTCTTTTTATCCAGCCCCACATCCCATCCACCTCACGGTCTCTCTGTCTGTCTGTCTGTCTCTCTGTCTGTCTGTCTTCTCTCTCTCTCTCTCTCTCTCTCTCTCTCTCTCTCTCCCTCTCCCCTCCCCCCCCCCCCCCCCCCCCCCCAAGCGAGTCTCGTTTATCGAACGCCCGCGAACGCAGTACATTTGACAAAAGGGCTCAGTACTACATTTGCTCCAGATTCAACTTTCACATTTCACATCGCGCAGACGAGAATCAATGGTACCAGCACTGCCATTGTACAGGCAACGACTGACGCCTTTTTGATCAACAAAATGATGCTACTTCTTCTTCGTCGCCGTCACTGTAATGCCAGTCGATGGTAGGCTGATAGCAGACAAAATGAACGCTGATGGTATAGGTCTGTAAGCACGCACACACACACACACGCGCGCGCGCGCGCGCGCGCGCCGCGTCCTCCTCCTCCCCCCCCCCCCAACACACACACAGACACATCTTGGGGCAAATCTCGGGAGAAAAGCAGACTTGAGTCAAGGTGAAGCCAGTTCATGAGCGAAAAAAAATCGCCAAGGGAGGTAATAGAAGTTGGTAAGAACTGACAGACTTGATTCTAATGTCCTTTTTCTTTTCTTTTTTTTTTCCGTTTTCTTCTTCTTCTTCTTCTTCTTCTCTATTTTCGTCTTTTTTTCCTTTTTTAAAAAAAACGTATTATCGAAAATAAATGTTGATATTCAAATCGCTTACAAAGTTTCAAATATTCCGTGAAGATGCGGCACTACTCCATAGATAAGTTATCCACGCGCAAACAATAACGTCCCGGTTGGTCATGTTCACAGGAAACGTTGGAAGCGTTTGCAGTCTTCTCGCTGGACGGATTCCCGGCACATCGTTGGATCCATGTCCGCACCGAAACGCACCGAGGTGCCTTTCGTCCCAGGCCAATATCCAGCAGTCTGTCCCTCGAATTGGCTATAGCTTAAGTCGGTGGTTCCGACGTAATCTTGTTGACATACACGACACGGACAGACAGACAGACAGACAGACAGACGAACAAACTGGCGAAGTGAAAGCATCACCTCTTTGGCGAAGGCAACATTTCTTTAAAAACATTAAAAAAAAAAAACTACTACTGCTGCTACGGCTACTGCTGCTGCTTGCATAATAAAACACTTAAAAAAAAAAAGACAGAAAAAAGGTAGGGGGTGGGGATAGTGAGGGGGTGGGTGGGGGGTGGGGTGGGGAGCAGATAATGAAGAGGAGTGTGTATCCGCTCAAAACTGCACTTTGACAAGTGTATCCACTCATAACTGCACTTTGAGCAGTTTCTCCGCTCATAACTGCACTGTGACAAGTGTAATCGAGCGTATCTGGGAAACAAAGTAGTATCTCACCGTTAAGTGTAAACGGAGATCAGTAAAAGGATATCAGTGCGGTGAATGCTTGCGTTTCTTTCTTTTTCGTCTATATTCAAACGACTATGCATTTGTGTGTGTGTGTGTGTGTGTTGTGTGTGTGTGTGTGTGTGTTGTGTGTGTGTGTGCGCGGTGTTCAACAGCAAAGAACATCCATTTACAGCATTTTCTGAAAAACACGGTGGAGTAGATCGAGTACGTATGTAACTGTTCTTTAACCGCCAGCTTTCATGTCTGGAATACGGTGCTGGAGTATGGGTTTTCGTGCATCCACATCGTCTCAAAGTGGATGTAAGAAATGAAATTAATGACACCACTAAAGCACATGGCATACATAATATCGTATGTAGCGCAACACGCAACGACTCAATTGAGGCGCCGCTGTTCAGGTTGAGGGTAATGTGTGACGTAAATAGTTACATTGTTGGTAACTACTGTCTGTCTGTCTGTAGGGAGAGAGAGAGGGGCAAAGAGAGACGAGAGAGACAGACAGACAGAGACATAGAGAGAGACAGAGAAGAGAGAGGAGAGAGAGAGAGAGAGAGAGAGGAGAGAGAGAAGGTGGGATGTATGTCGCAATCCTGTTTCAAAAAGTAAAAATAACAACAATCCCATTGTCAACTTTGAGAAGAAGGGAAAGAAAAGTGGTTCACCGAGCGGTTCAATACAGGGAATGACACCGTGTGTAATTTTCTCCCAGCTGTAGGTACATGTGCTGCCTCGGTCACGAGTCCCCGTCAGCATGTAACGTACAAACGTTCACCTCAAGGTTTTGCCTTCGAACTTAACATTCTAGTGCGAGAAGAGAACATCGACCGATATGAGAGAGGGGAGAGAGAGAGAGAGAGAGAGGAGAGAGAGAGAGAGAGAGAGAGAGAGAGAGAGAGACAGAGAGAGAGAGACAGACAGACAGAAGAGGGCAGACAGACAGAACAAAACGTGTTATTGATGTTATCGATTCTGTTACTAATTTCAGTGTCATCGAGTTCCTTCGTTCTCAGCAAATTAAATTGCAGAAAGAAACAGACACCCCCTGTTCAGTCTTGCCCCCCCCCCCATCCCCCCCATCCCCCTTCCCCTCAGAAAAGAAAAGACAAGAAAAGAAGCAACGGGAAAGAAGGATGGGAGGGCAAGAAGTAAAAATAGGAGAAACAAAGAAACAAAGGAGGAGGACGGTGGAGGAGGAGGAGGAGGAGGAAGAGAAGAAGAAGAAGATAGATGATGATGATTGATGATGATGATGACGATAATGACGTTGATCATGGTAAAGAAAGGAAGATAGAACCATGGAAGAAGACAAAGATGAAAGACAGTAGGGAGGAGATGAAGAAGAAGAAGAAGGAAGAACACGACGACGAAGAAGATGATGATGATAATTATGATGATGATGAAGAGAGGGTAGATAGAACCAAAGAAGAAGACAAAGACGAAGGAAAGTAGGAGGACGAGGAGGAGGAAAGGGAGCGGGGGAGGAGGAAGCTAAGAAGAAGAAGAAGATGATGAGGATGATGATGATGATTGATTGATTTATTGCTAATTGACTGACTCGTTTATGGGTAAAGAAAACAAAGAAGAAAGGAGATGAAGTAGGTGAAGGAGGAACAAGAAAACCAAGCAGAAAGAGAAAAAAAAGACCATTAACAAAACAAAGACAGGCAGACTGAGACGGCAAACAAGACATAAGACAGGCCAGCAGGAAGGGCGGGGGGGATAAAGAAACAACTCTTAACAGGAAAATACGCAACTACTTTCCTTAATCCTAAACACCACTAATACCTGCAAAGAACCGTAAACAGATGAAGGAAGGGTATGTGAGGTAAGCAACGAGCAGCTAAGCTGGGAGAATGGCTGGGGTGGACAAGGGGAGGTGGGGGTGGGGGTGAAACGGGGGGGGGGGGGGGAGGGAAGTGGCAAAAACTCCCATACCTTGATGACGTTGCCGTCGTGGGACTTTTCGTTGCGGGCCGCAGACATCATCCTCATGGCCATCCAGGCGATCTGCTGGGCGTGGTACAGGGATTTCCGATGCAACCCCCCGGCCACGCAGTACGCGTCCCCGATCGTCTCGATCTGCAACGTGGGTGGGAGGCTTTTACCATTTATATCTCCGGCCACACTCATTTGGATATTTAGACATAGATAAAACATACATAAAAAAACAACTACACCACACACACACACACTCTCTCTCTCTCTCTCTCTCTCTCTCCCTTTCTCTCTCTCTATTTCTCTCTCTCTCTGTGCCGTAGATCGATCAGAATGTGCAAAGGTTCAATGATGCAAACAGCAAGGAAACGTATATCATATAATGTCAAGCAGCAAGGCAACGTATATGACAGCAGAAATCAACCTCTGCTTTTTTTTTAAGCGCTGCCAGTTTGACTTGGCACGACCATGTCTCTTGCCCTGATTGTCTGCCTGCCTGTCCAAGACTGCCGTAAAGGGGGCAATGGTGGGTGGGGCACAGACTGGAAAAATCCCCACCTGAGAGCATTAAGGACTGGACTGGTTATTCCACCCTTTCGTCCATGACTGAGGACAACAAAAGAACTGCAACACCAATAAGGATAATAACAATAATAATATAATAATAACAATAATAATAATAAAAAGAAGAAGAAAACAAGAACAGAACAGAAGAAAGAAGAGGAAGAAGGAGAAGCAGAAGCAGAAGGGCATTCGGGAGAACGCAAACCTCCACGACGGTCCAAGTGTCCTTTTAACTTCCATTAAACCCTAACTCCCAATTCCATCGCACAAGCTCCACGTAGTCGTGTTGTCAGACAGACAAGACAAAAACCAACATACAATGAACACGTAAGCGCACTTAACAGCGGGGCATATAAAAAAAAAAACCCAAACAAACGAACTTTCCCATCTCACCTTGTAGACGTCGAGGGTGACGCAGTAGTGGTCAAAGTGGGTGTAGAGGGAGTTGAGCATGTTGACCACCTGCATGGGTGTGGCTGTGGAGCAGATGGCCGTGAAGCCCACGATGTCGCTGAACAGCATGGTCACGTCGTCCACCGTCATCGGCTCCACGCTTTCGCCTGCAGATTGGGAGGATATCAGTCGATCGATTGATCGATCAGGCAATCAGGTCGATTAATCAGGCCTTTCGGTTTCAGTCTCAAGTCAGTCGATCATTCGACTGGGGAGAATATCTTACTGGAATTGATAAAGAAAAATATCGATCAGTCGAACGGGACAAGCTACATCAGTCTTCTCGCTCTCCCTCTTCGTTTCTTGCTACGTTGAACCTTCCTTCGTTCTTGTTTTTTTTTTTTTCCCTATGCGTTTTCGCTTTGTTCTTTTTCCGTTTCTACCTTCACCTCTTCTTTGCCTCTTCCTTTCACTCGTTCTTTTTCATTCATTCATTCATTCATTCATGCATTCTCTTATTCCTTCCTTCCTTCTTTCTTTGTTCGTTCCGTCCTTTACTGTTTCTCAGAATACAAGACAATTGATACCATTCAAAACAAAACAATCAACCAACCAGCTCCCCTGTCAACCAGGAAACCATGTAATACGATGAAAAACAAACAATACCACAGAACACGAGACAGTCTCATCATGTACAGTATGACATAATAATCCAGTATAATACAATACAATACAGCATAGTACACTACAATATAAAACACATTTATTCATGCTGTTCTCATCCCCGCCGACCGCAATGGGGAAAATGAGGATCTGACGAAATTGATAAAAATGCAAAAGATACAACGCTGTAAACAAAAAAAAGGTATGAAAGTATACAGAACAAGACAGAATACAGCAATACCATACAAAACCATGCAACGAACCAGCCAACCGATCAACTCATCCACCAATCAACCAACTAGCTCTTCTGTCAACCAACCACTCTGTCAACACAAGTTGCACCCGCCGTTGCACCCGCCGTACCACACACACACACACACACACACACGTGGATCTCTCGCCTTAACCAAGACAAAGATGCAGAGAGCACAGGATCAGTATCTTCGCCTTCCAATCGTTGGAGTCCCATTGCGCACATTGAAGGCGTTCAAAACTTCCTGGTGGTCCGATTGACTGCCACGTCTCTGCTTCCTCTGCATGGGTTCTGTCCACCCCACTTCGCAACTGCGATGTCAAAGTTTGAAGCACACACACACACTCTGTGGTGGTTACCCAGCAAGGTAAGGTTACGTAAAGTAGCTTATAGCCCAACCAACTGCCAAGGGCCATATCAGGGCTGTCACCCCGCTGGCTAACCCTACTTGGAGGCATTAGGCCGACCTAAACTAACAGCAGACGAGAAGAAAATGACATACGCGGTTACCCGAGAGGGCACACCAGCCAGCTGAACAATCCGATCGCCTGGAAGTGGTCAGTAACCTACGCGAGCCAACGGGGCTCCGACAAACGCGAACAGCGGAGGGAAAAGCGAGGCGAGATACCCCCCTGCCCTCTACATCTCTGACCCGGGGGTACCTTTCCACAGCTTGGTAGCGATGTCCGGGGGGAAGATCTCGTGCAGGAGCTCGATGTTCTTGGCCTTCTCCTCCTCCACCGCCTTGCTGGCCTCCAGGATGCTCTGCTTCAGCTGCTCCATCCGCTTCTTCAGGCTGTCCTGGAACCCACCACAGACCATTGGGAGGAGGGTTTGGATTGAATGAGTGACTGGGTGAGTGATTGAATAACAACAACAACAACACAAGGGTTGACTGCCAGAACCCAGTATCTCACTTATTATATTATTTATTGTGTCACTTATTTTTTTTTAATAGTAATAATAAAATAGTAATAACGATTTATCATCGTTATCAGCATTCTCATCATAATCATCATCATCGATGTTGTTGTTAGCATAGCTCAGCCAACCACACAGCAGTTGTTTAGTGCTGTCAAGGTTACCGAGGGAAAGGTCGCATACTGCCCCGTCCACTCCACATCTCTCTCTCCCCTCCCTCCTCTCTTCCCGCGCCCGTGTTTTGTTTTCTTCTTTACTTCCCCTTATCTTTGAAAATGATTTTGAACGGAAAAAATAACAGAGTTCACGTTATATTAGATACCTACGTCCAATTCCTTCCTCAAGTTGTGTTTTTAATTGTAGTCAGGATGGGGTCGAGGTTGCAATGAGGGACATCTGCAAATCCCCACTCCCTCAATCCCTAATTTTTTTTTTTCCCCTCTCTCATCCACATTCCCCTCCCCCCCCTCCCCCTTCCATTCGCCGCTTTACCGTTCTGAAAAACCTGACCCATTCCTGAGTGTGTGTGTGTGTGTGTGTGTGTGCGCGCGCGGTGCGGTCGGTGGTGTGTGGTGTGTGTGTGAGCGCGCGTTTGCGTTTGCTTGTTTTTTGACGACAGAGAACAATATGTAACACGGTACCATCCCCTACTCCCCAGCGGTCGTTCTTCCTATTTTAATTTCATCTTTTTTAATGCACAGCAGAGTGTCGCTGACAGATATCTTGCGGGCAGGCGTTGCAGTTCTTATAAACGAGGAACGATCCCTACCTGACCATGAGGTGGGCAAAGGAGTGGTTGAGGTGGAAGTGTAGGAGGAGTTTGGAAAAGGGGGATGAAGTGGGTGGAAAAGAAGAAGAGGGTGGGAGGAAGGGGGGGGGGGAGGGGGGGGGGAGGGAGAGGTCCAACGTAACGAGAAAGAGACATTAGGCGGAAATTGATTTCGTTGGGGGCTTTTTGCGCGTTTGTTTCTTTTTTTCGTTTCTTGGTTTCTTTCTTATTCGTTCGCATTTTCCTCCCCGACAAACGAGGCTTCTGAATCTGGATCCGTGTTCGATCCAGAGACAATGGGCTGAAGCTGACGTCAACCCAAGCTGACTGACGCAGCGCATCACCACAAACAGAGGGATTTGCCAGTTCCACCGCCGTGAAAACTCTTCTGCACCACGGTGAGTCGAGCAAGCACATTTCCCTGCGGGCACTTTCGGTGGAGTGTGGAACGAGAAAAGCCGAGACGTGAGAGGAACGCGAGCTCAATACGGGGTGATCAACCCGAAATCTTCGCATTCGCGTGTTTTTTTGTTTTTGTTTTTCCCTCTGGGATCGTTTGTGAATTCGACTGACGCAGAATGTCAACGTACGATCGCTTCTTTGTACCGAAAATGTATTTTGAACTGCGTTGACCTGGCTTCCGTTCCACACAGGCTGAGAACAAACTTTCTGCAGTTTCTTGCAAGATCTCGCGCAAGACCGTAGATTCGCAAAAAAACCCCAAAACAAAACAAAAACAAAAACAAATCCGCGTGACGTCATCCGTTTTGGCGGGCTGGTAACTCCCCCATCTATATCTTCGAGAAAGGCTCACCAATTTTTTTTTCATCGTAAACACAGCCACAATTCATTTTATCCCAAGCTTGACCTAAAATCGTTGTTTGTGTGCAGGAGTGGAGACGTGACGAAATGCTGACGTAACGGTTGAACGTGCATGGGATGATAACGGTTGAGTGCCGGCATTAAGACACACGTCATCTTCAACACTTGCAAGAAACAGATGGGCCTAGTTATCTTCCGGACCGATTCTAGCAATGGCACCCAGTAGGCCTCCTAGTCACTGCTAATCGGCAGCCGTTACTTCGAAATTTAACCAAGATTCGACATTTGAAACGAATCTGATCCGCTGCAACCGCTTCGCGAGCAAAGACCCCCCCCCCCCCCTTCCCCCAGTGAGCTTGCAATATTTCATGTGGCTGTGTCATAGAAAAAAGCAGTTCTTGCCATTGTAGTAAAGACAGTCTGCAAGAGTTGTCTGTCATGGGTGCATTTCTTTAAAAAAAAAAAGAAAAAAAAAGGTGTGTATGTATTTCTCTCTCTCTCTCTCTCTCTCTCTCTCTCACACACACACACACACACACACACACACACACACACACACACACACACACACACACACACACTCACTCACTTTTCATTACTCTTTAACCATTGCCTTACAGTTGCATTGCTTTCCTCTCCTTTTGTCTTTTCCGCCCTTCGTTGATTGTATTGGGGTGACGCTGGATTCTGTTTTTGAACCCCCTAGGTGGAGAGAATGCCACAGAAATACAGAGTCTGGTATTAATTCCACTGATGCCAGGTAGGCTAAGGATCCAGACAATCAACTTTGTTCCACTGATGAGTCACAGTCAGCACACGAAAGACCTCCGGGCAGCTGACAGACATAATTGTCTTTTCAAGATGGGCTATGATGGTCCCCTTTTTTCATTCTCCTTTTCTTTCTTTTACGGCACCCTTTTCCTTTTTTTTTTTTTTACTGCTTAAAAAAAAAAAACTTCAAGTTGAAAAATACGACACATGACTATGACATGTGATTAAGTTGACATCAAGTATTGGTGATGTTACACACACACACACACACACACAACACACACACACACACACACACACACACACACACACAATTTTCTCTCTCTTTTTTCTGTGTGTGTGCGTGTGTGGTGTGTGTGTGTGTGTGTGTGTGTGTGTGTGTGTGTGTGTGTGTGTGTGAGAGAGAGAGAGAGAGAGAGAGAGAGGAGAGCGAGAGATCACGGCCCAACATACTCAAACAAACAGACACCACCATCACGGCTCTTGTCGTCCCTACTACGGCAATGGGCTCGCTAAGAGTTGTCGTTCCTCCCCAGATACAACTTCCCTGAGGCTTTGCTCACCACCAGAGGCCTTTCCCCGGCGACATACCGGCCACGAAACATCAGGCAGCATCTTCCAGTAATCCTCATCCTGTCATCATGCTGCGATTAAGGCCGGACCATCGCAGACTTGTGGGCACCTTCTGTCCGCTATAACTTCTGCTCGTGGCAGGCTGACCCAGCGCTCGCCCCATAACGTGCTGGCAGTGTCGAAAGAAACTCTCAACATGTTCTTGAAAGACCCGTGGCTTCATCTATGACCTAACCAGAGGGGCATCAAGCGGGTCTTACCCCCCCCCCCCCGCCCCGCCCCCCTCCACCCCCCCCCACCCCCACCCCACCGTAGAGACAGAAGAAGATCTTCAGCTCTAGTGCAAAAGTCTGCTTTGGAGGCTATGGGTGACTTCATGATAGTCATCCACCTGTCCCTGTAGAGCCAGGAAGCCGAGTCTCTTGAGAGGAGTCTCATTTCCTTTAATCAAGGCAGAGAGAGGCCGGGGGGGAGGAGGAGGAGGAGAGGAGAGGAGAGGAGAGAGAGAGAGAGGAGAGAGAGAGAGAGAGAGAGAGAGAGAGAGTACAAGTTGATGAGAGAGTGTGCTCCTGGGTCACCTTTGGTGGTGACGCTGCCCTGTCCATGTTCTTATGTCTCTCCTCTCCGTTAATTAATTTCCTTCAGTCTTTTGATGTGTCGTGTTACTGACGCATCAGGCAGTGGTGACGAGGGGGAGGGGGGGGGGGGGGGGGGGGGCATGCGGCGGGCTAGGGGAGGGGGGCGGGGGAGGGGAAGGATTGTGGTGGGGTTGGGATCGTTTTGGGATCTTCGAGTGTCGTCCCTGATCCTGCCAGGGTTTTCTTTTTTTCATGGACTGGTTGTTTCATGGATATTAACGTTCTCTGTTTTATATGTGGTAAGTGTGTGTGTGTGTGTGTGTGTGTGTGTGTGTTGTGTGTGTGTGTGAGTGTGTGAGTGAGTGAGTGAGTGAGTGAGTGAGTGAGTGAGTGGTGGTGTGTGTGTGTGTGTGTGTGTGTGTGTGTGTGTGTGTGTGTGTGTGTGTGCGAATGTGTGTGTGTGCCGGTGCGTGCGTACGTGTGTGCGTCCATGTGTGTTTCACTCTCTCTTTCTCTCCGCGTTTGTGTGTGTGTGTGTGTTGCGTGTGAGTGAGTGTGCGCGTGCGCGCGCGTGCGTGTTTGTGTATGTGTGTGTGTATCAGACTGTCTGTCTGTCTCTGCGTCTGTGTGCGCATAAGTATTTTGGTCATGTTATTGTGTGTGTGTGTGTGTGTGTGTGTGTGTGTGTGTGTGTGTGTGTGTGTGTATGAGAGAGGGAGTTGTGTTGTGTGTGTGTGTGTGTGTGTGTGGTGTGTGTGTGTGTGTGTGTGTGTGTGTGTGCGTGCGTGTGTGTGCGTGTGAGAGTGGTATGTGTGTGTGTGTGTGTGTGTGTGTGTGTGTGTGTGTGTGTGTGTGTGTTTGATGATGCGTGTGCGTGCGTTTCATTCCTAATTTAAGATGCAGATGGACCAGTAAAACACGCACACATCCACACCTACCGACACTCCCAAACCCCCCCCCCCCCACTACACACACACACACACACACACACACACACACACACACACACACACAACACACACACACACACATCCCCTGTCCCTCCTTTACCACCACCTTCCCTCCCAACCGGCCCCTCGGCCATACCCTCGCCCTCCCCCTTCCCTCTCTCACGCACCACACACACACACACACAACACACACACCACACACACACACACACACACACACACACACACACACACACACACAAGGGATTAATTCACCTCAAGCTCCGCGACGTTAAAAACCCTCTTCATTTGTTGCTTCTAAGATTAAGAGATTACACCGGCTCTTTGAACCGTTCTTGTTTGTCACTGGGATTTGTCACTCTGGAGGCAACAACAAACTCTGCTGTTCATCCGTTTAATTCCCCACTCTACCCCCCCCCCCCCTTTCCACCCCCCCCTTTTTTTTTCCCCATGGCGATCCAAGTGAATTTGAAAAACAAAGCTGGGCCTCCTATCTTCTGTGTTGAATAACAATGTTGTACTGTTTTGTACTTTTTGATTATGTTCTGTAGTGTATTGTATTGGTACAGTATTGTTTTTTGTAGAGTACTGCGCGACGCCTACATGATGTTGTGCTGAACTATACGTGTATTCTCTAGTTTTGTATTGTATGGTATTGTATCGTATTGCTTCAAGTCATATTGTATGATAATTATTGTATGGTATTGTATCGTATCGTATTACATCGTACTGTAATGCATTGTTTTGTACTTCATTGCATTACTTCATAATCGTAATGTATTGCCTTGCATCCTACAGTACCGCGTGGTATTCACTGTACTGCGTTGCATTGCATGCACTGTAATAGACTGTGTCATACTGTGCAGTTTTGTCGTAGTACTGTGTTCTACTATTGTTCAATATCGTATTGCGCCTAACTGAATAGCATCGTGTTGAGTTCTACTGCATCGTAATCGTATTGTGAAGTCTCATGTTGTATGTCAGTGTACTGTGTTATATCAGGTCAAACTGTACGGTATTGTATTGTACTGTGTCGTCTTGCACTATGTTCTACTGTGTTATACAGTATTGTATTCTACCGTGCGGTACTGTGTCTTATTGTACTGTGCTGCGCTGTACCGAATCATGGCTTTCTTGACATAAACTGCACTGTTTGGTAAGGTATTATCATATACTGTATTGTATTGTATAGTACTGTATTCTGTTCATATTGTACTGTATCGTACCGAATCGCATTGTATTGCATTGTATTGCATTACTTTCTCGTGACAGCAGTTGTCTCCTCATGACATTCGGCCCACTCTACTCCGGAAGAACTACAGCGTCGCTATAGAACAACATCCAGCCATTTTTTTGGTTGGTTGGTTTGTTTGCTAGCTTGCTTGCTTGCCTAATGCCCGCGTAGCCTGACCTAGCAAATCATCGTTATAGTAGTTTCTCTTCTCCTCCCCCCCCCAGCATCTACACAGGAGCAACTCTCTTGTTCACAGGCACCACCTATATGAGGTACTCGAGAGCTCGCTTTATCGTCCTGTCCCAGAGAGCTCGCTTTATCGTCCTGTCCCAGAGAGCTCGCTTTATCGTCCTGTCCCAGAGAGCTCGCTTTATCGTCCTGTCCCAGAGAGCTCGCTTTATCGTCCTGTCCCCCAGGTCCAGCCTGCACTTAATGGTCTAGGGAGGAAAAACAGAAGGAACGAAAGGAAGGAGTGAGTTTGTTTCTTTGTTTGTTTGTTTGTTTTTGGCTGCTTTATCCTATTAGCCGCTCTCTCGAGTTTTCAGGTTCAATTTGCACAGTGTCATTCCATGGAATCTGTTCTATGTGCGTTATACTCCATATAAGAAGGCGAGGAAATAAAGCAATGAATAAATAAAACAGTAATGATAATAACGACAACATAATATAACATATAGTGACAACAGCAACAACATAATAATAATGCTAATAACAATGATAGTAATAGTAACAATAACAATAATGATAATAATAACGATGATAATGACCATGATGATGATGATAATAATAACGATGATAGTAGGCCTAATGATTGCATTTACAAAGCATGCAACCTATCTACGGATCTATGCGCGTACAAAGACTCTGTCTGTCTGTCTCCTCCTCTCCCTCCCTCTCTCTCCCTCCTCTCTCCTCTCTCTCTCTCTCTCTTCAAAATCATTCAAAAGGACACAGGCAGAAACTACAAAGCATCTAAAGATTCTGGACCTAGAAGAGCTATTTGAAGAATATACTTACGTCGCCACAGCGAATGGAGGAGAGAAAACAACTCGTAAAAAAACGGACTAGGGACCGTGGAGAGGGTGGTGGTGGACGTGAGGGAGGGGAGCAGGAAAGAGGGAGGGAACGAACGTTAAAGATAGAGCAGAGGGGGGGGGGGGGGGGAGGGGAGGGAGGGGGGAGAGGTGTCGAGAACGCCGACACCTGATCTGCAAAATTCAAACAAGTGGGTGACCGGTCAGACCTATTTGCAGTACCAACATAATCAATCCTATTCAACTCGGAACAACGCTATTCCTATTCAGTTCCAGACAACCCTACTCCGTCCTGTGCCCTTCTAGTCAATGTCCTGCGACTTGGTTACGACAGCACAGCGCTAGCGGTCGTTTTTTTCGCTTTTGTTTTGTTTCTTTTTGTTTGTTTCGTTTCCACCGTCGGCCAGACTACAAGCCATGTAACACATGGCATCCTTTCTTCCGACTATTTCTACCACACATTCTTAGGTTCTGCGGACGAGCGTCAGGGAATCGTGCACGTTTCGACTCTGGTTTCAACTGTTGGGCGTCGTCATCAGGACAGCTAAAGACTCTGGTTTCGACTGTTGGGTGTCGTCATCAGGACAGCTAAAGACTCTGGTTTCGACTGTAGGGAGTCGTCATCAGGACAGCTAAAGACTCTGGTTTAACTGTAGGGAGTCGTCATCAGGACAGCTAAAAACTCTGGTTTTAACTGTTGGGGTCGTCATCAGGACAGCTAAAGACTCTGGTTTCAACTGTAGGGCGTCGTCATCAGGACAGCTAAAGACCCTGGTTTCGACTGTTGGGGTCGTCACAGGCCAGGTAAGACTTGGTTTCGACTGTGGGAATCGTCATCAGGACAGTAAAGATTCTGGTTTCGACTTGAGAGTCGTCATCAGGACAGCAAAACACTCTGGTTTCAGACTGTTGGGGGTCGTCATCAGAACAGCTAGACTCTGGTTTCCTTTCGTTTTCGTACCTTCCCTTTTGCGACTGTGGGGTCTCCCAGGCAGGACTGTACTGTGGTTTCGACTGTTGTGAATCGTCATCAGGACAGTGAAAGATTCTGGTTTCGACTATTGAGATCGTCATCAGAACAGCCAGTCACT
>CM065728.1:25725642-25730642 GCA_033310375.1 Conus canariensis
GGAGTGAGGGGTTGGGAGGGGGAGGGGGGAGGGCGGAGGAGGGGGTGTGAACTGACCGTGAGAGTGTCATTAAATGTGGCTATTATCTCGTCAAATAAAAACAAAACGTAACAATCCAAGGAGAGAGAGAGAGAGAGAGAGAGAGAGAGAGAGAGAGAGAGAGAGAGAGAGAGAGAGAGAGAGAGAGAGAGAGGAGAGGGAGAGAGAGAGAGAGAGAGAGAGAGAGACAGACAGACAGACAGACAGAGAGACAGACAGACAGACAGACAGACAGACACACACACACTCATACACAGATTAATAATAGCCAAAGAGGAAAGTCGGGTGTGCTATAAAACCACACAGTATGATAGGCAGTGTGCGTGCATTCACCCCCCACCCACCCCACTCCCCACCTCCCACTCCCCTCCTCACAAAATCAACTGTTTCTTTCAAATAATCTATAATAATTCCCTTGCACCAGTCACCCCCCCCCCCCCCAATCACATCCCCTCTCTTCTCACATCCCTGCCACTCCTCCATCCCCTATCCCCCTCTGACCGGCCCGCTCTCCCTCATCTTCCCCTCCCCCCCCCCCCCCTCTCTGGATTCCCCCCCTTCGACCCGATAAGAAAAATTCCATCCTGGATTTTGAACAAAGGAGGAAAAGGTATTATGCTGTGGACTTTCGAATGAGAATCTGTGGGATTAGCGGGTTTAGTGTTTAAGAGTGGGTGGGAGGAGGGGGTGGAGGAAGGGGGAGGGAGGGAGGCGAAGGAGGAGGGAAAAAGGACGCCAGGACTTTTTTTTTTTTTTTTAAAGACATCGGATAAACCACTAAAAAAACGGAAACCGACCGTTACTGATATGATACTATCATTGAGAGAGAGAGAGAGAGAGAGAGAGGAGAGAGAGAGAGAGAGAGAGAGAGAGAGAGAGAGGGGAGGAAGGAGAGAGAGAGAGAGAGAGAGAGAGAGAGAGAAGAGAGAGCAGAGAGGACAGAGACACAGAGAGAGACACAGAGAGAGAAAGACAGAGAGCGAGAAAGAGACAGACAGTGAGAGTATGGAGAGAGAGAGAGAGAGAGAGAGAGAGAGAGAGAGAGAGAGAAGAGACAGGAGAGAGAAAAGAGAGACAGAGAGAGAGACAGAGAGAGACAGAGAGAGAGAGAAGAGAGACAGAGAGAGAAGAGAGAGAGGAGAGAGAGAGGGGGGGTATACCGTCCAAATGACCATGGACTGGCACAGGTTATTTATTATTCCTAGCAAGGCGTTTGTATGCTCATGTCGACATCTGTCCTGAGCCAGCTGCAGATGAGGTCTGTCGGTGCCAAAACACGTCCCTCAGACTGACAAGGGAAGGAGGAAGAGGGGGATGGAGGGTACTGGGAAGGGGGGGGGGGGGGGCACAGGGGAAGCGGACGCGAAAAAGGGTGTGGGAGGGTCAGAACGGGGTATCTCTCTTCTCTGTTTCTCTCTGTCTCTGTCTCTCTCTCTGTCTCTGTGTGTGTCTCTCTCTGTCTCTGTCTCTCTCTCTCTCTCTTTCTCTTTCTGTCTCCCCCTCCCCTCTCTCTGTCTGTGCGTGCGTGCGTTCGTGCATGCGTGTGTGTGTGTGTGTGTGTGTGTGTGTGTGTGTGTGTGTGTGTGTGTGTGTGTGTGTATGTGTGTGCGTGTGTGTGTGTGTGTGTGTGCGCGCGCGCGCATGCATGTGCGTGTGTGTGTGCGCGCGTGCGCGCATGTGTTTGTCTAAATGTTGACAACTGCCTACCTCGACACGAGGCAAGCAAAATTTGCCTAACGTCAACACCAGGCAGGCCACGTTAGCGATTTTTTTTTTTTTAAACATTACGACGACTGCTTTGCTTACTGTCAACATCAGGCAAGTTACCAACACTTCAGCAACAAGAGGAGCATGACTGATCTCGACAGAATTCTGCATGATGCAGGTGGCCATAGCCCTTCTTCCAAATAATCAACCTCAGCCTGAGAGGCTCGCTCTGCGCCATGTTGCGAACAGAGAAATGGGTTATCTCCCATTTCCATGGGTGGAAGCAAGAACTGTTTGTAATACTGAAAAGTTTGCGGCCGGGGTATGGGGGCCGCTTACGGCCCCTGGCGGGGTGCAGGGGCAACGCCCTGTTGGTGGTTCTGCTGGGCGAAGACCCCCCAGACGTTGATGAAAACTTGACATTCAAGAACAGTTTACTGGTTCTCCTTTGATACAAACCCTGTATTATATGCTTGTCAGTATTATACGGTTAAAACTATTTCAGACTTAAAACAACAGAACAACTCCAAACGTCCAACCAAAGACAGTACGCCCTCCGTAGGGAGTACTGTCTTTGGTCCAACGGAGTCGAGGCGGAAGAGTAAAAAGTATGGGTCGGTGAACTAGCGCACGCATCCACGTAAGGGGAGGGAGGGAGGGAGGGAGGGGGGGGGGGGCGGGGGCGGGAGGAATCGTTAAAACGCCAATACGGAAATCCGAAAAATACGGAACAACGACCACCCATGCATTTCTCTGGTTCCGAAAGGCCGCCATCTGCAAACAACCTCCCTTGCTGTCGGTTCAGGGAGCCACCTGACGGGAGACCAGCGAGTTGATTTTCTTCTCTCTGGCTCCAACGCTGGTCGCACCTACCACCATGAACGCTGTCACCGGAGTTCAGCGTCACCTGTATATCATTTTTTTTTTCCTTTTTATTTTCTGCCTGGATGTGTTATGTGGGGTGCTATCAAAGCAGTGGATTTTTCACAGACGAAATCATGCCGGGGACAAGCCCCTTAGTGCCATGGGATCTTTTCCGTGCGCTAAAAAGGGTGGCGCACACGGAATCTTAGCTCAGTCGCCTTATCCGGAAGACTTGTACACCTGTACAGTAGAGGAAAGGATAGAGAAACAAACAAGCGAGCAAGCAAACAATCAGTCAATCAAACGCCAACTCGAACCAGACACGGACCACTGACCTTGTGTACGATGTATAATACAACCCACCAGCTTAAACACACCCTCCAAAACAACGTCATAAACAACAAGTCTGAAAAGTTTGGGAGGAAAAAAACAAAACGATACAGGAAGAATGCAAGACGAACGGAAGGGCAGGAAGGTTGGAACGAGAACGGGGTGGGCGGGGGGTGGTGGTGGTGGTGGTGTGGGGGGGTGATGGTGGTGAGGGGTGGGGGTGGGGGTAAGGGGATAGAAGGATGATGCAGACTAGAGAAAACTGAAAGAGATAAGTCTGGAACACTCGCCGGAACCGCTCTGGCATTGAACCGGCATCCCGGAGTCGAAACCAGACGGACGGTGGCGACCATCTTTTTGGTCGTTGAGGTTATTCCTGGAGAGACTGTTTGTGTACGTGACCGATTGTTAGCATTTGTTATCAATGCTATCGTCGACCTTCGTAGGCCAGGGTAGGGGGCAGGAGGCAGGGGGAGGACGGGGGTGGAGGATGGGTGCGGGAGGAGGGGTGATTCCGTCTGTAGGGCTATTGGGAGGACAGACTGTAGAAATAAAAGGGCGAAAGGAAGTGCCGATAGCGTAGGACTGGGATGGGAGGAGCGACGGTGCGGCGGTGGTGGGGGGGGGGGGGGGGGGAGGTGGGGGGGGGAGGGTTGTAGTGTGAGAAGGAAAACACGGAAGAAAACAAAATGACAGAAGAACATGAAGAATGAGACAAGTGGATGTGTGTGTGTGTGTGTGTGTGTGTGTGTGTGTGTGTGTGTGTGTGTTGTGTGTGTGTGTGTGTGTTGTAAGAGAGAGAGGAGAGAGAGAGAGAGAGAGAGAGAGAGAGAGAGAGAGAGAGAGAGAGAGAGAGAGAGATTGCCCGTGACGTTTTATGCATGACAGTTACGAATATAGCATCAGGTTTAAGATCGTTTTTATTTAGTTTCCGCCTCCAAGGTCTGAAGAAGGGCAAAAGGCCGAAAAGTCGGCAAATAAATTGTTTAATTCTGATGTGTGGTTCTTTTGTCAAATAAAAAATCACAAGAAGATGAAGATGATGATGATGACGATGATGATGATGATGAGGAGGAGGATGATGACGATGATGACGATGACGATGACGATGACGATGACGATAACGATAACGATGACGACGACGAGGACGACGATGATGATGATAAAGCACAAGTCAAAGACGCAAATGGAACTAAAAAGTGAGGGGAATGAATAGGAAAGTGGGGAGAGGAGGAAAAGGAAAAGGAAGAGGAGGAGGAGGAAGAAGAAGAAGAAGAAGAAGAAGAAGAAGAAGAAGAAGAAGAGGAGGAGGAGGAGGAGGGGAAGGAACATGCAACAGAAAGAAAAGAATGGAGGACACCACAACACACACAAAACACACACACACACACACACACACACACACACACACACAAGTATGAATGAGGAGGAGGAAACGATGCACAGAAAAGGCGTGACGTATTCCATTACCTGAGAAATAATAAGTATTCAAGCTATTTTCAGCAGGACATCACACCTAGAAAAAGGAAGCATATTCTTTAGCGGAACGGGGTTCACCAGGACCACTTTTGCAAGTAAAAGATCGAAATGCAAGGGGAGCTGCTATTACGTTGAACTAAAAATTGCAAAATCAAAGTTAAAACATGAATGAAGTTTTAGGTAATTCTATTGTGATATTTGTTAATACAAAAACAAAAACTCGAAAAAAAAAATGTTTTAGCTAACGTATATAGACCGAACAAAGATGACCCAGGAATTTTGTTTCAATAATCTAAAACAAGGGATTCAACGAATTCAACAGGAAAATTGTTATAACCACAGGACATCTTAAAACTGGTTCTTGATCCTGTCAGAGATTACTACACCTATAAACGAATTAATAACCCTAAAGCAAAAGATGCTCTTAAAAATATATTTGAAAAGTTAAATTAAAATGATATTCGGAGAGAAATAAGAATGCCTCCGATATGCAAGGAGACGAACTATCCTTTTCAAGAGGCTGGACTTGGTTCCTTTTCTTTAATTTCGACCACATATTTTTTTATTTGCAGAGGATATGG
>CM065728.1:25735642-25745642 GCA_033310375.1 Conus canariensis
TCACCGGTCGCTTTAGTCGCCATCTTTATGGAGACAGGAAATGAATAATGTTCTTGCCTGCTTTCTCTTTGAATGTACGGGGAAACTCTGCAAAGTACAAAACTAACACTATACACAAAAAAGCAGACAAGAAATACATTCATATTAAATTAAAAAAACCAAAACAACAACATTATCACTGACAAACAGGAAGATGTATGGATGGATACGGAAAGAGGCTACCAGAGAGAGAGAGAGAGAGAGAGAGAGAGAGAGAGAGAGAGAGAGAGAGAGAGAGAGAGAGAGAGAATATACCCGGAAACATGTCCCCTAACAAATGAGCGTAGCAATCCATCCACCTCTCACCCCCAAGCATCCAGCTCCCTCCCAATCCAACCCAACACGCTCCCAACCCCTCCCTGCCTGCCTCACACATCAAACAAGAGAAACAGCCTGAAGTAGAGACAGACACAGACGGAGGAGCACGCAACACAGAAACGATAACAAACAAGGATATATCTGACAGAACAAACTGTACATCCCCTACAAGCATGCCCGTCCCACCCCAACCCATACCATGCTCTTCACTTTCACCCACCTGTCACAAGACATAATTCAAGCTGTCTCCTCCTCTCTACCCCCCCCCCCCTCCCCGCCCGCCGCCCTCCCCACCTCCTCCTCCTACCCCCCCCCCCCCCCCCCCCCCCCCCGTCCGGGCACAGCCGATCAATTAAGTTCATATTCCAAACAAAGTTAATCTAAACATACCCCCCGCAGAGTTCCGTTCTACCGCCCCCTTTCTCTTAATCACCAATCAAACATGACAACAAAGCTGGTTAGGACGCTAAGATTTCCCGCCTAGAGCCATCGTTCCAAGAGATTGATCAGATTCTGCCCCCCCCCCCCAACCTCCACCCCAACCCCCACCCCCACCGTTCCTTCCCTTCCCCCATGCAATGCACGCACTCCCCTTCCCCAGTCCTCCCCCCCCCCACCCCACCCCACCCCGGAGTTATTCCTATTCCCTATGGTCCGACCTTTCAGTCCAAGATATGTGCGGGGCGAGATCGCTTCACGGGCAGCTGAAGAAGTGGAGATGCCCTAATTGGAGCAAGCGGGGAAGACTCGATGCCGCTTTATTGGACTAATGAAATAGTGCCACCAACTGTTTGGCGACTAATGGGGCGAGGGACGGAGGAGGGGGGCGAATGTTCGGGAGCTGGAGGGGACGGGGGGAGGGCAAGAGGGAATGGAGGGTGGGGGGTTGGGGGGCGGGGGTTTAGGGAGGGGAGAAGGAGAGGAAGAAAGGAAGGAAGAGACTTCCCATGTTGTCTACGTGGAGAAGGTGGTGGGAAGGGTGGGTGTAGTGGAAGGGACGCCAAAGGGCGGTGAAAGTCGGGCGCGCGAGCGTGCGCGCGTGCGGGCATACAAACATACATATATACATATGTTGTGTGTGTGTGTGTGGTGTGTGTGTGTGTGTGTGTGTGTGTGTGTGTGTAAGTGTGTGTGTGTGTAGTGTGTGTGTGTGTGTGTGTGTGTGTGTGTGTGTGTGTGTGTGTGTGTGTGTGTGTGTGTGTGCGCTCCGCGTATGCAGGCTGATACTCCTGCGGACACTCCCCCAAAAAAAAAGGCAAGGATTAATCTCATCTAGCCAACAAAGGGAGTTGAGTTTTGTGTGTATGACCCGTCTTTTTATCCCGCCATTAAAGGTAGCCATACCCCAACTTCGGGGAAATCTGTGTCTATGTCTGTGTGTATCTGTGTCTGTGTATCTGTGCGCGCGTGCGCACGCCAGACTGTGCGTGCGTGTGTGTGTGTGTGTGTGTGTGTGTGTGTGTGTGTGTGTGTGTGTGTGTGTGTGTGTGTAAAGGAGGAGTGAGGGGGACGCAGGGGAGGGAGAGAGAAAGAGGGCAGTGACGTGTGAATGCTTGGTGTATCTGTGTGCCTCTGTGCGTGTTTGTGCGCGCACCCACGCGCGTCTGAAAGAGACTAAGTAAAAGAAAGACAAGCAGACTGAAAAAAGATTGACAGGGTAAAGACAGAAACACAGACAGAAACTATGGATAGAATAGAGTGACATTCAGAGACAGAGAGAGAGACAGACAGACAGACAGACAGACAGACAGACAGACAGGCAGGCAGGCAGGGAGGTAGACAGGGACAGATAGACAGACATACGGACAGACAGAGAAATTGTGTGTGTGTGTGTGTGTGTGTGTGTGTGTGTGTGTGTGTGTGTGTGTGTGTGTGTGTGTGTGTGTGTGAGGGAGGGCGGTGCAAGGGTGGAAGAGAGAGAGAGAGAGAGAGAGAGAGAGAGAGAGAGAGAGAGAGAGAGAGTGAGAGAGTTGAGAGAAACACACACACACACACACACACACACACACACACACACACACACACACACACACACACACACACACACACACACACAATTACCACCACCATCACCACACTACCACATCACACAACATAACCATCACTTACATGACTCAACCTCCCGTTGCTGCCAGCCTCACCACCACTACCACGACCACCTCCACCACCACCTCCTCCAGGCCTGGTCTTCAGGACGAAGCTGGCATTGAGCCGGGACAGGAACGCAGAGAAGCTCATCTTCACCGCCGGCCGCACCACCTCGAACAACCCCGACATCTGGACGCCCCCCTCCGCAGCCGCCGCCACCCGCTCCGAGGCCACCATCTTCAGCAGACCCGTGCCCAGCTGCAGGACGTGCATGTGGCGGTCGAAGATGACGTGGAAAGGGAAGGAGGAGCAGAAGGTCCTCACGGAGAGCTTGGAGAGGGCCGGGTCCGCCGAGGCGCTGCCCCGGTGCGCGCACAGCTGGCAGGCGGGGGAGGAGCTGTGGCCGCGGCTTCTGGACGACGTGCTGATGAAGAACATGTGGTGCGGGGAGCCGGGGTCTGGGTTGGGCGACACCCGCAGGTCCACCTCCAGCCCGAACAGCGCGCTGGCCACCGCCTCCACCGTGCCGGCCACGAAGGCGAGGATCTGCCGGCGGAAGGAGTAGTAGTGCAGGTTCATCTGGTCGTTGTCCTGGGACGGGCCCATGTCGCAGCGGAAGGAGGGCGGGGTCTGGCCCTGGAACTTGCTGCAGGCCCGGATCTGCTCGTGCAGCCCGTCCAGGTTGGAGAAGAAGTCCATCAGGCTGCTGCCCAGCACGCGCAGCGACTTGCCGTACTCGCCCAGGCACAGCTTGAAGTACTCCTGGCCCAGCAGCCGGAGGAAGTGCTCCGCCTCCCAGCCTGCAACGGGTAGTGACAACGATGATGATGATGATCATGATGATAATGAAGAAGAAGAAGAAGAAGAAGAAGAAGAAGAAGAAGGTGATGATTTCAAATATGACCATGGTGATGGTGATGCTTATGGCAATACTGATGATGAAGCTAATCATGATGATGATAATGACGGTGATGGTGGTGATGGTGATGGTGATGACTGATGATGAAATGATGATGATGATGATGATGATGATGATGACGGTGATGATGTTGAAATTTATGATCAGCCATGACTCGGCCTTGATGGTCGGTTAGGCTATGAATATCGCGGCAACTTGATGATGATAATGGTGATGAAGGTCACCATCATGACGGGCCACGGCGACGGTAAATATAATGATGATATTTCTGCCACGCTGACAAACAAACAAAAAATAAATAAATAAACCAAACAAACCCTCACCACAGTCTGTAGTTTTGCCAAATTTGGTAGAGTTTGTGGACGATTTTTAAAAAGAAAGAAAGAAAATTGTCGATTAATTACTCATCAGGAAGAACTTGATTTCATCTGGAATACGCACCAGTACAAAGACAGATGACAGAGGTGGTCTTGTAGTATTGTTTGCTTTTCTTCATCTGTGACTGAAGAATTGTTAAGATTAAACTGATATGGAAGGGGAGGGGGTGTTTGAAATGGGGACTGAAGAAAAGACCAGAAAAAAGCACATGTATGCAGTTTGGAAAAGCTATATTAAGCTTTTGTGAAAAAAAAGTAGGACAGAGGAAAAAATGTCTGGAAATATAATGGAATGTAAACGTACGGGGGGAAAAGCGTGTATTGAATGACTATGTGCCGCGCAAGATCTTTACATAAGAAACAGGTTTGTACCGATTAGACAAAGGACACTTCTTTTTTTACCGACTCGTATTTTCTAACAGGTGACGAAGCTCTGTGGAGTTTTCTGTGTGACGGATCATTCATAATAAAATTGGTTGTTACAGACTGTTGAGACTTATGGATGTCGGACATGTAAACAGATTACAACAGACTCCATGAAAACCTTTTGTTCATTGATGTTTCACCTTGTACTTTTTTTAAGTTCCTGAAACAGATAAATATTTTTCATCTGATGTAAGATTTTACGGAAGGGTGATTTTAAAGCAATTCTGCCTCTGTTAGAATTTTTTTTTAATGAGTTGCGTGTGTGTGTGTGTGTGTGTGTGTGTGTGTGTGTGTGTGTGGTGTGTGTGTGTGTGTGTGTGTTTTTAACATCTGTGAAGGGAATTGAGTTTAACGAGATGAAAACCGTGATACATCCCTTTGCGGTCGGCTACGTCATAGATAACAAAAACTGAATGGAACTAAAATCGTAACCAGCACCATTTTTCAGGCAGCCTCGTCCTTAGTTGGAGATACCAATAGATGGTGCACACGCATTCTTTTTGTGGTTAATATTCTGTTGTTGTTGTTTTTTTTTTTCTTTATAGACGGTGTTCCTATGCACGTGCCAACCTGTCAGTGTTTAGTGTCAATTGTACTTACAACTTCCGTTTCTTGATTCACTTCTCATATACTTACTCTTGACCATTTGACTGACATAATTATGATGATGTACGTGTCACATGCAATTAAAACAAACATTGAATATAGATCAACGACAGAAACAAATCATTCAGCAACAAACGACGATTTCTAAAAAAAAAAAAAGTTTAAAGGACAGAAAAAAATAACAAAACAGAAAGTATATAAACGAATAACAAATAAATCAAATAACTAGATAAACAAAGAAAGTAATCAAAGAATTAAACATACAGCTACAGAGAATGATTAAGAACAACGTTTCATGACAGAAACGAAGCAGCGAACACCAGTTATTTACAGCAAAGTGTAACAACACAAAGAAGACTCACAGCAACAAAGAATGAGTTAGAATAAAGTTTATGACAAAAACAAGACATCTATAAAGGAACAAAGAACGATTTAGAACACAAATTATTATAAGAAAAAAGACGTACAGTTAAAAAAAAAAGAATGGTTCCGAACAAAGATTAAAGACAAAAACAAAATAGCAACAACAATAGTTCAAAGCCGTTTTTCGAGAATAAAAAATGACAGAAGCAAGATACGAGACAACATAGAACATTTTCTAGTAACGTTTTGTAAGTGAAATCGGACAGACGGCAACAAAGAATGGGTTAGAGCAGAACTTAAAGACGTAAACAAAGACAAACAGCGATGAAGAATAATACAGAACAAAGTCGGCCGTTTTGCCTTATTCCGCCGTCCGCCATTCTTCACTTAACACTCCGCCCTTCACATTTCGTTTCAATATAGGAGTATTTGGGAAGCTTTCACTGTTAAGACGCGCCGTTTAATGATAGCGGTGTTCGCCGAAGCTGTCGCCATTGTGAATCTCCTTCGATTTCTTTCTGAAAAATTTAAAGGACGCCGTTTTTCGGTTCGTGCCGAGAGCGACAGTGAGTGACAGTGATGGGCGATCATTCCTTCAACACAACTGTGGACATGTAAGCGGCCGGCGTGGAGGCCAGACTCTAGCCCGTCCAAAGTACGACCCCTTACACACTGGCTTGGTACAGAATATGCTCCCGTATAAGCTGGCCTAGGCCAGAACACACCTCGGATATAAACTAGCCTTGGCTACTCTACACTCGGGGCATAGTGTAGCCCATGCTAGTTTATAATCCTCTGGTCAATTTCATACCCTCTCTCATCTCGTCGTCTTCTTTTCCATTTTTTCAAAACCTGAAATCCATTGACATTTGAAGTGTGCGAATATACTCAAGAAGCACAACCTTAGGAAGTAGTAAGCTGCAGTAGGTGACTGCATGGGAATCCTTATACATAACATCTACCATATCAATGAAATTTCTATTCGAAATGGGAAAAGCTCAAAGCAATCATACCGTTTACTGCTTGAATGAAAGCAATGTCGTTTTATAGTTGCAAATTCCTATTTCCAAAGAAAAATCAATATTGAGGATCTGTAGTACCTGAAATGAAGTTTGAGCGCGAAGTTTGTTTTTAGAGACCTCCAGTTGCTCTGATGTGCTTTGATTGCATTTGATGACGATATATTTGGAATACGTTATAGGAAATGTAGAAAATGTAAAGGAAAGACAGAAAGAAGGAAAACATGAAAGACAGAAAGAAGGAAAACATGAAAGACAGAAAGAAGAAAAACATGAACGACAGAAAGAAGAAAAACATGAACGACAGAAAGAGAAAGCATGAAAGACAGAAAGAAGAAAAACATGAAGACACAAAGAAGAAAAACATGAAAGACAGAAAGAAGAAAAACATGAAAGACAGAAAGAAGAAAAACATGAAAGACAGAAAGAAGAAAAACATGAAAGACAGAAGAAGAAAAACATGAAAGACAGAAAGAACAACACATGAACGACAGAAAGAAGAAAAACATGAAAGACAAAGACTGCGTAAAGAAAGGCGGTGTCCACTGAAAAGTACAAGAAAAAGGAAAGAAAGGAAGGAACAAAGAAAAAGGTAACTGATATTGCATGAGCACGCAAACACACACACACACATACACACACACACGCGCGCGCGCGCGCGCGCACGCACAAAACACACACATATCAAGAAATGATGGTTCAATGCTTTTTTACACACAATTTTGGACAACATTGAAATACTCTCTGGTAGAAACAATGGCCGAATGTTTAGAAGATGAAATGCTGTCATTCTCAATCCCCAACAGGCGTAATTATCCTTCTGCATAAAGGCAAACATGGATGAACCTGGCCTATCTAATAAGAGACCAAGTACATAATCCTAACATAAACTCTAGCAATAAGACTTCAGCGGTTAAGTTAAAAAAATAAGTATTGTAGATGAAGACCAAGCAGGTTTTATTGTACATTGTAATGCTGCACCCACTTGAGGCAGCTTCATGCCATCACACACCACGTGAACAAGGTTTATGACTCAGGGCAATAACTGATTTAGATTTTTCCAAGTCTTTGACACATTTAGATTGTGACCACTATATATCAGCCAAATATCCATGGGGATGCAGACCACAAAAGGCTGTGTGTGAAATGAGGGATGGACGTCAGATTGTTCCTAAACTCAAAGAGCTCTGTCAAGAACGACCACCCTGCTCCGTACTTTTCTTAACAGCTGCTCGCCATTCAAAGAAAGCAAAAACCCAGCCATCAGAGGGATTGAACTGACGTCACTGCATTGTGGGGGATTTCCTCTCATCGCTGCTCCCGACTAAGTTGTACAAAAGTCAGACTTTGTTCGTAAGGAACACGTCATCCTTTTCCAGACCAATGCGACAGTAAACTGGTGGGGAGACTGACCAAACTGTGTATGGAAATAACGTAGTGACTTTGCACGACTGAAATAACCGCAACTGAACGATAATCAGCGGAGCGAATTTCAAACTGTAAACACTGTTCCTTTTGAACTTACGAACTCTGAAAAGTGACTGCTCCAACCCAAGCAGAGTAACGGGTTAGCGTATGCGGTCGAACTCGTGCTTGTTGCAACATAGATGTGATACAAACCGGTTTGGTGAGCGAAGCGTACACAGGGGGAGGAGGGGGGGGGGGGGGGGGGGCAAGAGGGTATGACGCTGCCTAGTTTGGTTTCAACGCCAGGGGGAAGGGGGGGGGGTGTAAAGTAGCCTACGCTGCCTTATACCCGGGGTATAACAAAAAAAGCCATGAGTGTAGAGTTACCCCGGTGTGCCGCTGAATCGATCATGGCGACCCTGAAAGTCAAGTACACTATATCGGTGCTCGTGCACTCCCTTCAAATATCAATGGCATTGAGAACGTCAAGTGTGTCAGAGAACCAGTGGGCTTCGTAATTCCGGAAAGGGGCAAGTGAACTCAATGGTTAATTACCCCCCCCACCCCCCCCCCCCCACAACACACACACACAGCAAACTACATCCACGTTAAGATGTTTTTCTCTTCTTTTTTTTCCAAACAAAATTCAATATGATTTAGACGAATTTTTTTTTTTATATATATATATATATATATATCTTAATTTAACAACAAAAAACAGAAAAAAAAGTTACCGAGTTCAGAATAAATTTTCTTTTGACGCACTCGGAAACAGGTAAATTCCAAACTGGTTCGCAAAAAGTGGTTGTAAGAAGGTAATAAAGGACCACACAAAACAGGTAGCTACAGTTCGGAGTGAAAAGACTGTGTTCTGCGTTCCCAGTCGTGACGTATCTCAATATTAACCCGGCCTGAAGGCCACAGGCACTGGCATACGCAGAGACACGTTAAATATTCCACCACTAAACTTCGAAGATCAGAAGAAGACCAAAACGAGGAGTTTTACGCGCGCGCGCGCACGCACGCACGCGCACACACGCACACACACACACACCGCGCGCGCGCGCGCGCGCGCGCAACAAAATGAATGTGCTAAAGGAGTGATCATGACCACGGGGCCGAGAAAGAAATGACAGTAAGCAACAATGGTGGTGGCTAGTAAATCACAAACATCCCCGTGAGGTCTTCCCAAACATTAATCCCCCATTAACCCCTCCTTTCCTTCCCCCTCTACCTTTAACCCCTTCCCTTCTCTCCCTTTTGTATTAGGCCTGCTTCAAATCATTGAAAAAAAAAACAAAGAAGAGAAAGTGTTGGAACCCGGAACTGAACCACAGACCTTTAGATCTTCGATCTGACTCTATCCCAAACTGAGCTATTCCGGCTGACAGAAGGCACGGTTTTTTTTCTTCAAATCTACATGAACGCCAGTTGCGAGGCGCGTTTGACTCGAACTTTAAACCGAACTTCCGGATGTGAATGCATGCACAACATCTTGTCAGACGTAGAATCTCATCACCAACTTTCGGCAGAGGCGGACAGCTCGGTCTTCGGTGTAGTTGACACTTTACATGTACCATGAATCTGGCGTAGGAAAAAAAATCGGAAGAATAAAGGGAGACAACTGAGTAACTGACAGTGATTGAGTGACACGGAAAACGACAGACTGTAGCGTCCGCAGGCAGCTCATCAGCGGACTCTACTCAGGTAGGCAGCACGTTGAGGTGAACGGGGCGGGAGTCCATGATGGGGGGGGGGGGGGGGGGGGGAGGGGGAATCCACGGAACGGGCGGAAGTCCACGAGACGAAACTCCACGCCTCCCTCCCTCCCCCCACTCCTGTCTCACCCGCTGAAGCAAGGGCAGCGTGACTAGAAAAAAAGCATCATGGGGATGAAATAACTCTTTGAAGATCAAGCTCAAGACCTGGACCCTGGACACATTCATCTGGAACATACCGCCCTTTGCTGGTCCTGCCGGAAAATCCCGTGCCGTCTTGTTACAGAGGCTTTCGAGATGGACAAAACCTCTGCCATTCCAGGCTCAGAGAGACGGAAGAAAGCAGGGCCCCACTTCTCTGAATTCCTTCCCCTGCAAAGTATGCGGCGCATCATTGATAAGCCTCCATTCCTACGCAAGAAACCATGCTAACAAATAACCTGTCTGCCTAAATCGTCTGTCGAACCGACAAGTGAGTCCATCGCTATGTCTCGCATCTGTCAACGGACCTGAAGAAGTTGACAGACTTGAGTGGTTCGTCTGAAGCCTTTGATCCTGTTTGCTTCATCTCCGCACGATCTCTGCCAGGAGGCGCTGGGTTCCAGATGGAAATGGTGCATCTCCCGTCCCTCGCTAAATGGAGAAGGCATGTCACTTTTTTTTAAGAGCAGGAGGAGACCTGCGGAGCTCGCTCCGTGTGTGTGTGTGTGTGGGGGGGGG
>CM065728.1:25750642-25753142 GCA_033310375.1 Conus canariensis
CCTTGCAACTCGCCACCCACCCCCCACCCTCCGCCACCCACACGACCTCCTTCTGCACCCCTCCCTTCCGACATCGTTCCTCTGTCTGTCTGTCTGTCTGTCTGTCTCTCTCTCTCTGAAAAATATATCTCCACACAATTATTCTTGCTCCTTTCTATGCAAACTTCTTCCACAGCAGTTCGCTTTACCGCCCCACCCCACCCCCCACCCTTCCTAAACCTCCCTCCGCACACCTGCCTTCCTCCATCCCCCCCCCCCCTCTCAGATAAAAAAGGGAGATTTATGGAAAAACAGGAAGATATCAGGTATCGATTAATTGTGCTGAACATACGACATATCTGGTCGCACTGCTGATGGATATCAAAATTAATATCGTTCAGGTTCATACATTCAGGAGCTCCTTTGTCCTTCGTGACGTAAACGCAGGCGCACCAATCGGCCAATGTACTATGCCTCGCCTCAGTGTGTAGTAATAGCAGGTGATCATAGCACGACTTGCAGTTTCACATCTAATCGTGATCGCACTTTCGTTTTCCCTTTTTCACATCATACGGGTCACGTGACCAATGAGTGAAGTCGACCGAGTGCTCAGCTTGACAGACGAAATGGCGTGGAACAAGACGACCCCCCCACTCCCCCCACTTCACTTCTTCCTCCCTTCCGCACAGACCTATCATTTTCTCTTCCAGTTCCAGCCTTAAATGTATGAATGAATTTCACACTGCAACAAACTTCGATCTTAGATGAAAACCTACGATTTCCGAATAGTCTGAAGTCAACTTTAATGCTCTGTAGATAAACCCGCTAACCAGACTACAGCAGCATTCCATGGTAATCCTGCCGGCGAGTGTTCGAATGTCGTCTTATAAACTGCACGACCGGTGGGTTAGACTTGAATTTCTGTTTAAATCACTGATGCTGGTTGTCAGTCTTTGTACTGGAACGTGGACGAAGATTCCCAAAATAGGTAACCACCTCCTTCCAACCCCGCTGACGTCTCACCTCGTTTCCACACGGTGTAAAGTGGGGCCAGTGGCATACATGTGTATTCAGAAGGTTCTCTCTCTTCTCTCTCTCTCTCTCTTCTCTCTCTCCTCTCTCTCTCTCTCTCTCTCTCTCTCTCTCTCTGTCAATAAGTCAGCCAGTTAGCAGCATGCAGGCACTGCCCCCCCCCCTCTCTCTCTCTCTCTCCCTGTCTTTCTGTCTGTCTGATATCCTCTCTCTCTCTGTCTTTCTGTCTGATCTCTCTCTGTCTGTCTGTCTGTCTGTCTGTCTGTCTCTCTCTCTCTTTCTCTCTCTCTCTCTCTCTCTCTCTCTCTCTCTCCTGTCTTTCCGTTTGTCTGATCTCTCTCTCTCTCCCTCTCTCTCTGTCTTTCTGTCTGATCTCTCTCTCTCTCTCTCTCTCTCTCTCTCTCTCTCTCTCTCTCTCCTGTCTTTCTGTCTGACTGATCTCTCTCTCTCCCTCTCTCTGTCTTTCTGTCTGATCTCTCTCTCTCTCTCTCTCTCTCTCTCTCTCTCTCTCTCTCTCCTGTCTTTCTGACTGCTCTCTCTCTCTCTCCCTCTCTCTCTGTCTTTCTGTCTGATCTCTCTCTCTCTCTCTCTCTCTCTCTCTCTCTTCTCTCTCTCTCCTGTTTTCTGTCTGACGATCTCTCTCCCTCCCTCTCCCCCCCTCTCTCTCTCCTGTCTTTCTGTCTGTCTGATCTCTCTCTCTCTCCCTCTCTCTCCGTCTTTCTGTCTGATCTCTCTCTCTCTCTCTCTCTCTCTCTCTCTCTCTCTCTCTCTCTCTCTCTCTCTCTCTCTCTCCTGTCTTTCTGTCTGATCTCTCTCCCTCCCCCCCTCTCTCTCTCTCTCTCTGTCGTCCTTCGTTTGCTCCACACAGCCAGCTGCTCGTCAGGGAACCTGTTGGAATAGCTTTACACTGTCTACACAGATGCACACTCATCCCTAGACCCATTTCTCCTCTCCTCTCTCACCATCGCCACTTCCCCCCTGTTCGCTCTGTACCTATCGATCTGTTTCTCACTTTTTCTCTCTTCACCGTGTACCTCCAGCAGATATCCGTCACTTTCAGCCAAAACTCTGACATGTTAAAGCGTTTTCATCAATGTTGTTCTCTCTCTTGTGTCAACGCCTAGGATACTGCCTACCAAGTCTTTCAAGGAATTATCATCTCTCTGTCTCTCTCTGTCTCTCCTCTCTGTCTCTCTCTCTCTCTCTCTCCTCTCTCTCTCTCTCTCTCTTTCCTCCACTCTCAGTCTCGCTTGTGTGTATAGTGACCTTTTCTCAAAATGTATGTTGCTTGTTTCTCATATGTTTTGCAATGTCATTGTTTCCTTGTATTGATTAATTTCTTTCATGCATTTCAGAGAAATTTGACATTTAAAATATTATTATGCCTCCCTATATTTCCTTTATTCAGAGCCGGAAGTAAAAATAGCTTCTACAATTGATTCGTCTCTTCTCCGTCCCTTTCTCTCTTTCTCCCTCCCCCTCCCTACCT
>CM065728.1:25755642-25760642 GCA_033310375.1 Conus canariensis
CCTCTCCTCTCCCTCCCCTCCCCTCCTCATCCTCCTTTTCGTGCCCCTTCCTCCCTCTCTAACCCCCCCCCCTCTCTCTTCTGTTTTTATCATGACCTTTCCTCCACATGTATGTTGTTTGATTTCAGATTTGTTCTGTGCACGTCATTGTTTCCTTGTATTAATGAAGTGCCTTCATGGATTTTGCAACAACATTGACACTTAAAGAAAGAAAGAAGGCATACCTCTATTTCTATGGTTCCCTTTACTGAGGGCTGGATGTAACAAAAATAGCATCTGATGCCTTTTATTTCCCGCCAACCCCTCACACACATACACCAGTCACCCACCCAACCACCCCTTTGCCTTCCCAGTCAGCCTGCGTAGTCTTTTCCGGCGAGCAAACGCCCGTGTGCATGCTTCCAGCCTGACGGATTGAACAGAGAACAGAAGAGGCAGACACAGGGCGAGTCAGTTCCACATGAAAGGACAAATGCCTGCTATGAGCGCCATGGGACCCCAACCAGCTTTAAAGTAAAGACACTCATCCTGTCTCCGATATACTCGCTTGAACGTACGTACATCTGCTCGCTGCTGCTGATTAACGTGTTACGAAACGGTACGGGTGAAAAAGACTACTAGAGTGTATACTCTAAGTACATCTCTCTCTCTCTCTCTCTCTCTCTCTCTCTCTCTCTCTCTCTCTCTCTTCTCCTCTCTCTCTCTCTCTCTCCTCCACTTTCCTGTTTTTATGCATTGTCTCTGTGCGTGCAGGCGTGCAAACAGCCCCGCCACTGGCATTTAAAAAAAAAAAGGCCTTACTGTCAGCCAGAATAGCTCGGCTGGGAGAACTTTGATTGAAGATCTAGAAGTCCCTGGTTCAATCCCGGGTTCCGACACTTTTCACCCCATCTTTTTTTTTTCCTTTTACTTTCAAGGGATTCGAAGCGTGTCCAAGGGACGGGAGAGGGGGGCGGGGGATTCGAGAGGGAGAGGGAAGGGCGGAGATGGAGAACAGGGCGTGGGAAGGAAGGGGGGGGGGGGGGGGGTGCAAAACGGACAAGTGGGAAAATGGGAAAGGGAGTAGGGACAGGGGTGGGTTAGTGGGGGACGGGGAAATGGGAGGACGGGGTGGGGGCAGAAGAGGGTAGGGGTGGGGAATGGGGAGGGTATGACGGCCTAAGGGGAGGGGGAAGGGGAGGGGGGCGGGAAAAGGTAAGGAGGGAGCGGGGGAAGGGGAGGGAGGGGAGAACAGAGTAGACTGGGGTTAGTGGAAGACGAGGGTACGGAAAGGTAGGCTGGAGGAGCGGGAAGGGTGTGTGTGTGTGTGTGTGTGTGTGTGTGTGTGTGTGTGTGTGTGTGTGTGGTGAGGGGAGGTAGTGGGGACAGTGACGGGGGCATTGTCCCTGCGGTATTTAGGCTATGGGACTTTAACCTCGGAGCAGGCAATACAAATATATCTGCCTTCAAAGGGGACTGCGATGGTTCCCTTATGCAGCTAGTGGAGTTTTTATATCTGTAATATATTTTCTTGATTTCATGTTCCTAGTTTCTCCATCTTCAAACTCCCCCCCCCCCTCCCCCCTCCTTAAGTCCAAATCTTTGCTAAGTCATTACTATGAAGACAGTTGAGTTGTTGGCCTGCGCTTGTTTTTTCCCCCACTATTAGATGTTCGTCTATGTAATTGTCTGACTTTATTCAAGCTTAAAAGGCTGTGCCAGTCTTGAATAAAAGTTACTCTGTGTTAGGTTTTGTTATGGGAGCAAACGTTATCCACTTGTTTACTGTTTAACCTTTAACTTAAACCTGAAAATTTTCTTTTCACAGAGCTAACATAGCTTACAGCTAGTTAAGCGTTTATACGTGGCATTTCAAATCCGGTCTGCAAGTTGAACAACATCAATATTCTCCTCTCCCTTGAACCTAAGGTTTCTGGCATTCATGGACTGTATGAGTACATCGTCCTTTTCATTAGGGGTGATGGCCTTTATTTCATCGAATATTCTCTCTCTCTCTCTCTTCTCTCTCTCTCTCTCTCTCTCTCTCTCTCTCTCTGACTTCCAACTTTGGACCATGGGAACAGAAACATTTATGTTGTACCAAAAAGGAAATATAAAACTGTTATTATTAACAGAGACAAGTTCCATTCAACAAGAGGTCCCTTGATGATCTGATAATTTTCTAATTATGATCAGCCGTTATCCGTTTCCCCAATGTCCCCCAAATAGTAACATCATCTAATTAGCAGGGATTCTTGCTCTCCTAAACACGTACGTAAGTATTTAACGAACTATTTGTCTATGAGCTGGAATATCTCCTTCGCATACGGAAGAAGAAAAAAAAACAACTGCGCTAATAGGGCAAAAATCGCTAGGACGTTTACTATGTAAACGTTAAAGGCACTGAATGGGGAAGTTCCTTCTATCTATTCTTGAAGTCACTTGATTTGTAAGTAAAACTTATTTTGATGCGTGAAGCTTGGATTTCAGGATGCAGAAACGCTATTGTATGAACGAAAGTTGAGCGTAATTTTGCCTTGAGATGAATGGTGGCTGAGTGAGTGTGCGCGCGTGTGTGTGTGTGTGTGTTGTGTGTGTGTGTGTGTGCGTGCGTGCGTGCGTGCGTGCGTGCGTGCGTGGTGCGTGTGTGTGTGTGTGTGTGTGTGTGGTGTGTGTGTGTGTGTGTTTGTGTGTGTGTGATGCGCGTGCGCGCGCAAATGCTGTTTCATTGTTGTTCTTGTTAGAGCGCGAGTTGGGACCAATTCAGATCGCCTGATAAACAATTGGGACCAATTCAGATCGCCTGATAAACAATTGGGACCAATTCAGATCGCCCTGATAAACAATTGGGACCAATTCAGATCGCCTGATAAACAATAGGGACCAATTCAGATCGCCTGATAAACAATTTGGGACCAATTCAGATCGCCTAATAAACAATTGGGACCAATTCAGATCGCCTAATAAACAATTGGGACCAATTCAGATCGCCTGATAAACAATTAGGGACCAATTCAGATCGCCTGATAAACAATTGGGACCAATTCAGATCGCCTGATAAACAATAGGGACCAATTCAGATCGCCTAATAAACAATTGGGACCAATTCAGATCGCCTAATAAACAATTGGGACCAATTCAGATCGCCTAATAAACAATTGGGACCAATTCAGATCGCCTAATAAACAATTGGGACCAATTCAGATCGCCTAATAAACAATTGGGCCAAATTCAGATCGCCTAATAAACAATTGGGACAAATTCAGATCGCCTAATAAACAATACATGTTTGAATTATTTGCAGCGCGGTTGTTTGGGTTTCAATGTTGCGTCTGTTTCATATGTGCGTGGATTTGGGGTTGGACGACGAAAATAGGGCGATTGGTAATGAGAATCGGTTCGCGTCTTTCCATACAGGATCGTGGAAAATGCGAGATAACCATTAACAAACTTACAAAATATGATATTGCATAGAAATTGTACCGTTAGATATGATTTCGTGACATTCACCCTTACATGAAATTTGATCTGGGAATCTAAATATGATGAGGAAGTTTGCTTATGTCAGAGTTGGTGTTTCCAAAGGCAAAACAAAGCAAACATTAAAATTTAATGATTAACAAAACAACAAATCTCTCACCACCACCACATTCTTTACTGTAGATGATTAAACAACATAAAATCAAATTGTTTGTTATTTTGTCCAGTGTGTATGCAGAGCGGGGAAAACAAGAAATAAGGTCTCTTTCGTGATCCACTTCTCTTGCAGCTATTCGCCAAAACTGTATTCCACAGCTGTGTCTGTTGGTGGTGGTGATGCCTTGAACGACTCAAAGATATAAACAATCTTGGTTACGTGATGTGTAACGCGTTTAAGAGTACAGAAATGCTGACGACTTAGTTGTTGATCCGCAGTATAAAACAAAACATACAATACCAGCAAAAGCAGACCGTTATGCTTATCACTATGATTATCCATGAAAAGGGCCGATGGTAGTATTGAATACAAGTGAGTGTCTGCCTGCCTGCCTGCCTGCAGCTCCCACCCTCATCCCCACCCCCCTCTGTCTGTCTGTCTGTCTGTCTCTCTATCTCTCTCTCTCTCCTCTCTCTCTCTCTCTCTCTCTCTCTCTCTCTCATAAGGGGCTATGGTCTATACCGATTCGATGTCTCTGACGTAACAGGGCGACGTCACAAACATCAGAAAGAGTTAAACTCAATAAGTTTGGTTTCATATGCAGAAGAGGAAAATGTACCCTTGGCTTAATGCGGAAAGGGTAAAATGCTAAACGAATCGAGCAGCGTCTGTTTTCGTTACCCCCCCCCCCCCCCCTTTTTTTTTTTAATTATTTTTCTTTAATCACGTGTCGAGCAACGCAACTGGCTGAATACACTGCAAACTCTCTCACGATTGGTGGAAACTCTTGTTGCGCCTTTCACACGTGAGTCAGTCTGAGGCGTCCCGCACTTACCCAGCTTCTCGGCGGCGGCGCGCGTCATGTCCAGGAGCACGTGGTCATCGATCACGTGATGCCTGAGGGACGGGTCACTGTAGCTTCGCTGCAGCTCCTCCTCGGAGAACAGGTCACTGTTGCTGTTTCTGGTCAACACAAAGCAGAAAGCATGGCGGGTCATTTCTCTGTTTCTTGCTGATTTCTGACCCACACGCCAAAAACATAGCGACTCATGTCTCTGCCCCTGGCTGTTTCTGGTCAACACAAAACAGAAAGCATATCAAGTCAAAGTCAAGTCAAAAGTTCTCTTTCAACGTCCACCTTCGTCTCCTCCTCGGCCCGTCTTCTTTTCTGACTTCATTCTTCCATCCATCTGTCTGTCTGTCTGTCTATCTATCTATTTCTATGCCTCGATCTATATATTTTCTATCTATCTACCTGTCTGTCTGTGTCTGTCTATCTATCTGTCTGTCATCTAAAAATGGAGGGGAAGAGAGACATGCAGACAGACAGACAGACAGACAGGCATTGAGAGAGAGAGAGAGAGAGAGAGAAGAGAGAGAGAGA
>CM065728.1:25765642-25768142 GCA_033310375.1 Conus canariensis
TACTTTCCGAGATATTCCATGAAGAAGAAAAACCGTTACAGGCCGTTACAGCCGCTATTAACGGCTATAACAGTAAACTAAAACCTCGGGCATTATTCGTGACCCATAATGAACATACCTACAAATTTTTTGAAAGATCGGCCAGCACTTTCTGAGATATTCCATAAAGAAGAAAAACCGTTACAGGCCGTTACAGCCGCTAGTAACGGCTATAACGGGGTAAACTAAAACATCGGGCATCATTCGTGACCCATAATGAACATACCTGCTAATTTTCACAAAGATCGGCCAAGTACTTTGTGAGATATTGCATAAAGAAGAAAAAACCGTCGCGGACTCCCGGCTGGGAGGTCGTGGGTTCGAATCCCATCAGAGTCATGTGGGTTTTTCTGCCCCGACCGGCTCCTACCCAGAGTTGAGTTTGCTGCGGACTCAGTTGGGAAGACTGGGACCACACAGTCGAGTTTCATCCACTTAATGGATGCGTTTCTGAGAGTGTTGCTCAAATTTCCTGACCAACACTGCAGGTGCCTGTATCTCTCGGGCCTGGTTGACGCCGGGATATATTATGAAAGGAAGCGTAGAGTACAGCCCTGTCATGTAGTCTCAGACAGAAATGGAAATCCGTAGTATCGTCTTAATCACCCCCATTCTCATCGATCAGCATAAAAAAAAAGTCTCAAATTCTGTGGCCCCTCATGCCCTTCTCCATGGTGACCTCAATTTCAATGTCCTCTGCACGTATGTGGCCTTGGTTTGGTTCCGTCGGGGTCACCGGTATCGGCGAGTCTATGGGGGCTGTCGTTGGACGGACGTGGTGGCGCCCTCCGGAGGGAGAGCTCACTCACGCCGGCTCCGCGACTAAGCAATTATTGTCGTCAGTAGGGGGCTTAGTAGATGGTGTTCTGCGTATGTTAGATCAGAACAGGCGCCACTGAACACCACCGAAGTGACTCGGCAGCCGTGCAGTGTCTCCTTCGGTGGGTTGCCTCTTGACGACTTCACATTGACTGCTCCCTGTGTATTGCCGGTGCCGGGGCTGCGGCGGGGCTGACCGGTCTGTGGCTGTGGATGGGGTCTCGGAATGAGCGGCGTGGGTGTTCTGCCTCTGAGGTGGCGCAGATATTGGGACAGCAAAAAAAAAAAAAAAAAAAAAAAAAAGAAAAACCGTTACAGGCCGTTACAGCCGTTAGTAACGGCTATAACGGCAAACTAAAACATCGGGCATCATCCGTGACGCATAATGAACATACCTACAAATTTTCAGAAAGATCGGCCCAGTAGTTTTGTCTGGAGCGAGTGGAACACATTTTGACCACGGCCGTCGGACACACACACACACACACACACACACACACACACACACACACACACACACACACACACACACACTTCGTCCCCATTCTAAAGTACTCCCTGTTCTATAAGAACTGGGAGTACAAAAACTGTGGCAATCAGCCCGCACCAGCAGCAAGCCCACATCTACGGGACTCCTCAGACCAGCGATGCCGGACACTTCACACACCAAAAGCCAGATACATGAAGATAAACAGGAGAGCAACACAAACTTACAACAGCCCAACACCAACACACACACACACCAACACACACACACACACACACACACACACACACACACACACACACACACACACACACACCACGCACGCACGCACGCACGCACGCACGCACGCACGCACCACAGCACACACACAGACAGCCACACACAGACACACACACACACCACACACACACACACACACACACACACACACAACACACACACACACACCTTTTGCCTTTGTTTAAGGAATAAACTAGTGAAATGTCGGATTTCCCTTAAAAAAACAACAACAACAAAACAACAACAACAACAAAAAAACCCTCGCTCGACATACCAAAAATCTAGCCACGCGAATCAGAGGAGGTACTTTACAACTTTCAACTGCACAGTGTATGATCTGAAAGGGGGGGGGGGGGGGGGGGGGAGGGGATGGAGTGAAACATAGGATCGGAGATACGAGAAACACATGTTAACCTCTTTCCTCTTATTTCACAGTGGCATGGCACCCACGATGCATATTCCGGCTCCCTGTCCACAGCTACACCATGGCTGATGCCCCCTCCCCCGCCCCCCGCCACACACACACACAGCCCCAGCTCCGGCAATCCACAATATCAAGTTGTCACGAGGCATCCCACCGGAGGAGACACTGCAGTGCTGCCGAATCACTTCGTTGGTGTTCAGTGGTGCCTGTTCTTGATCCTACATATGTAGGACACTGTCTGCTAGGCGCTCCACTGAGAACAATAATTGCTTGGACACGGAGCCAGCGTGAGTGAAGTGAGCTCTCCGTTTCGGAGGGCCGCCATCACGTTCTCTCCCAACGGCAGTCCTCATGAATTTGCCGATACCGGTGACCCCGACAGAAGCTGGAGAGGTAAGCGACACTGAGGTCACCAGGAAAGCAGGAGGACACAAAGGACCACAGATTTTTTT
>CM065728.1:25775642-25778142 GCA_033310375.1 Conus canariensis
CTGAATCATTTTTTGTAGGGCTTCTTTCCTCAACAGATCGCCTACTCTTAACGAGGATAAACGTATACATATACATACATACATACATATATAATGTATTTATATATATATATATATATAAATATATATATTTGTTAAAAATATTTTAAAATGAAGTGTAAATCTACAAGCTTGTTTCTAGCTTTGCTATCTGAAGATAGCAAAGCTAGAAACAAGCTTGTAGATTTTACCATTCATTTTAAAATATTTTTTAACAATGTTGCTCCCCAAGGGGTTGAGCACCTTCAGATTTTTAAGGACTTTTTTATATTGTTCATATATATATATATATATATATATAATATATATATATATATATATATGTATCCTGGGGATGGTTCCAAACACCACGAACATTATTTGGGTTACCTTTCACACTTGGTTCTCCTTTCGCTGGCTCTTCAGCAAATAATCATTATACGGTGTGTGAACCTCATTCCAGCGACAGCGTAATCAATACAAACAAAATTAAGCAGATGAACAAACGAGTATCGGGCCGCACGGTACCCACCTGCTCAAAGTTGTACTATTTTGACTCGTGCGGCGAACCAACCTTTCTCAAGTGGAGAAAACTGACCAAACGACAGGTGCATTCACGTATATATACAGCACGTGTTCATGAATATACAACAACAAACAGGAGCAAGGTCGCTTGAAGAGCGTAAGCCACAGCCAAGGTCGAACAATCCATAGACCCCCGCCCTTAGGAGCTGGTGCGAGAGTGGAAACACAATTAATCCTGCCAGAGGAAATAATGATTGGTAATGACCAACGGAGTTCATGGATTTTCTTTTCCAAAGTATTTGTAAAATGTGTAACGTCAACGGTGATATTAACAGAAAGTGTTAATGTCCCATGAAAATACATTACTTCGTTGGAAATTATCAACAGACAACGTTCGGAAATCCATAAGGGAGATAATGTACGCTAAAGCTCGCGTTCAGCGAGGGTGACCCCGCCGTTTTCAGGGCACTGGTGGGCACGCTCAAATCAAAATCAGCTCAATAATTCAATCAGAGAGAGAGAGAGAGGGGAAAAAAAGCCAATTTATGCGTCTGAAACGGTGGGCCTGTAATGTGGACAGTTGATTTCTCGGTCGTTATCCTGTTGGACGCTCCAAATGTAATAGCTGACTCTCTGGATCTATTTGCTTGGCCCGTAAATAAAGAGAGGGTAACACTACATGCAATGGAAAACATGCATGATCTTCCTCTGATTTTTTTCCCCGCCAAATAGGTCTATCCGTAATAGAGACTTTTCACCATATTCACTCAACAAATTGGTTAAAAAATATAATAATAAAAATGGAGGGGGGCAGGGGGGGGGGGGGGGGCTGACTAATCTCATCTGGATCCGCTTTGAAGTTAATAAGTGGGTTCATCCTTGGGTCAGTTTCCATCTTTCCTCCAAGCTTTGTTAGAATAAAAAAAAAATGCTTAAGTAGAGAGAGAGAGAGAGAGAGAGAGAGAGAGAAGAGAGAGAGAGATGGTGATGATGGTGGTGGTGTGACTTGTGGACTGTTCTTGCAGTTTGTCAGTATGTATGCCTGTCCCTTCTTCTTCATTAGCTGTCCGTATGTATGTCTCTGCGCGCGCGCGCGTGTATGTGTGTGTGTGTGTGTGTGTGTGTGTGTGTGTTGTGTGTGTGTGTGTGTGTGTGTGTGTGTGTGTGTGTGTGTGCACGTGTGTATGTGTGTACGTGCGTGTGTGTGTGTGTATGTGTGCGCGCGTGCACGTGCGTGCGTGCGTGTGTGTTCAAACGTTAGCTGTTAGCAGGAAAAGTTCACGACTGCCACCTTCAGTGATCGAGTGACGTACAATTATTCCCAGCCGCGCGCATAAATTCTCATCAAGTGGAGCTTACTGGTGTAACAGCCCGTTCTTACCCCCCTCTGGAACTTACCCCAGGGTAAGTCTGGGCTAGCCTGCTTTTACCCCGGGGGGGGGGGGGGGTCATTCTAGGACTAGCTAGAACTTACCCCCCCCCCCCCTAGTTGGAACTTACCCCCGCGGGGGTAAGTTTGGGCTAGCCTGGATTTACCCCCCCCCCCCCCCCCAAAGGGTCAATCTAGGACTATTTGGAATCTTCCTCCACCCCACCCCACCCCACCCTTCAAACAAGAGAGGGTTATTCAGGATTCTCCTCTGCCTTTTCCAAACACGCACGCCCGCCTTAAAAAAAATTAGGTTAACATGCATTTTTACACCCCCTCTCCCATTTCCTATAATTATACAGTCAGATGGGTTTTGACAAAGGTAGTTCTAGACTCTTCTAAATTAGATGGACCTCCTACTTCCCCAACCCCTCCCCCCCCCCCCCCCCCCCCCCCCCCCCCCCACACACACACACACACCCTGGTTCACTAACAGATACGTATTAACATTTCTCGCGCTAGCTTGCATGCGTGGGTCAATATTCGGGTGTGTGAGTACGCCCGTGCATGCGTGGGAAAGAAAGACGG
>CM065728.1:25785642-25788142 GCA_033310375.1 Conus canariensis
AAGGATTAAAAAATAAAGCAGATCAATAATTAATTCTGCAAGGACCTTATTAACGATGCTGAACGGGCGAAAAAAAGCAGATCAATATTCATTCCGCAAGACTATTATTAACTATACTGGACGGGGGGAAAAAAGATCAATAATTCATTCCGCAAGACTATTATTAACTATGCTTGACGTGGAAAAAAAGTAGATCAATAATTCATTCTGAAAGACTATTATTAAGCATGCTGGAAGGGGATAACAAAAAAGCAGATCAATAATTCATTCCGCAAGACTATTATTAACGATGTCTGAACGGGGGTAAAAAAAAAAAAGTAGATCAATAAGTCATTCCGCAAGACTATTATTAACTATGCTGGACGGGGGAAAAAGGTAGATCAATAATTCATTCCGCAAGACCATAACTAGCCATGCTTCACAGTACTTGAAAAAAAAAAGTTATTGTTTCCACACTGGTAACTAACTTTTCATGGAGTGATGTATTTTGAAGGAATATGTAAACACATTTCCTAGTGATATACGTTTTGTATTCTTCAGCATACTGTCACCAAAAACACGCGGAGAGTATATCTTGTTTAGTCCTTGGCGACAGTGTCTCTCCCTGCCAGATACCAGTTTTACGTGACGGACACTTATTTTGATACGACAGACGTCTGCGCTCTCCCGAGAGCTCTTCTGGATGTAATTGTTTCACGACACGCCTTGGCTTCAGGCTGTGTCAGACCATTCGACCGAAGTGGGCCTTTTCATTTGTTTTTGAAAAACTAATAAAGGCCACACCCTAAAAAGGTCAATTTCCGGAAAGAAAGAAAGAAAGAAAGAAAGAAAGAGAAGCAAAAGACATTGTCAGAAGCCAGCAAACCACACCAGCATCTCATGCCATGTCAGCTGCAGTATCGACTCATCCCTTACGGCGGGGAAAGAGGAGGTCGAGCTGGGGAGCGCCAGACGCTTCGACTCATTTATCGATCCATCAACTTAAAAAAAAAAGAAAACAAGAAAAGGCGTAAATAATTCACAAAAAAGCATTGAAATGTTAATAATAATAATAGTAATAATAATGATGATGATAATAATAATAATAATAATGATATATAATATAATAATAATAATGATGATGATGATGATAACAACAGCAAAATGATAACAACAAAACAATAGCAATGATAATAACAATGATGATAATAATAGTTATAATGATGATGATGATGATGATGATGATGATAATGATAATAATAAAAGCAACATCGGCGAAGAGACACTGCAGGATGAACAGTTAGTGATCACAATGAGACAGAATGTTCACGTGTCTCTACCCGAGTCATCAGATAATAGGGGAAAAGGAAATAATTAAAAAAAACAAACAACAAACAAAAAACCACTCGGCATGTCTGAATTGTGGCATGCAGAAAAGTGTGTGAGCTTCAAAGATAGCAGAATGGTCCGTAGAGGCATAAACATAGGCGACAGAAGAAAAAAAAAAGACAAAGGGCGAAAAGCTAAGGGGGAGGCGGGGGGGGGGGGGGGGGGGGGGGCAGATAACTGCTTACACAGCAATCTATATATATATATATATATATATATATATATTGTGTCTCCCTGATGAGTCCGATCCAGCGGACGAAAGGCCTAGGAGCAGGCAATACAAATAGATGTGCCTTCGAGAGGGATTACGATGGTTCCCTCAGGCAGCTAGTGAAGGGTTTCTCATATTTATAATATATTCCCCCATTTTCTTCATCTTCATTTTTTTTTTTTTTTTCTTAAAAGTTCAAATCTTTGCCAAGTCATTACTATAATGACTGAAGAATTGTTAGCCTGCACTTGTTTTCCCCCACTACTTAATTGTTCAGCGTTATATATATATATATATATATATATATATATAAGAGAGAGAGAGAGAGAGAGGAGAGAGGAGAGAGAGAGAGAGAGTACACGATGAGTGTTGTCGCGCCAAGAAAATAGATGTTATGAGTAGTGACTTCCACTCACGCCAAAAAAACAACAAAAATGTTATGAGTGGTGACTTCAATGCTTTCTATGTTCACGTGAAAACTGTTAATCATGTCGGTGACAGTTAGTTACCCGAACAGGCACACGGCTAATTATGATGAGAAACTGCTTACTTTCACCTCAGAAAAGTATTCAGAAAAAAAAAAAACCGCTATTAGTAACGTAACCCCTGTCATGTGAAAATAACTGTCTTTAACAGCAAATTTTGACGTGAAAACCGTTTCAAAAGTGGTTGAAAATAGTTGTTTTCGCTGTAACAGTTTCAATGTCTAGCTCATTCAAATAGATATTTTCGCATGAAATTAGACTTCGAAAAAACAGCAATCATGAGCTTTTGAATTTAACATGCTATCAGAAAGACATAGAGAGAGACATAGAGATAGACAGACAGACAGACAGACAGACAGAAGAGAGAGGGGGGGGGGGGGGTCCCAAAGATGTTTCGGTGCCACACGTTTACAGCACTGCCGTGCCAAAAACGCTA
>CM065728.1:25790642-25793142 GCA_033310375.1 Conus canariensis
TGCCATTAAGGCACAACAGGGTTCGGAGTGTGTAATGACGATTTTTGTAAGTCATCCATACCAACAGCCAAACTTGGCCTTCTCTTCCAAAAGTTGGTGATGGGATCTTACGTGTGTGCAAGATATTATGCGTGCGTTCACACACGGAACCTCGGTTTATAGTCTCATTCGAAGGACTGTATGGGAAATGGAGTCAGAACCAATGTTAACTCCGAGGGAAAAATCCCCCGGTGCCGAAACGGCCCGGCGGAGATTTGAACCCGCAACCCCAGCATCACCAAGATTTACGAGTTCAGCGCTTACCACTGAGCTATTCCGCCCCCCCCCCCCCCTTCCCCCCTTTTGAAAATGCGGAAAACATTTGTGATCTTAAAGCAAAACTGGCAAAACAGTTATCGAAACGAAAACTGTTGGGATCATCGGGTTAAAAAAAAAAAGTTTTGCTGGAGCTGAGCATAACAGCCGTTGTCCCCGGGGAAAAACAGCCATTGCTGGCTTATGAAGCAAGTACGCTTCAACAGATTTGCTAGCAAAAAAAAAAAAAAAAAAAAAAAAAAGTGATCGCATATGAGATTCTCCTCTTAGGCGATAAGAGCCGCTCTATCACTGATCGAAGAAGACGCTGGTGAAGAACGTGAGAATACTGGGTGTTTTTTCCCGTTTGCAAAAGCACACCTCATATCTTCTAGTCAGGTGTGTCGCTAATTGCAGATGAGATGTAGCGGAACACGTCCTATCAAAAGCTTGATTTTTTTTTTAATTTTAATATCCGACTTTGCTACGTAAAAACACACAAAAGTTCTTTTTTTTTTTCGAAAGCACGCACGCACGTACTCTCAGATACACTCATATATTACAATATCATTTCCAGTATAAAACAATCACCAAACACACACACACACACACACACACACACACACACACACACACACACACACACACACTATATATATATATATATATATATATATATATATTATATGCACGCGCGGGAGAGACGGAGGGACGGAGAGAACGAGCGGGCAAGGCGAGAGGGGGACAGAAAGAAGGAGGGAGGGGGAAAGCAAGAGAGAGAGAGAGAGAGAGAGAGAGAGAGAGAGAGAGAGAGAGGCGGAGAGGAAGAGAAGGTGGAGGAGGAGGAGGAGGAGGAGGAGAGTGAGAGAGTGGAGGGGGGGGGGGGGGCAGAGGGAATAGCCGAAGAGAGAAAAAAGAGATAGACAGAGAGACAGACAGACAGACAGGCAGAGGCCGACCAACAGAACTGACGGACAGACAGTCAAGAGACAGACATAAATTCAACTGCCATGACATCCGAGAGAAAACGGATGATAATAGCGCGCACAGTGGAAGGCAGTCTGGGTTTATTCTTGGAGCTATCTGCAGGGAAAACAAGCCTGCCACAGTCGACACAGACACGTTCCTGTCTCAAACTGCTACACACTTGAGTGAAAAAAAAAACATCATTGCCTCTCTTGCGCCGAGACGTCAGCGGCGATTTTCTGTTTTGTGTTTTTGAATCCATTTCTTCATCTATTCATTTATTTTTCTTTCATCTTTCTTCCTTTTTTCTTTTCTTTTCTATTTTCGTTCATTCATTCATTCGTTCGTTCATTCTTTCTTTCTTTCTTCATTCATTTACGCATCTATATATATTTATATACTTACTATTCATTCATTCATTCATTCATTCATTCATTCATTCATTCATTCATCCAATGGCCTATTCATTCAAACATTTATGTGCTCATTCAATATTTTAGTTATTCATTTTTGTTTCAGCTGTTTTGTTGCATGTTGTTTTCACTAATCTATTCATTTCAATACGCAGTATTAAGAGTAGTAGTAGTAGTAGTGGTGGTAGAAGTAGCAGTAGTAGTAGTTAGTAGTATTTTCATCATCATCATCACTGGCAGTAGTAGTAGTAGTAGTAGTAGTAGTAGTAGTGCTAGCAGTAGCAGTAGCAGCGCAGTATTTTCATTGTCATCACTGGTGGTAGTGGTAGTAAAAGTAGTAGTAGTAGCAGCAGCAGCAGCAGCAGTGGCAGCAGAAATAATAGCAGCAGCAGTAGAAGCAGTAGCAGTAGCAGATGTAGTCGCAGTAGTAGTAGCGGTAGTAGCGATAGCAGTACTTAATAGTAGCAGTAGCAGCAGCAGCAGTAGCAGTATTTCCAACCAATATTACCTCGACATCTTTTCTATTGTCTCATTTTCCTTGTTCCCCCACCCCCACCCCCCGCCCACGCACACACCCATCCCTGCTGTCCTGGAACATCACTCCCCGTGCAGCTCATTCTGGCTCCCCTGACACAACCACACCCAAGTGTGTCCTGTCGCAGCCCCCCGAGCCCTGACAATGCATATGGAGCAGTCAATATGAAATCCCTGTGAGGTCACCCACCAGAAGAGACACTGCACTGAGGCCGGGTCCCTCGGTAGTGTACAGTATTGTTTTTGTTGTTGTTGTTGTTGTTTTTTTTTTCACGCAAGAGATCATCTGCTGA
>CM065728.1:25805642-25810642 GCA_033310375.1 Conus canariensis
GCTTATACTCTTAAAAAAAATGGAGAGGGGGTGTTACCAGGCGGAAAACGCTCTGCAAGTTGTGTTTACCGATGGAAATGCGAATTTTCTTACGTGCTATGGTTCTTGTGTGATCAAAACGGTGTGTTTTATTTAGTTTTGATTTTTTAAAAAATGCCTCCAGGCAAGCTCTGCACGTGCAACATCGGCTGGATGCATTTGCCCTGTAACCCGTCTTCGTTATTCGGATTTTCCGGTTATCAATCACAGACTGCCCTTCCGTGGCACTCACACTGACAGAAAATCGATTTGACACAGCTCCTGTTTTCGCCATGCCACAACTGGTATGGCAGTGATTAACCCACTGACTGGAATTAGGCAGTGAATTGATGATGAACTAGTTTCATAGATTTTGTTCAAGTTATCAGCACCTGGTTTTATGTTTGATATACAATATTTCTTGAAATTAAGCAAAAATTTAAAATTAGAAATTAAAACAAATAAAAAAAAACATAACGGGGCATTTATTTTTACATTTAATGATATCAATCCAGCACACACACGTGCAAACACGGAAAGAAATGAGATCCCTGTCATTTTCATTCTGCTTATCAGTTTCCTTTCTGCTGAGCACGGAAATCTAGGCGAAGCTTCCATTTATCTTCGTGTTGCTGAGCATTGGTTGCCACAAGCACGGGGCAAGTGACCATAAGCAAGCGATATATTTGGTCAGAGTCTGAAGTCGTAGCTATTTTTTCCTTCCTGTCCAGTTAGTGCCAGGGACCAGATAGTGCCACAACACACGGCTGTCCGAAATCCAGCAGATGTCCTATTCATTCCAGTCTGTAGGACAGTTAGAAACCTGATGGTAAGCCACGCTGACCACCCGAGACAGATGTAGGATTGGCGGACCGCGGGGAACAAAACAAGCTCAAGACCTTTACTCGCAGACTTGCAGGCGCTACACTTTCGGAACCGATTCCAGAGCGCTCAGACAACAGCGAGCATCTTCTAAGGACCTAGGCCGATCAGCAGCATAACGGTGCTGAGACGCAACTGAATAATGCATTCCTGAAGCTCGGTGCAACGTCCACGTCTGCTCTGGAGGCAGGTTGCTCCAAGATACCTGTAAGCCATTCAACATCTCAGATGGACCAGCGACCAGCGCTGTGCCGTCGTCTGGTCCCATACATTCTAATTCTGGTTCCTGCTTCAACAGCACCACGCGCGGCAGTACCACCAGAGTGTTCTGCGCGAGAGGAGAACTATTTAGTCCAAACTGCGTTCAAGAGGCAGCCAGTTTTGGCAGAGGAAGGGTTATTGTGGTAAGGGTGGATATCATTTACAGCTGAACGTAGAACCGGCCCCGTCAGACTTCAAGGAAGCCTCACTGCTAATAGCTAATACCCATGAAGTTCTGCAGCCCCACGTTGTTCTATTTGTTCAGCAGCATGGGGATCAGCCTTGCTGTTCATGCACCACAACGCGCTAGCTTTCGTCAACACAGACCCCCTGAAGACTAGAAATGTCCACATCAAGAATCCTTACCAGCTCGCTCTGTCCGGATCTCATTCTAACAGAACACCTCTGGGATCATCTGGACAGACAGGCAGGCGCGCGCCCTCCCTAACCAGCCTCTGACCTTGGAGCAGCTGGCCACAGAGCTGATCGTGGCTTGGAGCAACGTCCTCCAGGAGAAGGTCAGACACCCGGAGCGGTCGATGAGAAGACAGCGCACGGCAGTGATCAATGTCCGAGGCCTTCTCACCCGCTACTGAGAATGTGATTTCCGTCTGACACCCCCCGTGCTGTTTCCATTGATCAGCTCAAGAAGTGGAATGTGAATGCTCTTTTGACAGAATTCAAGATTTCTCAACAGAGAAGAGAAGGTGGTGACCTTCTGCTAGAGAGCAGATATGCGTGTGTGAGTATACGGTGTGTGTGTGTGTGTGTGTGTGTGTGTGTGTGTGTGTGTGTGTGTGTGTGTGTGTGCGTGTGTCTGTGTGTGCGTGTGTGCGTGTGTGTGTGTGTGTGTGTGTGTGCGCGCGCGTGCGTGCGTGCGTGCGTGCGTGCATGTGTGCGTGCGTGCGTATGTGTGTGTAAATGCGTGTGCATATGGAGAGAGAGAGAGAGAGAGAGAGAGAGAGAGAGAGAGAGAGAGAGAGAGAGAAGAGAGAGATCAAAATGTATAAAACGAAGGTCTAAGCCCGTTTTGAAGGAGTACGGGAGCATATAATTGGAAGAACCGTGAGAGACATATCTATAAAAACCAAACATTACCACGAACATTTCATAGCAACTGCACATGTTCTCCTATTTGAAGAGAGAGAGAGAGAGAGAGAGAGAGAGAGAGAGAGAGAGAGAGAGAGACAGACAGACAGACAGACAGACAGACAGACAGACAGACAGACAGACAGACAGACAGACAGACAGGGACAGAGACAGAGGCAGAGAGAGATTACGGACAAGCAAACAAAGAAAATCCATTGTTCCTCAAAACGGAAGAAGGAAGGTACCTGGCTTCTCAATTCATACAATCTGAAGGAACAACAACAACAGCAACGACAACAACAACAACAACAACAACAACAACAACGACAACAACAAAGGTACGTTGAATTATTTTTGTTTAGCTATGCAGCCTAAGAGACGTTCTACAAAACAGAAAAAGTAGAACAGACCATACGCCTACGATTTGATGGAGGAGGGAGAGAGATGAGGGAGGAGAGGAATAGAGAGGCTTGGAGCTGTGTGTGTGTGTATGTGTGGGGGGGTGGGGGGGAGGGGGGGTGGCTAGGGGGGAGAGGAGTAGTGAATATGTATGGAGCAGGAGTGGAGGTTGGTGGGGGTGGGGTAGTGGGGACAGATTTGAATCGAAAGCCTGCGAAGCGCTAACAGAGCTAGGAATGCCTTTGGGAAATGTATTTCCGGTTTCATGCTTTCTGTCCGGAAGCATGTCTTGATACATACAACATGCCCTTTTCTGTTCCCTGATCCATCTGCAGCTTTCTGTGCATTGTCAACGACTAAAAAAAAAAAAAGGGGTCAGCCATGATTCTGCTATGCTTTTTGTAGCTTTACTTTCTAAGCAAAGAAAGAAACGCAGAATGAATAAATGAATGGAAGGAGACAGCAAATTTGTTCTAAAATGTTTGCGCACTGTTAATATGCAGACGAAAAGAATGACAAACAAACGAATGAATGAATGACTGAATGAATGATAAATGAATGAATGAATGAATGAATGGACGAAGGAAGGAAGGAAGGAAGGAAGGAAGGAAGGAAGGAAGGAAGGAAGGAAGGAAGGAATTACTGGTGTAAACCATAACGGTGCAACGATTTTCGATTTCGAATTCTAGTTTACAAAGAAAAAAAAAGGAAAGAAAGAATGAGCGTGCGGTTGAATGAATGATTGAATGAATGGATGAAAAAAACAAACGAACGAACGAACGAACGAATGAATGAATGAATGCATGCATGAATGAATGGTGTCCACAATAATGCTTTGCCATGTTCTCAGAAACAGTAATGTACAGACAGAGAACAGGAATAGAGGAAAACACATATGAATGAATCGATCAATGAACAGGCGAATGATAAAAAGAATATGTGAATGAATGACTCACTGACTGACTGACTGACTGGATGAATGTATGGTGTCAGCTATAAGTCTGCAAATCTTTTGTACCATTAGTTGAAAGACAACAGAAGGGAAAGAAAATAAAAGAATGAAGGAAAGAACGAAAGAAAAAACGAATGAATGAATGAATGAATGAATGAATGAATGAATGAATGTGTGTGTGTGTGTGTGTGTGTGTGTGTGTGTGTGTGTGTGTGTGTGTGTGTTGTGTGTGTGTGTGTGTTCCTGGTTAACGTGCATTAAAAACATACTTGTACAAACTGGTTTTGACTGTGTTTGGAGCAATCAATCTTTTACAGACGTCAAAACATTATGTAGGAATGTCAAAAATAGTTTGCAATGCTCTTTTCGTCAAGCGTGGCAACATGACATTGAAACTAGCAGTAAATGTTTTTTTTCTGCAAATTGTATCAGTCTGAGGAGAAGTATATTTCTAGCCTACCAGATCTTTATCTTTACCCTCTTATCAAATTTAGATGTTTAATCATAAACTGCCAGTTGAAGTAGATCGTCGATATGCTATTCTAAAAGAAGAAAGGTTATGTATTAAATGTGATATGTCTGCAATAGGTGATGAATTTCATTTTATCATGAATGTTCAACGTACATTACTTTGCGCAACACGTATTTGCCAAAAAAGATTTCTCTCCTCAAAATCTGTCTATAATTTTTGTCAAATGATGTCTTCTTCTAATCGAAAACAAATGCTCTATTGTCAAAGTATATTAGATTATCTCCAGTGTTGTAAATTGTTGGTCTATGTCAGCACTGACTAGCAATTTATGTTTTATTTTGGCTTGTTTGTTTTCCTTCTCCTGTTATTGCTTTAAACACACCCTTCCTCCATACCCCAAAAGGGGCAAAAGGAATAAATATTGTATTGCATTGTGTGAGTGTGTGTGTGTGTGTGTGTGTGTGTGTGTGTGTGTGTGTGTGTGTGTGTGTGTGTGTGTGAGAGAGAGAGAGAGTGAGTATACATGTGTGTGTGGTGCGTGTGTGGTGTGTATGCGTTGTGTGGGTATGTGCAAGTACCTGCGTGTGTGTGTGTGTGTGTGTGTGTGTGTGTGTGTGTGTGTGTGTGTGTGTGTGTGTGTGTGTGTATGTGTGTGTGTGTATGAGAGAGAGAGAGAGAGAGAGAGTGTGTGTGTGTGTGTGTGTGTGTGTGTGGTGTGTGTGTGTGTGTGTGTGTGTGTGTGAGGGGGGGGGACAGCCAGACAGACACAGAGAGACAGACAGGACAGGCAACAGACACACAGACAGGCAGGCAGGCAGATTAATAACAGGAGAGAGAGAGTGAGAGAGAGAGAGAGAGAGAGAGGAGAGAGAGAAGACAGACAGACAGACAGACAGACAGAGACGGAGACAGAATACTGGTTAGTAG
>CM065728.1:25825642-25828142 GCA_033310375.1 Conus canariensis
GAAGAAGTAGAAAAAGAAGAGAAAAATAAGGAGAAGGAGAAAAAGAAGAGAGAAGAAAGAAGAAGAAAAAGAAGAAAAAACGACAAGGAACAGAAGACGAAAAGGAAGAGAGGAAAGGAGGAGGAGAGGAAAAGGAGGGAGAAGGAAAGAGGAGAAGGAGAAGGATGAGGAAGGAGGAAGGAGGATGAGGAAGGAGGAAGAGGAAGGAGAAGGATGAGGAAGGAGGAAGGAGGATGGAGGAAGGAGGAAGGAGGATGAGGAAGGAGGAAGAAGTAGGAAACGAGAATGAAACGAGAGACAGACAACAATAGCAACAACACCAACGACACCCAACAACAACAACACCACCCAACAACAACAACAACAACACCAACAACAACAAGACGGAGAAAATGGAAGAGGAGAAGAAGGAAGAAGAAGAAGAGGAAGAAGAAGAACAAGAACAAGAAGAGAAGAAGACGAAAAGAAGAGGAAGAAGGAAGAGGGGAAGGAGACACAATAGAAGAAGAAGAAGAAGAAGAAGAAGAAGAAGAAGAAACAACAACAACAACAACAACAACAACAACAACAACAACAACAACGACAACAACACAAAAGCAACAACAACAAAGAGGTGGAAATGGAGAAGAAGAAGAAGAAAGAAGAGGAGGAGGAGGAGGAGGAGGGAGGAGGAGGAGGAGAGAGGAGGAGGGAGGGGGGGGAGGAGAAGAAGAAGAAGGAGGAGGAGGAGGAGGAGAAGGAGGAAGAGGAGGAGGAGGAGGAGGAGGAGGAGGAGGAGGAGGAGGAAGAGAAGAAGAAGAAGAAGACGAAGACGAAGACGAAGAAGAAGAAGAAGAAGAGACCAATAAATTACGAAAAACACCGCTACCGATTACGCAACAATACACCTCTTACACAAAAAAATGCCGCGTATGAAGCCAGAAAGGGAAAGGCATAAAAAAGGAGAAGGGGGTGGGTGGGGAGGGGGGGGGGGGACTGTACCTTTATCTAACAACACAGTGACTCGGCGGCGAGTTACCCTGACCAGTTTCTCCAGGAACGGCTGGGAAGGTAAGGTAAACTACTGTAGCTTATAGACCAGCCGACCTCAAAGGGCCGTATCATGGCTGTCATCGCGTTGAAGTCAACTCAAGTCATTAAAAAAGAAATTCACACCACCTTTTAAAATACACCCTAAAAAAACACACACACCAGAAATTTTGTTTTAAAAAAATCTTTCGTCTATAAAATCTTAGATCAGATGAAAAAAAATGTTGATCTCTTTCAGAAATTCAAAGATCACATATTCAGGCGGGGACATCTCTGAGCAAGGTTTTTTTTTTTTTTTTTTTCATGGAGACTGCTGTGAAATGTGTATGTCTCACATCCTGCAACTGCCAACGCGCATCCACACAGACTGAGAGACTGAGAGATGACCGCCGCCACCAGCTGGCCTGAGGGTGACCAGCCGGGTCCGTGACGTAACGGAATCAATAGTTCCCCTCACCCCACCCCACCCCCACCCCCACCCACCCGGGACCTGACCACATCGTACGCGAGCAGTTTGCATGCACTATCTTTGGTGGTACAGCGTGTGTCCAGGCGGACGGAGGTCAGAAAGCTGGCTATTATACTGTGTGGTCGTCAGCTCTCTCTCACTCTCTCTCTCTCTCTCTCTCTCTCTCTGTCTGTCTGTCTCTCTCTCTCTCTCTCTCTCTCTCTCTCTCTCTCTCTCTCTCTCTCTCTCTCTCCATGCTAACACGTATCTTTCATTGCCTCTACTTTTGAAAAAAAAAATATATATATATATATATATTAGATGAAATATCTCTTAAAAAAAAAGGGGGGGGGAGGGTGGTGGTGGACGGCAAACTTTGAACTCAATTAAAACATTCCCGTCAACAAGCGATTACAACACATTAAAAAAAAAAAAAAAAAAGACACAGGCAAGACAAACAACGATAATCCGACACGCAGTATCAAAAGTCCACCTTCATCAAGTCTTCATAACTACCCCGTGATGCGTCCCCCGATAGTCCGCACAGAAAAAAAGACGGAACACCAGACGAAAAAGGAACGCTGTGGGCTACTTCACCTTTTTCAAATGAGCCTCATTTGTCAGCATACGTCGGCATCGAACCTCCGGCACAGCGGCTAATGAAGTTGACAAAAGTCTCCTCCTAGTTACGTCATGTAGAGCGGGTGAAGCCACTTTGCACAACATCATTATTCAGGCGATCTTTACATCTAAAAGAAAAAAAAAAAAAAGAGAGGCTAGCTTGTTGTTGCTGTTTGACTCTCTAACGCGGTCCCAGAATGTCGCAAGAAATTGTAATTCATTACCTTCGTTATCAAGGTTTGCACGGAGGGCGGGATTTCCTTTTCACCCCCCCCCCCCCCCCCTCCTTCCTTCCCCCCATCCATAGATTTTCACGAAATATTGATTTGTGTAGCGATAAAGATGCTTACGTTTAGTATTCTCCTCAGACTATTACCATTTATGTACACGGGAAAGAACTCT
>CM065728.1:25850642-25865642 GCA_033310375.1 Conus canariensis
GGTGGGGAGAGAGAGAGAGAGAGAGAGAGAGAGAGAGAGAGAGAGAGAGAGAGAGAATGGAAGTAGAGGAAGAGTGAGAGAGAGAAGAGGACGGGGAGGGGAAGGAGAGTGAGAGGAGGGGGAGGGTGTGATTGTATGTAGTGGGTGTGTTGCATATGAATGAAATGAACAAGAGAAAACACAATAAATAGAATACAATATTCACAAAAAAGCATTGTAAATGACAAGGGGGTGGGGGGGGGGGGGGGGGGGAGAAGGGGGTCAGCCGCCTAAAGCACCCGACCCAAGTCTGACCCTGGGGTAGGTTGCCCTACCCAAGCACCAAGGGGTGAGAGGGAAAACGGGAGAACCCCGAGAAAAAAAAAAACCCTAGCCAGACGCAGCTAAGAGCTGCAGCCCCCCCCCCCCCCCCCCCCCCCCACACACACACACGAAAAAGCTCTTGCGCGCGGGCACAACCAAAACACACACACACACACACACACACACACACACACACACACACACACAATCACACACAATCACACACACATATACATACAGGTGCGCGCGCACGCGCACGAACACACACGCACACACCATACACACGCCCATACGCACACATACAACCACACAAACACACACATACCTAAAAAAAAAATAAAAAAGGGGGGGGGGGGGAGGGGGTTACAATGGAGAGTAAATGAGTAAATGTACAAACAAGGCATACATTAAGACATTTGGGTATAGCATAGGGAGGTAGGTGGTGCTATGGTGGCGCAACAGAAAAAAAGGCAAAAAGAAGAGCATTAACGCAAAAGATAGATATGAGGTCATGACAAGAGACGCTAACAACACTCCCAATGACCAAAAAAAAAAAAAAAAAAAAAAAAAGGGGGGGGGGGGAGGCGGGAGGGAAAGGGGGGGGGGGGGGGGGGAGTAGGAAGAGACGTAAAGAGAGGACCCGTATGAAGGCCCTAAAAAGAGAGATGCCAGAGAAAAGTGCTCGGGGGAGAAGGAGGAAGAGAAGCCTCGAGAGGTCCCGTAGAAGGGTCCTACTAAGGGGGCGACCAGACAAAAGTAGAGAGACAGAAAGTAAGGAGGAATGTAAAGAGAAGGAACGAACGCACAGGAAGAAGGAGCCCTACTGAGAGACGACTGAAGAGGAACCAGGACAGAGGAGCGAAGGGAGCGAGAGGGAAAGGGAGTAGGGGGTAGGGAGGGGTAGAAGGGGGGGGGGTGAAAGGGCGGAGAGGGGAAAACAATAACATCAACACTTCAGAAATGCTATAATATAGCCGAGGAAAAAAAAAAAAACCCAACTCAGAGTCAACTTTGAGTAGTATAAGGGAAACAACTCCAGCTGGCCACAGATTTTCGTCAACAGTTGAGGTGCTGGTAAGCTCCCATTCTTTTGAGGTGCTTGTAAGCTCAACCTCCGTGACGTCTCTGCACGTGCACGCGCACATGTAGTGTGTGTGTTTGTATGTGTGTGTGTGTGTGTGTGTGTGTGTGTGTGTGTGTGTGTGTGCGTGGCGTGTGTGTGTGTGTGTGTGTGTGTGTGTGTGTGTGTGCGTGCGTGCGTGTGTCGTGCGTGCGTGGTGTGTGGTGTGTGTGTGTGTGTGTGGTGTGTGTGTGTGTGTGCGTGCGTGCGTGCGCGCGCGCACACGTGTGTGTGTGTGTGTGTGTGTGTGTGTGTGTGTGTGTGTGTGTGTCAGCGCGCGCGCATGCGTGCATGTGTGTGTATTTGCGTTCAATTGTATTAAACTTACGTTGTATAATCAAACCGTCGCAGTAAATCTACTATGCCAACTACTAACAAGCATTCCGCATTTTTGTATTCATAATTACAAACTAAAATCAAACCAGAAAAGCATTCTGGCAGTCTCAATCGCTTCGGCTGTTTTCTCAATAAAGACAGGAAGAAGATAAAAGAGGGAAAATATGTTAACCCCCCCCCTTCCCCCCACATTGACATTGTGTCTCTTTTTTATTCGATTTTTTTTTTTGGTCAGAACTGGATTTCATTTGAATTTGACTTCATCATGCTGATTCAGTTTATTCGTTATATTCTGTATAATCTTACTCGGTTTTATTTTGCTTTTTACTTCCTTTTTTCCCCCGTCATTTAAAAAAAAAAAATCTTTTTCACCACTCTTAGACTGGAAAATCTGCTCTCTCTCTCTCTCTCTCTAACCTTCCTTTATTCTCATGATCTTATGAGATCATTTCATTGACTTTTCAGAAAATCGTTCAAACCAAAAAGCAAAAATAAAGAAAACCGAAGTGAAAAGTATCAACAATTTTCACATTTTCCACACAGGAATGAGAAAGTTAAAGCTGATCAACTGGAATGCAAGGAAGACAACTCAGAGTGAGCACTCTTCCTTGTTGATTTTGTTTTTATCTCCCTTCGTCTGACCAGTCCATAAAGCAAGGTGCGTGCGCTTATTACGAAAGTGTTGTGTGTGTGTGTGTGTGTGTGTGTGTGTGTGTGTGTTGTGTGTGTGTGTGTGGAGGAGAGAGAGAGAGAGAGAGAGAGAGAGAGAGAGAGAGAGGAATAAGACGATTCTTTTGTATGAAAACATGCTCAACTCTGTAAAAACATGCGTTATATCGTCAATCATCGCAACAATCCACTAAAGCAACAATCACCAAGAATTCTATATTTTTGTATTCATCATTATAAACGAAAATCAGTCTGCAAAGCTAATCTAGCGGTCTTCTTCGCTTCCGCAGTTTTATCAATAAAGATAGGAAGAAGAGACGAGAGGGAAAATAAGTGATTTTTTCCCTTAGATTACATAGAAATGCAGGTATAGTACCATAGTACCATTTGAAGTTCAAAATTAAGCAGAAGAAAAATCACGAAAAGAGTAAAGATACGTGTTCTGTTATCTTTCAGACGTCTCATCATTCGCGGTGGAGGTACGCAGGTTGAACAAAATTTCATCTCTTGTGTCATAATTATTCGGGGGACTTTTTCTTTTAAAATAATGCCACGACAGAGCCACAAAACTGGCGGTCAATGAATCATTAACACACACAAACACTCGCTTGAGCCCACGAACAAAGTTCCATCACTTCTCTCGTATTCGTGAGACTATATTTATTCTTTAATTAATCCTCTAATACACGACAGAGCCACGAAACTGTCGGTCAATAAGTCATTAATAAACACAAACACTTCTTTGAATCAAATGACTGTCCAGCATCACCATACTATGCTCCCTTTGAAAGGTTTCAACTTGTTGCCAAATCATAGCAATTCACAATCGTCTAAGGGAGTAAGAGTCCATTACGGGGCAGTCAGCGGTTATATTCAGCATAAGAAATACTCATTTCAGTACACAACACACACACGCACACGCGCACGCGCACGCACGCACGCACGCACGCACGCACACACACACACACACACACACACACACACACACACACACACACACACACACACACATATCTATCTATCTATCTATCTGACTAACTAACTAACTACTTATCTATCATCTATCTATCTATCTATCTATCTATCTTATCTATCTATCTATCTATCTGTCTATCTACTTATCTATCTATCTATCTATCTATCTATCTATCTATCTATCTATCTATCCCATTGTACTTCACATTTAAAAATGTTTATATTACTTCCTTTAGTATTGTTTCCTTTCATTCTTATTTGATTTCATTTCTCTTTGAATCGACTTTCCTGAACTGCATTTCGTTTCAATTTGAATTTGATCTTAAAAATCTGTTGTTCCCACTCTTAATAATAATAATAATAATGATTTCTTATATAGCGCTTAATCAAACGAATTTCTCTAAGCGCTTTACAAAGTCATACTACATTCACCCTTCTCATATACAATAATACACCTTACACCCAACTACAAATACTATTACTACAATAACTAACAAATCCTAATCCTACCAATGTGACATTCACTTATTCTTCAAATATCACTACAAAAACTTAATCCTATAACGTTCAATCATAACACAAATACATATAATAGAGAACATACACATACGCTACATTTGAAAAGGCCCAGACGGCTATGAGTTAGGTTGTACCCCCCCCCCCCCCCTCTCCCCACAGCATTGACTAATTATGAGAAAATAGATGGGTTTTAAGTTTAGACTTGAAAGAAGAGATTGAATCTGAATGTCTGAGACAGTCTGGCAGTCTGTTCCACGTCGCTGGAGCTTGAAAAGAGAAAGATCTTTCACCAGTAGTAGTCCTGAAGCGAGTCATTCGCAGAAGGCGGTCGTCAGCACAGGAGCGTAGTTGTCGAGAGGGGGTGTAGATTTTAAGGAGATCTGAGAGATAAGAAGGTCCATTTTCAAAGAGAGCAGAGAAAGTGAGAGTTGAGATTTTGTACGAGATACGGTTTGAGACAGATAGCCAGTGAAGAGAGTGGAGGAGAGGCGAAATGTGAGCATGTTTTCTTGCTCTACAGACGACTCGGGCTGCATGATTTTGGATTCGCTGTAATCTTTCTATCAGGTATTTTGGAAGGCCGGCCAAAAGTGAGTTGCAGTAATCTATTCTAGATAAGACAAATGCACAAATGAGAGTTTTTGTAGCATCTGTAGAGAGAAGGTGACGTACAGAGCTGATTCTTCTTAGTTCTAAATACGCAATCTTGCAAATATTTGAAACCTGTTTCTCAAAGGAGAGGGATTGGTCAAGTATGACCCCTAGACTGCGGACAGAGGTGGAGACAGAGACAGCACAGTCATTGATAGTGACAGTTGAAGGCAGAGAAGGATGGTTAGGCTGTTTTGTCACGAACATGAGTTCCGTCTTGTCGTCGTTTAGTTGTAGTTTGTTGGTTGTCATCCAGTCCTTCAGGTCTGCAATGCAGCCCCGCGTCCGAGAAATCAGTGAGTCAGTTTCAGCAATGGGAGCCGACTGATGAAGCTGAGTATCGTCAGCAAAGAGAGAGAAAGAGAGAGAGAGAGAAAGAGAGAGAGAGAGTGAGTGTGTGTGTATCAAGAGAGAGAGAGAGAGAGAGAGAGAGAGAGAGAGAAAAGAGAGAGAGAGTGAGTGTGTGTGTCTCAGAGAGAGAGAGAGAGAGAGAGAGAGAGAGAGAGAGAGTGAGAGTGAGAGAGAGTGAGAGGAGAGAGAGAGAGAGACAGACAGACAGACAGACAGACAGACAGACACAGACACAGACAGACAGAGACAGAAAGACAGAGGGAGATGCGCCGTGCGAATCTTCTCAGTTTTACATGTAAACAACAAAGTAATTGTTCCTTTGGACAAACCACACTCTTGACTGGAAAATTCGCTCTCCCCAACTTTCAGCTTATCTCATAGCTATTAGCTCATTCCACTGACTTTCTACAGAGCTGTTCAAACCAACAAGCCAAAGCGAACAGAAATAAGACTGCACAGATTCTGATCATTGGAATGACAAAGTGCAAGAAATCACCCCCGTCCAGGCTGATCAACTGAAAGGTGCAAGGGAAACAACCTAGCGTGACCGCTTCACATTGTTGATTTGGTTATAAGCTCCCTTCTTCCGGCCAGTTCTTTGTAAAAACAAGGGACGTACACGTATACGGAAGGTTGTTACTGTTGTTGTTGTTGTTGTTGTTGTTGTGTGTGTGTGCGTGTGTGGTGTGCCTGCACGTGTATGTGTGTGTGTGTGTGTGTGTGTGTGTGTGTGGTGTGTGTGTGTGTGTGTGTGGAGAGAGAGAGAGAGAGAGAGAGAGAGAGAGAGAGAGAGAGAGAGAGAGAGAGATTTTCTGAGACAAAAAGACAGGTCCTCCGATTGAAACATGTTCAACTGCATGAAACATGCGTTACATAATCAAATGACCGCAGTAAATTCACGAAACCGACTACTAAGCAGCTACTACTGCACATTTCGGTATTGATCAACACACACTAAAATCAATTTCCAAAGGTAATCTGGCAGTCTCTTTCGCTTCAACTGTTTTATCCATAAAGAAGAAGAAGAAGAGAAGAGAGGTAAAATATTTTTCCCCCATTGGATGACGTAGAAATGCAGATATCGTACCCCTTGCAGTTCAAAATCCGTCAGAGGAAGGATCACAAAAAGGGTACGTATACAGCGTTCTTTTAATTCTCAGAGGTCTAATTACTGGCTTTGGAGGTATGCCGTTTGAACAAAACTTCATCACTTCTCTCACACTCATGAAACTGGATTTTTTTTCTTCAATGCCGAGACGGAACAACAAAACTCTGTGTGTGTGTGTGTGTGTGTGTGTGTGTGTGTGTGTGTTGTGTGGTGGTGCGTGCGTGCGTGCGTGCGTGCTGCTGCGTGGTGCGTGCGTGCGTGTGTGTGTGAGAGAGAGAGAAAGAGAGAGAGAGAGAAAGCGAGAGAGTGAGTGTGTGTGTCTCAGGGAGAGAGAGAGAAAGAGAGAGAGAGAGAGAGACAGACAGACAGACAGACAGACAGACACAGACACAGACAGACAGAGACAGAAAGACAGAGGGAGATGCGCCGTGCGAATCTTCTCAGTTTTACATGTAAACAACACGACAAAGTAATTGTTCCTTTGGACAAACCACACGGTGAACCCATACAACGGCATCTGTCATATTAGCATATATTTCAATAGATGCATCACACAACGTATAGGTAAGTACATAGAAATTTCGTTCGCTTCAGCTGTTTCAGAATTTAATTAAATAAAAAAAAGCAAATTGGGGTGGGGGAAGGGGGGGGGGGGGGTAGACAGAAAGAATGGGGCAAGAGTGCGGGTGATGATGGGGGAGGGAACGGGGGTTTGAGGGGGAGGAGATGAGGGAGGGAAGAGGGTGTAAAGAAGGGGGGGGGGAGGGGGATTGGGGATGGAGAGGGCAAGAGACGTGAAAAGGGCGAGGAAAAAAAAAAAAACACCATTAACACAGTTTAAGCAATCGAGCTCTTTTATTCATTAGAGTTATCGCCTTTTTAAGGGCATGACTAACATTTTGAAGCAGGTGGTGTGCATATAAAAATAATCTTTTTTAAAATCATAGAAACACTGATTAAAATGGGTTGAAAATACAAATAAATGAAAAGCAAATATAGTTCATCAGCTGGAATACACAATCTTTTTTTGTGTGTGGTCATATCTCTTATACGCATGAGCCAAATCATGAGAAGAAGATACGTAAAACATTTCAATTATGCGCTCGTTATGTTCATATTAGTCCCTCTCTCTCTCTCTCTCTCTCTCTCTCTCTCTCTCTCTCTCTCTCTCTCTCTCTCTCTCTCAGAGCATATAATCTAAGTTCTCATCTTTGCCTATTGAGGAAACTATTCATGGTTATCATGCTTGGTGTATAAAAGAAAACATTTTTAACGACGACGACGACAACGATGATGATGATGATGATGATGATGATGATGATGATGATGATGATGATGTTGATGTTGATCATGATGATGATGATGATGATGATGGTGGTGGTGGTGGTGGTGGTGGTGGTGGTGATGCTGATGGTGATTTGTGTAGAACGGTCATATATCAGTCTTACTAATTACCAATATACGGCTTAATAACATCTCTCAGTTTTCAGGAAACATTTTCACGAATCATGGCAAAATTGTTTTCCAGCACCTGACGTTGAATTCACAAACATCAATGTAACAACATTATCATCCATACATACGTGCCTTTTCCCCCCTTTATACACAGAACCTTAGGATAACATATTTTTGTCGTGTTCTCCCATGCTGATGATACTGTTAACTGTATGTGGTACCTCTCCGCTAGGCTAAGGATAATGATCCCGGCGCGAAGTTTTCGCTGGGACTCCCGTTAAGAAGCAAGCAGGTATGGACCTAATTCTCTCAAAAGAGCAAAACAAACAAACAAATAAATAAACAAATAAATGAACAAATATAAAAATAAATGTAGAAGTAATAAATAAATAAATGAATAGTGGACATTGTTACCGAGGGCTTGTTGACTGACTTACTGATGGCATTCTTTATTTGTAGAAAGTGCTGGTAACTATGACGTTCTGTATTCATTTATTCATGTCTTATTTATGTACTACCTGATTCATTTTTGTTTGTTTGTTTTCCTCATCTTTTTTTTCTTTCTGTCTTTTACTCATTTTGTGTACTTCTTTTTCATTTGTTTGTTTGTTAATCTTATCTAGTTTCTTTCTTTCTTTCTTTCTTTCTCTCTTTCTTTCTTTCTTCACTCATTGACACTGCTTACGTACTAACTTTACTCGTAGTCTTGCAGCTGTATTAGCGAATTAACAACCGTTGTCACATTGTTCGCAGACGAGATATTTTCGTTCACCAACCAAGCACATGTAATAATACTAGAAGGCACTATGTGAATAACACACACGTATTCCCCATATGTTCTTGAAGAAAGCTGACGGGAAAATGGCGTTGTCAAACGTAACATCTTCTAGGAGTCACGACAATGAGTTCAGATCCATGGTAAACTGTCATGCCAATGCTCATGAAACTTCACTAAGAGAGACTCTCCCCACCGCCTACCCCAACCTATTCCCATCTCAGAGAGAGAGAGAGAGAGAGAACTCTGAACTCTCTGAACTTTGAACTCTGAAATTTAATGATTATAGGCCAACAGCCCCTTTCATGGGGAGGGGGGAGGGGGGGGGGACACAAAATCATACCTCACTTCTAGAGAACATACAAACAGGGAAAACTCTAATCACAGTGAAAACATAACTCTGACATGACAGACATATAATATGGGCTGTACGTGATTTATATAATCAGGATATTTCTGATTCACATGTTTGTATTGCCGATGAAGGCTTGTCTAATTTTGAAGGCGGAGACTAGGAATTTTGCCAAACTGACTATTGATCGGGCAGTTCAGCAGTAAATACACCAATCAATTTGCATTCCAAATTCTCACCCGCAGTCACGTCAAATTTATGCAACTTTCTGATCTGATTGTACAATGGGCACTTGAACATAAAATGAATTTCGTCTTCTTGTAGATTTAAACATACAGGGCATGTCGTGTTTTCAGCTGCAGGTGAAAAGCGAAATCTGTGTACATTTAATTGGGACACACCCATTCTAAATTGTGCCAGAACATTCCTGTAATTTTCTACATACAGAATACTGATATATTTTTCTCGAGGAAACATGTGTTTCAATTTACCATACATGGACAACCGTGGACTGATATCCAAATGGTTTCGCCATTGATGGCAGAAATTACTAAATAGTCTGAATTTTACTTCTTTTATGAATCCTATTTCATTACCACAACCAAAAATCCATACTTCTTGAAACCCATTTTCACACAGGATATTCTGGACATGTGTGGCCCATGTTACATGGCCTTTCTCATGCATAGACAGTGACATGTTGTACGCTTTCTTTGAAAATCTGGTATCCGGTTGTTTTAACAATCTAAACCAGTACTTGATACACCGGGTAACAGTTGATATGCATAATGGAAAACATCCAAGTTCTCCATATACTACGTCGCTTGCTGATTTGTTTCTTACATGTAAAAATCTTTTGCATGGGTACAGATGTACTTGCTCCAGCTGAGGGTAAGCTTTGTACCCCAATATCTCAGAGCCATAAAGAAGCAACGGGACAACCTGTGCATCAAAAAGTTGGAAGAAAATATCCGGTGAATTACACCCAATTCTTTTTAGTGTGCACAGGATGTCGTTTGTACATTTCTTCCCTCTAAGTTTTAGTTCCTCCATGGCAAGTGTAAAACTATGTCTAGTAGAAAAAGTAAGACCTAAGTATTTGTACGAATTAACCACTTCTAGCGGGGTGCCATTCAGAAACCATCTCTCCATTGAGCTGAGAAAACCACCCTTCCTGAAAACAATAATTTTTGACTTGTCTAAATATACTGTTAACCGCAGTCTTTCTGTTTCTCTTTGGAGAATATTCAGTTGATGCTGTAGCCCAATCGCGGTAGAAGCCAAAAGATCATCAGCAAACAGCAAAAGGAATAGCTCAGTTTCGTCTGATGTGAGGGTAGCACCATGTTTACCGTTTAAAATTACGTCATTTGCAAATTCATTTATTAACAAGGAAAATAATAATGGACTAATAGCACATCCTTGCTTTAAGCCTTGTAAACATTCAAAGAAACTTGAGTAGCGTGTATTATTATGACATAAAACACACGCTTTCACATTGGAGTACATTGCCTGAATCGTTTTTAGCATCCTACCTCGCACGCCTGCTCGTAGCAGCACCGCCCACAAAACCTTACGGTTCACAGTATCATATGCTTTTTTGAAATCGATGAAGGCCACGTATAGTTTCGTACTCTTCTGCAAATATTTTTCAATTACTGCGTTTAAAGTGAATATATGATCTATCGTTGAGCGGCCTTTTCTAAAGTCTGCTTGTGCTTCACAAATGATACCGTTTTGCTCTGCCCATAAAGTTAACCTGCCATTGATAATATGTGCAAAAACCTTACTAAGAACACTCAAAAGAGATATGCCTCTGAAATTATCAGGAATGTTGGCATCACCCTTCTTATACAGTGGAATTATTGCTGCCTCCGCCCATTTTGATGGGAAAAAAAACTCCTAGAGAATATAGCGTTGAAATACTTCTTCAAGTAAGGTAGAACTATTTGCTCTGCATTCTTCAACATTTCAGGCAAAAGACCATCTAAACCCGCTGCCTTCTTATTTTTCATGTGTTTAATCGCTTTACTGATTTCTTTTTCACTTATCTCTCCATCCAATATATGGTCAAATGACGTTTCGTCTGATTCATCATTTAGGCAATCTTCCCCGTTAACAAATCCTTCGTTGAAAACTGATTCAAAGTGCTGTACCCACTCGCTTTCTGTAATGTCATTTGGAACAACACTTCTTCTTTTATTCTTGTTAATTTCATTCTAAAACTGACTGGAGTTTTCCGCTGAGCTTAAAAGATTTTTCAGATCAAAGTTTCTCTGTGCACGCTGTTTCATGTCGAGCATAGTCCTGTATTCTGTCCTTACTCCGATGTATGTAACGTAGTCGACTTTATCTTTAGTTTATCTAGCCCTTCGAAAGTGTCTTATTACTTCCCTTTTCTTTGAAAAGCACTCATTATCAAACCATCTGGCTTTACGAGCACTTTGTTTACCTACTAACACTTTTCTTTTCATTGGTTCGGCTGCCTCCTTTAATGATGAAGTAAAAATATTCACCGACTCATCTAGATCCATATCAGTCAGAGAAATTGCCAACTCAAGTTGGGTCTGAAAATGTTCTGATCTTAAGTGTTCAGTGAACATGTGGGCTTGATCTTCTGACCAAATAATCTTCTCTGCCTGGACAGCGTTGTTGACAGTGGGTTGAACAATGGAATTACCTATCTTACAATACAATTCAACAGGCATGTGGTCTGACTCAATTCTGTCTCCTATGACCGTCCGTTCAAAACTGCCACAAAGGTCGAAGCTCGTAAGGAAATAATAACGCTATGACCCTGTTCAGATAGATATGTGAAATTACCAGAACCCTCGAGCTCTGGACACCCATTTAATATTTTCAAATTATAACAGGCGCACATATCAAGTAACTTCTTGCCAAAATCATTTGTCGCTACGTCACATGATATTCTGTTGTCTATGAATGTAGTAGACCTATCAAAAACATCAGAGCAAAACCTTTGAGTATATGGACTGTTGATGATTTGTACATTACCTGTTCGTCCATTAAAGTCGCCATTACAAAGCAAGTACAGATTAACATCCGCTGCCAACAGATCACCTATAATCCTTTCAACTTCCAGTGTATGACAACTGGATTCCGCCGTGTCATAAAACGGGCTACCATAGGGTGGGACATACACAGATACGTACAGTATGTCAGATGCACGGCCCAAACGTTTACCGCATATTCTGACTGCAACTAAATTATCACATTCACATTGTATTACTTTAATATATTTTGTCAGGTTCTTTTTTATCATTACAACTACGCCACCTGACCAACGGCCGTGATGAGATAATTTCAAAGCGGGAGAAACGAATTTAACAAAATTTGGAAAAACATCAGACATATCAAAAGTTTTGTCCATGAATGTTTCTGTTAGTGTAACAAAATCAAAATTATTTAAGTAATTCACCAAGTCCCAGTCTCTGAGTTTGTTTGCAAGTCCCGCTATGTTGAATAGCAGGAAAGACAGTCGCTGGGGCCGGCCTTCATCCTAGGTGTCAGCATCAATGAAGGGTTTTTCACCACTATCCTCCACTGCAACGTCCGCTTCACCATCAGGAGGGTTTGGCGTGGGTGAGCCTGGACACGCGACATCTGCCTGGGTCTGTTGCACTGCTCGTTGGGTCTGCAGCATGGAGTCTATCCGCTGCTGAGCTACGGGTGTTCCACGGCCACGACCTCTTCCGGAATATCTCGGTCGTTCAGCCGACGGAGTTAAAGGCTCTTGGCTTCCATGCATGCTGTTTGTTGTCTGGGCATGTCGGTCACTGGTGGATGGTATAGCTCGTGCCCGTGAATTATACACAATATTTTCTTTCTGTACCGAGTCACCACTGGTTTTCTGAACTGGTTGCTGTGGTACAGTGTCTGTGTCTCCAGTGGTGTCTGTGTGCTGGGGCGGATCTTTAGGATTGGCTGCCTCCATGCGTGAAAACCCGTTCTGTTGACCGGAGCTTGCAAGGTCTGTTCCAATGGGAGGAACAGGTGGAACGGGTGACGGTTTGATTGATTTGGGGACTGGAGCATTTCTTTCTTCTGCATTTAGAGCTGGAAAGTCAGTTGTCGATAAGCAGTATGTGGGCATTTCATGACCATCCATACGATTCTGTGGGCGCGAATTATCACTGAGATTTCCCCTCTCACCCCCTCTTGAGCGCTTTGCATCATGATAAATAAGGGACGTGTTCCTTCGTCTGGAGTGTAGGGGCTGATCACATCTGAGGATTCTTTTGTTGCGGAGGTCATAAGTGTAGACCGCCTCATCCATGATCAGCCTGTCATGGCGTAGAGTGGATCTTTGCCCTTCATGTCTTAGCTGGCGTGGCACAGGGAGAAGTTCTTTCCTCTTCTGTTGAGTATTTTCTGAGAAATCTTCCCGAACAAAGATATCCTGAAAACCGTCTGAATTTCTCAGTTTTGGTGCATTTTGAAGCACTAACCTCTTTTGGCTGTAGCTCTGGAATGTCACAACAATTGTTCTGCCAGACTTGAATATTCTATCCAGAGCCAAGTCTTCTTCTATGCCCATTCCGACTCGCACAGTTTGACGAACCTTCCGTTCATAGTCTTGAAATGAAGCGCCACTTCCATCAAAAGAAAAGCCCCCAAAAGAAGATTGTTCCGTCTGTTCTGACTATCCAGGTAGTCGCATTTGTCTGATAATGTGGTAATCGTTTCTGTCAATCTGTGCACTTCCGACCATAATGAGTGACACTGATCCTGCATCTCTCTGTTACAATTAGCGAGTTGAGCTTGCTGGTCTTCTAACAGGCACATGCGATTCTCTATTTTCTTTTCCACATTTGATAATTTCTTTTCCACTGACACAAAGTGTTTTTCACGTTTTGTTCATGACGAACATTGTGGGCTTCTATTCTTGCAATGGCGTCATGGAGAATTTGGGACATTTCCGACTGGAGTCGATTAAATGAAAGATCAATTCCATAGAAATTGTCATCACGATGTACAGGGGGCACACTGTTATTGAAGTAGGGCTGTGGTGTATAATAGGACTCCCGGTCATACCCCCTTCCCTGGTACGGAACGTTGGATGATGGAAAAGACTCCCGTTTTTGCCCCCTTCCCTGAGTAGGACCAGGGTTTGGTTCAATGTCTCTACACACAAGTAAGCAGCAGGACAGGAAGACAACGGCCGCAAATATTCCAGTGTCACAGGTCAAAACAAAACAAACAGTCAACACATACCTGTATTTCTGTGGTGGGTCAGTGTTTGTTGTCTGTAGAAATCGAACAGTGGCAAGCATAAGAAAGTAGAGATACGGAGTTTTGCCTGATTGTACAGTGTCCAAATTTCCCGCATAGTCCACACGCACAGCACAGGACTGGTTGAGGTTCACAACAGGGGAACAACCACACAGCACATACAGCACAACAGCCAGGCACGTTGTTCTCACTGCACTCATTGGCCAGCACAACACAAGACCGTGTTTACGCGCAGCTATGGCGTTCAGTGCGCGTTTCTGCATGAAATTCTGCCACGTCCAATAAAACTGACCACAGCTGACTCTTGCACATGAATTTAGTATCAGCATGATCGAAAAGAATTAAGGGAAATGAACAGTCGTTAAATGAAAAAGTTAATCTTCAACTTATTAAGGAAAATCATTGATTAGTGGAGCGCGACCTGAAGATACGTCTTGTCGCCAGCGTGAACCTGTGTTCACCCCCCAGAGAGAGAGAGAGAGAGAGAGAGAGAGAGAGAGAGAATGAATCTATCTTTTCTGCTTGCTTTGCAATGAAAAGGCGTAGGCAGCGAAAGGACCATTTATTCTGGTGTTTCAGGATCCATTACTAACACACAGTTTTGACACTGCAGTCCCAAACCTTTGAAATTACGTTGACAACCTGGATGGGAAGCTGAAAAAAATAATCTCAGTCTGCGCTAGTTGATTTCCTTAAGTTTGAAATAGCCTGGGCTGCTATGGGTATTTTTTCCGCCCAGGAGACCGACCATCCTACTCCCCCCCCCCCCCCCCACTCTACAGTTTTACATAACTTGTAGAGGAAGGGGAAGACAACTCCGCTGTAAGCGCAATTTGCCAAGGAATGGTTTCATAAGGTTTTTTCTATACGGGGTATACGGTACGGGTTAGGTTACGGTTCAGATTACGGTTCGATTAGCTTGTCGTTTAGTTTAGAGTCTGGTTAGGATTGGGGTTAACACATCATGCATCCTGCGTGTCTTTCATTTTTTGGTATCGAAGTCGTCTCCTATGTCTTAACACGCCTTCTGGTCTATCATCACTCCTTCGCAATAGGAAGTTCAAACACCACTCCATCTCCCGGCTCCAGCGCCACAGAGGTCAGGGGCCTGGCCTCGCCCTTGACAAAACGAC
>CM065728.1:25870642-25878142 GCA_033310375.1 Conus canariensis
TTTCTTTTTAAACCCCAACGCTAAAAAAGAGGATAAAAATACATACGACTTCAAGTCATGGCGAGTACCACCAGCCATTGAAGAAATGAAAACATTTGAAGAAAAAATGAGAAGAATGTTAGCCAACATAGAATTCAAAAAATCTAATAACAAATTTCAATCAGCGTTAGAAAAGGAAATTAAACAAATTCAAAATGACAACAAAATATTTGTGAAGGCGGATAAAACCAATAACTTTTACAAAATAGAACCTGAAGAGTACTCAAAACTCCTTGATAAAAATATCCAGAAAAATTACAGAAAGGCTGACAAGGCTACATATGATCACATCAGAAAGAAAGAAAAGGAACTTGTAAACCAAATGGACCTAAGTGACAGAGTAGAGACCACAGCAGCTAGAGAAGCCTTTATTACACTTAAAGACCATAAACCCAATTTCTTGAACAACCCAACATGTAGACTGATAAACCCTTCCAAATCTGAACTAGGGAAAATTAGTAAAAAAATCTTAGAGAAAACCATAAAAAACATAAAAGAAAACACTGAACTCAATCTCTGGAAAAACACATATGAAGCAATACAATGGTTCAAAAACCTCAATAAGCAAGAAAACACAGTTTTTATAACATTTGACATAGTAGATTTCTACCCATCTATAGATGAAAAGCTACTAACTAAAGCTATAAAATTTGCCAACAAGTACACAGAAATATCAGGGTCAGAAATGGAAATCATTTTCCACACAAAGAAAACTTTACTGCACAATAAAAATGAAACCTGGATTAAGAACACAAGCAGGAATTCAACTTTCGATGTCACAATGGGATCATACGATGGTGCCGAAACTTGCGAACTTGTCGGACTATTCATGTTATCCAATATTAAAATAAAACTTGGAAAACAAACTGGACTGTACAGGGATGACGGCCTTGCCGCTCTGAATGACAACCCTAGAAATATTGAAAATAAGAAAAAAGAATCGTGTAAAATTTTCCACAACCAAAACTTAAAAATCACAATAGAAGCAAACAAAAAGATAGTGAACTATTTAGACATAACGTTAGACCTCAATCAACACACATATAAACCATACAAGAAACCAAATGACACGCCTGTTTATGTAAACATCAAAAGCAATCACCCACCCTCCATACTGAAAACAATACCCAAAAGCATCAATAAAAGACTATCCAATTTGTCATGTAACGAAACAGTATTCAACAATGCTACAGCTGAATACCAAGAGGCGTTACATAAAAGTGGCTACAATTACAAACTACGATACGATCCAGACAATGATACAAAAAGATGCAGAAAGAACAGGAAAAGGAATATCATATGGTACAATCCCCCATATGATGCAAGAGTTAAAACAAATGTAGGGAAAGAATTCTTTAAAATCTTGACATCATCTTTCCCAAAAGACCATAAATTATTTAAGATATTCAACAAAAACAACATCAAATTATCATATTCATGTATGCCGAACCTTAAAAATGCCATCGATTCAGCAAACAAAATGAAAAGCAGCACAGAAAAAAGGAGGGTAACGAAAGGAAATCTTGTAACTGTACCAAAAAAGAACAGTGCCCCCTAAGCAACAAATGCCTTTACAACAACATTGTGTACCAAGCCACTGTAACATCAGAGAACGCAAAAGAAACATATGTAGGTATCACTGAAAACCAATTCAAAACTAGATATGCAAACCATAAACAATCATTCAACAAAGAAAGATGCAAAAACCAAACAGAATTGAGTAAATACATTTGGAAACTTAAAGATAAAAACATAGACTACAACATATCTTGGAAAATCTTAAAAAGAGCAGCACCATACAACAACATTTCAAAAAAATGTAATCTATGCCTAACAGAGAAATACATTATACTATGTAAACCACAGTTGGCAACTCTAAATGTTAGAACAGAAATGGTTAACAATTGTAGACACAGATGGAAGTTCCTATCAGCGAAAAAAACCAACACCTGAGAAACACATGTAGCACGGGAAAAAACAACAGCAAACCAGCTAGCTATATATATACGTGACTTCTTGCCCCCTTCCCTGTGCAGTTGAGAAAGGGTCTATGACCTGAAACATACTGTTTTAGCATCTTTGTCTTCTTAATCGACGAATTTTACCCTGAGGTGAAAAAGTTTTTTACCTTTGTTTTCTCTTCGTATATACGTGGCACTGGCAACACAAGCTCATCACATCCTGACGACCGCACAGCGTGAAACAAATTTGTAGATGTTTTCAGCAGCTTGATTTTAACTTGCTTTTAATATAACAAATGTCGCTCCCACTGTGGTTGAGCACTGTTTTTTAAGATTGCGCTGATCCTCAATACCATTCTCTCTCTCTCTCTCTCTCTCTCTCTCTCTCTCTCTCTCTCTATATATATATATATATATATACACATATATATATACACATATATATATCTGTGAGAGTATGTGTGTATACATATATATATATATATATATATATAGAGAGAGAGAGAGAGAGAGAGAGAGAGAGAGAGAGAGAGAGAGAGAGATGCAGGTGCACATTCATAAGGAAATGGAGACAGAAAGGACACTAAACAACAAAGAAAAAGTATACATACCAAGATAGGCAAAAAGAAAGACACAAAGAAACTGCCGAGCATAAATATTAATTCATAAACCACACACACACACACACACACACACACACACACACTCACTCGCACGCACGCACGCACGCACACACAAGACACAGACACACACACACACACACACACACACAACACACACACACACACACACACACACACACACACACACACACACACCACACACACACACACACACCGACAAAAGCTTTCTAGTCCGGTGGATCCTCACTTGTAGTTGTCGTTGTTGTTGTCGGAGTCGTCATAGGAGTTGAGCAGTTCCCTCCAGCCACGTACAACGCCTCCGATCTCAGGGATGTCCCTCGTCAGGTTGGTGATGTAGTACTCTGGCTCCCACTGTTCATGCAGACACAAAAAAGACAGTGATAACAACAACAACAACAACAATAACAGCAACAACAGCAACAACAATAATAATACTAATATTGATGCTGCTGCTGCTGCTGATGATAATGATAATAATAATAACAATGATAATAATAATAACAATATTTTTTAGTCACATACAGAATGAAAGTGTCGCTACACCAACATTAGAAAATAAATCAACTCTGACGCTCTGAATCAAACGCCAATATATGAAAGTTTGCCGGAGAGCATCCATTAGTTGGAGAACACACAGTCTCTCATTAGGCCAGAGAGCTGTGAGGAAACAGTGGGGGAAAAAGAAGAAGACAGAAGCCCATATTTACTTACCGAAAAAAAGAAGAAAAAGAAAAAGAAAAAAAAAAGCAAAATAGAAGGTTGAAGGGCTACACAAATAAGAAGAAGAACAACAACAACAGTAGCAACAACAACAACAACAACAACAACAAGAATAGCAATAGTAATAGAAATAGTAATGATGATGATACTACTACTAACTACAGCTACAACTACTATGCTACTACTACTACTACTACTACTACTACCACTACTAATTACAGCAACAACAATAATAATAATGGATATTTATGGCTCATAATTAAGAGATAGCCCTAAGCGCTTACAGAGTTCTTCACACACACACACACACACACACACACACACACACACACACACACACACACACACACACGCACGCACGCACACAGGAACACACACACAGACACACATACACACACACACACACACACACACACACACACACACACACACACACACACAACCATGGACGGACAAGGCTAAGAGTCGATGTGTTGTCGTGAGGAATTAAGATGATATGCGACAATACAATTCAGTGTATTCAGTTCATCCGCAGACTAAAGATTAACCACCACAACCACCATCTCTGTCACTACCACCTCAATATGACGATTGTCAGGGAAGAAAGGAATTCTTTGTCCGCCCCGACCGGCTCCTACCCAGAGCTGACTTTGCTAAGGGCTCATTTGGGGGATTCTGGGACCACACAGTCCAGTTTTATCCACTTAATGGATGCGTCTCTGAGAGTGTTGCTCAAATTTCCTGACCAGGTGTCTGTATCTCTCGGGCCTGGTTGACGCCGGGATATATTATGAAAGGAAGTGTAGAGTAACAGCCCTGTCATGCAGTCTCAGACCGGAATGGAAATCCGTAGCATCATCTTCATCGTCCTCATTCTCATCGATCAGCATAAAAAAGTCTCAAATTCTGTGACCCTTCATGCCCTGCTCTCATGGTGACCTCAGTTTCGATGTCCTCTCCACATCTGTGGCCTTGGTTCGACTCCGTCGGGGTCACCGGTATCGGCAGATCCATGGGGGCAGTCGCTGGACGGACGGGGTGGTGTCCTCCGGAGGGAGAGCTCACTCACACTGGCTCCGCGACTAAACAATCATTGTCGTCAGTAGGGGGCTTAGTAGGTGGTGTCCTGCATATGTTGGATGAGAACAGGCGCCATTGAACACCACCGAAGTGACTCGGCAGCACTGTAGTGTCTCCTCCGGTGGGTTGCCCCTTGATGAATTGACATTGACTGCTCCCTAGGCCCTGTGGATTGCCGGTGCCGGGGCTGCGGCGGCGACTGACCGGGCTGTGGCTGTGGACGGGGTGACGGAATGAGGGGCGTGGGTGCACTGCGACTGAGGTGGCACAGAAGATGGGACAAAAAAAAAGTAGAAAATGACACAGGGAAAAAAAACAATGAAAGAAAGAAAGAAAACGAAAAGAAGAAAAAGATTAAAAACAAAGATCTGACATACAACCCAGAGGCCCATTGTTTCTAAAAACTAAATATGAAGAAATCAATACCTTCTTCTTCCTCTTCGTCCATTCATCCTTCTCTCCTTTTCTCCTCCACCACCTTTCCATCCTTTCCTCCATCCTCCCCCCCCACACCCCCCCCACCCCTAAGAAATCTGTGCTTAGTCAGTATCATAATGAGAAACAAAGTTGTTTTTTTTTTTTTCTTGCTTGCGCTTGTTTCACTGCCTCTACTTATTTGTTCAGAAGACCACGGAATGATCACGTGACCCACCCATTGGGCGCCCGGGGCAAAGCTTCGTGCCTGGTCCTGGTAGTAGTCGTGGTAGACCATGATAGAGCTTACCGCGTCCACCCGGATTCCGTCCACCCCTCGGTCCAGCCAGAACCTCAGGACATTCTGAAGAGACGAAACACAGTCAACACAGAGTCGTATGTCTCTTGCTCGTCTTCAAAGTTTCGGTTCGTCTTGCATTGTTTTGTGTCATTAATAATCATGTGCCGGTAAATGCGTTAAGTTTCGAGGGACTGCCCAGAAATGAAAAAGTATGTTTCGTGTAATTAATAATCATATACCTGTAAATACGTTACGTTTCGAGGAACTCCCCGGAAATTAAAGATTAAGTAACTGTCAGAATAGTTTTGTGTGATTAATAATCATATACCGATAAATACGTCAAGTTTTGAAGAACTCCCCAGGAATGAAACATTATATACTAAATGCCACAACAGTTTTATGTCATTAATAATCATGAATCGGCAAAATCACTTTTGAAGAACTCCCCAGAAATGAAAGATTATGTACTAAATGTCACAACAGTTTTGAGAAATTAATAATCATTATCAAAGTCAATGTACTAAATGCCACAACGAAGAAATTGGTGACGAACTTCATATACACTTTATTTTCCACATCATGTTGAAAATCGTGAAACATTGAAAAAGAAATGAAAAGACAACAAAACAAACTAAACACACACACACACACACACACACACACACACACACACACACACACACACACACACGTTATGAAAGAATCTAAATCGTTTAAGATAAAAAAAAAGCAGTATTTCTAACCCGCAGATAAAAAGACTGTTATTAACGTTAATGACATTTTACCTGCAGGAAAATCGTAGGTAAGGGTGTACATTCTTTTAAAGGGAGTCAGGTCTATTAAAGAAAGTGAACAAACAGACTTACTCCAGACAGTTTGTGTTAGTAATCTACAAAAACTGCTGAAACCCACAGAAAAGACTTGAGTATACACTAACATTATGCACTGTGTATGTGTGTGTGTGTGTGTGTGTGTGTGTGTGTGTGTGTGTGTGTGTGTGTGTGTGTGTGTGTGTGAGAGTGAGTGAGTGAGTGAGTGAGTGTCTTCTCTTCTTCTCCTAAAATACTGGTTCACTCAAAAACGAGTAGGTCACCAGCGCGCATGTTAAAAAGTAAAATAAAATAACATACAATAGTGCGACTCAGTCTGTTGGCCTCTGGAGCAAATTTGGCATCATGGGGTCGCACTCGATATTCAAGAAGTTAAAAGCAATGGCCAGATTCAGGCCCAGGTAACCATAAAATATCTGGGAAGTTAAAAGAAAATCGTCAATATGCAGATCTCAAAACTGTCGTATCAGTTTGCTTTTTAAATGAGACTGCATTTGTGGCAATCTTGATGGCACCCGGCAGTGAGTTCCACAGCCGTACAGAACTAGCATAAAATGAATGTAAGTGGCTGTCAATATTTGATGCAGGTATGGTATAACATTGACCGCCACTCCTGGTGCTACTTTTATTCAATACTAGTTGTTCCATTGGAATATCAATTAGTTTAGCTCTGCCTTTGAAGAAGACATTAAGTTTGATAAAAGCTCTTCTCTCTTCTGAGGGTTTCCATTCTAATTTCCTCATGTTCTTCCTAGTATTCCCCTTCTCTCTGATATGGTTCCCTGTTACAAACCGTGCTGCTCTCTTCTGAATCTTTTCGAGGTTATCAATGTCCTTTAGATGGCAAGGATCTCAGACTGAGCAACCATATTCCAATACTGGTCTAACCAGTGTTTTGTAGCAGTCGTCTTTAACCTTTTGGGGGCAGTCGTTGATATTCCTGTATAAGAAAGCTAAGATGTTATTTGTTTTCTTACATACTAAATTGTAATGTTCTTTCCATTTGAGACGACTATCTATATTCACGCCCAAATATTTAGCAGCATTGGTTTCTTTAAGAATAGTATTATGAATAGAATATTCTGATCTAGTTGGTGAGCGTTTATTACATATACGCAACACTTGGCACTTCTGGAGATGAAATTCGATTTTCCAAGTTCTTTCCCACTCTTGTAAACCGTTTAGATCCTCTTGTAGAATGCGTGTATCATTGTCGCTTCTGATTGTTCTATATACTAAGCTGTCATCTGCAAAAGCCTTATAGTAGTTCCAGGAGAGAGATTTCTACTTATGTCATTTATATAAATTAAGAAAAACAAGGGCCCCAGAACAGTTCCCTGTGTGTGTGTGTGTGTGTGTGTGTGTGTGTGTGTGTGTGTGTGTGTGCGCGCGTGCGTGCGTGCGTGTGTGTGTGTGTGTGTGTGTGTGTGTGTGTGTGTGTGTGTGTGTGCCCTCACCTTCATCTCTTCCACCACCAAGGGGTTCCTATAGTTGAGGGTGGGCTGCTCTGG
>CM065728.1:25883142-25893142 GCA_033310375.1 Conus canariensis
GGTTTGGGGGGGGGGGGGAGTGTGGAGGGGTGCGAGGGGGATAGATAAACTGAACCAACCCTTTTTTTTCAATGTCCTGGATGTAATCCCTGTGTAAAGAGAGAGAAGGGACATAAACTGAAGCTTATCGCTGACATGTTCAAGGAGGAGGAGAGGACTGACCTACATGAAACCCTTGTAGAACGAAACAAGATGCAAAGCATATAAACGTACTCCCAGTTTATCTTGAATACGCGTGAGATATTCCATAAAGAGGAAAAACCATTTTGGGCCGTTATAGCCGTTGGTAACGGCTATTCTGGTAAACATTGGGCATCATCCGTGACCCATAATGAACATACCTACAAATTTTCAGAAAGATCGGCCAAGTACTTTCTGAGACTTTATGGAACACATGTTGACCACGGACGGACAGACAGACAGACAGACACACAGACACACAGACAGCATTTCTTCGTCCCCATTGTAAAGTACTCCCTGCTCTATAAGAACTGGGAGTACAAAAAAAGGTGAAATTACATGAAACAAATCGACTTGAAGTTTAGGTTCATGATATGGTGTTCCGGATCTGATCGTTGAGGAGGTGAAGTCACTTGAACTGTATTTCCTGTAGGCAGATCTATCAGTGGGCGAAATGATCTGTACTGTTTATCCCAAGATCTTGGGCATCAAACGGTCAGACTTTATACCAAATGAAGAGGTCAGGGAGAGGTCCAAACAGCTCCCCGAATCAACCATCGTCTGCAGACAATGCCTCCACTGGTTGGGTCATGTCTTAAGATTACCCTCTTGAAGACCTGCAAACCAGGCCATTCAATGAACCCCAGCAGGACAGAGAAAAAGAGGACAACCCAGGATGAGCTGGCGACAGACAGTGGAGAGAGACCTCAGACTCGTTGACAGAGGATGGAGTGACACTAGCAAACTGGCTGAGGACTGTGCACAGTGGAGCGTCTCGACTGCCTCATGCGTTGTAAGACGCGGGAGTTCAAAGTCTAAGTAAATTTAACCCAAGAACAAAGGCAGTTTCCGCGTTTTGTCCTCTTCATGTACAGGCTTGTGAAATGGTCTGGTCCCTCCCGATAAAAAACCCCGACAGAGCTAGGGGGTGACATGAGATAACCGTCCTGCCTTTATGTACATACAAGTAGAGGAATCATTAAAGCCACACTCACTATAAACAAAGGCGGTTGATAAACCTGGTACATGTCGAGTTTACTTTCCGATTGATTGGTGAAATTGTGTGCTCTGAGTGCATTGCAAATTGTAAAAGAGACTAAATGAATTGAAGCGTACTGCCTTTATGTACAATTAGGGGAAGACGTATAATTTTATTATAAAATACCCGCAAACAGAAAGGAGGAAAATGGGCGGAATCATTTAAGCCAAGTATAAAGAAAAGGGATGAGACGACCACATCGCTTTTTGTGCACATCGGTACGTGGACGTTGTTCGGATATGTTTTGAACAAACTGCCTTTGATCATGGACTATCCTGTCGAGACAACAGACAATTGCGCGGGCGGTTCATTCGCCAGAATGTATCCTCCTAATGTGGGAGGAAACCCCTATCTTTGCCTAACCTAGGATACTATCAATTGAAATGAACAATGTTTAAGTTCACATTAGACATACATTACTGTCACATTCACGCGCAAACACGCACATGCATGTGCATGTCCGATGTTCTTGAACACTTACAGTTAGACTAAATCGCAAGTATATATGCAACTGAAAAAAAAATAATAACAGCAGTTTGAGAAAAGACAACAGCCCTTCGTTTGTTCCTTTCCAAGTGTTTTCTGAATAGCGTACATTGGTTTAATATTTGAGAACAAGAGAGAACAAATGAGGTGAGCTACGCTACCTTCGTCTTTCGAAGGTGAAATCAGTGCGTAGATGAAATCCCTGCAAAAAAAGAGAGAGAGGTAACATGAACTGAACAGTCATCTCCACGTTCACGCAGGTGAAATCACCTGTTCTGGATGTAATGCATATACGTGGCGAAATGAAATCAACCGTGCTCTCTTCGTGTACGTATAGGTAAACGAGCTCGTCTGAATGGACTGAAATTCTGACAGGAAAAACGAGAGGTTTATGAACTTACGAGTGTCGTATTCGAACAAAGGCAGGTAAAATGGTCTGCTCTTGAGGTGATCCTTGTATTTACAAAGGGAAGAAAAATGACTTGAAGCTTGTCACCTGTACGTTCAGAAGGGTGAAGTGGTCTTACATATGTGAGATTCTAGTATGTGAAACAGATAAAAAAAAATGGGCTGAACGGTGTCAATTGGACACTGGTTAGGAATGTGTATACGTCATCAAAAAGGATGGAATAACCTGCACCGTATCGTCTTTGTGTTCAGATGATGCACGATGTTTTGTTACTCTCGTAAAAGGGGAACAAACGAACTGTTCGTAAGTACTGCGCGAGCAATTGGAAGTGACAAATGGAGAGGATGGAGGGAAAGGGAAGAGGGAAGAAGAGTGGGATAAGCAGGTAGTGGTGGTGGTGAAAAAAAAAAAAATGAGGCCAACCACTTCACACGACAGTGTAACCTCTGCGTAATCCCTAACCACTTCACACGACAGTGTAACCTCTGCGTAATCCCTAACCACTTCACACGACAGTGTAACCTCTGCGTAATCCCTAACCACTTCACACGACAGTGTAACCTCTGCGTAATCCCTAACCACTTCACACGACAGTGTAACCTCTGCGTAATCCCTAACCACTTCACACGACAGTGTAACATCTGCGTAATCACTGCAGAAAGACAGGCGTATACAGGGTTCGTCAATCTCCTTCAGTTTAAGATAAGGGAAGTGATTCTACCTGTAGATAACATAACAACAGAGTTTACACGAAGCCGATCCTTCACACCTTCACGTTGAGGTAGTTGCAATAGTCGGATCGTGGTGAAATCCCTGTAGAATTCAATTCACTTTATGCTGTATAACGCCCAACCAACTATCGGACTCCATTTTATGGATGGAAGCATTTTTATGGACAAACCTATGTACAAATGAAGGGTCTATGGTCAAGTGGTTAGAGTGTGTGTTTGCGGAGCTGACAGGTGTGAGTTCAAACCACTTGTGGGGTCGGATTTCTTCAGCTTGAAAACCGTCTCTGTCCACCTATCAGTAAACAGGCAACCTCATGCAGTTCAGAGAAGGTTTGAAGGTGTTGGAAGGAGAGGGATGGGCACTGCATTCAATTATGCCGTGTAAAGACACAGTGAACCTCTGACAGCTAAGCTTCCCCTAAAGCCATTGGGCTATAGACACTTTAACTCTGAATCCTTTATTTTAAACATGTACATTAAAAAAACACACAAGCATAAGAAAAAATCATGATGAAAACCACATACAAAATTAAATCCTTTCGTAACTGTTGTGGTGGTTTGGGTGTTCATTGTGATGACAACTGGAGCTATAAGCTGCTGGGGCCCAGTGGGTAAAGCATTTTTCGCTTGGTCCAATAATTCTCAGTTCTATCCCCTGTTTAAAACAGCCACTGTAGAAGATATTTTCTCTTTGGAATCAGCATTTACACAGCGTCCAGCATATCCAAGACCTTCACATAACATTTTAAACCGAAGTCCTATCTATGAACACATGCATTGCCTTCCTTCTTAACCCTCTCCATGTTCCACAAGGTGAAATCATCTAACACAAATGAAATCTCTTCAGATAAAGAAATGTGAAACTCATCTCCAAGTTCATGCACATGAAATTGCCTGTTCTGGATGTAATGCCTATACACAGCTAAAGGAGATCAACCAGACTACCTTTATGGACAGATAGGCCAGCTCTTCCAACCAGACTGAAATCGCTGCAGAAAAAGAGGGGTATATAGACTGAAAAATGTCGTGTTCGAACATGGGTAGGTGAACAGAGAGAAGTGAAATGAACTGAAGCTTGTCACTCCTATGCTCAGGAAGGTAAACAAATGAATAATGTATAAGAAACAGGGTTAAAATGGGCCAAACTGTGTCAAGTGGAGACTTGTTAGGAATATAAATACCTGTAAATTGAATACAAAACTGATGGAATGACCAGCAGACCGTATCGCCTTTGCATTGAGATCAGAAGACTGACGATGTTTGGTTACATGCATGACAGGGGAACAAAGAAACTGTTCCTAAGTACTGCATGAGCAATTGGAAGTGACAAATGAAGGGAGAGGAGGTGAACGGGGAAGGGGGGAGGGGAGAGTGAAGTAAGTAGGAAGGGGTGGTGTAGCAGTGGAAGAAATGAGGTCAGCCACTTCACATGACAGTCTAACCTCTGAGTAATCACTGCGGAAAGACAGGCGTAAAAAGGGCTCGTCAATCTCCATCAGTTTAAGATAAGCAAAGTGAACCTGCCTATAGATAAAGCGTACAGAAAGAACAGAGCTCAGAAAGGGATGGTCCTTAACACCTTCACCTTGAGACAGTTGCAATAGTCGAACCGTATTAAAACCCCCACAGAATTCAATTCAGTGTCTTATGCATAAGCCAGGCCAACTATCAGACTCCATCTGAATAATGGAAGCATGTTTTATGGACAAACCCATGGATAAATGAGGGGCCTGTAGTCTAATGATTAGAGCGTTTGTCTGCGGGGCTTTAGGTTGTGGGTTCGACCCACATGTGGAGTCAGAACTTTTGTTATTGTTGTTCTGAAAACCCTCTCTGTCCACCCAGCAGTAAATAGGTGACCTGATTCAGCTTAGAGAAAGTGAAAGGTGGTGAAAGGAGAGGGATAGGTACCGCATTCAATGATGCCATGCCTGATACATGGTGATCCTCTGACAGCTAAACTGCCCATGTAACTATTAGGTTATGGACACTTTAACTTTTAACCTTTTTAATCATGTATATATTTTTTCTAAAGAATAAAAGAAAAAAAAATATGATGAAAACCACATACCAAAAAATGCTTCCATGACTATTGTTGTGCTTGGGGTGAATATTGTGATTACAGATGTTTTTATAACTGCAAGGGTATATTTCTAACTGGAGATATAGGCTGTTGGGGCCCAGCAGGGAAAGCTTTGTTCTCTTGGTCCAAGGATTCTCAGTCTTATCCCCCATTTGAGACAGCTGCTGTAAAAAGTATTTTCTCTTGGAATCAACATTTGCACAGACTGCAGCATCTCCAAGACCTTCAGAAAACATTTTAAACTGAAGTCTCATGTATGAACACATGCATTGCCTTCCTTCTCCACCCCCTTCATGTTCCAGAAGGTGGTGTCATCTAACATAAATGAAATCCCTTCAGAGAAAGACATTTGATGCGCTGAATAGAGTCATCTCCACGTTCATGCAGGTGACATGGCCTGTTCTGGATGTAATGCCTATACACAGTGAAAGGAGATCAAACACACTGCCTTTACGGACAGATAGACCAGCTCCATTCACCAGACTGAAATCCCTGCAGAGAAAGAGAGGTACGTAGACTGAAAAATGTCGTATTCGAACACGGTTAGGTGAAACGGTCTGATCTTGAGGTGGGCCCTGTGGCTATGGAGAAAAGCGAAGTGAACTGAAGCATATTGCCCTTATGTTCAGTAAGGTAAAGTATATGAAATTCTTGTCTAAGAAACGGGTTAAAATGGGCTGACCTGTGTCAAGCGCAGACTGATTAGGAGTGTAAATACTAGTAAGTAAAAAAAACCAAACAAACCAATTTGACCAGCAGACCATTGCGTTTGCGTTCAGTTTAGAAGACAGGCGATGTTTGGTTACACTCATGACAGGGGAACAAAGGGACTGTTCGTAAGTACTGCGCGAACAGTTGAAAGTGACAAAAGAAGGAAGACAAAGTGGATGGGGAAGGGGTGGGGAAGGGGGGTGAAGAGTGGGGGTAAATAAGTGTTGGTAGTGGTGGAAGCAATGAGGTCAGCCACTTCACACGACACTCTAACCTCTGGGTAATCACTACGGACAGACATGCGTGAATAAGGGCTCGCCAATCTTCTTCAGTTTAAGATAAGCCAAGTGAACGTCCTATAGATAACGTATATAGACACAAAAGAGTTTAGATCGGGACGGTACTTAACACCTGCAGGTTGAGGTAGTTGCAATGATCGAACCATGGTGAAATCCATGTAGAATTCAATTCAGTTAATGTTGTATAAAGCCTAGCCAACGATCAGACTCCATCGCAAGAATGGAAGCATGTTTCATGGACAAATGAGGGGCCTGCAGTGAAATGGTTCCAGTGATTATCTGTGGAGATGACAGCCATGAGTTTGAACCACATGTTGGGTCTGATTTGATTTCTTTGGTTCTGAAAACCCTCTCTGTCCACCCAGCAGTAAACAGGTGACCTGATTCATTTTAAAGCAGGTTAAAATTAGTAAAAGGAAAGGGATGGGCACCGCATTCTATAATGCCGTGTCTTAGACATGTTGAATCGCTGACAATTGAAATGCCCCCACAGCCATTAGGCTACAGAAACTTTGACTTTAACGTTTCAAATTTATAAAGAGAAATTATAATGATTCCACCAGACAAAAATGACAAATTACAAGACCTAACATAACGTGTTAGGATCTTAGCATAATATTTTTCTTGGTGAATGTGAGGAGTAACATGGATTGATACATATTGTTTCCATGTTCACGCAGATGAAGTTATCTTACTTGAAGAGAGAGAGAGAGAGAGAGAGAGAGAGAGAGAGAGAGAGAGAACATATAAACACGCCTACGCGTGCACACACACACACACACACACACACACACACACACGCACACGCACACACACACTCACACACAGGCACCCCCTCCCCCTTCATCTCTTTCCCCTCACAACCCAACCCGTACCCCACCCAAACTCAACCCTCAGCCCTCTTCTACCCGCATCTCCACCCACCTTTCAGGTCTCCCACCCCGTCATCGTTGGTATCCTGGAACGACATAGGATACACCTGGTACACGATCGTCTTCTGCCACCAGTACTGATCCGGAGGGTAGCGAGTTCTGATAGACTCACTGAGCAGTACCACTGGCACCGTCACAGCCACGCCGACGGCCACACCCAGAAGGACGGCTGGAAGACATAGTCTGCTCTGGCACCATCTCTGGCACACGTTCTGCTTCTCTGGGTGCGTCGTTTCTGGGTCCCCCGTGGTCTTCGGTAAAGTCATGGTGCCTGGGTCCCGTGTGCCCTGTGAAAAATAGTTGATCAATCGATCGACGGTTCAAACTGATAGATAGACGATTGTTTTTATTTTCTGCGGAAGTACATAACGGTTCAAATAGATTGAGCGACGACTTTTGATTTTCTGCAGAGGTCTTGAGAAAATATAGTTGATCGATCGACGGTTCAGTTGACTGAGCAACGGCTCTTTGTTTTTTTTTTTTTGTGGAAGTACTGAGAAAAAAGTTGACCTATTGATAGTTCAATTAATTGAGCGACTACTTTTAATTTTCTGCCGCAATATTGAGAAAAAGTAGTTGATCGATCGACGGTTCAAATTGATTGAAGGACGAATTTTCATTTTCTGCAGAAATATTGAGAAAAAATAGTTATCGATCGACGGTTCAATTGATTCGGCGACGACTTTTGACTTTCTGCAGAAATATTGAGAAAAAAAGTTAATCGATGGACAGCTCAACTGACTGAGCGACGACGTTTGGTTTTCTGCAGAGGTACTGAGAAAAAAACAAACATTTGACTTATTTTAAGACAGTAATTTTCTTGGAGAGTTATGCCTTGTAAATGTTTTGTAGTTCACTGATTAATTGAGAAACGAATAATGACAGGTTTTAAAAATTAATATAATATTACAAATGTGTATGGCAACATCAATTCCAAACAAGAACTTTGTTTAATGGTCTTGCATGATTCAACATAAGTAAGAATTAAAAAAAAACAAAAACGAACAAATAACCTCGTCGTTGTTGATGATGAACTGGCTATGAAGCATTACCATCTGAATGAAGATCGCAAAGAAGAAGACAAAGGAGAAGGGCGAGAACAACACAGAGGAGAACAGCAGCATCAAGAGTTACAGCAGCAAGGTCCATGACCGGATGGTTGCACAGCAACTTATTATCAACAAATGGAAATAAAGGAAGCACATTTGCCATAAATCCCACATTAGCAAACCATCTGAAAAAGAAAATAGGAATGAAATCTTGAAGAAAAAAACGAAGAAGAAAAGTGAAAAGAAAAAGAAAAGAAAAGGAAGGACGAAAGAAAAAAGAGCTAGTTCATTGTTGAGTCACTTGCTTCCATTAGTCTGGTAATGAGCGAAATGAACCTAGAGCGTAAGAAAGAAGGCAAAAACCATTGAAATGTACCCGTATAAGATGTCTTGCGCACTGAATTGTCAAACAAAAAGTAACGTTGTGGGATATTGAGGGAAAACAATCGATAGTTACAAACTTTCTGAACACATCTTGAAACCAAATGACGCAGTTCTACTTGCCTGAATTTCAGTTGGTAGTCAGACACACACACAAAAACTGGTGTTGTGCACAGCATGGAAGTGTGCGATAAAGGGAGGGAGAGAGTTATCAGGCGTTTTGAAAGTCACGTCCAAAGTTTACCTTGCAGGAGATCCGGGTAACAGGTGCTTGGAGTTTAAAGGTTAAATGAAATAATGTACACGGTAGAAAAAAAGATGCAGAGATGTATACAGGTGAAGGTGAACTAATGTTAATGACGCTTCACCACATCGGACTAATGTACACTCCATTCCACTCCAATGTACATACATAACTGCATTACCCTCATTCAGTTTTACACCGTTCTTCCCTATAGCGTTAACGCGCCATATTATTCGGTTATACATTTTCGGACAAATACAATAGCTTAAAGTACCGTGCGCTCCTTCATAGGACATGACACTATGCAACGCAACACGGCTGTAAACTGTATCGACGAATCGTACTACTTTTCACTTCACTACACTACGCTACGTTAGCCTGCATTACACTACGGGTTTCGCTGCACTATGCTACACTACACTACACTACACGACACCAGAAGTCATACTACACAACACAACACAACATAACACAATATAACACGACACAGAACTACACGACACGACACGACACGACACGACACTACATGACACCAGAAGTCACACAACACAACACAACACAACACAACACAACACAACACAACACTACACTACACTACACTACACTACACTACACAGAACTACACTACATCACACTACACTACACTACTCTTTAGTACACTACGTTACACTGTACTACACTATACTATACTAAACTACACTCTAATGCTTTGCACTACAGTATAATATACTGCACTGCACTGCACTGCACTACACTACACTACACTACACTACACTACACTACACGATTGGACACGCTTGCATTAATGAGTTCACACCCATACACAAACCATACACTCGCATGTAGGCATATAAAAATAAGTTACCCTCTCTCTTCTCTCTCTCTCTCTCTGCATTCGAACTATTGAAAGACATCAGTATCCATTACTCTTTACTACTACTGTTACTGATAATAATGTACATCCAACGAGCGCTTTCTTTCTTGAGGGAGAGCTCAAAGTGCTTCACGATAAACGCTATACGAGTTATCACATCACTGCTGCTGCTGCTGCTCCCGTTACAACAACAACAACAACAACAACAACAACTACTACTACTACTACTACTACTACTACTACTACTACTACTACTACTACTATAACCTGCGCTCCAATAAATCAAAGAAAACCGCTTCGTTTCTTATGTAACATTTGCGTTTTCGTGAAATCATTTTTTAGTCGAATTTTACACTCCAGACACCTGTTAGCAGCAGTCCGACTGTTTGTTTCTCCTCTATTGGCCCTGTCAGCCGGCAGGTATGTAGGAGAGTGGGGTTACCCCCCTTCACCCGGAGCTTGGTGGAGCTGGTTTGCTTTGCCAGATAACGTGATCGCGATCCTGTAGTCACTGGCAAAAAAGGGACAGGTTGGTGTTGAGACGCAAGGTCAAGGCTGTGGAGATAATCGGGTACATTAATG
>CM065728.1:25918142-25923142 GCA_033310375.1 Conus canariensis
CCTACCTTCAAAATCGATATTTTTCTTTGTAAATATAATAAAAACCGATTTGTCCGTTGATAAGTTAAAACCGTTTGAATTCAAATAATTAACAAGTTTACTGACCGCAAATTGAAACTGTTCAACAATTTTATTACGCTTGATTTTGTTTTTTGTAAAATTACAATTTACATTTTTCCACATTGCAATATCATCTGCATAAGCAGCTAAAGTTGCCCCTTTCGTGTCAATCTGATTAAGATCATAAAGCATCAATGAGAAGAGGATTGGAGAAATGACACTTCCTTGAGGGACACCCATGTTAACATATCTTGTACTTGACAGCACACCATTTAGTTTTACTTGTAGCGTTCTTCCAGATAAAAATGATTGTAAAAACATGTGGAAACGACCTTTAATCCCAATTTCATGAGCCTTGGACAATAATTTAAAATGCCAAACAGAATCGTACGCTCTATGAATATCAAAAAACGTGGCTAAAGTAGAGTGTCGCTTAGCCAAGGCTTTTTTGACGTGTGAAGCTAAAAGACTAACATGATCAGTGACACCCCTCCCTTTTCTGAAACCAGCTTGAAATATTGGCAAAATCCCATTCTTTTCAAGGAAATGTTCTAATCTGAATTTCATTATCCTCTCAAAAAGTTTTCCAATGTGAGGAGTCAAAGAAATGGGTCGAAAATTAGAAGATTTTCTTTTTGATTTTCCTTGTTTATGGATAGGTACAACTGTTGCTTTCTTCCAAGCCATTGGCAGCTTTCCAGAATTCCAGCATAATTGGAAGAACTCTAATAATTTTTTCAAAAAGCATTGTGGAAAATGCTTTATCATGTTGTAAGAAATGGGATCAAATCCTGTCGCAATTTTACCAGATTTTAGATGGCGAAGTGAGTACAGAAGCTCCTCCATTGTTAGATTTTTATTAATATATAACGTGTTGTCATTGTCATGTGGTTCAATGTTTCTCCCTTCGTTTTCAATAGTTCTTCTTCGTTCTTGCTCTTCTTTAGGCAGATGTTCAGTCTGACTCATTGCTGCGAAAGTGTCAGCAAATAATTCAACTTTCTCCTCGTTTGTTTTATAGATTTTATCGTTTTCAATCAAAACAGGATCTGGGAGATGAAAAGAACCTTTAGATTTTCTAATTTCTTTCCAAAGTAAAGCGCTATCGTTTGGGTGTTTGGAACAGTTGATGACTAAGTTTTTGTAATATTGCTGCTTTGCAAAAGCAACAACTTTGTTACTATTGGTGTTAGCTTTTTTGTATTCAGCGTGTAACTGTTCCACTCTACTTTTAGGCTGCGTATGACGGCTTATCATCCAGCTTTTGAAGGCCTTAGTTTTCGCACCCACGGCGACTTCACACGCAATATTCCACCAAGGGTTTGACGCTTTCTTTGGATGATTCTTTAATTTGACTTTTGGGATTGCAGAATCTGCAGCCTTAAGTATAAGTTTTCTTAATTCAAAATAACAATTTTCCAAACCTTTCTCTAACACTGTATTTTGATTGAAATTTAGAAAAGACGAACCTGCTGTCAAAATGTGATTGAAAAGCGCCCAATTAGCCTTATCTTCATTATATTTAGTGCATTCAGAATTGTAGATTGTTTTTTCAGGGCTCACTAGAAGTTGGATTTCAATAGGGAGATGATCACTGCCTAACGGTATTTGATGAACCTGCCAAGTACACAAAAGGTTTATGTCTGGGGAAACTAAAGACAAATCTATCGATGAGCAACGCTGATCTGATCGATCAGCAATTCTTGTTATAGAGCCGTCATTTAAAATGGTTAAGTTGGCGTTGATTATTGTACACACACACACACACACACACACACACACACACACACACACACACACACGCACACACACATACATACACACACACGAATAAGCTGACAGATTGCAATGCAAGGTATCTTGCCTTCATTGGTTCTGATTACCGCAAGTCAATTAAGAAACAAACGTCGCCATACAGACAGTGTTAGAACGCTGACTTGATTTGGTTAAAACTCTTGTAAGCAAATTAACGCTTGAACTGTTGTAAGAATCAGGATCGAGGTGGCTTTTATAGAAATGAAGCAACAACGTAAAATTGAATTATGGATATAAAACACACACACACACACACACACACACACACACACACACACACCACACACACACACACACACACACACACACACGTAACCCAACAACATACGCCGACCCAGGGCCGGATCAGGTGTATGAGAGAGGAGGGAGGAGCATTGTACTAAAGGAGGTCTGAGAGTCCTGACATAGTAGAGGTACAGGAGGTAGTTGACACAACGAGCAAAAGCTGCCATCTTCGCTAGCCATTGTGGTTTGGGGGATGGGGTGAGGGTAGGGAGGGGGATGGCGCTGTCAAGAGAAACGGTTAAAAAAAAAAACAACAACAAAAATGGCGCTGTAAAATTGCGCCACGCTTTCCTCTGGAAGACCAGACTAAGTTTACTAGAAAGAAATATGTCGCTATGATGGAAGATGTACACTGCAGTACGATAGACTACACTACACTACATGACACGACACGACTCGACTCTACGCTACACTACGCTACACTACACTACACTACACTACACTACACTACACTACACTACACTACACTACACGACACGACACGACACGACTCTACGCTACACTACTCTACACTACCCTAAACTAGACTACACTACACTACACTACACTACACTACACCACACCACACCGCACCGCACCGCACCGCACCGCACCGCACCGCACCGCACCGCACTACACTACACTACACTACACTACACTACACTACACTACAGTACGTCTCGCTACGCTACAGTACAGTACAGTACAGTACAGTACACTACATTACACTACACTACATTACACTACCATACACTACACTAAATTACGCTACACTACGCGACGCGACACCACTCGCCAGTCCAGTCCAGTCCAGTCCAATACAATACAATACAATACAACACGATACAACACAACACAATACAATACAATGCAACACAACACAACTCAACACAACACAACACCATACAACACAACTCAACACAACACAATACAACACAATTCAATACAACACAACACAATACAATACAATGCAATGCAACACAACTCAACACAATACAACACAACTCAACACGACACAACACAATACAACACAACTCAACACAATACAACACAACTCAACACAGCACAACACAACACAACACAACACAATACAATACAATTCGATCCAATACAATGCATTACAACGCATTACAACACAATACAATGCAATACAATACAACACAATACAGTAAATACAAAACAGTACGACAACATGCAGTGCAATACCATACAAGTCAGCACTGTACAGTGCTATACAATACAATTCAGCACTGTACAGTGCTATACAATACAATTCAGCACTGCACAGTGCTATACAATACAATTCAGCACTGTACAGTGCTATACAATACAATTCAGCACTGTACAGTGCTATACAATACAATTCAGCACTGTACAGTGCTATACAATACAATTCAGCACTGTACAGTGCTATACAATACAATTCAGCACTGTACAGTGCTATACAATACAATTCAGCACTGTACAGTGCAATACCATACAATTCAGCACTGTACAGTGCTATACAAAAAATAGAACACAACGCAATGCACCACAATACGTTACAGTTTCAAGATCAATACTCCGGTCAAAGAAATCCCCTGTTTTTACCAGGGCAATATCAAATTAGTCCACAGTAAGAAATAAGCCATGGTAAGAGAGAAAATATAAAGGAGTGTAAAATCTTTTTTTAAAAAAAAGGAAGAAAAGGCATCAAGGAAACAGGAAGACAAAATAAATGGATGAACGAAGGGTGGGGAAAAAAAATTAAGAAATAGAAGAAAGAAAGAATGAAGACAAGAATGAATAATAACTCGAGAAAGGAGGGAATCAGATAGAAATCAATACACAAAGGGAGAGGAAAAAAAAATAGAGAGAAAAAAAAATGAAGGAACCGAAAAATGGACACACTAAAGCCTCCATAAAAGTCTCGTGAGCGGGAGAACATTTCCAAGCGATTGAAGAAAATCAGTTCAATTGAAATCATTTCCTGCACAGAAGCTTCTTTCTAATGCAATAACTATCAGATCAATTGTCGCAGATGATGCTCGTAAGTTCGTCGCCAAACGCAAAAGAAAATCGCAAGGAGAGAGAGAGAGAGAGAGAGAGAGAGAGAGAGAGAGAGAGAGAGAGAGAGAGAGAGAGAGAGAGATTATAACTCAAAAAATAACAAAAACGATATAAAAAGAAAGACTTGAAGCAATCAAGGTCTGAAAGCTTAGCATGGTGTCTTTTTCAAACTTTGTTCTTGGTTAAAAAGAAAAAGACAACTACAAAAAGGGAAACAAAAGGAGGAAAAAATACACACAAAAAGTAACTAAACACATACTACAGAATGAGAAAACTTGACACAGAGAGAGAGAGAACAGAGAGAGAGAGAGAGAGAGAGAGAGAGAGAGAGAGAGAGAGAGAGAGAGAGAGAGAGACAGAGAGAGAGAGAGAGAGAGAGAGAGAGAGAGAGAGATTTTCAGGCAGAATGTTATCACCGTCTTTTCCTATGAGAGAGAGAGAGAGAGAGAGAGAGAGAGAGAGAGAGAGAGAGAGAGAGAGAGAGAGAGAGAGAGAGAGAGAGAGAGAGAGAGATTTTCAGGCAGAATGTTATCACCGTCTTTTCCTATCATTCTCGTTGAGAGAGAGAGAGAGAGAGAGAGAGAGAGAGAGAGAGAGAGAGAGAGAGAGAGAGAGAGAGAGAGAGACAGAGACAGAGAGAGAGAGAGAGAGAGAGAGAGAATTTCGTTTGGAATGCTACCATTGTCTTTTAAAATCATTCACGTTTCTAGACTCACCAAAATCACTTGGCAAATAAACAGGACCTTCAGTGTCTGACGTTTAATCACGCAACCAGACACATGAACGGTATTTTCAATAGCAGAACTGTTCCA
>CM065728.1:25930642-25940642 GCA_033310375.1 Conus canariensis
CATTGATGTTAGGCATCGTCTACATTCCCCCACGTGTGCATTTTTATTTCATAACTTTCTGACACTTGCACGTGTGGTTTTACTGGTTGGAGAAAGTGGCTGTTCTGTTGTACTTCGGAGCTGAAGGACAAGCTCATGACACCAGCGTCAATGTGAATTTCGCTTTGTGCCAGCTTACGCCTGTGTTGACAGTGATTGACAACTACGCCAATAGGTAGGTTATCATTCGCGTGTGTGTGTGTGTGTGTGTGTGTGTGTGTGTGTGTGTGTGTGTGTGTGTGCGTGCGTGCGTTCATGCGTGTGTGTGTGTGTGTGTGTTCAACGGAGAGAAAAACCATTTGAAATATCAAAGGGATGGTGCTCAGTCGAAAGATGCCCCCCTACACACACACGCACACCGTGAATGGGGATGGGGTTGGAAGTCGGGATTAGGTTAGAGAGGAAAGGGGCTGTTGGATAGTGTGGAGGTGGAAAAAAAAATGGAGAGAAGGATCAGAGAGAAACATCTGAAGGACTTGTCGCGAGTGTGTGTGTGTGTGTGTGTGTGTGTGTGTTGTTGTCGTCGTCGTTATTTCTTGAATTTAGCATTAATCTACATCAAGATGGATCAGACAGACTCTGTGTGAATGTGTGTGTGTGTGTGTGTGTGTGTGTGTGGGGGGGGGGGGGGGGGCTATTGTTTTTGTCATTGCTGCTATTTCTCCTTCAGTTTAACGTCTATCCACATTAATTAACATTAACTAGACATGCGCGCGTTCACGCGTTTGAGAGTTCATGTGGTTTGTGTGTGTGTGTGTGTGTGTGCGCGCGCGCGCGCACACACACGTGTGTGTGCGTACGTGCGTGTGTGCACGCTTGTGTGTATACGAGCGCGCGTGCATGTTTGTGTGTGTGTTTTCTCTGTTGTACTATGCTGTTTTATGTCCCGTTGTGTTTGTTCGTGTGTGACATGTATTAGTGTGTGTGCGTGCATGCGTGTGTGTTTCGCGCGCACATGTGTGCATGTGGACAACGATTCCTCGGAATTTACTTTGCCGATCTCTGTACAAGATTAGTAATCGGTCCTCTTATTTCACGGAAAATTATTCATCAATCAAATAAGTAGTAGTCAAAATCTATGGGTACAAAATAGGTTAATAAAAAAAAAAGAAAGAAAATCAATCGACCGGTTAGTCGAGCACTTCAATGATAAGTCACCTGGACACGCGTTCATTCGCCTTTTAATGTAATATAAAATCTGTCTGTGCTTTTCTCTTGCAGCGACTTCAAACAGTTCACATTATCCTTACCGGCGAAAAAGTAAAACGATGGCACTTCATTTATGAGCAGCCACTTGTTGTAGTGAATAGAAAGCTGTAAGATCCCTGCTGGCAAGATTTCCGTGCATTCCCGTCTGTCTGTCTTACTGACAACAAAACAAAATTAAGCTGGGAAGAGAACAGTAGACGTTGGAAGTAATTCGTTTTGTGCCATCTTCATCTGCACAAGAGCTGTTGTATTATATTGAATTCTCATGGCATTGTATGCTCCCGTAGCATTTACGAACGTTGTCAATAGTTAGTACATCTATATATATGCTCCATGGGTATTTGACGCCACGCGGCTCTTTATTGTAGAGAGCAGAGGAGTGCGAAGGAAAATCTTCCCCTTTATTCATCCTTCCCGTTCCGGTCTTCGTCCTTTATTTTCTGAAAATGTCACCACTGGCCTTTCTCACGTTGGCCTTGCTTACCATGTTCCCCCGTCCTTTGATTTCACATGCCATTTAACCTTTCCTTGGTTTCTGTCTATGGCGTCCTCATCCGCCCTTTCTGCCTTACCATGTCTCATCCGTTCTTTCCTCTCCTATCATGTTCTCAGCAGTTATGTCCTTCCGTACACATGTGTTCTCATACGCCCTTTTCTTTCTTACCATGTCGTGTTTCCTCGCCATTTATTTCTCCCGTCATTTTTTTTTCTCACCCTTTTTTTTTTTTATCAGTCATTTCCTTTGTCACCATTTTCTAATCGGACCTTTTGTTCTCGTGATTTTTCCCTTCAATATTTCTCGCAGGTCCTCCATTTTTCCTCTCTTACGGGTTCTCACCCATCCTTCCTCCTTCTCAATGTCCTTTCCTGTCTCACCAAGCTGTCATTACCAGCTCATGATGTTCTCACCCATCCTTCCTCCTTCTCAATGTCCTTTCCTGTCTCACCAAGCTGTCATTACCAGCTCATGATGTTCTCACCCATCCTTCCTCCTTCTCAATGTCCTTTCCTGTCTCACCAAGCTGTCATTACCAGCTCATGATGTTCTCATCCATCTTCCCAATGTTTTGATACCCATGCCTATCTGTCTTTCTTTCTTTTCAACGTGTTTATCCGTCCATTCTTTCTTACAAAAGTGTTAGTCTTTTTTGCCCTCAAAAACACGCTTTCATCCATCTTTCCTTCCTCATACAGCCTTCAACCATTTTTCCTTTCTCATAATGTCCTCGTCCACCTTTTCTGTACTATAATGTCCTCGTCCGTCTTTTCTTTATCACAATGTCCTCATCTGTCTTTTCTTTTTTCAGTGTCCTCATGCATCTTTCCTTTCTGATAATGTTATCATCCGTCTGTTCTTTCTCATAGTGTCCTCATTCATTTACGTTTCTGATAATGTTATCATCCGTCTGTTCTTTCTCATAGTGTCCTCATTCATTTACGTTTCTGATAATGTTATCATCCGTCTGTTCTTTCTCATAGTGTCCTCATTCATTTACGTTTCTGATAATGTCCTCATGCATCTTTCCTTTCTGATAATGTTATCATCCGTCTGTTCTTTCTCATAGTGTCCTCATTCATTTACGTTTCTGATAATGTCCTCATGCATCTTTCCTTTCTGATAATGTTATCATCCGTCTGTTCTTTCTCATAGTGTCCTCATTCATTTACGTTTCTGATAATGTCCTCATGCATCTTTCCTTTCTCATTTTGTCCTCGTCCATCTTTCCTCTCATTTTGTCCTCGTCCATCTTTCCTCTCTCATTTTGTCCTCGTCCATCTTTTCTCTCTCATTTTGTCCTCGTCCATCTTTCCTTTCTCATAATGTCCTCGTCCATCTTTCCTTTCTCATAATGTCCTCGTCCATCTTTCCTTTCTCATAATGTCCTCGTCCATCTTTCCTTTCTCATAATGTCCTCATCCATCTTTCCTTTCTGATAAAATCCTCGTCCATCTTTCCCTTCTCATAATGTCCTCATCCATCTTTCCTTTCTCATAATGTCCTCATCCATTTTTCCTTTCTCATGATGTCCTCATCCATTTTTCCTTTCCAATAAAGTCGTCATCCATCTTTCCTTTCTCATAATGTCCTCATTCATCTTTCCTTTCTCATGATGTCCTCATCCATTTTTCCTTTCCAATAAAGTCGTCATCCATCTTTCCTTTCTCATAATGTCCTCGTCCATCTTTCCTTTCTCATAATGTCCTCATTCATCTTTCCTTTCTCATAATGTCCTCGTCCATCTTTCCTTTCTCATAATGTCCTCGTCCATCTTTCCTTTCTCATGATGTCCTCGTCCATCTTTCCTTTCTCATAATGTCCTCGTCCATCTTTCCTTTCTCATAATGTCCTCATCCATCTTTCCTTTCTCATACTGTTATCGTGTATTTTTCCTTTCTCATGATGTCCTCAATCATCTTTTCTTTCTCATGACGTCTTCATCCATCTTTCCTTTCTCATGATGTCCTCATCCATCTTTCCTTTCTCATAATGTCCTCATCCATCTTTCCTTTCTCATACTTTTATCGTGTATTTTTCCTTTCTCATGATGTCCTCATCCATCTTTCCTTTCTCGTGATGTCCTCATCCATCTTTCCTTTCTCATGATGTCCTCATCCGTCTTTCTTTTCTCATGATGTCCTCATTCATCTTTCTTTTCTCATGTCCTTATCCATTTTTCCTTTCTGATAATGTTCTCTTCCATTTTTCCTTTCTCATGATGTCTTTATCCATCTTTCCTTTCTCGGAGTCCTTCCTTCTCCTTCCTTTCTCATGATATCTTCTATGCATCTTTACTCTTCTTATAATGTCCCTATCTACCATTTGTTTTTCATTCCGTCCTCATTCGACTTTCCTTCTTCGTGTAGTGCTCTCTAATCTTACCTGTCTCCCCTAATCTGTAGCCATCTTCTCTTTCCTCTGATCCCTTGATGTTCTCAGCAAGTCTTGTCTCTGTGATGATGCCCATATCCATCTTTCCTTCTTACCTCCACAAATCTGTACGTTCCCACTCTGTCCTCATCTGCGCTGGTTTAGTCATAAAGTCCATAAACAACCTGTCCTTTTCCACTCCTCATGACATTATCAGCTAACTTTCCTATCTCACTACGCGATCATCCATTTTTCCTTTCATGATATTCCCTTCTTCGACTTTTCATTCCCTATGATGTCTACATCCATCTTTCCTTTCTCGTGACGTCCTCATCCATTTTTCTCGTGATTCTTGATAGATCTATCCTTTCTCCTGCTGTTTTCATCTATCTTGCCATCCTCATGTATCTTTCCTTTCTCATTGTGTCCTTATCCAAGTTTTCCTTTATGATTTCCACATTCACCACATCCACAACCTCCTCCCCCGCTCTTTCGATGTCCTCATCCATATCCCCTTTGTTGTGATATCCTCGTCATCTTTCATTTCTGATCATGACCTCATGCATCTTTCCTTTCTGATCATGACCTCATGCATCTTTCCTTTCTGATCATGACCTCATGCATCTTTCATTTCTTATTATGACCTCATGCATCTTTCCTTTCTGATCATGACCTCATCCATCTTTCCTCTCTGATCATGACCTCATGCATCTTTCCTTTCTGATCATGACCTCATGCATCTTTCCTTTCTGATCATGACCTCATGCATCTTTCATTTCTTATTATGACCTCATGCATCTTTCCTTTCTGATCATGACCTCATGCATCTTTCCTTTCTGATCATGACCTCATGCATCTTTCCTTTCTGATCATGACCTCATGCATCTTTCCTTTCTGATCATGACCTCATGCATCTTTCATTTCTTATTATGACCTCATCCATCTTTCCTTTCTGATCATGACCTCATGCATTTTCCTTTCTGATCATGACCTCATGCATCTTTCCTTTCTGATCATGACCTCATGCATCTTTCATTTCTGATCATGACCTCATGCATCTTTCCTTTCTGATCATGACCTCATGCATCTTTCCTTTCTGATCATGACCTCATGCATCTTTCCTTTCTGATCATGACCTCATGCATCTTTCCTTTCTGATCATGACCTCATGCATCTTTCCTTTCTGATCATGACCTCATGCATTTCTTTCCTTTCATGATCATGACCTCATGCATCTTTCCTTTCTGATCATGACCTCATGCATCTTTCCTTTCTGATCATGACCTCATGCATCTTTCCTTTCTGATCATGACCTCATGCATCTTTCCTTTCTGATCATGACCTCATGCATCTTTCCTTTCTGATCATGACCTCATGCATCTTTCCTTTCTGATCATGACCTCATGCATCTTTCATTTCTGATCATGACCTCATGCATCTTTCCTTTCTTATTATGGCCTCATGCATTTTGTCTTTCTCACCACTACCTCATCCATCTTTCCTCTCTCATGATGTCCACGTTCATCTTTTGTTTCTCATTACGTCCTCATCCATCCATTTTCCCTTTTGTCATGATTTCCTTTTGCACAACATCCTCATCCACATTTCCGTTATATAATACTTGTTTTCTTTTTTTTTTTTGTTTCTCAGTATATTATCAATGTTTTTTTCTTATGTCCTCGTCTACATTTTCTTTGCGCATGCTATCATGTTTCTAGTGACATCATCTTTCTCATGATGCCCTCATTCACACCCCCCCCCCCCCCCCCGGCAGGCGCGATGTCCACATGCTTCATAACTTATGTGACAGATAAGAAGAATCATTTCAGATTGCACGTGTAAAGGCGGGGAACGTGGAGAAACGGTAAAATGAGGAGAACCGCGCATTAAAATGGGCAGTGGAAATGACAATTTTTATGTCGGTCGGAACTTCAAACTGCGAACGTGGTGCGTCACTGGTGGGTCAACCAGGCACCATGTTCTTTTCAGTGTAGGAGATCCGTTCATATCTGGTACCATGTTATTTTCGGTGTGGGATATCCGTTCATATCTGGCATTATGTTACTTAAGGTGCAGGTTTTCTTTTCACATTTGGCACCATGTTACTTTCTGCGTAACATATAGACTATTCTTGCACACCTACTAACATGTTTCTTTCTCCGGAAAGTGTGTAAGCTGTAAATTGTACGACATCCGTGCACTCCTTGCAACATGTTACTTAATCCGTGATGTGCAGGATATCCGTGCACACGAAGCATCATGTTACTTTCGCCGTAAGGTGTAGGATTTCCAGTCCACGCCTGACACTGTTACTTTCTTCGTAAGGTGTAGGATACCCGGTGCACACCTGGCATTCTTGCTTCCTCTGTATGGTGCTGGAGACCCGATGCACGCCCGACAATATATTACTGTCGCCGTTCAGTGTTGGATACTTGGTGCACGCCTGACACTGTGTTACTTTCGCCGTAAAGTGTAGGAGACCCGGTGCACGCCTAACGCTATGTTGATTTCGCCGTAAAGGGTAGGATACCCGGTGCACGCCTGGCATTATATTACTTTCGCCGTAAAGAGCAGGATACCCGGTGCATGCATGGCATTCTCTTACTCCGTGAGGTGTATAATAATAGTTTTGCACACCTGGTACCAGCAACATGTCCTCTCTGTGGCAGCATCTGTGTTCCCCGTCAGCTTAGAACCTTGATTCACCTTGAGAGATAACCCCCCAGATCAGTTGTCTGTATTGTTGATTCAGTCAGTTTGTTGTAGACAAGCCGGCCACTTGGAGCCATGTTAGCGCTGTCACCATGCAGAGGTCAGAAAGTTCTGTCAGCACACACACACACACACACACAACACACACACACACACACACACACACACGAGCACACACACACACACATGCGCGCGCGCGCGCGCACGCGCGCACACACACACACAGACAAAAACACACAATCACCAGTTCGTGAGCCCGCGCGCACGCATATGCATACACACACACACACACACACACACACACACAATGCAGTATGCAGGCAGGGGCGCGTGCGCGCGCGCGCGCATGCACACACACACACACACACACACACACACACACACACACACACACACACACAGTGAGAGAGAGAGAGAGAGAGAGAGAGAGAAATGACGTGCATACGTATAGTCATGTAAACCAGGACTAAGAGTAGCACCTTCGGCCATATATAACTAAGCCATGCACAGTGCGTCAGCTCCAAAGGCTACCGTGAAAGAAAAACACGTCCCTAAAAGCTTTCGCTATGGGGACGTAAAACTCGACCATCACGAGTGCGTCAGCGTTTGGATCTTTTCATAAGTAAACATGAATTTCAACATTGGCCTGACGATTGACTTCTCTCTCCCTTTGCTTTTGGGTTTGGGTTTTTGTGTGAAAACTCCTTGGTGATAAAAACTTGGCAGTCAACTCGGGGCACCGTGGGATGGAAAGCGGGGCTGCTTCTCTGTTAATCATCCCTGACCATCTGCTCATGTACGCTCATTTTTTTTTTCTTATACAAGTTATACTTTATTTGCCTTCCCTAGAAGTCGAGTTTCACTCTCTCTCTCTCTTGGTTTTGTGCTCTCCTCACGCGCCCCCAGTCCCCGCCCCCCACCCCACACCCCTCCGCTCCCTCTTTCGCATTGAAATATGTAACTGTTAAACCATGTGGTGGTTCTTCTCTTCTCATTTGACCCTACTGGGTTTGCGATATAGAACGGGATGTTAAAAGGATGTTTAAAATGCACATATTTATCACACTTAACAATGATCATAAACTTCAGAAGATCATCGTTTCAGTTCTTTGTTGCACGCTACGTCAAAGCGCCTTGTGACGGCCATAACCCCTTATTCCCGGTTTCCAACGTCGGTTTTAGAATTGCTCCCCCCCCCCCTTTTTTTTCCCCCTTCCATTCTTTCTTTCTTCCTCTGCTGCCTTTTTTCTTTCTTTCGTTCATAGATCTTTTTGTCTTTACCATGTAAACGACAGAAGACAAAAATCAGATTGTCTCAATGGGTGAACAGTCTGGATACATCGGTTGACAGAACTCTCGTTTCAACACCTCTCTTCTATGGCATTAGTCGCACCTTCCACGTCCAGCGCAGAAGAGTCGGTTCCTCCAATTCCTATCTTGAAGAAGAAGCTGTCTCTGCTTTAATGCGCTCTTTTGTCTGATGTACAACAGAGGACGGAGAATCTGTTCTGGTTCTGACGATCTAGCCTTAATAAAAATTCCAGAACAATGTTGCATGGCGTGTTTTCGAATCCTCTTACCATGCTTGTGTCTCTTTTGTTCCCCTTCGCCGGTCGCACGTTGAACTGATGATATATTACAGTCTCTCCCTTCTGTCGTTTAAGTCGTTTGTAGGTCAGGCTCCAGCGTGCCACTCTCAACCCTTCAGCCCGTCCACACCTCTTCATCGTCGTTCTGCTGCTGACATCCATGTCTACAGACTCCCTTCTTTTAGGCCAATACCGTACAGCCAACGTTCTTCTTTAGAACTGACATCCACATGTACGGACTTCCTTCGTTTAGGCCTAAATCCTACGGCCAACATTTTCCTTTCACACCAGGGTCCCTCCATCTGTAACCAGCTTTCCTTCTCAGTTCACCAAGCCAAGTTTGACATCTTTCCGAAAATTGTTTCTTCGAAGAAGCGTTGTGACCCTTGCCCGTCACCCTTTCATTTAACTGTCTTCTCTGACTGTTGGGCATGGAGTGTGTGTGTGTGTGTGTGTGTGTGTGTGTGTGTGTGTGTGTGTGTGTGTGTGTGTGTGTGCGCACGCTTGTGCGTGCGTGTGCATTTGAAATGTACTTGCTCAGCACCATCGCTAACAAAATTTTGTTAGATTGACTCGACATGATTGTCGTGATGTACTAGGCATATAGCAGCAGCAGTAGTAGTAGTAGTAGTCGTAGTAGTAGTGGAACTAGTGGAAAGAGTAGTGGCGTAGCACCACCAACAATGGCAGTACTAGAAATAGCCGTACTCGTTGTAAGCGAAGAATAACACTGGTAATTACGATAATAATGTTGCCAGTAATTACTGTCACTGAAGTAACTTATCAAATAATTTGTTTTTCTTGTCACTCAGTGATATGATTCACGGTGAAATCCGTCTTCTTTTTGTACTCCCGGTTCATGTGTGTGTGTGTGTGTGTGTGTGTGTGTGTGTGTGTGTGTGTGTGTCCCCGTCCGTCCGTGGTCAAAATGTGTTTCACTCGCTCCAGACAAAACTATTGGGCCGATCTGTCTGAAAATTTGTAGGTTTGTTCATTATGGGTCACGGATGATACCCGATGTTTTAGTTTACCGCTATAGAGCCATTGCTAACGGCTGTAACAGCCTGTAACGGTTTTGCTTCTTCATGGAATATCTCAAAGTACTTGGCCGATCTTTGTGAAAATTGGCACGTATGTTCACTATGGGTTGCGGATGATGCCCGATGTTTCAGTTTACCGTTATAGCCGTTACTAACGGCTATAACGGCCCATAACGATTTTTCTTCTTTATGGAATATCTCAGAAAGCCCTTTGTCGATCTGTCTGAAAATTTGTAGGTATGTTCATTATGGGTCACGGATGATGCCCAATGTTTTAGTTTACCGTTATAACCATTACTAACGGCTATAACTGCCCATAACGGTTCTTCTTTTTTTTTTTTTTAAACAGAATATCTCAAAAAGTACTTGGCTGATCTTTCTGAAAATTTGTAGGTATGTTCATTGTGGGTCATAGATGATGCCCGATGTTTAAGTTTACCGTTATAGCCGTTACTAACGGCCCATAATGGTTTTCTTCTTATGGAAAATCTCAGAAAGTACTTGGCCGATCTTTCTGAAAATTTGTAAGTATGTTCATTATA
>CM065728.1:25945642-25988142 GCA_033310375.1 Conus canariensis
GAGATTGGGGTGGGGGGTGGTGCGTTGGATGGAATGGAAGATAATTTGATTCGAAAGTTTCTTTCAAGGTGTGAAAATGGGTAGGGTGCAGGTCGTATTGTCAAAAATTCTCGATCGTTTTGCATTATTTTCATCAGATTACGAGAGACAGGTCAACGCGATCTCACAATCGTGTGTCTGACATCTGATTAAACCATCAGGTTCGCATTTTCTTTTTTTTTTTTAAAGAAATGAACACACCTCTTCCTCAGCACATTCTTTGTCACTGTTGCACAGTCGATGGAGGAAAAAGTCAGAGGGTAATGGACGGATGACAAAAATAACTGTTAGGTAAATACTACTACTACTGCAACTACTACTACTACTACTACCGTTACTATTGCTACTGATGATGATAATGATAAGTGAAGTGACTATTACAATGAAATGAGCAATAATAATAATTATTTTTATAACAACAATAATGATAATCATAACATAATAATAATAATAATAAACAGCTTGTGTCTGTAGCAGCCGATGTGATCAAGAACTACGCAACTATCTGTCATGATATTTCATTGGAGACACCTGCCAGCACCCCTCCCACAATTTGCTGCTACTTCATAAACTTTCCACCCACCCGCTTCGCCTTCCATCCACTTTGCCTTTTCAGACATTGGAGATGCCACGTGGCTTTCTTCCCCTTTCGTGCTCCCCTGCCTCATCTCCACCCCCCACTCCACGCACACTGCACCCCCGACTCCACGCGCGCACACACACACACACACACACACGATGCAGAGATCGCGCGGGCAATCCTGTTGTTTGACAACACACGCGGCAATGGTGGTCAGTATCACATCTGAAAGCGACTGTGCCGTGCCGTAGGCGAGTTAAGAATTAACAGAATTGTCGATTTTCTTTCTACGAAGCGAGGTATTTTTTTAAAATCTTAGACGTCATATGTTCTAAATCTATATGTTCTATCATTTCTTCCTGATCACTTTGTTCTGTCATGTCAAACGTCTTTGGTCTTTCGTTTTCGACAGAGCTATTGTTTAACTGACGCTTATAGCGTTTAACTCTCATAATCTGAGAGCCCACTTAGTCCGTTCCGAACGTAAGTCCACCCCCCCCCCCCCCCCCCCCCCCCATTTTTTACCCTTAGAGCTTTCATGGCTCCATATTCACTGATACACCTCCTCTACCATTCTTTCTGTGAGTGAAACGGAAGTTCACAACATGCTGGAGGTAAGGACATTTTAGGTCCACGAAATTCATTCCTGTATTAGCTTACATTTTTTGAATATCCTGAAACAAATTTCCGATGTCAGCAACATGTGAACAAAGTGCTTCTGTAATGATTTTCTGTATGATACTTTTCTAAACCTGCTTGAATGTTCAGTTTTCACCTCAGTCATCTTGGTCATCTGCAGCACACCTCTCGCATTGAACTCAACGTGTGGAGTGGAAACTCCATGCCTGGGATGGGGGTTGGGCTCCTTTTTGGTATAAACTGTGTTCCAGTCTTCTTGTGATATTGTGCTCGTAATTTCTTTTTTCTTTCGCTTTTTGGACGTGTTTTGTCTGCGTTTCTTCACTGTCGTTTTTTTCCCTGCCTCTACGGCCCGTTCTGTCATCTGTGTTTTAAACACCGTCCATACTTTTTTCAATTCGCCCCAGGGGAATGCGTTGGAACGAAGATGTGGGGAGGATCTTTCAGTGTAAATTGTGCCCCTGTCTTCTAGAAGTCCGGTGCTAGTAAGTTCCTTCTTTGAGTGCATGTCACTCTCTCAGATTTTGCCTTCTTTTTAGATTTAGGTTTAATTATTTTCTCCCGTACTGTTGCCAGTCGCTTTTCTGTATTTGTGGTGTGTGCATCTTCCAGTGGTCTGGAAAGCATTTTCTTTCTTTTTTTTTGGATAAACTTTGTAAGATGCAAGGTCTTCCTTGTAATCTGGGAACTGGGCTTAGTGAGAGTTTAACCACTGGAACAGGCACTTGTCCATTCTACGTTGCTGTTCACTAACGAGGCATTTTGATTTCTCTTTGTTGCTCCAAAAGATTTGTTTAATCGGTTTTCACAGAAAAACCTGAGCGAAATGATCAGAGTGGTTGGTGCATTTAGCATGGCTTAGTGTTACCAGAGTGAAGGACTGCAGTATGGAAACTGATGTTAATAGTAGGTGTACCTGTAAATCGTATGTAAATCTGAGCTTTCTGTTGACGGGAATGACTTTTTGGTTTTGTTTTGTTTGTTCACTTGTGTTTTGCTTGTCTGCTTGCTTGTTTGATTGTCGGTACGTGCTGACAGCCCTTGAAATGCTGTCTGTGGTCTGCTCAAGCTGTACTGACACAAACATTGTCTGTGCTCATCTCCAATACTGCCATTTCAGTTTTGTTTCTGAAAATGGTTTCAGCTTTGAGTAATTTATTTCTCCTTAAAGCACTAACCTTCTTCTCTTGGTGATTATGCAGCGGATATGCAAAGACGTTGCTGCTTTTCACCGCATATCCAGACGAGCACAGTCTGATAAGATCGTTTGTATCCAGCCATCCAAAGCTCGTGTCTGGAACTGTAGTTTAACGTTTGTAAAAGACACTTTCCTATTAAATTAAAATGCATGACACACGCATGCACGCGGGCGCACACGCACACATGCACATACACACACACATACACACACACACACACACACACACACACACACACACACACACACACACACACACACAGTGTGTGTTCTGACAGTTTTCTAAGTTCTTAGTTCCACGTGCTGTGTTCACTTCATGCGTGACATTTTTGCTTGAGGGTTCACTTCCGTTCAGCTCCCTGTTCCATGGTTCAACGGACAGGCTATCAAAACGTGCCCCCCTGATTCACCGTTTCCTTTCTAAAGGTAGTCAACTCCGTCCGTTTTTCTTGTCTTTTTTAGTGACCACGTTTCTGAATCTAGTTGAATTTGCCTTTGTTTCTGAGTTCTCCAGGCTTTGTATTGTATTGTTCACTTCTGAGTGTAACCAAGGTGCAGCTCAATGTTATTTTGTTGCCATTTAATACGTCGCTTGTGATACCGCTCTTAGTATTCAACAGCTTTTCATTGCTGCGATTTCTTTTGTGATGCCACTGGTGATATCCAACAATATTTCGTTGCTGAGATTTCTTGCGCATCCATCGAACTAGTGTTAAAGCTAATTCGGTATAGACTCTGTGCAGAGCCACGTTCGGTGTGAGGGTATATTCAGGTTGAGCGTCGACACTGACCAAGGTGGTAGGACAGACGGGATAACCGCAGCGGGAAGGCCGGTCAGATGGGGTGGGGAATGGAGGGGAGGAGAGGGATGGTAGAGGGTGTATGCAACACTACGTCAATACCATCGGAACGTCAATACGTGAAGTCCCAGACATAGGTGAACTCGTCTTAAACGGCCTTGGTGCTTTACCCTGAGCTTATTATATAAAGAGGCGGGTTTGGGTGTTGATGGGAAAGGGGTTCTTGAAGCAGCTACGCTGATTGACGTTGATTCAATAAATCGTAGTCTATTTAAGACTTATTTTATCCATGCGTGTTTTAAGTCTCAGTCTGGCGACTCGATGTTTTTTTTTTTTTTCTAAAATGCTTACGACCCTGATATGGTTTACGTCTGATCCACACAAAATGTATTAATTTAGATAGATACCGCTTATAACTCTTTATAAATATCCCACCCTTGCCCCTGTTTCCGCTCACGTAGGATTTTCTGATGCTCATCACAACACTTTTTGTTTGTTTACTCCCTTTCCTTTGCTTCTCGCTCGCATTATTTCACACCAAGATAATGTACTTTTTAGTCCAGTTTTCTCTACACTCCCTCACTATTTGCTGATCTCCAGAGCCCCTATAATTCAACTTGTAAACATGTTGTGGATGTGCTGAAAGGATTGGACAAAACCACCAGTTTCCATCTCCGTCCAGTGGTAGATTGTTGCTTATCCACTGCACTTGTCTTCTTTTAATATCTCATGGATTTGAACCCGAGCACACACGCACACACACGCACACACACCACACACACACCACACACACACACAGCACACAAGAACACACCACACACACACACACACACACACACACACACACACACACACACACACACACACCTCGTCCAACACTACCATTCGCATGTTATCCATACTCCACCCTCATCCTCTCACTTTACCTGCTGTCCAGTTTTCATCTTCCTGGTTTTCCTCGTCAGATTATACATTCTCACGCCTCCTCACCCACTCCAGTTCAACTTCATGATCCTGTGTTTCCTCCTACTTTTCAACATTCATTATTCTCACATAACCCCCCACTCCAACATTCATCTTTCTCGCATTTTCCCCAGTCCAACATTCATCATTTCAGTTTTCCCCCAATTCTTTATTCCAACTTCCCCCCAACTCCAGCATTCATCATTCTCACTTTTACCCCAGTCTAACATTCATCATTTTCAAGTTTCCCCATGTCTTTATTCCAACCTTCCCCTCCAGATTCATCATTCTCATTTTCACCCTTATCATCATTTTCCCGTTTCCATTTTGTTCATCATTCTCAGTTCTCCTCCTCCACGCTTTCATCATTTCTTTCTCTTCCTATATTTCATTTGCTTTGAATGGCCTATTTGAGGATTCTGCTATGCGAGGGGCTCTCCTACGAGGCTTCTTTGCTCCACTGTGCACTTCAATTCATTCTACTATCAGGGATAAAGCCGATGACGTTCCGGGAAAGGCGAGACGAGAGGGACACTGGGAAAGACCAGAACCAAGGGCTTTGTGGGCTGGCTCCCCACTTTGCCTTAAACATGTGGCTACTAAAATAAAAGGAAAAGATGCTCCCAGGATTCACCGAAAGGGGGAGAGAATGATGAATCCATCGGTGCTCAACCAATCATGACTGCAAATCCCAAACGGACTATGAACATGGACCAAATGGAATATCCATGTGTCTGTGGAAAGCGTTTCGCTACCACCCGTGGCATGAAGATCCACAGAACAAAGATGGGATGTGTGAAGACTCATCTGAATGAGCAGCAGCGCACTGCATCAGCAGATAAGACGTCGGAAGACCAAGGCCAGGATTTAAACCACAGTGCCAAGGACATCCACGCTGTTGGTTCGGATGAGGAATTTGCACAGGCCCTCGATGCCAGGCGCCTGAAACTCAACCTGCCACGAGCAAACGAAACTGAAGATTGGGAGAAACTGGATGCAAAAATCGTCCAAAGACTCGATGCACTGATAGGGAAAAGCACCCTGGAACACAAACTAGCCACATATGGGGACATTGTGTATGCCACATGTAGAGACGCCTATGGAGCAAAACTACCCAAAGAGAAAACACCTCCAAAGAAATCCAGACGCCAAGAAAAGATGGACAAGATCAGGGTCCAAAAGAAAAACCTCAAGATGCAAATGAAGACCGCACTGCCAGCTGAAAAACAAGGCTTGGAAAAACTGTGGAAAGACCTGAAAGAAAAACACAGTGCCCTCAGCAAAGCGGAATCTGCGAGGAAGAGGAAGAGCAAAAAGAAGAAGACACAAGAGCGCTTCTTCAGAGACCCCTTCCAGTTTGCCAGAACACTGTTTGAGCAGCCAAAATCTGGGACCCTAAGTGTGGACAAAGGAGTTCTTGAGCAGCATCTGAGGAAAACATACTCTGACCCACAGAGCAAAGCACCACTCGACATTCAAGGTCTGGTGTGGCCAACCAACCCTGAGGAACAGTTCAATGGCAAGCCTCCAACGTTGGCGGAAATCAAGAAGGTGGTCGACAAAGCCAGAGCCAAATCATCACCAGGGCCAAACGGAATACCTTACCAGCTTTACAAGAAATGTCCCAAGGTGCTGGAGTGGCTCCACAGGCTGCTGCGATCGGCTTGGAGAAACCAGAAGATCAGCGGCCAGTGGATGACGGCAGATGGTGTGTACATCCCCAAAGAGCAAAACTCAAGTGACATTAGCCAGTTCAGGCCAATATCACTACTGAACGTCGAAGGGAAAATCTTCTTCTCTGTCATGGCAGCAAGGCTGACCAAGTACCTGATGGAAAACAAGTACTTGGATGTGTCAGTCCAGAAAGGTGGCATCCCAGGCGTGGCGGGCTGCGTAGAACACGCCACAATGATCTGGGACGCAATCCAAAAAGCAAAAACAGAAAGAGAGACCTGGACGTAGTGTGGCTTGATCTGGCAAACGCATATGGATCTGTGCCCCATGAGATGATACAGTTGGCTCTTGAGATGTACCATGTGCCAAAGAACATCCGCGACATGCTCAAGAAGTACTTCAATGGCTTCTCAATGCGGTTCTCTACCAAGGAGTACACAACAGACTGGATCAACTTGGAAGTGGGTATTGCAATGGGCTGTGCAATTTCCCCAATACTGTTCGTGCTGGCAATGGAACTCATCTTGAAAGCAGCAACAAACAACGCGAGACAAACAGACCTTGGCGATGGATACAAGATGCCTCCTCTCAAGGCCTTCATGGATGACACTACAGTGATTTCATCCAGAGAAGACGAGACACGTCATGTGCTGGAGAGGCTGGACGACATAGTTGCCTCATCCAGAATGAAGTTCAAGCCAAAGAAATCACGGAGTCTCTCACTGAGGAAAGGAAAAGTGGCCGGATCTGTGGTCTTCAGTGTTGCCAACCAGGCCATTCCAACAGTCACAGAAGAACCAGTCAAGAGCCTTGGAAGATGGTATGATGATACACTGAAAGACACACAAAGAGCAAAAGAAACCAAGCAGATGGCGGAGGAAGGCTTGGAGACCATTGACCAGTGTGGGCTCCCTGGCAAATACAAGGTCTGGTGTCTGCAGTTCATGCTGATACCAAAGCTGCTATGGCCTCTGATGATATACGACATCTGCACCAGCATAGTGGAGGCAATGGAAGCCAAAATCAACAAGTTCACAAGGAAATGGCTTGGTGTCCCACCCTGTCTGACTGACATAGCGCTGTACTGTCGCCAAGCAAAGCTGAAACTACCCCTGAAATCCATCCTGGAGGAATACAAAGCAGGGAAGATCAGACTTCAAAGCATGCTGGAGGACTCAGGAGACAAGGTGGTAGAAGCAATTAAGCCCCAGCTGAAGACAGGCAGAAAATGGAAAGTTCAAGAGGCGATGGATTCTGCAAAAGAAAGTCTCAAGATCAGAGAAATAACAGGACACACACAGACCAACAGACAGGGACTGGGGGTGACCAAAACTGAATGGTGGTCAAAGGCCAAAGGAAAAGCCAAAAGAGACATGATGATTCAGGAGATGAGAAAAGAAGAAGACCAAAAAAGACTCCAAAAAGCAGTCCAGCAGAGCCAGCAAGGGCAATGGACAACGTGGGAGAATGCACTCCAAAGAAGTCTCACTTGGAATGACATTTGGCACATGGCCCCTCTCAGGATCAGCTTCATTCTCAGATCTGCATATGACCTTCTGCCCTCAAATGCAAACCTGGTGAAGTGGGGGAAAACAGACGATCCTGCATGCCCCCTCTGCCATGAAAAACAAACAGTGGAGCATGTCCTAAGCTCATGTAAAGTAGCCCTGGCTCAAGGAAGGTACACGTGGAGGCACAACCAAGTGCTCAAAGAAATTGTACAAGTAGTCTGGGCTAGTACCAACACCACAAAAGGGAAAATCAGGACTCCAAAAGCACCCGCAACATTCTTCACGGCAGGAGGCAGCAAATCATGGCCAAGAACAACAGTGCCACTCGAAACATGCAGGCAGAGTCTGCTGGACGGGGCAGATGACTGGGAGTGCACTGCAGACCTCCCAGAATGGAAGAGTCACCCAGAGATCATCAGCAAGAGTGGCATGAGACCAGACATAGTAGTCCACTCTAAGTCAACCAAGCAGCTGATCATGATCGAGCTCACGGTGCCATATGAGAACAGAATGGAGGCAGCTCAAATCTACAAGACTGAAAAGTATGCTGATCTGGCAAACAGCCTGAGGAGAGAAGGCTATCAGGTCAAAGTCCTCACTGCAGAAATTGGAGCTAGGGGGTTTGTAGGAACGTCTGCATACAGCCTCATGAAACAGCTCTCAGTTGCAGGGAAGGAAAAAACCAGAGCCCTGAAAGCAATGGCAGAAGCGGCAGAGAGGTGTTCAAGCTGGATCTGGTCAAGGAGGAACAAAAGTGAACTTCATAAGGCTTAATTTCCCTACAAATATCAGGTGTCCCTGTGGCTCAGTGGTTAAAGCGCGAGTCATTAAGTGGAAAATGAGCATGTCCAGAGGGTCATGGGTTCGAATCCCAGCCATGGCTCGTCCCAAGATGGGAAAAAAAAGGGGCAGCAGAGGGACATCCGGAGTCATGAACCGGGTGTGGCCCAACCCCCTAGAGTGTCAGGAGATAAGGGCCGAAACACTTGCTTGAAGGGGGCTTCTCTTCTGAGGACTCTCTGCTGCCACGCTCTCCACGAGTTTCTTTCTACTCCCTGTCGGGGCCACATGCGCCATCCCCAGTTTCTTGCCTTCTCATTCGAACTGCCCTTCATCACTCTCACGTCAGTCTCCCATTATTTTTCATCATGTGTACATTCCTCTCCTATTTCTCTTTCTCTCTCTCATCGTTCTCGCGTTCTCCTTTCCCTCTTTTTTTTTTCACCACTCTTTAGGTTTTCTTCCTTCCGTTATTCACACTGTTTCCTTTCCCTGTTGTCTCTCTTTCCTCATTGTCACACTCTTTTCTCAACCCATTAGTACTTATGTTCTAGTCCCGTCGATCATTCACCATATTCTCGTTCTTGTCATGGCCTTCACGGTTTCTTGTTCTCATTGTCTATTATCTACATACCTCACTTCTTTCCTTCCTTCGTCGTATTGGCGTTCTCCTGTTCTTGTTCTTCATAAATCATGCTTTCCGTTAACGTCTTCCCATTCTTCTAATCCTGTCTGTCATTCGCTAGTTCTAGTCCTACCCATCACTGAAATTTCTCACATTCTTCCCTCGTCCATCGTTCGGTATGTTCATGTTCGTCTTTATTCATTTCGTCCATTTCGCGTTTTTCTCTCCTCACTGCGTTCATCATATTCGTCATTTCATGTTTCTTCCTTTATTGAAATGTTCTGACAGTATCTTACTTTTATGTAGTCCATTGCCCTTACGCTGTTCTCTCTCTCTCTCTCTCTCTCTCTCTCTCTCTCTCTCTCTCTCTCTCTCCCCCCTCTCTCTTTCTCTCTCTCTCTCTCTCTCTCTCTCTCTCTCTCTCTCTCTCTCTCTTCTCTCTCTGTGTTCCTGTCCTGTCTCCTATTCATCATTTTCACTTTTGGTCCTCTCACCTCGAGAAAAATGTATTGTTCTCCCGCATCATTTTCCACCCAGTTTATCCATCACTTGATCCGTCTCCCGCTGTTCTTTTTTTTTCACGTAGCGTATAATTCTCATGCATTTCTCGCCTTTTCCCTTGTCAATCTTATGCTGCTGTCCCGTCCACCGTACATTATTGTCAGTTATTCGCTATTCGCCGTTCTCTGTATTATCTGCTATTGCTTCTCCTTCATGGATGTTATGTCATCTCATCCCACCTCTCATTTATAATTGTCTGTTTTTCTTCAGTCATGTTTTCTTCATTAATACTTCCTTCACACTTCTTACGTTCCGTTTTCATCCCGATTATATGTTCTTCTTACGTACTTATTATCTCGTCCGAAGTAGTTGTGATCATCCTGTTGTTGTTCTCCCGTCCCGTTTTCATCTTCCTCTCCCTTTTCTGTCATTCATTCATCGTTTTCCCTTTTCTTATCATTCTCACGTTGTCTTCACGTCCCGTTCATCATTTATCATTATCATTCTCACGCTCTAGCCCGTCAGTCATTCATTGTGTTCACGCTCTCCCCCACTCAGTCAGTCATTTTTGCATTCCACTGGTATTAGTATTTTATTGCTTTCACGTTCTTCTCCAGTCAGTCATTTATCGTTTTCAAGTTCTTCTCCAGTCAGTCGTTTATCGCTTTCACGTTCTTCTCCAGTCAGTCATTTATCGCTTTCACGTTCTTCTCCAGTCAGTCGTTTATCGCTTTCACGTTCTTCTCCAGTCAGTCATTTATCGTTTTCAAGTTCTTCTCCAGTCAACCGTTAGCTTCCAGTTCTTCTCGAGTCGGTCATTCATCATTTTCATGTCCTTCTGGAGTTAGTCACTCGCCATTTTAGCACTCTGCTCCAAGCATTCTTTTATCCTTTTCACCTTCGTCTCCAGTCGGTCATTCATCTTTCCTTATTCTTCTCCCGCCAGTCATCCATCATTTTCACGTTTAGTCATAGCAACAGAGTTGTTGCTAAAACTAAAATTATATTTTCTGATTTTCGTCATTCTGAAGTATGTGACTCCAAAAATGTGCACAACGTATCGACAAATAAAACAAAAGAATATACTCTCATACTTACTTATCCTACTTAATGAGGAAGCATTGTTGTCATGAGATCTTTTGACAAATCACAGGAGTTTTTAAGGCATCCTCGGAGAACAGCTTATCGGCGAGCCTCACTTGAGATATCAAAAGTTGATGAGAGAAAGGTGAGACTGTATGTAATAGAAGAAATTGATCTTTGATGAAACAAAGAATTTAATGAATGAATTCATTGGATGTCTTTCTTTTCGTTTTGTAAAAGCATTGTTGGTATTTCATTTGTTGTTCAAAAAATGCATTCTAAAAGCCTCCGGGAAAAAAATATAGTCCTAATAATCAGGTGGGTTAAAAAAAAAAGGTTGATGCAAATAAGATAACCTCGAAGAACAAAACGAAAAGTTTTTTTTTTTTTAACTTCATGAAGTCCAATCAGCTCAAAATCATGCTCCAGGACTCGAGCAAAAACAAACAAGCAAGCAAGCAAGCAAGCGTGATGTGCCAGTGAGCTGCATAAAACTCTGTATGTGTGCAGGAGCACGCGCGCATAGTTGTACATATGTATGTGAGCGGGCGCGCGCGCGCGCGCGCGCGCGCGCGCGTGTGTGTGTGTGTGTGTGTGTGTGTGTGCGTGCGTGCGTGCGTGCATGCGTGCGTGCGTGTGCGAGCGAGCATGCGTGCGTGCGCGTTGTTGTTGTTGTTGGGGTGTGTGTGTGTGTGTGTGTGTGCGCGAGCGCGTGTGCGTGTGCGAGCGTGCGTGTGTGTGTGTGTGCGCGCGCGCGCGCGCGTATGTGTGGTGTGTGTGTGTGTGTGTTTGCGCGTGCGTTGTGTGTGCGTGCACGCGTGTTCGTGTTATTGTATGTGTGCGCGGATGGGGGGTGGGGGGGGGGGGGGGTGGAGGACCTCATGTGTCGGGATTTTCGCGCAACCATGTGGTTTGGCGGCATATACTGTACCATGTCAGACCATAGCATTCCACGGCAGTTAGTCAGCTCTGCCAGGCCGAAGATTTGTGTGTGGCTAATGCAGTAATAAGACAGTCCCGTGACGCCCACCCTACTTCCGCCGAAGGAAGAAGCCGGTGTAAACTTCCTGTACTTCATTCTCTCTCGGCCTGCCGTCCAAGCAAGATAAGTCTTGTGCTCTGTCTCGCCTTTTCTTTGCCGTTGTGTTAAGATAGCCTTGTGTTTGCTTCTTTACTTGTTTTGTTGTGGCTTGCGCGCCGAACCCTTACCCTTGCCGGTGAGGCTTTGGTTTGGCGTGTTTTATTGATTTTTATTAACCACACGCTTCTCGCGTTCGTGCCTTGTTCTCGGCACTCGCGACTTTGCTTTCCGTGCATCTCGCAGTTCGGAATTTCGGAACTACATCGCCGGTTCCACATCTCCTCGCTTTAATTAGCCTTTACAGCCCTTTGTCTGCGAGTCCCATTTGGCTTCTCCTTCCATTCGGACACCTGATTCGACGACCTTCCTCGTCGTTCACTCAGTTTCCATTCCTTTCGCCGGTCTTTCAGCCATTTTGTTTCGACCGGCCAATACCGGCGGCACATACGATCGAGCTTCTTCGACCGAACAGCGCGATTTCAGTGCATTTATCGCACTACCAGTGCCCCTCACGAGGTTGTTCGAGCTCTTTCTATCCCTCGATCCACCTCTTTGTCTCCCCTTTGCGATCGTGCGTTCCGTGTTTGTCTCGCCACCAGTGCCCAACATGGTGAAGGACACTAACGGGTCGAGCCGCTCCTTTGTTCAGGAGTTGCTCTCTGCCCCGGAGGACCCGAGTGTCGATTCCAGGGGACAAACCGCTCACACCCATGAGCGTACAGTCGGTGTGGAGGAGGGTTCCGCGCAGGGGACGCGCGACCATCGTTACGATTCCTCCTCTACCCGATCGGCGGACACACGATCGTTGCGATCGAAGTCGAACAGGCAATCGGCCGAGTCGAACTGGCAGTCGGCCGTCATTGCCGACTGTTTTTCTTTCGATACTGCCTCTAAATCTAAATCCAAAGGCAAGGCCCCATGAAAGGACCTGCCCGTTCAAAATCTTCCCATTCTTCGGCCAAATCGCCTGTTCACCTTCGATCGCACAAGGAGACTCTCGCCTATCATGCTGCGTCCGGCGATCATCGGCCCCTGGGGACCCTTGCCGAGACCCGGACCGGCACGGGTGACGACTCGCGGCCGGAATCACCACCAGTCACCCGATCAGATGAGACTCGTGACGGTAGCTACCCCCCCACTAACGTCACGCAGTCGAATCACGCTCTCCCCAACCGTGTCCGGGTTCAGCCACCACTCGGGACACGAGGAGCGTCATCACTCCGGTGGAGGGGTTGTGGGCAGTCTTTGGTGGGACCCCCCTACTGACCACAACCCCGGGTCAGGGATGCAGGCATCGACCAGGTCGGATCTGCGCCCTCACCCCGACGGTCGAACCACCCCGATCGACCGTTGAACTCTCCCCTAGGGGTACAGGACATTGGGGAACGGACTTCTTTCGCTCCCCTGTTGGGCAACGTCCGCGGTCCTGTTCCTCCAGGGGGAGGATCGACCAGCGGGACCAGGGGTAACCCTTCGTCTTTTGAGGTGGACTCGTCGCCGCAGCCATCCCAGTCCGCTTCCACACGGCCAGGAGGCTCGGCTACCGTACCACCCACCGGCCACCCTGCCATGCAGGGGGCCGGCACGGACCGCACCCGGGAGATGCAGGAGGCAGTGCTCTCCCTGGGGCGGGTGCGAGACAGCTCGCCTTCTCGCTACCCTCCCCTTGGTGCCCAAGGTTTCCCGGGTCCCGAGAAGACTCTGCCCCAGGGCCGCCACAGCCCGTCATACTCCCCAGGGACCGGTGGCTCTATTCCCCCGAGAAGAATCAGTGGCTTAGGGCTGACACCCATTCCGACTCCATCTCCGGTCGCATGTGGCATCCGGCCTCCCAGAGCTGGATCGACCTGGGCCCCCCTTCCTCTTGGGCGCTGTCCGATCGGCGATCCCCTAGTCTGCCCGCTGAGTATGGAGCCACCAGGGACCTGTCCTCGTTTTTCCCCACTACCCAACGAGGGCAGAACTCCCACACACCCCTGCCCTGGCCCTCCAAAGGTGGATCTGAACATCCCCTTCAGGAATACTCTGACCCACAACTCGAGGACGGGGTCGAGGACTCCCTCCCCCAGTCTGGTGATCTTTCCATCTTGGAGAGCTGGCGCCCAGATCTTGTTGTTAGGGAATCCCCTCCCTCTGACAACATTTTCTCCTTTAGCCATTTCACTGGGTCCCCCCTGCCCAGCGATCACGGCCAAGGATAGTCGCCCCCCAGACCCTCACTCCCTTGTGGGACAGATCGGCATCTTTCGCCAGGGGTGCACATACTGTGCCTCCACCGGGGATTGACTTCTTGTCAGCCCCTAACGCGGCTCCAGTAGGAGTTTTCCTCAAGGACCCGCGTCATGGCCCCATGTCCTTTCCCTCTTCTCTGCCAATCCGGCCACCAGGGTTATTGCCATTTCCCCTGCTGACCTCAGGCTCACGCCCAACCTCGGCCCTCCCACTTCCACCCTGTTTCTATCAAGAACTTGATGGAGTGGGACAGAATTGCCAGGACTGGCATTCTTCACACCACCGCGGGACATGCCTTCATTGACATGTTCCTGCAGCGAGCGGAGGAGCTCTGGGCAAAGGAGGGCGGCACTGCCTCTGTGTCTTCAGACCCTGACGACACTGAGACGGACCCTAGCCTGTTTGGCGACCCCCTGATGCGCTTTCTTGTCAACAAGATATCGCATCAACTTTGGGCTGCGGCGGACAGCGCAGCCAGGAGTCACTTTAACTGCCTGTTGGCAGTGAGAGATGCTATGTTATCACAGGCCAATCTCTCCCCGGCGCTCAAGGCGGCCTTACGGTGCATCCCGGGTCAGGAGCAGTCGCTTTCGGCGACTATTCTACTGCTGTCATCACCCATGCAGTCGAGGAACGCAAACAGGTCACGTCTTTTGCGGCCAAGCCCCTCGCCAGCATCGCCCCTCTGGACCCTTCTCCCATCCGGCCCTGCCCTCCGCCAGACCCCAGCCCTACCCCGAACAGGCCCCCCCCCCCTCTCACCTCAAGGCCCGCCAGACGCCCTACTTCCGCCGCGCCTAGGTCGAAACCAAAAACCCCCCAACAGAATTTTCGGTTCAGCCAACAGGCCCGGCCTCGGAGGTGACTAGCAGACTCACCTTCGGAGGAGCGAGTACTGGCAGACTTCTCGCCCCTCCCCGGCCCCTCTGGCAGGCAGTCTGTCCCTACATGCCCACCAGTGGCGGCGTATGGGACTCAACCCCTGGATAGTGTCAGTGTTACAGGAGGGGTTCCGTCTGCCCTGGGCACACGAACGCCCCCCCACTGCTATCCTCTCCCCCTCCTTCCCCCAGCGATCCCCCTCCCACCCAGGCGGAGGCCTTTCGCCTGGAAGTCGAGGAACTTCTCCAGAAGGGCACCATCACTGAGATACCCCACCCCAACCCCGGGTTTTACTCTCACCTGTTTGTGGTTCCTAAGTCCTCGGGAGGCTGGAGGACCTTCCTCGATCTTTCCCCACTCAACAAGTTCCTCAGACCAACCAAATTCAAGATGGAGACCCCGGCCCAGATCAGAGACTTCATCCACCATCTGGACTGGGCCACTTCTATAGATCTGAAGGACACTTACTTTCAGATCCTCATTCCAACCCCGCCAAATGCGAGCTCTCGCCCAGTCAGAGATTCTCCTTCCTGGGCATGAGTTTTGACACCACCTCCATGCTAGTCTCCCCGACCCCGGAGAGGTCCACCCGCCTGATGGACCTCATCTCCCACCCTCGCCTCTCTCCCCACACGTTGGCAAGGACACTTTCCTCCCTTCTGGGGATGATGGAGTCCCTGTCGCTTCTCATTTCCCTAGGCAGGGTTCCCAAGTGACAGTTTCAAAGGGAGTTCCGCCGTCGTTGGTCGCAGACCACCGACTGCTGGGACCAGACCATTCCCCTCGGGCCTTGGTTCTTCTGGGCCACGGAGGAGTGGCTCAGCCCCTCCACCCTGAGCCCCGGAGTTTCCATCTCCCTCCCATCCCAGGCCCTAGAACTTTACACAGACGCCTCCAACTCGGGCTGGGGGGCCCACTTGGAGAGCAGTCACGCCTCGGGGGTGTGGGACCCATTGACTGCCCGTCTCCACATCAATATCCTGGAACTGGAGGCGGTCAGGCTAGCCCTCCTCCACTTCCAGACCCTGGTCTCGCACCGATTTGTTCTCCTTCTCACGGACAACACCTCAGTAGCCTGTTACATCATCAAAGGGGGGGGGGGGCACGCTCCATCAGCCTCTCCCTCCGGACAGAGGTCCTCCTCCGCTGGTGTCACACGCAAGGAATCACCCTTCGCGCGAGGCACATAGCGGGGATGCACAACATCCTGGCAGGCTCTCTCAGCCGCTCCAGGTCCATCCTCCACACGGAATGGACCCTCAGCAGGCATACACTAACCTCGGTGTGGACAAATTGGTTCAGACCCATGATCGACCTGTTCGCCACCCGATTCAATCATCGTCTGCCAGTGTATGTGTCTCCCGTCCCGGATCCTCAGGCGTACATGATCGACGCCCTCTCCCTTCCCTGGTCCGGCCTCATAGCTTACGCCTTTCCCCCCTTCCCGATCCTCCACAAGGTGATCAGGAAGGCGAGACTCGAGGGACCCAGGCTCATCCACATAGCCCCATGGTGGCCCACTCAGTCCTGGTTTCCGGACCTCAAGTCCCTCATTCACGTACCCCCTCTCCAGTTGAACGCCCGGTGGGACATGCTCAGGCAACCCCACTCAGGTCGCCCCCACTCCAATCCCCAGACGCTTCGCCTCCACGCCTGGCTTCTGTGCCAGCCCGATTGCGAGCATCTAACCCCACCTCCCAAGCGGACAGGTCCCAGTCCGTCCTCAACATCCTCTCCGACGCCGGGGCCTCTCAGGACCTCCGAGACCTAGCCATGGCCTCTCGCAGAGCTAGCACCGAGTCCCTTTACGATTACAGATGGAGGAAATGGGTCCCATGGTGCAAAGAAAACTCTGTTCCACACAATCGCCCCTCCAATATCCAGATAGGAAATTTTCTGTCCCACCTTAAGCTCTCATCCAGCTCCACACGGGGCTACAGGTCAGCCATCTGCACAACCATCCGCCAGCTGGGCGGACCTTCCTTTGAGAATGACTTCCTTCTCAGAGAGATCTCTAGAAGGGTGGCCCTTCGTGAGGCCCAATCCCCAAGGCGCGTTCCCCTTTGGGACCTCTTCACTGTACTTGACGTTCTCAGGAAACCACCTTTCGAGCCTATCTCCTCCCTTCTCTTTGATCTTCTCTCTATGAAGACCACCTTTCTCCTCGCCCTGGCTTCGGCCAGGAGGCGAAGCGAGATCCACGCTCTCAGCGGGGACCCCAGAGACATTGCCTTCCACAGGGACGGCTCTGTCTCCCTTAAGTTCCTTCCCGAATTCCTAGCTAAGAACCAGGAACCCGGTAGTCCCTCCCCCTACCTCGTCATCCACTCATTGGCGGATATCCTAGGCGGAGAGAGCGGTGTGACATGGCCCTGTGCCCTTCCAGGTGTCTAAGACACTACTGGGAACATTCGCGCCCCAGGCGCGCTTCTCAGAGACGTCTCCTTATTTCCATCAACCCCAATAATAAGAAAGACATCTCAGCTGGCACTATCTCTAGGTGGCTGTCCAAGACGGTCAAATCGGCCTATGCCCAGGCGTCCAAGGTTCTCCCCGTCTTGTCCCCCCGAGCCCATGAGGTCAGAGTACTGGCCGCTTCTGCAGCTTTTCAGCACTCTGTCCCCCTGCGCCATCTCCTGGAAGCAGCCTACTGGCGTTCGGAGAATCCCTTAATAAACTTTTATTTAAGGGACATCCGCATGACCAGGGCTGACGGTTCTAAAGGGATATCCTTTGTGGCGGCTAATGCAGCCATATCGGTTAACCCCAAGAACCACTAGGGCACTCGCCCTCCTCCTTTTGCGATAAATTCTGCTATGGTCTGACATGGTACAGTATATGACACCAAAATGGAAAGTTTGTACTCCCTGTTTGGCTAGTATACTTACCATGTCAGACTAATGCCCGCCCTACCTTCCCCACTAGCGCCAAGGTCCTTGGGGTTACCTGGCGTACAGGCCTCGACGAATGAGGTACAGGAAGTTTACACCGGCTTCTTCCTTCGGCGGAAGTAGGGTGGGCGTCACGTGACTGTCTTATTACTGCATTAGCCACACAAAATCTTCGGCCTGGCAGAACTGACTAACTGCCGTGGAATGCTCTGGTCTGACATGGTAAGTATACTAGCCAAACAGGGAGTATAATACAAAACTCCCCATATTGCTGTGTTTGTGGAGGATCTAGGAGCGACAGGACAGGGAAAACGATCGAAATTGAGTGGTGTCGAGGAAGGGGGCAGGAGAGCATTCGTATGCAACTTTTTAGATGAATAATTTTTATGTTAGTGTGTTTTTTTGACGAATTGTACTGGTTTTGAATGACTTTGCCTGACATTTTTTTTATTGTGTTATATAAATGAATTGTCGTATTTATCATTAAAAGCTTACAATAACAAATAGCTTGCAAATCTGTTCTTAATGTCGAAAATGAGAAGAATAAACGGAAGTTTTGTATTAGCAATATATCTTAATATGGAGAATCTGAATGCGTAAGGGTTGGCAAAGTCTAGTCATCTTTCAGAATATCCATAGACTTCAATATGTCATCATTACTTCCTGTATGTGTGCTACTCCTACCAATGGACCTACCTACGGCATGATGTTCAGGCGATATTTCCATCCAGACCAGTGCAAATCTAAGAACATGAGGATGACAAATCATTCACAAAATACTAATCAACCGCACAGATATATTAAACATGCACATGGAATAAAATGGGCTTGCACATTCTTGCAAGAAAACCATACAAATGTTTTCTTTTAACGCGGAGAATCCGATATCACTGCTACAACATCAAGTATTAGATGACGAAACTTTACAACATTCAAAAGACGAAATTTTGGGATACTCACTTGACTAGTGATTACCCTGGCAATTTCATACTGAGAATTTGATGACAGCAAGGAAAATGTCAAAATTTTTGCACGGCAGTTGACGTTGAACCACGGGATCAAGATACAAACAACAAGAAACTTCCGTTTCCACAGTAACCAGCCTCGTCCGATCAAAATTGATTTATGGATAAGAAGTTTATTTTTCAGCCCTGCACAGCCTGTTGAATAAAATACACTCTACAGGCAGTAGAGCTATTGAATAAGTCTTGGCAATCCAGAACATACAAATATATTGAATTCATGCCATGAAGCTGGCTTATTGTCTGTTTCAGAATGAGGTAAGTTGTAAAAAGCTAATCGTTTTTACTCGAAGTCTTTTTGTCTTGAAATCGGAAGCAAAGTATTCTTAGACTCTGGCAACGAGTATCTGAAAGAGCTACACACACGCTGTCTCTCTCCAGCCAGTCAGAAATTATACAAATGAGTTGTACCAAAAAAATGCAGTTTTGTTCTTTCATCTGTTTCATTAGGTGCAAGAGCGCCTGTCATGCCTCACTGAGAGAAGCGACAAGTCAAATTTGATAATGAGTATATTGTACTGACGACAGGTGAAAAAAAAAAAAAGTCCATCATCTGAGAAAGATGATAACGTAAACATTTTATTTTCTGAGACTCGATAATATATGTTAAAGACGTGTATCCATTTTTTTTTTTTAATGGAAGGCTCAGTCCTAAAAATTACGCACACGTTTTGAATTAAAAAATCATTTTAAAGTACAAGAATAATTTTATCTTGGTGTTTACTAATATCCAACTTCTTCTTCTTAGGTCCGTGTGAAGTCACTGGGGCGTCGCACTGAAGAACTGTTCACCAGATTCCTGCGATTCTGTCGACTATGTTCCGAGGCCTTGGGCTCTACAGTTTCCCTGTCCATTCTGCAATGTTGTCAGTCCATTTCCTTTGTCTTCCTCTCGGTCTCGTTCCTTCAACTCTTTCCTGGATGATTCTGTAGCGGGGGCGTTTGATCTACATGACAGTGCCAACTTAGTTTCTTTGTCTGCTGGTGTCAGCAAATCTTTGTATGGTCCAATGTGCTATTTGATGTTCAGTGGTGATGTAATCAGTCTATCTGATGTACAGTATCTTGCAATAACAGCTCATTTCTGTGGTTGGGTTCTTTCTTCCGGGTCCCCGTCGCGTATGCATACGGGAAAATGAAATACGCCCATGCATGCAGGAGCCAGATTTGTGTTTCACTGAGCTGTTATTGTCTTTCCATACAGGGTTCGATCTGGACAGACCTAATGTCTTTGCTATTCTTGAGAGGATATCTGATTTAAATACCCCATCGCTGAAAGTAAGTCCTAGATATATGAACTGTTTGACAGTTCCTAAGACTTCTGTCCATGGTTATGTCTGTACTGGAGGTGGTGTTGTGGCTGGCCATTAGGTTGGTCTTCTCGGTGTTGATATCCTTACTGTCTCGTCGATGTTTCATCCAGTGTTTTAACAAGCTTACTGAGTTTCTGTTCAGCGCCCGGCAGGCCATCAAAGTTATTTGCAAAGTAAAGAATCGTGATAGTTCTTCATGCAGTGGTGATTGTGTTAACATGATCTTCAGGTGAATCATCCATGATGCATTCCAGGACTATGTTGAAAAGTATTGGAGAGAAAAGGAGCCTAGTCTAATCGTAACGGATACTTGGGACCATCTTCCAGTCACGCCGTATGTGAGAACTGCACATGTCACTTTAGCGTACACTTGCTGGATGTTTTTGATTAACCTTGTCCCGTTATAAAATTTCTTCATAACGGCCTATGGCACCTCTCTACAGACTCATGTCAAACGGCTTTTTGAAGTCTTTGAAGACATGATAGAACTCCTGGTATTGCAGGTGTTTTCGGCGAAGGGTCAAAGATCTGTTCGATGATACTTCAACCTTTGAGATACAGTGGTGTCTGTTTGCTGCAAATGTAATCTCTTCAGAATGATTTTGACCATTACGTTGCTCACATTGCTCATCTAACTTTTCTTGCGGTTGTTCTGGCAGTGTTGAGGATTTAATCTCTTTGGGGGTGTGACGATTAGTGATCGAGTCCCTTTGGCTTTAGCCAATCGCCAGTGAGCCAGATTTTGCTGAGAATAGCAGTTAATATGCCAGTTACTGCTTTTCCGTCATATTCAAATGTTCTGTAGGGATCTTGTCATTGCTTACAGTCTTGCCATGCTTCAGCGACTTCACTGCTACTATGGCTTCGTCGACAGAGTGTTGGAAAGTCATCTGCATTCGATGAATCCTGAACTTTAGCATAGTTGGATCTCTTTTGCTCTGTTCGTTGTAGAGCTCAAAGTAATGTTTCTCTATCTTCTTATACTGTTTTCTTTCTGTATGAGACAGTTAACGTCTTTGTCCTGAGTGGTGCTGACTTTAATTTGCGTTGGTCAATTTTACGCAGATTTAAAGTTGTTTTGTGTGTTGTTGTTACCCAGGTCTTTCTCAAAGTTGTCACACTTGTATTTTCATCCCGTCTAACATTCACCATTAGCATGCTCTTGTCTCCTCATATGTCCATCCTTTATTTTCATCTTTTTTCCACTCCTCATTCCTTCTCATTTTTCATCACACTTGCATTCTCCTTTTCTATCCCGTCTGCCATTCACAATTACCACGTTCTCCTAGTCTCATTCCGTCTGTCATTAGGCATACTTGAAGTTCTGCCTTTAATCATTCGTCGTTCTCGAGTTCTCTTCATCAGTTTATCAGTCTCTTCATCAGTTTATCAGTCTCTTCATCAGTTTATCAGTCTCTTCATCTTTTCATTCTGTTCCAGGCCCATCATCCATTTGTCGTTCTGGCGTTCTTCTTCCCGTCCAGTCCATCATTGATTAATCTCCAGTCGTTTTCGTCGTCTCCTCTCGACCGTTATTGTTCATGGCCATGTTCTCGTCTTTTTCTCCAGTCTACTGTTCACCGGTTTTACTTTTTGCATATCTATTCCTGTTTATCATTTATCCTTTTCACGTTCTACTCATGCCATCTCGTCCATCATTCATCATTGTCTCTTCCTCTCCTTCATTCTCCTCCTCCTCCTCCTCCTTCCCCTCCTGATCATCACCATCATCATCATTATCACCATCATCGTCATCATCATCATCTCCTCTCTCTCTCTCTCTCTCTCCTCTCTCTCTCTCTCTCTCTCTCTCTCTCTCTCAAAATGTTTCTTTTTAGCCATTTGTATCTCTGCCTTTGCCCTTCGGTTCACCTCTCTCTCTGTCTCTGTCGCTTTCTCTCTCTCTCTCTCTCTCTCTCTCCTCTCTCTCTCTCTCTCTCTCTCTCTCTCTCTCTCTCTCTCTCTCTCTCTCGTCGGAGAGAGAGAGAGAGGTAAGGTAAGGTAATGTTGCTTATAGCCCAGCCGAAGAGAGAGAGAGAGAGAGAGAGAGGAGAGAGAGAGAGAGAGAGAGAGAAATAAAACATACGATGGGAAAGTATTTTCAACAGACGTCTAAAATTTATTTTGATAATCTATTTCAGGTATGATTTTATTTCTTATTCATTCCTTTCTGCTTTCTTTTATATTTCTATGAATTTGTGATTTTTTTCTAGTTTATTTCATTTAAAGTTTGTATTTCTTGCAATCAGTTATAACCGATATAATCATCTGATCAGCCATTTCTTTTAAATTACTAAATGGATACATGCATATGCACACATATACATGAATATACACAGCTACGCTCTCTCGCAAGGGGACACACACACACACACACACACACACACACACACACACACACACACACACACACTCGCACTCACACTCACGCACACGCACACACACACACACACACGCGCGCGCGCGCGCGCTTGTACAGGTACACGTAAACGTATGCGAAGAAATTTGACTGTCGATTCCCCTGAGAGCGCGCGCGCATGTGTGTGTGTGTTGTGTGTGTGTGTGTGTGTGTGTGTGTGTGTGTGTGTGATCCATTACTGTGCGCGTTTACAAACAAACTTAAATAAAGTATCACTTTTAAAAATTGGGCCTGTATTTGCGCGCGCGCACACACACACACACACACGCACACGCACACATACACACGCACACATACACACGCACACATACACACGCACGCACACTCACACGCACACACACGCACACACCTTTCTTTCGTACATTCGTTTTATTGTTCGTTTATTCGTTCGTTGTTTGGTTTGTTTGCTTTTGCGTTTATTCGGTCGATCGGTGGCTCGTCCAGTCATTCATTCGCTCGGTCGATCGTTCAGTTGATCGTTCAGTCATTCGTTCGGGCATTTGTTCGGTCGATTGCTTTCTTCGGTCATTCTGTTGGTCAGTCGGTCTTCATTCATTCGTCCGTACATTCGTTCTGTCGATCGCTCTGTCATTCATTCGGTGAGTCAGTCGTTCAGTCATTCATTCGTTCAGTCGGTCGTTCAGCTGATCCTATAGTCATTCATTCGTACGTTTGTTCGGTCGATCGCTTTGTCATTCATTCGGTCAGTCGGTCGTTTCGTAATTTTATTCATTCGGTCGGTCATTCAGTCGGGCGTGCGTTCATTCAGTCAGTCGGTCTTTTAAGTCATTCAGTCGGTCGTTCAGTCAGTCGCTCGTTCAGTCGGTCAGTCGGTCAGACACGCATTCGTTCAGTCGGTCAGTCGGTCGTTTGATAATTCATTCGTTCAACCGGTCAGTTGGTCGTTTAGTCTTCCATTCATTCAGTCGGTCGTTCAGTCGGTCAGTTGATCGTTCAGTCATTCAATTGTTCAGTCGGTCATTCAGTAAGTCAGTCGGTCGATAAATCATTCATTTGGTCAGTCGATCGTTCAGTCAGACATTCGTTCAGTCAGTCAGACATTCCTTCGGTCAGTCGGTCGTTCAGTCTCACATTCGTTCAGTCAGCAGGCGTACCGCAAGGCACAGGTGTAGGGCGTGACACGGGTGGGGGAGGGGGTGTACACGGGGCAAGGATGCTGGTCGAGTCGTGCCAAAGATTGGCGTACGTGGAAAGGAGGGGGGGGGGGGGGGGGGGGGGCGGGGCGGGGCGCGGGGGGAAGCGAATACAGGGTGTACAGGTGGGACGTGGATGCAGGGATACCAAAGGAACAGGGTCGCGGATGCAAGCGTACAACATAGTTCTTGGTATAAAGGACGGGAATTCAGCGTATGATATAGGTGGAGGTACGGGCGGTCGCGGTTGTTGGGCGTGACATGGGGGAGGGGTGACAGGAAAGAGATGCAGACGCAGGATTTTAATATGGGGTGGGAGGAGGGGGAGGGGGGTACAGTGAGCGTGGATTTCAGGAGGTTGACATGGGTGGGGGGACAGGGGGAGGGGGGAGAGAGAATGAGGATGCAAGGTTTAACATGGGTGATGGTACAGGGGGTGCTGATGCAGGGTGTAACATGGGTGGGAGAACAGGGAGTGCAGATTTCAGAGCTTGACATGGGTGGTGGAGCAGATTTCAGATCATGACATAAGTTTGGGAGGGGGGGGGGAGGGAAGGTGTATAATTCAGGGCGTGACATGACTGGGAATATGGAGGTGCGAATTTCAGCTCTTGACCTGAGTAGGGTTCGGAAGGGGGAATGGAAGGGGAGGGGGGGGGGAGTGGTGGTGGTGCGGATTTCAGGGCGTAATATGGGTCTGGGTATAGGAAGCACGGTTTTCAGGCATGGGGCCTAGGGTAGGGTAGGCAAGGTGCGACATGGATGGGCGTACAGGGGGCGCAGATTTCAGGGCCTGACGTAGATCAAGGTATGGGGGGGGGGGGGGGGGGGGGGGGGGGACAGATTTCAGGGCCTGACGTAGATCAAGGTATAGAGGGCGCAGATTTCAGGGCCTGACGTAGATCAAGGTATAGGGGGCGCAGATTTCAGGGCCTGACGTAGATCAAGGTATAGAGGGCGCAGATTTCAGGCCTGACGTAGATCAAGGTATAGGGGGCGCAGATTTCAGGGCCTGACGTGGATTAAGGTGTAGGGGGCGCAGATTTGAGGGTGTGAAATGAGTAGTAGAACAGGGAGTGAAGATTTCAGGGCATGACAGGGCGGGCGTACAAGGCCGTTGATGCAGGGTGTGGCACGGGTTGGCGTATTGGAGCAGAGGGGTCGTGAGTACAGGTCGAGACATGGGTGGGCATGTTGGGGCAGAGGAGTATGGATGAAGGGCGTGACGTGAGAGGGCATATTGGGGTAGAGGAGGCGTGATGAAGGATGTGACATGGTGGGTGTATTGAGACAGAAGGGTTGCAGAAGAAGGGTGTGACGTGGGTGTCTATTGAGGCAGAGGGGGCGCAGATGAAGGGTGTGACGTGGGTGTCTGTTGTGGCAGAGGGGGCGCAGATGAAGAGCATGACATGGGCGTCGTATTAGGGCAGAGGAAGGGCGTGACGTGGTGGGCGTATTTGGCGCTTAGGGGGTGATAAGAGCGTGACATGGGTGTCTTCTTGGGGTAGAGGGGCCAAATGAAGGCGTGACATGGTGAGCGTATTTGGCCTTCGGGGTGCTAATCAAGTGCGTGTTATGGGTGTCTTATTGGGGCAGTGGGTGGTGAGGGGGGGGGGAGCAGATGAAGAGCATGAAATGGTGAGTGTGTTGGAGCAGAAGGGCGAGGATGCAAGGCGGGACACGGGTGGGTGCAGATGCAGGGCATGACAAGGCTGGGCAAACTGAAGGGAAGGGGGGGGGGGGGATGCAGTGCCTGATGGATGGGTGTAAGCAGGTGGGGGAGGGAAGGAGGGAGCGTGGATGCAGGAGGTGACATGGGTGGGTGAATTAGGGGGTGGGAAAGAGTACGGATGCATTTGTGACGAACGGCGGACGGACGAGGGCGGGGGGTGTCGGGCAAGAGGGAAGGGAGGCAAGTATGTAGGGCACATGTATGGGCAAGTGTGGATGGGGGTGGTGAGGCGCGAATGCAAGATATGACGTGTGGGGGTGCTGGGGACGTGGATGCAGGGAATACCATGGTAAATGGAGGGTGTGACATGGATTGGGGTAAGGGTGTCGCGATTGCAGAGCACGACATGGTGGCGGGTATGGAGGACGCGGATACAGCATACGACACTGGATGGGGGTACAGTGATGGCAGATGCAGAGCATGCCATGGGTGAGGGGTCATGGAGAGGGGAGGTGCAAATACAGGGCATGACATGGGGGCGGGGTGGGGGGGGGGGGGGTTGGGGGAGTGGATGCATGGCGCAACATGGGTGGGGATTCATGGGGTTTGGAGGCAGGTATTACCATGGTGGCGGAATATTGAATGCAGGTTTTGGGGCTTCACAAGGGTGGGGATAGGGGGCGCGGATTTCGGATCATGATGAAAGTTGGGGGTACAGGTAAGGCGGGGTGGGTGGGAGGAAGCGTCAATTTTAGGGCGTGACATGCGTGGGAATGGGGGTGGGGTGGGGTGGGGGGTCCAACACCTAACATGGGTGTGGTAGTAGAAGGATAGGGGACGCAGATTTCAGGGCTTGACAAAGATTTGCGTACGGGGGCGCGGATTTTAGAGCATGACATAGATGGGGTCGGATAGGAATGATGCAGTGTGTGACATGGGTGGGCATACAGTGTGCAGGGCGTGACATGAATGAAGGTATTGTACATGACATGAGGGGGAAACGAGTGAAGATTTCAGGGCCAGACGTTTGAGCGTATGGGGCGGATGGGAGGGGGGGGGGGGGGTAGGCGTCGATGAAGGGTGTGACGTACAGGGTTGGCGTATTTGGGAAGAACAGGCGTGGATGAAGGGCGTGAGTGGGTGGGCGTATTGGGGCAGGGGGGGGGGGGGGGGGGGGGGTGAAGTGTGTGACATCGGTGGGCGTGTAGCCAGAGGAAATGGATGAAGATCGTGATGTAGGTGGGCGTGTTGAGGCAGTAGGTGTGGACGAAGGGCCTGGCGTGGATGGGCGTATTGGGGCAGAGGGAGCAAGGATTCAGGGCGTGCGTGACACGGGTGTGCCTATTCGGGCGGAGAAGGCACAGATGTAGAGCATGACACGGTAGGCGTATTGGGCAGAGGGGGCTTGAATGAAGGGCGTGACACGGGTATGTGTTTTGAGACGGAGGAAACGTATGATGGGCGTGACATGGTAGACGTATGGGAGGGGGTGGGGAGAAGATACTAATCAAGGGCGTGGCTTGAGTGTCTTATTGGGGCCAAGGGGGCGTGGATGAAATGCGTGTCTAGGAGGGCGTATTGGGCAGAGAAAGCGCAGCTGAAGGGCGTGACATGGGTATCTCACAGTGGCACGGATGAAGTGCGTGATGTGGGTGTATTGCAGAGGGGAGCAGATGCAAGGCATGACATGAATGGGTGTAGGGGGACAGAGGGAGCGCAGATGCAGGGCGTGACATGGGTGGGCGAATTGGAGCAGAAGGAGCATGTAAGCAGGGCGTGATGTGGCAGGCGTACTGGAATAACGCGGGCGCGGATGAAGTATGGTACGTGGGTGGGCTTATTGGGGCAGACGGGACATGGATTCAGGGTGTGCGTGACACGAGTGGGCGTACTGGGGCGGAGGGGGCGCAGAAGAAGGGCGTGACATGGTGGATGTATTGGTCAGAGGGGGCTCGGATGAAAGGCGTGACGTGGATGGGTGTATTGGGGGGAGATGGGGTGGATGAAGGGTATGACATGATGGGCGAATTGGGCAGAGGGGGCGCAGATGAAGAGCGTGATCTTGTGTGCGTATTGGGCAGTAGAGCGCGGATGAAGGGCGTGACTTGAGTGGACGTTTTGGGGTAGAAGGGACAAATGAAGGGCGTGAAATGGAGGGCTGAGGGGCAGAGGGAGCGCAGATGAAGGGCATAATATGGTGGGTGTTTTGGGGCTGAGGGGGCACGAATGAAGGGTCTGACATGGGTGGATGTATTGGGGCAGAGGAGGCACAGATAAAGGGCGCTACTTGGATAGGCTGATTGGCGCAGACAGGGGGGGGGGGGGGGAGATGAATGGCGTGGCATGGTGGGTGTATTGGATAGGAGGGGGCGCAGATGAATGGCGTTACGTAGGTGAGCGAACTGGAGGGGGGTGGGGTTAGAGCGGATGCATCATGAGAAATGGATGGGTATATGTGCTGGAGGGCCGTTGATGCGTATGGGATGGCGTAATGGGGAGGAGGGGGCTTGTAAGCAGGGCGTGACCTGGATGGCCAAACGGGGGTGTGGGTGGGTGGGGAATGGAAAGGGCGTGGATGCCGAGCGTGTGATGGATACGTGTACATGGGGGTGGGGGTGGAACAAATGAAGGGCGTGACGTGGTTGACGTATTGGAGCATAAGGGATGCAGATGAAGGGTATGACGTAGGTGTCTTTTGGGGGCACGCGCGCCCAAAGGGCAGAACAGGTGGGCATATTGGGGCAGACGGGGCGCGGGTGACGGGCGATTCATGGTGGACGTATTGGGGCCGAGGAGGTGTGGATGAAGATCTTAACGTGGGTGTCTTATTGGCGCAGAGGGGGCGCGGATGACGAGCGTGACGTGGGTGTGACGTGGGTGTCTTATTGGGGCAGAGGGAGTGGATGAAGGGCGTGACGTGGGTGTCTCATTGGGGCAGAGGGAGTGGATGAAGGGCGTGATGTGGGTGTATTGTGGCAGAGAGGGCGCGAATGAAGGGCGTGACATTTTGAATACACTATAAGATCTGGCTTGTTGCTGTTCAAATTTTGACGTTAACTGTAAATTGCATGTGATTGGAAATTGGAAATTAATTCATTTAAACCACGGATATTTGGGCAGAGGGAAAGCTGAGGGTTGAGGGGGAGTGGGGGGGGGGGGGGGGGGGGGCAGGGACATGATGCGCGTATTGCGGCAGTGGGAGGCGGACGAAAGGCATGACGTGGGTCTTTTTGGGGCAGAAGGGGCACGGATGAAGGGTGTGACATGGTGGGCGTACTGGGCATAGGAGGCTCAAATGAAGGGCATGACATGGGTGTTTTAATGGGGCAGAAGGGGCAGATGAAGGCCGTTACATGGTGGGCTTATTGGCGCAGAGGGGGCGTGGGAGAAGGGCGTGACATTGGTGACTTATTGGGGCAGAGGAGGCACAGATGATGGATGAGGCATGGTGGGTATATTGGGGAGTGGGGCGTGGATGCAAGGCGTCATATGGATGGGTGTATTGGACAGAGGGGCCACACAGATGGAAGGCATGACATGGATGGACGTGGATGGTGGGCATGGATGCAGGACGTATCATGGCCGGGAGGGGGGGGGGAGGGGAGGGGGGCAACGAATGCTCGAAAAAGATGGGTTTAAGGAAGATGTGTGTGTGTGCGTGTGCGCGCTTGCTTGCTTGCTTGTGTGTGTATGTGTGTGTGCGTGTGTGGATGAACATGGGTGGAGTAATGGGGAGGAGGGAGCATGTATGCAGGGCATGGCATAGGTGGGTGTATGGGGAGGTGGCGGATGGAGCACGAATGCATGAAGTGACATGCATGGGCGAATGGGGGGGGGGGGGGGGGGGGGCGGGGGCGGGGGGTGTCACATACGCAGGGCGCGACATGTACATGGGAGGGGTGTGTGGTGGAGGGAATGCAGGAAACGTGAAGGGATACGGGGAACGTAGATGCCACGAGTACGGCGTCGTGAATGCAGGGGGCGACATGGATGGGAGGAAGGTAAGGGGGTCACGGATATAGTGTACGACATGGTGGCGGGTACGGTGGACGCGGATACAGCGTACGACATTCGTGGTACAGCTGCGGTCCCCGATGCAGGGCTGGGTATAAGGGTTTTGATACATCACGCATTGTGGTTACAGCAATGCCAAATTGTGGGTATTCTTAAGTTACTGAATATACCGTGCTGCCGGATTTAAGTAGCCATGATGCAAGATACTGAAGTCAACATCGGGTAGCATGTCACCGTTAAGTAGACGTGGTGTTAGGAAAATTTTAGTAGACTGTCAACATCGAGCAGCATGTCACGTTAAAAGTAGCTATTCACGAAAAGTGTGCAGTAGACGGTCACCTTGTTGGTAGTCGGTCACACAATATGTAGCCAGTCACTATAGGATGGCTGCCTAAAACCCGGATAGATTGACAAAACGGTGGCAAAAAAGTGCACCACCACTACCACATCATCATCATCATCTTATTATTATTAATACTATTATTATTATCATTATTTTTGTTATTGTTATATAATTATATGAACAATATTATATCAATGATAATAATGATAATAATTATGATTAATATTAAGCATTCTCTCATCATATTGATCAACAAAACTTCGCATAATACAATAAAACACGTAAGCATAGTCATCTCCCCAAACTTCCGCTCCCCTTCTCTCTATCCGCTGCCCCCCACCCCCCAGCCCCCACCCCCCATCTCTCTCGAACCACCATTTCTTTTCGTATTCCAAACACACACACACGCGCGCGCGCGCGCGCGCACACACACACACACGCACACACGCACACACACATGCGCACGACACACACACACACACACGCACGCACACACACACACACACGCACACGCACGCACGCACGGACGCACAGACACACTTGCTCACTCACTCATGAACATCCCTCATACATAAGAAGTTTGAAAAAGAAAAAAAAAATGATAAACCCCGGAACCCCCGAAGCCTCAGTTTTGACATTTCGATTTCATAAGCAGATGGCGGAAAGGTCCTTCCACACAGGAAATGAACTCTGCCCTAACAGACATCTTTGACATTCATCAAACAGCCCTTTCTCCCTTCCACTGTGTGTCCGTCCGACTCCCAGAATACGAGTTCGCTCGGTGAATTGGCCGAGAGTGTGATAGCCTACATCTAAATGTGTAACCAAGCCCTCAACCTTTGAAAACAGAAGATACAATACCGAATTACAAAGGCATCAGGAGGGAACAGGCCTCCGCCAGAGTCGATCAGATCCTACTGGGTCGCACTTTTGAGTTCGTTCACACGAGGAAAAAACAGGCTCGCCCCCCAGGTTGAAAGACGGAGTCACCGTTGTTATTGTTGTTATAATTATTATCATTATTATTATTTTTTTCATTATTGTTATTATTTGTTGACGAACCAAACTGTGAGTGCGCAGGCACACGCGCGCATATAATTAGGTGTATGTGTGTGGATACGTGCGCGCATTTGTGTATGGTTGTACACGCTGGCGCGTGCGCGCGCGCGCGCGTGCATGTGTGTGTGTGTGTGTGTGTGTGTGTGTGATGGGACCTATAAAAATCTGGTGCGGAAGCGTGGTCGATCCCAGGCAGATCAAAGCCAGATCCGGGAACAGGGATCCGTTCCGCCAAATAAGGCAAAAACAGCGGAAGCCATGTTGATGAAACTGGCTGCGAAGATGGCACGTGGCCTTCGGACGACGACTTTGATTTGGGAGCGCATCGGATCAAAGGAATGGATACAGAACATGCTGGACCTTGGCAAGCGTCTGAACTCTTTTTAATGTCCTGATTACAATTGTTGCCGTTGTTGCGCTGTATTTGTCATAGCTGAGGTCTTTGTCCTCGTCGTCGTCGTCGTCATCGTTACCATCATTCGCCATAGGAAACTCAGTTTTATCACCTTTGCTCCTGTCGTCTGCTTTCTTGACCCTTCACTCACTTCCCTTCTCCTCTCCTCATCTCTTTCTTCCTCCACCTCCCCATCTCACCCCTCCCCCCTACACACACACACACACACACACACACACACACACACACACACACACACTCGCACACACCCTCCTCTTCGCATCCTCCATCCTTTTCTTACGCAGACTTGATCCAGAATACCCGGTGATGAAAACAGGCCTTCAGTTATTAAAGTTTCGTCTGATGGACCAACAGACGGGACAAGAGAACTTCAACACACGGAATTGAAAGAAACCAGACATCGGGGACTCCATCGGAAGCGCGTCCTGGGTGCCAGGATGGACGACTTTCTTCATCCACGCGTGTGTTTTGCTTGTGCGCAGTGTTTGTCGTGGGCTCTTTTTCAGTAGACATTGAAATTCTCACCCTTTTCTGGAAACTCTGCGCTGGTAACTCTTGTCTCTCTACTTTTTATCACTAGCTTCGTCTCTGCTGTCATATATAAACATATACATACATAAATAAACAAGTATATAGATGAATGAATAAAGAGATAGATAAATGAATACGTAAATAGATATAAGAAAGAAATCAATAAACGAATGAATAAACAAATGAATATCCTTGTTTTACAGTCGTTCAGAATTTTTCTACCTTTTTGGAAGCATGTTCGTATCTTTGCACCAGACAATTTTTACACACACACACACGCACACACACACACACACACGCACACGCACACACACAAGCGCGCGCGGGAAGTGCGTATACCATCAGTCTGTCTCTCTCTTTCTCTCTCATTGACAGTTTTAAGAACATGCTGTGCTGGCGTTTTGTGTTATTGTTGTAACCTAGCGACTTGGTAGTAGAATGTAAACATTATGCGAAACAAACACTTGCTGTCCTTTTCCCCACGTCTATTTGCTCATATGACCCCTCTCTCTCTCTCTCTCTCTCTCTCTCTCTCTCTCTCTCTCTCGCTCTCGCTCTGCGTACGCAGGCTGATACTCCTGCGGACACTCCCTATAGAGACAGGCAAGGATTAATCCCATCTACCAACAAAGGGAGTGGAGTTTGGGATGCATGTCCGTTTTTTTATCCCGCCATTAAGGCATATTCCAACTTCGGGGACGGTGCATGCTATGTGTAACGTGTCATCCATACAAACGGCCAAACTGGCCTTCTCTTCCGAAAGTTGGTGATGGGGTTTTACGTGTGTGCAAGATGTTATGCGTGCGTTCACATTCGAAACGTCGGTTTATAGTCTCATTCGAAGGACTGTATGGGAATTGGAGTCAGAACCAATGTTAATTCCGAGGGAAAAATCCCCCTGTACCGAAACGACCCAACGGATATTCAAACCCGCAACCCCAGCATTACCAAGATTACGAGACCGGCGCTCTACCACTGAGCTATTTCGGCCCCATATGACCTTTAAAAATAGATGTTTTGTCACAGTTACCTGTTTTCGATTAATTATCTGTCTTACCTTTCCCTAAAATGTGAGTGGTAAATAAAGCAGAATGACATACAGCCTTATTACAATCCCTTAGGTGGGAGGGTGGGGGAAGGGAGGAAGGGAGGTTGAAGGGAGCTCTAAAGGGTCCCTGTGTGTGCTCTTCGGCTGGGCTATAACAAGAGTACAGCTAAAAAAAACTGAATTGAACAAAGTGGCTTGTGAATTCGCTCCCTCTACGCCGTTAAGGTTCAGAAAGGAAATCACGATCACGACGGAGAAAAGAATCATATTTCAAAGTGTCGGATAAACAAGGTTAAGCCAGTTTTTGTTGTAGTTAAGAATGCGTCTGTCATGTTCCGACGAATAACAAACGGTTTACTTTGAACCTTATCTTTTTAGCTTGTTTGTTTATTTTGAGAAGGTGCACTCTTTGAAAACCCCCCACTCAAGTTCAATTAACAATCACATCAAAACATCCACCGTCCTTTTCCAACTTAATTGTGTCCATCACACATGCACCGACATACACACATGCGCGCGCATACATTCACACACGCTTGCACAAAACACACACACACACACACACACACACACACACACACACACACACACACACATGCACGCACGTACGCACGCATACACGCACGTACACACACACACACACACACACGCACACACACACAAACACACACACACACACACACACACACACACACATACACGACGACGCTATCTAGGAATCGAAAGTCTGATCAGCGGGTTGATTTAAAAAGGAAGATCAGACGTCCGCAGGAATCAATCCATGAGATCTTTTTTCCCACATACATTCTTTATTCATCAATCCTCTTATTTATCTAATTACATTTAAATAAGCAGATGTGATGTAATGTACATGGACTAATCCGCAGTCAGTTAAACCTGTCTGATGAATCTGAAAGTGAAACTCGACATTACTCCCATACACATTTACGCCTTCTCCTCTACGGGAAAAAAAGGAACAATGTTAAAGAAACTATTTAAGAAAAAAAAGGGAACTTCCTTCAGCTCTAAACTAATGCCATCATTTCTTCTTAACGATTTAATTAACCCCCTGATGACGTAGGCTATGTGTAATAATCTGACCAGTATAACATCAAGCACAGGAGAAAAAAAATCACACGAACAATAACTAATGACGTTTCCCACTGACATGAGATCAGTCGGATTGCTGCCAATACGTTCGTCTTCGACGGCAGCAATACACATGAGACATAAGTGTAGTGGCAAAATAATTAGTTGGGAGAATACTTTCATAGTTGTCGTAGCCGTCTTTCTTGCTACATATCACAATAATCTTTTCAGTATTCTGTACGCACGACATTTGTTTTCTGTGTGATATTTCAGGAGAGGTTAATATGACGATCCACTGGCCTATGGCAAAACAATTTTCAAAGAAACGATGAAAATAACAATGACAGCAACAACAGCAGCAGCAGCAACAACAACAGTGACGACGACGATGATGAAGATGATGATGATGTTAATGATGATGATGATGAGAATGTGGAGAATGATAATGATGATCATAGTAATAACAGTAATAATAATAATAATGATGATTATAACAACAACAACAACAACAATAGGATGAAGAAGAAGAAAACGTACGAGAAGAAGAACAACAACAGGCACATATTATCATCATCATCATCATCATCATCATCATCATCGTCGTCGTCCTCGTCGTCGTCGTCGTCGTCGTCGTCGTCGTCGCGTCGTCGTCGTCATCATCATCATCATCATCATCATTATTATAATTACTAGACTGAGTAGACATCTTGAATTGAACAAAAAAAGTCTCCAAAGTGTGTAAACAAGATTTTCCGTTCATGATCACATGCATTATCATTGCACAAAGAAGAAATATACTACTACTACTACTACTACTACTACTTTGTTATTGTTATTTATATTGTTATCATTATTGTCATTACTATTATTAACAATAAATCGAGCTTATATAGCGCTCTTCGATGAGAGAAGAAGACTCATCCTCAGAGCGCTTCACAATACAGGAAAAATAAAAGTTTCCATAAACATTGCACAATACTGAGAAAAAGGCATCAAAACAATAGGTCACAAAGCAAGCACTAAAACAGATGAACAAGCCACATCCCCCCCCCACTCTATCCTCCTCCACCTCCCCCCCCCCCCCCCCCCCACCCGCCACCCCACACACACCACACACATGACATTATATGAACAACGCTCGACAAGAATTTGGGAATAGAAGAAAAAAAACCCAGCCCCCATCCCCACCCCACCCCCGCCTCCAATTTCGTGAACACTGCACGGGATACAATATAAAACAGGGGCAGGGGTGGTTGGGTCTGTGGGGTGTGCTCGGCAGCTGGAGGGTGGTGTTTTTCGCCGGTGGGCTCTGCAGTCATGAAATACGGGCTGGTACACCCATGGGGATGCTACTTTAAGGCTGTTATGAGCTGCATCCTGTAGTCTGATTTACCTCTGTTCAGGAGCAGTTATGTCCCTTGATATCTTAATGGAGTGTCCTGCGCGTGCCTGTACCCATCGTCAACACAGCGCAGGCCTCCAAGGGTGGTACAGGACTGCTCTAAAGGCAGGTGAAGACAGTGCTTCTCTGGGTCCTCCCCAGCACCTTCGGGTGTTTCTTTTTCTTCTTTGCCTTAACTAGGCTGACCCTGGAGAAAGGTCCAGTGACGGTGAGGAAAGACCCACTGACCACAGGGAAAGTCCTGTTGACAGTGGGAAAGACTACAACTTTGGATTCTCTCTTGAGGGCACATAAGACCGTATGGCGAAAGCTTGGCTGTGTCTGGAGTGGCACTGTCTTCATCTGTCCGTGGGCAGGGGTGGTTGGGTCTGTGGGGTGTGCTCGGCAGCTGGAGGGTGGTGTTTTTCGCCGGTGGGCTCTGCAGTCATGAAATACGGGCTGGTACACCCATGGGGATGCTACTTTAAGGCTGTTATGAGCTGCATCCTGTAGTCTGATTTACCTCTGTTCAGGAGCAGTTATGTCCCTTGATATCTTAATGGAGTGTCCTGCGCGTGCCTGTACCCATCGTCAACACAGCGCAGGCCTCCAAGGGTGGTACAGGACTGCTCTAAAGGCAGGTGAAGACAGTGCTTCTCTGGGTCCTCCCCAGCACCTTCGGGTGTTTCTTTTTCTTCTTTGCCTTAACTAGGCTGACCCTGGAGAAAGGTCCAGTGACGGTGAGGAAAGACCCACTGACCACAGGGAAAGTCCTGTTGACAGTGGGAAAGACTACAACTTTGGATTCTCTCTTGAGGGCACATAAGACCGTATGGCGAAAGCTTGGCTGTGTCTGGAGTGGCACTGTCTTCATCTGTCCGTGGGCAGGGGTGGTTGGGTCTGTGGGGTGTGCTCGGCAGCTGGAGGGTGGTGTTTTTCGCCGGTGGGCTCTGCAGTCATGAAATACGGGCTGGTACACCCATGGGGATGCTACTTTAAGGCTGTTATGAGCTGCATCCTGTAGTCTGATTTACCTCTGTTCAGGAGCAGTTATGTCCCTTGATATCTTAATGGAGTGTCCTGCGCGTGCCTGTACCCATCGTCAACACAGCGCAGGCCTCCAAGGGTGGTACAGGACTGCTCTAAAGGCAGGTGAAGACAGTGCTTCTCTGGGTCCTCCCCAGCACCTTCGGGTGTTTCTTTTTCTTTTTTCTTCTAAAACATGCAGAAGGGAGCACCCACACCCACCTCGTGTTATTATTATTAATATCATTTATTTTCATCGTCATCATCATATCATCATCATCATCATCATTATGATCATCATCATCATCATCATCATTGTTATTACCTTTATTATTATTGTTATTATTATCATCATTATTATTATTATTTAAGAAGAAGAAGAAGAAATATATTGTATATATTGTCATCATCATCATCGTCGTCGTCATCATCATCATCATCATCATCATCATCATCATCATCATCATCATCATCATCATCATCATCAGGAGAAGAAGAAGCAGAAGACGACATATTGTTTTTGTTACTACTATTATCATCATCCTCGTCGTCGTCGTCGTCATCCTAATCATCATCAGCATGATGATGATGATGATAATGGTGGTGGTGATTAGAATTGTTGTTGTTGCTCTCAGGATTATTATTGTTTTTTCATGTTTTGAGGATATTACAAATTCCCGGACTTTCTGAGCACACCGAATCCTGCAGTCATTTCATCTCCACTTCTTGCCATTTGAACCTGACTCTGTCTTTGAAGTTGGTTTCTCCTTTGTTAATTCCACTGGGGACACACACACACACACACACACACACACACACACACACACACACACACACACACACACACACACACAGAGAGCAATTAATGTTGTTTGGCCTGCAGCTTAAGCTTAGAAGAAGGACACATAAAACTGAATATCAATAATGCCGTCATTAAAGTGATGATGATGATAATGATGAAGACGACGGCGTTGACGACGATGATGATGAGGACGATGATGATGATGACGATTCTGATTGTTGTTGTCATCGTCGTCGCTGTTATTCTTGTTGCTATATTAGTACCTCCTACACCATCACCATTACTTCTACTACTGCTACTACTACTACTACCGCCACGACCACCACAGCTGCTGCTGCCGTCGCTGCCACCACCACCACGACTACTATACTGCTGCTATTGCTACTAGCTAACTACTACTACTTCTACTACTACTGTTACTACTACTACTACTACTGCTACTGCTACTACTACTACTACTACTACTACTACTAGTATTGTAGATTATTTTGTCATGACACCTCTGATATGGTCCCCTGCATTCGGATGGTCCGTTAAGAGAATGAACGGAAATGAAAGCGAAATGTCCATGCTAATGATTGTGGTCTCAACCTTTACATGAATTTATCTTTTAATCGAGAAGAGATATTGTTTTATGCATTTAATTCTATCCAAACTTGCTCCTCACTTGGTAATAATGTTGGTATTTTTCTTTGCATGATTATCTTAATCAAGAAGAGATATGGGACTTATTTTAATCAACTAGTTTAATTTTATTCAGCCTTGCTTCCAAAACGGATTGAAACATGTTCAAAACGCCCTTTATTTTTTATTTTTTTTAATCAATGAATCAGATTTAAATTAACCTATCTAAAATGATTGGATCGCGCTTGAATGACCCTCTCTTCATTCTTCGTTGGAAACTGTGTATATATTCATTACTTTGTTATATTCACATATTGTTTACCTTAACTTATATGGTTTTACTCATTTTTTTGTTGATTTACATCTGCATTAAAACGTCCTTCACAGTATTCTAAGAAGCAAAAACAGATGACGATTTTTGGAATCAAAGAGATGGGTATCATGGTGGATTTATAGATTCAAAAATCTATAGGATTACTATTTTTTTCTTACAAAAATAGTAACAGTCCTTATGAACATGATCATAGTAGCTGTTTTCACGTGGTAACGTTCTCTCTTTTTGTTTTCTCTTCCAGGTTTACCGCATTCTTGTTTCAGAGCCGGATTTTGTATGGTTATATAGTTATATCAGTTCCACAAATACTGTTTTCTTTTCACATGACACTGTGCATAATTACTGGATGATAATCACTGCTTTCTTTCTTTTGACCAAGTAGCCTGATGTTTTAACAGCAACAACAACAGTAGTGACAGGTATGGTTCGTTCTGAGGACATGTTTAACATGTTCATCACGCACATAATTAATCATTTCATCAGAAAAGGAAAAGGTCTACCATTTCCATGGCGGAGATGACTATTTTTGTTAGGTAGTTTTTTTTTGTTTTTTTTTTGTTTGTTTAGAAAAAAAGCCATTATCATCCCTTGGGGCTGGTTATCGCCCCTAGACGTCCGGAATCAGTTTTCGACAAGGGAAATGGGTTTATTTGAACTGACACGTTCAACAGGAAGCACGAAGAGGAAGAGAGTCGTAATTAAAACTCAGCGTGTAGTCAGGGGGCTGCACGTGCAAGCCATGCTTGTGTCTGGTCCATTTCACTTTGGTAAGAGATGATGGAACAAATGATTTTTTAAAAGTCTTATGAACAGTGAAACGTTAGAAGAATCAGTTCTGGTCCACAGCTGCTCAGAGTCCAGTGAAACTCTTTGATTTGAAATCTGACTCTGAAGCTGCAATCATTAAAAAAAATCAATTTTATTCGAACGTTGAAAGTCATACAATTTATCCAAAAACAGAATAATGAAATGATTTCTGTGATGGTGACAGTGATGATAAGAAATATGTTGATGATGAAAATGATAGTCATATCATCGTAAGGATGAAAACGATGATGGTGATAAAGATTATGATGTTGATGATGATGATGATGATGACGATGATGATGACCACACTATATGGCATCATTGACGTCATTACAGTTGACTTGATCTGTTCCAGCACATCGAATCTTGCAATCATTTCATCTCTCATTTCTCTAAACTTGAACCGCATTCAGTCTTTGATGTTCATTCCTTTGTTTACCGATTTTATGAGAGAGAGAGAGAGAGAGAGAGAGAGAGAGAGAGAGAGAGAGAGAGAGAGAGAGAGAGAGAGAGATGCCTGCATTTCAAGCGTAAAAACAAGACGTACAGAACAAAACAAATGATAATTCTGTCATCAAACTGAATCATGATGACATTATCATCGTGATCATCACGATCATGATCATGATCATCATCAGGATTATCATTATCATTACCGTTGTTATTGTTGCTGTTGCTGTTGTTGTTTTCTTTGTTGTAGCAGCCGAATTATCATCTTTTGCAGTCATCTGGACCTTAGAGAAAATGAAATTAAATGGTCTTGTTAAATATGCTGTATCCATCGCTTTAAATGACCTGGTATTTTTTTTCTAAAGAAGAGAGAATGAGATATATGAATCACAATAGTTATTCTTTCATTTAAAACAACCAGGCCGATTACCTGAATGACTGAAGCAGGTCTGAATAGCTACGTATTTGTCAAACTGTTACTTTGTTTTTAACTATCAAGTGATTTATTTCATTGCTATGCCTTTCGTTTGTTTACGTCTACTCATTTCTTACTTGCTTCTGAACAAACAAACAAACAAAAAATGAAACAAAAAACGTCCTTCCCAGCACTGTATCCTATTAACAAAGAAAGCGTGTTATCAGACAGAGGGATATGTGTGAAGTTTCCTATATTCAAGAGTCATACCTACCGCCATCCCGGCCAAAATTAGTATAACTTTTATAAACTTGGTAACAGTTACTGGTTTTTAAATGAGACTGTCAGGTGTTTTGCTACACTTTCATAGTTTTCTTTGTTTCCGAGGATTATTTTATGTATATAGCGTTTATTGCCATGAAGGCACCATGATATTATATAATATATATATATATATATATATATATATAAAAGTAACCACTCGTTCTATTTTTGTGCGAGACCACTCAAACATTTTCAGAGCAAAGCGAGGTGCAAGGTTGATTGCAGGAACTGTCAAAAATTACTGTTCCCACTTCACATGATGTTCTATGTCGTAAGGTTGCGGGAACTGTCAAAAATTACTGTTCCCACTTCACATGATGTTCTATGTCATAAGGTTGCGGGAACTGTCAAAATTACTGTTCCCACTACGCATGATGTTATATGTCGTAAGGTTTACAGGTTTGTTTGTTTGTTTTTTTTTTTTACTTGCTGCTTTGTGCTTTAATGCGAAAAGACTCAGAGACTTTTACCTTTATGACATCGTATTTGCTGTTTATGTCAAGCACACCTTAATGATGAGCTGTTGGTGACCCCCTTTTTCATTTTGCACAGAACGTAGGGGTAAGTATCACCTTTTAGAGCTAACGATCGCTCATGAAATGTTCGAATGAAGTTTTTAAGAGAGGAAATGAATTTGTTTGAACTGAAACGTTATTTTCTCACTCGAAGAGTGTTGCGATTCAAACTCAGCGTGTGGTCGGGAAGGGAAGGTGTGTGTGTGTGTGGGAGGGGGGGGGGAGGTGGGGGGAGGCTGCACGTGCAAACCGTACATCACTGTCTGCATGTGTCGTTGATTCGTCTTGCTTTGATAATGAAAGACGGAATGAACTCATTTGAAAGAAGAAGAAGAGGCAGAAGAAGAAGAAGAAGGAGGAGGAGGCGGAGAAGAAGAAGAAGAAGTGGTATGAAGAACAATGAAATGTGGAAACAAGCAGCTAAGCTTCACAGCTGCTCAAAGTCGAGTCAAATTCTTTAATTTGAAATCTTACTCTGAAGTGCTTGCATTTTTACGTCTAAGTTTATCTGAATGTGGGAAGTCATTTATATTATCCAAATGCAAACAAACACAAGTACAAAAATGAATGAATACGTAAATAAATAAATAAACATAAATAAATGCATGAATAGATAGATAAGCACATAAATAGATAAATAAATAAAAATAAATGAATAGATAAATAAATAAATAAATAAGAGATGTATTCGAATAATGACGATAACAATGATGATGATGGTGCTGCTGCTGCTGTTGCTAATGGAGATGACCACCATTATTCAACTTATTAGATGTCGTCACAGTTGACATTATCCGCAGTCATTTCATCTCTCACATCCCTCAGTTTCAACCCCATTCCGTCTTCAAAGTTAGTATTTCCATTTCTTTATTTCATTTGCAGGGAGAGAGAGAGGAGAGAGAGAGAGAGAGAGAGAGAGAGAGAGAGAGAGAGGAGAGAGAGAGAGAGTGACACACCACACACACACACACACACACACACACACACACGCACGCACGCACGCACGCACGCACGCGCGCGCGCGCGCGCGCACACACAGAGTCATCCTTACCAAATCTGGACCTAAAGCATAGAAACAATATAAACAACACAAAGAACTAATAATGCGACATCAAAGTGATGATGATGAATTATAGTTATTACTATCATTGTCATCGCTGTTTTTTCTTGTTGTGGTTGCTGCTCTGTTGACAGACATGAAATGGGCTCTCTGCAATCAGCTGCTATAAACAACGTGAAATAAAATGTTCTTGTTGATTATGTTGTTGTCAACGTTGAAATGATTTCTTTGAAGAAGAGGCGTTAGAGATATTCTGTGAATTTATTCATTCCTCCGTTGTTTTTTGTTGTTTTTTTTTTTAACAAACCAAGCTAGTTATCTCACTGACTGTAACAGATTTGATAAGCGATTCATTTACTTCATCCATCAGTGCGTCTATCTGCTATATGTTTTTTATGTTTCTGTTCGTTTATTCATTCTTAAATTTTCTTTTATTTGCTTAAAAAAACAACAACAAAGACAAAACAAAAACAAACAATACACACACACACACACACACACACACACACACACACACACGCACGCACGCACACGCACGGACGCACCCACGCACGCACGCACGCCATGTTCTTAACAATACTCTACCCTATCATGAAAAAAAGAAAGAAAAAGAAATATGTGCGGTAGATTTTAGACTAAAAGACCATGAGTACCGTTGTCCTCACAAAAATGGTAACATTCATCATAAACATGGTAAATGGTCAGTGTTTTCACGTGAGAATGTGAATTATTTTGCTGCACACTAGCCGATTTCTTGTTTCTGGACCCTAATTTTGTGTCGTTAATGATAACTGCCATGTAGGCATAATCATATATATGAAAAAATAAATAAATTCATCTATTCTTGCACAGTGACACGGAACCATCGCTCAGAGCATAAAGATGGTGCTGGGCTGATTACTTAAACTTTCATAATGACCGTACTCACTTTTCATGTTCTCATGTTGTCATAAGGCTTATGATTATTGCTTTCTCTCTTTTGACTTATTGTCCTGTGCTAAATCGGCAAAACAAGAAGCAGCATACAGCTCTCACACCATATTTAGTCACATACACGATTAATAATTCCCCCCCCCCCCCAATAAAAAAAACAACACACACACACACACACACACACACACACACACACACACACACACACAAAAATAATAATAATAAAAAAAAAAAACAAGAAGAAGAAGAAAAAAAAAAAGCGCAAAAAAAG
>CM065728.1:25995642-25998142 GCA_033310375.1 Conus canariensis
TGGGTTTAATCTCCGTTCTCGTCGCCCAGCAGTACGGCCATGCTTAACTCCAGCCCATAGGGCAGCACGCCGCGCCTTCTGCGCACGTCACGTGAGGTGGACACGTCAGCAATAGTCCCAGGTCCTGTTCAGTGATGAATCACGCTTCACCCTTCACCACAACGACGGCCGACTGAGGGTCTGGAGGCGCCCAGGGCAACGCTTTACTGACACCACTGTCCAAGAAAAGGTGGCCTTTGGTGGAGGTTCTGTAATGGTCTGGGGGGCCTTCAGCCTTCACCACAGAACACCCTTGTATCATGTACAGGGTAACCTGACTGGCATCCGATACCGGGATGAGATCCTTCGACCGCTGGCTGTGCCTACACTGCAGCAGATGGGACTGAGGGCTGTCTACCAGGATGACAATGCTCGCCCCCACAGGGCAAGGGTGGTCAACGACTTCCTGCAGCAGTCTGGAGTCAACAGAATGGAGTGGCCAGCATGCAGTCCCGATCTCAACCCGATTGAGAACCTCTGGGATGAGCTGGATCGCAAAGTGAGGAGCCACCCCCCTCCCAGGGATGCTCAACACCTCTACCAGATGCTGCAGGCTGAGTGGCAGGCGCTTCCACAGAGGATCTTCACCAACCTGGTCAACTCGATGAGGACTCGCTGCGTCAAGTGCCAGAACAGCCATGGTGGTTACACGCATTACTGAGCTTTTGGGAGCATCAGTATGCCCTGTCTTGTGATTTCAATGACTTTGGGAAATCAAATTTGGATACGTACCCACTTTAATCAAATGTACACACCAAACGATTGATCGAGACTGAAGGCAATTGTGTATCGTTATCACTAAAGAATGGAATTAAATGTTGGCCAAACTTCAACGCATTGACTTTCTTATTTTGACAGTTATGAATGTTTGTGAAAGTGATCCTTAACTTTTTGTGTGTAGCTTATGTTGAATCGGCGAGCAACGGAGAGTAATCAGCCCGAAATGCATATCAATCAACGCCCCAAAAGTTGAATCAACAGAAAGCGTGCTGTTTAAATAAGTAGTTCACGTTTGCAGACCAACATGAAACGAGCTGAAATCAACAAGAAATACCTTCAAATCGGCTGAAAGTACTTATAAGTGAACAGAAAAGCTGTGTGAATCAATAGAAAGTTCGAATCAAGAAGAACAGCGCTGACATTTACAGAAAACGTGTGTTAATCAGTATGAAATAGGTTGGAATCAAAAGAAAAGGCGTTACAAATCAGAGAAAACGTATGTGAATATATTAGTAGGAAATACTTTCGAATCAACCGAAAACACGCCTGCATCAACAGAAAACGTGCCAGTTTGGCACAAAACGTGCGTGAATCAGTCATCAGCGCCTTGGAATTAACAGAAAAGAAAAGTGAACCAATGCCTGTAACACCTTTGAATCAAACGAATTAGCGTTGGGATGAAGGAAAACACGTGCGAATTCGTAGAAAAGGCAATAGGAATCAATAGGACAGGCGTTAGAATGAACAGGAAACGTGTCTGAATCAATTGGAGATACGTTTGAATCAATAGGAGATACGTTTGAATCAATAGGAGATACCTTTGAATCAATAGGAGATACGTTTGAATCAATAGGAAACACGTTTGAATCAATAGGAAACACGTTTGAATCAATAGGAGATACGTTTGAATCAATAGGAAATACCTTTGAATCAATAGGAAATACGTTTGAATCAATAGGAAACACGTTTGAATCAATAGGAAACACGTTTGAATCAATAGGAGATACGTTTGAATCAATAGGAAATACCTTTGAATCAATAGGAAATACGTTTGAATCAATAGGAAACACGTTTGAATCAATAGGAAACACGTTTGAATCAATAGGAAATACGTTTGAATCAATAGGAAATACCTTTGAATCAATAGGAAACACGTTTGAATCAATAGGAAACACGTTTGAATCAATAGGAAACACGTTTGAATCAATAGGAGATACGTTTGAATCAATAGGAAACACGTTTGAATCAACAGGAAACACGTTTGAATCAATAGGAAACACGTTTGAATCAATAGGAAACACGTTTGAATCAATAGGAAACACGTTTGAATCAATAGGAGATACGTTTGAATCAATAGGAAACACGTTTGAATCAATAGGAAATACGTTTGAATCAATAGGAAATACGTTTGAATCAATAGGAAACACGTTTGAATCAATAGGAGATACGTTGGAATCAATAGGAAACACGTTTGAATCAATAGGAAATACGTTTGAATCAATAGGAAACACGTTTGAATCAATAGGAAACACGTTTGAATCAATAGGAAATACGTTTGAATCAATAGGAAACACGTTTGAATCAATAGGAAACACGTTTGAATCAATAGGAAACACGTTTGAATCAATAGGAAACACGTTTGAATCAATAGGAGATACGTTTGAATCAATAGGAAATACGTTTGAATCAATAGGAGATACGTTTGAATCAATAGGAGATACGTTTGAATCAATAGGAAATA
>CM065728.1:26005642-26008142 GCA_033310375.1 Conus canariensis
TTCAAAATCAAGCATAAAAAAGAGCTCATACCTACAAACACAACTTTAATAAAAGTCGGTGAAAAGCTAAAATTTTTGGCATTGTTGTTAAGAATAAACTTACTGAATGTTGGTGAAGATTCATGGTGCGGATCCGGATTAAAGGACAGGTCTGGGATCCGTCAACGTTGACGGAGGCATGCGCTCTCCCAAGTTTACCCTGTAGTTTTTTTTCTGTTTTGGATGAACAATTTTGTTTGATTTTCCTGTAGACATCCTCGGAGTCAAACGCGTTGTTTCTATTATATGTTTTCGTTGCATTCTGTGGAAGGTCCAGTAACCCAACGGTTTTTTTTTTTCTAGCTCACGTCTCCAGTTACTCCCCTTTCAACCTTGCGAACTGCGGATGGTGGCGCTGCGACCGGACGACGTTGGGCCTGAATGTGCTTGAATGAGCGGGTGTAATACGCCAGAACCTCTTGGCGCAGTGAACGCTTCCGCTTAATCGCCTTCAAACGTGAGTTTTCCCTCCGTCATGTTTTCTTTACGTCAAGAATCAAAGAGAATTTAATCTGAGAGCATCTTAACGGTTTATGCAAGTGCCAAATAAAGACGTAACAAGTTTGGCATGAATGTTTCACAGACGGGCTCATTTTCCTTTTTTCTGTTTGTTCGTTTGTTCTTTTTGTTTTTGTTTCTTTTCAAAGAGGAGTTATCTTGTGCGGATTTGGACAGGGCTCTGCAATTCAAAGACCCTATTAGATAACCTGTCTTAGTCCTGATTTGGCACAGTGTGATTAATAGCGTGCTGCATCAGACTGAGTGACTTGGGAATAACGCCTCAGCAGGGAATAACTGGAAGAGAGGGGATTGAGGTCACGACAGATGACACAAAAACAAGTAAACAAACCAACAAAACAAATCGAGAGAAGAAGAAGAAGAAGAAGAAGAAGGAAAAGACGACGAAGAGCTTGTGAAGAAGAAGAGCAGGAGGACGGATAAAGACCGAGGCAAAAGGGTTTGGGAGCAGAGGAGGAGGGTCTATGTCAATGTCTTCATATGATGGCCGACAGCAACATGGCTTTGATGTGACCTTCTTTGAGCGTTAGAGCGAGGAGCTCAGAGCCGTGCTGCCCCGATTAAACTTTCAAGCCAATAAACAAACATCAAATCTCTCGGTGATGATGCTAATGCTGCTGCTGCTGCTGTCGCTGCTGTTGCTGATAATGATTGCGAAGGCTACAACAACGACGACGACGACAACAATGATGATAAAAACAACAACAACAACGCTAATGAAGATGATGACATAATATTAAAGGATGGTGGCAATATATGCATTAATAACACTGGACATCATCATCATCATCATCTTCATCATCATCATCAGCAGCAGCAGCAGCAGCATCATCACTACTACTACCACTACTTTTACTACTACTACACCAAATACTGATAATGGTGATAACCATGTGCAACGCGATAAAAACTAACAAGAACATTTAACATGATAATAATAATAATAATAATAATAATAATGAGAATAAGAAGACGAAGAAGAAGAAGGAGGTGGTGGAGGAGAAGGAGGTAGAGAAAGAAGAAGAAGAAAAAGAAGAAGAAGAAGAAGAAGAAGTAAACACATTATTCTGCCATTATTGTCACAGCAATGGTACGATAATTGTGGCGCATTTCTGTCGCGCTTTCTGACACCCGAAAGCACATTACAATGTCAGTCCAATTCATGCTCACACATCTGCACTCGAACAACCTGCACCCTGGTTTGCGCGCCTCCTGTTCTCTGGGCAGTCCATTTCAACCCTTTAGGAGCGTGACTGCTGGCACATTCTTGAAGTTGGTTTGTTTTGGCACAAGAAAACAGGCATCGAGTATACAGTGACTAATTCATACGCTTATTTTGTTGTCTTTCAAGACTGGCCTCTCAGTTTGAGGTGGGAAACTAGAGTGAGAGTTATGTTGTGTATATTTTTCTTTTCAGTGGGAGAAAGCGAAGAACACCGAGCTTAATAGACATACGATTGAGTCAAAGACAGTGATGGTTGTACTTTGTTTGTTTGTTTTGTGTCTCTCAGCTTGTTTGCCCTCCTGATAAAGAGAGAGAGAGAGAGAGAGAGAGAGAGAGAGAGAGAGAGAGAGAGAGAACGAGCTCCACGTTGCAGTTGTTGGCGCTGTGTGTGTGTGTGTGTGTGTGTGTGTGTGTGTGTGTGTGTGTGTGTGTGTGCGCGCGCGCGTGCGCATGCGTGCGTGCATGCGTACGTGTGTTTGTGTGTGTGTGTCTGTCTGTCTGCCCCCCCCCCCCACCCGCCTCTCTCTCTCTCTGTGTCTGTGGAGTGTGTGTGTGTGTGTCCATGCGTGCGTACATGCGTGTATGTGTGCGCGTGTGCATGTGTTTGTGCGCGTGGTGTGTGTGTGTGTGTGTGTGTGTGTGTGTGTGTGTGTGTGTGTGTGTGTGTGTGTGTTTAAAACTGACACATGAAATAATCAGAGTCCAAACTGTACACAG
>CM065728.1:26010642-26023142 GCA_033310375.1 Conus canariensis
GAATGACAAATCAAGAAGAGTGTTTGTACTAACAGAACGACGTAGTTTTGTCCACCTCAAGGTTTTGTAAGAATCCAGGAATCGGCAATTAAACAGAGTGATTTGTGCTCACAGCTCGACCTAGTCTTATCCGTTTTAAGCTTTTCTTGAAATCTGGGAGTGAAGAATTTAAAAGAGTGGTGTGTGCTCACAGAGTGATCTAGTTTTGACCACTTCACGTTTTTTCTTTTCTTTCTTTTTTTTTTTTTTGTTGAGAATCCAGGAATGAGAAAATAAACGGGTGGCTTGTGCTCACAGTACGACCTAGTTTGATCCAATTAAAGATTTTCTTCACAGCTGTGAATGATAAATCAAACAGAGTGGTTGTGATAGTGGTATCTGCTTTAAGGATCTGTTTTCAATCTGGAAGGGACGAATTCAAAAGAACATTTTGTGTTCATTAAATTTAACAGGGTGGCTTGTGCTCAGAGAACAACCCGATTTCATCTGCATTAAGACTCTGTTCTTGATTTGGGAGGGATACATTTAACGTAACGGTCTGCGCTCAAATCACTTCCTAGCTTTACCTGAACAGGGATTTTTAAACATCTTAGTGTGATGAATTAAACGGAAGGGTTGGCACCTACACTACGACCCACTTTTTATCTGATTTTAAAATTTCTTTCAATTCGGGAAAGATGAATTAAACTGAATGGTTTGCACTCGTAGTACGACATAGTTTGATCTGATTTAAGGATGCCAATAGTTTGGTAATTATGTTTGAATGGAATACGCTCGGAAATCTTTAAGTGAGGTAATTTGTGTTTAGAGCTCGCGTTTAGCGAGAGTGACCCCACCGTTTTGACTGGACGGATGCCGCTGCCAGCTGGGCACGCCCAAAGCGATTCTGTCTCATTAGTCGGCTTAACAGTCCAGACTGGGGCTCTTGTAATGCACACAGTCAATATCGCCGATCGTTATCTTGGCGTGGGTTTCAAATCAAATATTCGACTTTCTAGATCTAGTCTGACTCAGAAACTTGGAAAAGGTAGCTCTATTTGCAATGGCGATTCAGGCGGTATCTTCCACTGATTTTCGTCCTACAAGAAGTTCATTGATATAAATGGTTTGTAGATACCTCTACTCTAGTTAGCTGCTTTCATCAGGACACGACTTTTTCTCTGTGAGGTAAAAGCTCTGAAAAACCCTGTAAAATCGGGCTGGAGTGTAACAGAACCGAAACTGAAACCGAAACTATGGGAACAGGTCACATTCATTCAATCATAGTCCGTGCTTTGCTCAGCGAAAGCACAGGATGGGCTCCGCTTCCTTCTGGCTCAAAGCCCGGAGGCAGTCCAGAAGCACCATGATATCCGGGCACTCTTCGCGGTCCACCAGACGTATCACGTGATTGCGCACGGACCGGAAGTCGTGCAGACCCAGCCTGGTTATGGTGACCACGTCCGGCGGAAGGGGGAAGACGCCATGTTTCTGGATCAGCTGCTGGCACAGTCTGCCGTGCTTGTGCACGCTGCACACAGACATTGGGGGTGGTTTCTATTTGTTTGTTTATCGATGCATTCCTTTGCTTATTCATTCCCTTATTCGTTCATTCAATCATCGTTTCTATTCTTTCATTTAATCATAGTTTATATTCGCACATCTGTTCACTCTCTGATTCTTCTTTTTCTTTCTTTTTTTTCTTAATCAGTTCATGCGTTTATTCCTTTATTCAGTTCATCAAACAAGCAGTGTGACTCTCTGCTCCCTTGATGACATAAATGCACGCACATCACTCCAAAAGGGTCACTGCTTACTGTTCCCTGCCTCTTTGTAGACATCTTTCCTATTCTGTTCTTTCTTGTAATGGTCCTTTATTTTCCATTCTTATTTCCTTACTCTGATGGACAATCTGATGATTTGATCATGCAAGTCATGGGTTCAGGTCGCTCTCGCTCTCTCTTTCTTCCGCTAAAATAGTGGCGATAATTTCGTGTCGTGCATCAATCCATATAACATTAGAGATTCAAGTCTGATAGCTTAATCGCCGTGGAAGTCGTCTAGGGCACAGCATTATGGAATGCGAAGCCATATCTCTCCTACCGTCGTCGACATACTATTGATAATGATTTTTAAAATTGATGAAAGAATTCACGCTGTCATCAACCACGACACATGAATTCGCGGCCTGACTTTGAGATGAGAAGGGACAACTCGTTCATCGACATCTTAGATGTTGAACCATCTGTGGTCATTTTCTTACACATCGTTTCTCTGACGTGTGGGAAGAACTTCCTGGCCTGGGAAAAAAAAAGGCCACATGCGAAGAATTGAGTACGTTTTCTCTCTCTCTCTCTCCCCTCTCTCTCTTCTCTCTCTCTCTCTCTTGCATATCAGCATGCCTGCTTGCACTTCTTTTGTGTATTTGAGCATATAAGATGTGGAACCGTAAAGGAAAAAAAGGTTTAAAAGGCAGACTTGATATGAAGCTTCCTGCATGTAGATGATACGTGTGACGTGGATGGAGAAATCGAGGCTGTGAGACAGAGAGAATTATTACATAAAAATTTTTCTCACGCCTTTTGATTTTCTTTCATTGATTCGTTCGTTCGTTCATTCATTCATCCATTTATTTATTTATCTATTGTCTTTTCTTCCTTTTTTATGTATTTGATGTACTTATATGTGAAACTTTCTTTTTGGAAGAAAAAAAACCCTGTTGGGGTGGAGGGAGAAAAAAATAAAAACAAAACACAAACACAACCTGCTTTCCGTACACACCTTGAAAGATCCAAATAGAGCCGTCAAACTTGCTGTCCAATTCAACCTACTCTCGTTTCGGTAGTGTCAATATTCTGTAGGAAGGCAAACTCTTTGGGAAATCTGACCTGCAGAAGGTTCTCAGAGAAGAGGCACCCCACCCTACCCCCAACCTCCGCCACCCGTGTCACCCCTTCGCTCCTCTGCTCCCCCTTCCCACATGCAAATATTTCGGCCCTTAACCCCTTACCCTCTGAGAAGGCAAGCCGTATCCAGGTCATGGCTCCTGGGTGACCCTCTACTGTTTCTTTATAAATCTATTCATTTATTTGTTTATTCATTTACCTTATTATTTATCTATCTACTTATTAAATCATGTATGTATGTATGTATGTATGTATGTAAGTAAATGTGTATGCATGTCTGTATGCATGTATGCATGTACGCATGTGTGTGTATGTAGGTATGTATGAATGTATGTATGTATGCATGCATGCATGTATGTATGTAGTGTATGTATGTATGTATATGTATGTATGTATATGTATGTATGTATGTATGTATGTATGTTTGTATGTATGTATGTATGTATGTATGTATGTATGTATGTATGTATGTATGTATGTATGCATTCCTTTATAATTCATTTATCTATTCATTTCTTTATTTGATTTTTTTAATTATTATTTTGTGGGGCGATGACTGGATTTGAACCTACGCCTCCAGAACGGTTAGTTGCCACACAACCAACGCGCCATGTGACGGATATCTTAGCTAGTGCCATTCTGCTACTGATCGTCTTCAGAAGGTGCGTTGTTCTGTGCATTTTCACGTCTGCTACCTGTGATGTCTGAAGCAGGCACACTGGTCGAAACTCCACTTGCTGTATCATACTGTGTGATTAATTAACGGTTTACTTGGTAATTCGTCCATGTGAGTTTCCTTACAATAACACAATATGTATGCATTAACACACAAAAAACTCGCTCTATATACTCACTCAAGAGTTTTGGGGAAATGGAGTCTGAACCACCGTTAATTCCGAGGGAAATACCATGTATGTACCAAAACCTCCCGGCGGAGATTCGAACCCACAACCCCAGCATCGCTAGGAGCTATTTCGGCCCCTAATCTAGCTGGAATTCTTGTCGTCTCTTCTACCTTTTTTTTTTGGGGGGGGGGGGGGGGGGAGGCACTGGTTCTCTTCTTCCACCAAATCTGAAACTGTTTCATGACATCATAGGGACATGTGCTCCAAGTTCCTTCTTTCTTACCATCCCCACCCCCAATCCCCTTCTGCTCCAACCAGTATGTCAAGGACTTTGGCTTAAAATCCCCCCCCCCCGCAAGAATTTACTGAAGTTGGAAAACAGCTGGAGCCGTAAACGTTTGAATGCAACACTAAAAAACAAAACAAAGGGGAAGTACTCACTGGAACGCAAAGTTGTGTCGGAGGTAGGTGATGACGTCTTGGTAGCGGCGCAGCAGGCGAGCTTCGCGCGTCGTGTCTCGTTTCCCTGTCTTGAGGTCCCTGCAGTCCCAGCGAATCTTCTGAGGGAGATTCAGCACCGTGAACCTGCCAGTGAGGGATGATGTAACAACTGGAGGGAGAATTCAAACAAGCAAAAAACAAACACAAACTCAAAGCCAGAGAAGCAAACGCGTAGAAGGAAGGAGTTACGTGATAGAACTAACAGGTTTCGACCGTCGGGGCTTGTATTACAAGACAAGATCAACAGAATTGACCAGAACAAACAAACAAATTACCCCCCCCCCCTCCCCCCCAAAAAAAAAAAAAAAACAAAAAAACCCAACAACAACAACAGCAAACAAATCCAAAACGAACCCCCCCCCCCCCCCCCCCCCCCGAAAAAAACAACAACAACCAACCGAACATCCACCCAAAACAACAACAGCAACAATGACAACAACAACAGCAACAAGACTTGTTGTTAAGATCCAGTTTTATTTCCTTTTATTGCAATTACTTTCTTTGGATGTTATGCATTTATTAATACAATTTTCTCATTTTTTGTCAACTTTAAAATTGTGATCCATATTTTTACACACACACACACACACACACACACACACACACACACACACACACACACCGTATGCATACCCATAAAAGCGATGGCGCTTCTCATTGCTGTCAGTCCAAGTCTTCTCACTGTCGCTGCCCTCTTTCTCTGTGTTGAACGATGACGGGATTTCTTTGAACACCTGCAGGATACATCAATGTACATGGCACTAGGAATCATAACTGATGATACACCGGCTGCCACGGCGAAGTGATTAACGTAGCGGATGCCAGGCTAGGATGCTGTGGGGTTGATTCCAATCAAAGCCATTCATTTGTGGGTTTTTCTGCCCAAATAGGCTCCTACTCCGAGTTAGATTTGCAATGGGAAGACTGGGACAACAACGTCGGTTTCTGTATATCTCGGGCCTGGTTAACACCGAGATTTAGAATGAAAGTAACTGTAGAATACAGCCCTGTCATACTTTGGTAACTGGTAATGTTGCTTATAGCCCAGAAAAAGAGCCATATCAGGGCTGTAACCGGACTGTCTAGACTGTCATGCAGTCTCAAACCAGAATGGAAACCAGTCGCATCCTCCTCCTCCTCCTCCTCCTCCTCCTCTCCTCATCATCATCATCATCATCATCATCATCATAACATCCTGCACGCACGTAAAATCTCATCACTAACTATCGGAAGAGAAGGCCAGTTTCGCGCCTGACTCAAGGACATTGGGCCGTGGAGATCACTGTCTGTCTAAGCGTCTGCAACGAGAACTCCATGAACGATTGTCAAAGGACTATTACTAGTATTGGAATAGAATGGAATAGTTTAAAAACCAAGAGAGAACCAACCCTCATGGCGAAGAGTTAAGTGCCGCGAACTCCCAGCATAAATGTCATGGGTTCGATTCTGACCACAGTCAATTATTTGCAGGATTACCAGAGAGTGGAGTTTGCTCAGTTCCGGGGACCGGAACCAAACAGTCAAGTTTCATCTACTTAATGGATGCGTGTCTGTGAGTGTTGCTAGAATTGTTATACTTACACTACAGGTGTCTGCATCCCTCGGGTCTGACTAACGTCGGGATGTGTTACCAAAGCAAGCGTAGACCACAGTCCTGCCATGCAGTTTCAGACCACAATGGATATCCGTAATCCCCCCCCCCCCCCCTTCCTCCTCGATCTGCTAAATACCATTTTCTCAAATTCTGTGTCCCTTTTTGCCCTGCTCTCATTGTGAGTCAAGTTTCGATTTTCTCTCCACGTCTATGCCCTTGGTGAGGTTCTATCGGCGTCACCGGTATTGGCAAATTCATGGGAACTGTCGCTGGACTGACGGAGGGAGCGCTCACTCACGCCGGCTCCGTGACTAAGCAACTATTGTCGTCAGTCGGGGAAGGGGGGAGAGGGGGTTAGCAGATGGTGTCCTGCGGATGCTGGATCAGCAACAAGAACACACCACTGAACACCATCGCTGTGACTCTGCAGTAGCGCAGAGCCTCCTCCGGTGGGGTGCCTCATGGCAACTTGATATACACTGCTAGCTGTGGACTGAATGTGCCAGGGTTGTGGTGGCACAAGGTAGACTGTCACTGTGAACAGGGAGTCTGAATGAGCGGCTCGGGTATGATGCCACTGAGTTGACGAGGAAGACGGAAGAAAATAAAATAAAGGAAGAAATATGGACGGGGAGCGCGCGCGCGCGCGCGCGGTGTGTGTGTGTGTGTGTGTGTGGGTGTGTGTGACAAGAAAAAACAGCACCAACAATAACAGCAACACCGACACCACCACCACCATCAGCTCCACCGCACACACACACACACACACACACACACACACACACACACACACACACACACACACACCACACACATTCATCCAGCACTATGCAGGCTACAGCCAATCGTACGACTTGCCAGTTAAACCGACCAACCAAAGCGACAAACAAACAAAGGTTTCTTCATCGCAGGATGGGAAGCTTGCCCCACCACTCACCTCCCGGATGATGCGATTCTCCAGCTGATAGGCCACCTCGCCCAGAAGAGTGGACGGGGCTTCCAGGGTCGACTTCCTGGACACCCCAGCCCGCTGGACGCCCTTGTTCAGGATGGAATCCGGGCGTCGCGCGCGCAAAGAACCCGTCACAGAGTCGCCTCTCCTGCTCCTTGACGAGGCAGTGGTCTTGGAGGTGAGACTGGAGGAACTGTGTCTGGATGACTGTCGTGGCCTGGCGTTGAAGTTGAGGTCTGCCTGGGCGCGGCTTCTGCTGCGGTTCTTCTTGCTTTCTGGGGGAATAGATCATATCGGCTTAGTAGAGGGATCGAGATAAAGAACTTCGCCGCGTCGTTGTCTGGCTCGAAATACGTTGCTGGAGTCTAGTAATGAGTGAAGAGAAGTGAGCCTCAGAGTGGAATGACTGCACGCGGGAAGTGAACAGAGAGAGAGAGAGAGAGAGAGAGAGAGAGAAGAGAGAGAGAGAGAGAGAGAGAGAGAGATTACTTGGTCGCCAAAAAATGGAACAAACTAATGACAGAACAGACACAAGGTAGTCTCAGTCGATAATGGAATTCCACAGCGCCATCTTCAGCAACTCCATACTCATCGATTCATATAAACATAAATACAAGAAAAATCCTACCTGCCGGCAGCTCAGTCTCCTGATTCATACAGGTATGGTCTGTTTTTTAATTAATTTCTATAATTCCTCAGTTTGTTTGTTATTTTCCCCACACAACTGCACAAACAAAACGGGTATGTTCACAGTGATGGGAAACGGATGAGGTTGAGAACAGGAAGTTCAGTCTCCTCGTAAGACATGACATAGCAGCCCCTGCTGCGGGGTTCTTCCTGTCATACAACCCAGCAACATGCAGGCCCAGGAGATACAGACACCTGCAGCCTCAATTCTAAAAGGAAGAAAAAAACAAACAAGCAAACAAAACCTCTGAAAACTGCTGTGTGGATGAGAGACGTGCGTGGTTCCAGTCCTCCCATTTGAACTCTTAGAACTCCTTCATAACCTTTAGGCACCAGTCCTTACCTCTAATCATTGGCCAATGCGGCTCCTATTATCAGTAGTAGTAGTAGTAGTAGAAATAGTAGTAGCAGCAGTAATAGTAGTGGTGGTGGTAATAGTAACAGTAGCGGTAGTAGTAGCAGTAGTGGCAGTGATAGCATTAGCAGCAACAGCAGCAACAGCAGCAGTAGTAGTAGCAGTAGTAATAACAGCAGCAACAGAAGCAACAGCAACAACAGTAGTAGTAGTGGTAGGAGTAGTAGTAGTAGCAGCAGCAGTAGCATAGTAGTAGTAGTAGCAGCAGCAGCAGCAGAAGCAGCAGCACTGGTAGTAGTAGTGTAAGTAGCAGTAATAGTAGTTGTTGCTGTTGTGGTAGTAGTAGCAGCAGCAGTAGGAGTAGTGGTAGTAATAGTTGTAGCAGCAGCAATAGTAGTAGTAGTAATATGAGCAGCAGTGGTAGTGATAGCAGCGGCAGCAGCAGAATTAGTAGTATGTAGTAGTGGTAGCAGCAACAGCAGTAGTAGGAGTAGTAGCAGCAGCAGTAGTAGGAATAGTAGAGGCGGTAGCAGCAGCACCAGCACTAGTAGTAGTAGTAGTATAGTTGTAGCAGCAGCAGCAGTAGTGGCAGTAATAGCAGTAGAAGCAGCAACAGCAGCAGCAGTAGTAGTAGAAGCAGGGATAGTAGTACCTGTAGTAGTAGCAGTGGTAGTAATAGCAGTAGCAGTGGCAGTGCCAGCAGCAGCAGCGACAGCAGTAGTAGTAATAGTGGTGGTGATGGTAGTGGTGGTGGTAGTAGTAGGAGCAGTAGTAGTAGTAGCAGTGGTAGTAGTAGCAATGTTTGTAGCAGTATTGATATGAGTGATTAGTAGTAGTGTAGTAACAAGAGTGCTAGTAGTAGCTATCGTGCTACGAGTGACGGCATTGACAGCAACAGGTAGAGAAGCTGTTGCAGAAGTGGTAGCAACAACAGAAAAAATAGCAGTAAGAATTGGAATGGTCATAGTATCAGTAACGGCACTAGAAATAGAAGCATTAACAGTGGCATCATCATCATCATCATCATCATCATCATCATCACAATGGTGGTAGTAGTAGTAGTAGTAGTAGTAGTAGTAGGTAGTAGTAGTAGTAGTAGTAGTAGCAGCAGCAGCAGCAGCAGCAGTAGTAGAAGTAGCAGTAGTAGAAGTAGTAGTAGCAGCAGCAGTAATAGAAGTAGCGGTAGTAGATAGTAGTAGTTGCAGTAGAAGTAGTAGTAAAAGTAGTAGTATAGCAGGAAAAGCAATAGGAGTAGCATAGCAGTACCGGCAGTAGCGGTACTAGCAGCAGCAGCAGTATTGGTACCAGCGGCAGAAACAGCAGCAGCAGCAGCAGTAGTAGTAACAGCAGTGGCAGTGGTAGCAGCAGCAGCAGCAGCAGTAGTTGTAGTAGCAACAGCAACAACAACAGAAGCAGCGGCAGCAGCAGCAGCAGCAGCAGCTGTAACATCGGCTCCAAAAAGTCCACAAGTGTGACCAGCAAACTCCTGAGCCTCACCCTGCAGTACAGGATGACCCAGGTTGCTGTAGGCGTCAATGAGTGGGGTCTCCGCCGGAACGTCCTTGACCCTCTGTCCTCGGTCCATCCAGCACTTGGCCATCCGGTCCTTCATCTTGCGGGTCTCTTCCCGAAGTCTGTCAATGGTGACGGCGTACTGGTCTTCGCTTCTGACGTCATTCATGGATTCGTCAGACGTCGCCTCAGACAGGCCGGATCTCGTCACGGCTTCGTCTGGGTGTTGGGTGACGTGAGTGCGATAGAAATGGTCTGAGAATGACAGCTGTTTCCTGCTGTCGAAGTCTAGTGTACGATAAGGTCTTGGGGAGGGGTCAGAGCGGCTTCGTCTCCTAAAGCTTGGGTCGTCTGGCTGTTTTGGGTGCAGGTAGAAAGTGTCCTTGTATGTCTCATGTAGGTTTGATTTGTCGTTGTATTCCTCTGGTAAGTCAGATTTGTCTTGGTATTTCTCCTGGATACCGGATCTGTCTTGGCATTTTCCATGCATGTCAGACTCATGCTGGTACTGTCCATGCAGTCTGGCATTGTCGGAATATCCCTCATCTGAGTGGTAACTTTCTAGGCGGTCTTGATCAAGGCACGAATTATTCTGATATTTTAGATAAAGCTGCTGTTTTTCCTTCAAGAGTCGATCAGTAATACTCTCCTCACTTTCCATACAACTCACTCTGTGCGGGAAGTCCAAATGACCTACATCGTCCATTAAATGGCCAGAACATTCCATACTGGCTGAAGAATCGGAGTCTCGATTGGTATTTTCGTTGTGATACCCCCGCTGATACACGGTTGATCTATTGCGTCGGGTTCTCTTCGGGATCTTTGAGACGGTCTTTCCACTTTGAGTTTCTGCTGAGGGAAGCGGGTGTCTAGGGGTAGGGGTTCTGTGGGGTTTGGCACCAGACAAAAAGTACCCACCCTTCTGGGGTCTGAAATATTTACCGTCTGTTTTATCCTGCATTGCCATGAACTTGCTGCCTCGAGTAGAAAGATTCGGATCTGAAGATATTCGGTATAGACCTGAACATCCTCTGTCTTCTTCCTTCTTAGCGTGTGTTTTTTCAATGAGCAGGTCGGCGAGTCGGGTTCTGTTCTCGCTGTCAGGGGATCTTATTCTTAAGTACTGTGAGGCAGGTTCACTTCGTTTGTCCGTAGGACTTGTTTGTAAGCTGTCCGGAGAAAGCGTCTCCAAGGGATAAACCCTACCAGTGTCCTGAAGAGATCTACGATAGGAATCACGAAACGCTAGCAGTTCTTCCCTACTTAGGTCGGGGTCAATAAAATACTCATCGCCGAAGCGAAATATTTCGTCACTGAGCGATCGAGACAGACGGCCAGCGAGTGGTGTGGAAGTCTTCTGCTTTATAAAGTCTTCAGGTCGTCTTCTGGCGTACAGAGGGCTCCGCAACCCGGGGTGTCTGTGAAGCAAGTCTAAGTCATGGTTGTCTTCAAAGTCGTACTCTGGCTCGGTTTCATAGTCTCTTTGCCCGGGGGTTTGTAATACATCGGTCGGCATCTCTCAGATGGTTCGTCTTTTTGTAGTGCGGACTGGAACAGACCGCGAATTGGTCTTGCATCACTATCACTGTCTGCACGCTGGGGGGAAGAGCGATTGGTAGTATGCTCAAATGTAACATTTCTGCCTACGTGTCTCGTTTCTGACCCCGCTTTCTTGTCTGGAGGTGAGCGTTTGGAAACGGGCGTTGTAGCCGGAGGGCGGTTGACCTTTCCGAGACTACCTGACACTGGACAGCTGCGCTTTCCTGTGCTCCTCGTCGACAGAATTTTGCGCTCGGGTAATGAACTTTTTTTGCCCATAGAACCTCTGCTCATAGTCGTCATCATCGGGCGCTTTGGGGTCCTAAGGTCCATGGAACGGGCACAGTCTTTGTCGGGGAATTGATCCTGGTTGAGGCTTTGCCTCGACTTCGTCACTGAGGATTTATTAGGAAAGGCAGGAGATTTGGACAAGGAAATTTTTGGACCACTAATTTTTGAAGCCATGCTATCCTCCAAGCGCAGCACATAGTCACTGGTAAAGGGAACCCTTCTACCTTGACGAGTGGCGTTTGGATACTTCCTGTAGGCCACCCCATTGTCTTCATCATCCTCTGGCTGAAACTCGGCCTCGTCAGCATCTTTGTTACGGTCCAAAGAGGCAGGGATTGAAGAGTTATTGGACGTTGCCCAGTTGTAAGGATGCTGGGACACCATGTATGGAACTTGAGTCCTTCCGGCAGACTGATCGCGTCTGGAGGACACCCGGTCCTCATTCACACCTTTCTTGTTATAGGGTCGTCTCTCAAGGGACTGCCGGACGTCAGCATACTCCCCTGGGAGACGGCTGGTGAACAGATCCTCAGGCAGCCTTGAGGGCGATGTCGCCCTAGACACGTACCGAAGTTCAGGACCAGCTTCTCCACAGTAGCCTCTCCTGTTTTCATCTCTTTTCAGAAATCCTCGATGATCTTGTGTCACACGAGTTCCTCGGTAAATTTCATCTTTAGAAAGAGCACCTCTGCGATCGCCTTCAACTTCTCTACAGTGAGGTCTTCTGAGGTTCCCGGGCAGTCGGTAGTCCTCTCCATGCATGAGGTCCACCGGCGCTTGAGGTGGGCTGTAGTTGCGGTGTAAGGGCCTGTCCAGGAAGGAGTCGTTGTTGTTGGTGCAGGAGGGGCCAGCACGGTCGTTGGAAGAGCCTCGTCTCAAGAAGGAGAAGTTCACCAGATGACCTGGGGGCAGACAGGTGGAAGGTGTTTGTTGGCGTTGTTGGTTAGAATCTCATCATGTCGCGTGCAGCCCAGTCGATCAAATGGGCTATACCAAGGACTACGTGCGTACCTACGTGCGTGCGTGCGTGCGTGCGTGCGTGGTGTGTGTGTGTGTGTGTGTGTGTGTGTGTGTGTGTGTGTGTGTGTGCGCGCGCGCGCGCTCGCGCGCGTGCGTGTGTGTGGGGTGTGTATGTGCGTGTGTGTGTGTGTGTGTGTGTGTGTGTGTGTGTGTGAGTGTGTGTGGTGTGTGGAGAGAGAGAGAGAGAGAGAGAGAGAGGAGCGAGCGAGAGAGAGAGAGAGAGAGAGAGAGATAGAGAGAGAGGGAGTGTGTATGTGTATGTGCTTGCGTGTGTGCATAGATGCGTGAGTGCACGTGTATGTGCCATCGAGTGTGCGCG
>CM065728.1:26028142-26050642 GCA_033310375.1 Conus canariensis
AAAAACAAAATCTTCTCCCAGCCCATGATGAGGGATGTGCAAGGGACGAGAGCAAGGAACTGATGTACTTCAGAGTCAAATAGTAAAGTTTGATCGATGCTGTTACAAGGCTTACACACACACACACACACACACACACACACACACACACACACACACACACACACACACACACACTCACACACACATGCTCACACGCACACACAGAGGTCAAAGTAACCATTCATTTAACCCTTTGTTCTGGCATGGATAATAACAAAGCCATTAAAGGAAATGTCAATATTATACCACCTGCTAGAGGAACGCCGTACAGATGTAAATAAAACCAAACGACTGACTTGATATTATTATCTACATTTACCTGCACAAACTAATATGCACTCACTATATTACGCAATGAAAATATCAGTTTAACAAAAAGAAATATTTGAGGTGAAACCGTATTTCGTTTTTTAATGTGTTGGACCTCGAAGATATAAAAAGGACATCATTTAGTGTATTCATATCACGAGACCTTTAAGTTGTATTTTCTCCTAAAATTTCCATTGTGTCTAGCCAATCCAATTCAAAGCTAATGATAGCCACATCTAAATCTAAGCAGTGCCAGTGCGTAGACATCGGCTAACAGAGTATGTGTTTCCTCTTCCTAATCGTGTCTTTAAAATGTATGTACAGTGACATTTGTCACTTCTTTCAAGGACACCTTATGGAGGGAATATCAATTCAGGATTTTCTCCATAGAAACCGACCAACGGCCGCGAAAATCTTACGGTCATCCAGTTCAAAGTATGGGCGGACATCACTTTTTAACAGAGCCAACATAAGCAGTTCTTATCAGCTCGCTTCAACTTATAATAAGAAAAAAGAATGCGATACGTGTTAGTGTTATAGACTTACAGACCACCTTTGTCCTCTTCCTCGACAACCGTAGGACCAAACCCTGACCGGCCAAATCTCTGCGATCCATAGCTCCACGGAGACAGGGAGGAAATGTTACCTTAGCCTTCATTAACGCCAATGAACTGAGAGGAAGTTCGACTTTCTGCCCTTATTAGAGTCTCCTAAGCAGGGAAGCACATCAACAAAGGTTCGCCATTTATTGTTAAAAAAAAAAAAAGCAAGAGCAACTTGAGCCATCATTAGCGCGCAACGCCTAGGAAGAGCTGCACAGTAGTTATTAGTAGAACAACTCAGGTAGTAAAGCAGAACAATTTCAGTGTTATGCACCACTGAAACAGACAACAAAATCAGCCTCAAACATCATCGGCGCCATGAGTTAGCCAAGAGGATCAGCATCAATCATAATGAGCGGCACGAAACTAATGAAAAAAAAAAACCAGCTTTGACCATCATAAGCTACAGTACAATAGGGAAGAAGGCTTACCTGGCTATGAATAGTGCCACTAAGCTTCGGGGGAAAAAAACCAATCGCATCCAGCAATAATGTCAGTGAGTTCGGAAAGATCAACCCCAGTCATCACTAAAGTCTCAGAAATTAGGACAAGTCCTACCTCAAACTTAACGAAACATGCCCTACAGTTCCTGGAGTGATTACGGTGAACCGAGTTCGGATGGAATAGACCCGTTTCGGAAAAAATCAGGGGAAGATAATCAACACTGTCTTACCTGCACAGTTAGTTACCTTTTCTCAGGTTATGGATCAAGATCATAACCCAATTTCACCTGCGTCGTTTGGCAAATAAGCGCCGCATCAGACCAAGCACCTGTAGATCTGAATGTTAACATTCATTAGTGTAGTCTAACAGTTTGTGACACAGTGTCATGTTTTGCCAGTTTCTTTCTCTGTCTGAACTGAAACGAGTCGTGTTTTGTCTAGTAATTCGATTATCCATGCTGACTGGCGGAGTTATTTCAAATACCTGTTAAAAGTTGTTTCAATGTCTACCTGCCGTCACCTCACTTTGCATATGACTGAACTGTTAAGATGACGGACAGGGCGAAACAGTCTTTGGCAGTGCCCACCAAGCGGAATCTGACCCTTGAAAACAGCAAGAACGCTGTCGCTGAACGCAAGCTCTAACAGAGATTACCTCCCTTCAGATTATCTAAACATTGGCATGTATAATGACCGCGAACTCTAACAGAGATTGCCTCCCTTGAAGATATCCAAACATCGCGCATGTCCTGAGTTTACGGATGCCTCCCACTTAACAGAGATTACCTCCCCTGAAGATCTCCATACATCGGCATGCGAACCACGAGCTCTGACAGAGATTACCTCCCCTGAAGATATGCAAACATCGGCATGTCTAATGACCGCGAGCTCTAACAGAGATCCCCTCCTTTGAAGATCGCCCAAACACTGACCCCAAACCGAACTCTTCACCTGGTGCTTGGAGGAAGGCAGCGCCCATCGTAGTACGGTTCTGCCTGGCCCCACGAAAGACTTCGACCTCGCTCCTGGCCGCCACTCGGCCCAGGCGACTCCTGGCTTGACCCTGAAGTGGACAATGGCATCCTCGTTCTTCTCCCTAACTGCTACCGCAATAAAAGCATGAAGGTGAGTAGGCGTAAGAACATCATTTACTGAAAGTCTGTTCACACGTGAAAATTAGACGGGAGGAGCAGACGGGAGGAAATGGCAGTGTGTGTGTGTGTGTGTGTGTGTGTGTGTGTGTGTGTGTGTGTGTGTGTGTGTGTGTGTGTGTGCGTGCGTTGTGTTGTGTTGTGTTGTGTGTGTTGTGTTGTGTTGTGTTGTGTGTGTGTGTGTGTGTGTGGTGTGTGTGTTAACGAGAGAGAGAGAGAGAGAGAGAGAGGAAGAGAGAAGAAGAAGGAGACAGACAGACAGACAGACAGACAGACAGACAGAGAGATATCAGACGCCACTAATACATTTTGATTTAAATTGACCTGTAAGTCTTTGTGTCAAAGAGGTACAAAATTATCAGTATAGCGCATGGAGAACCAAACTCATAATTTTGGAAAAATGAAACAATTCAAAATTCTTTAAGAATAAGATAAATAAAGAGGGAAAATGAATTAAAAGTTAAATACTCAGGACAGAGAGAGAGAGAGAGAGAGAGAGAGAGAGAGAGAGAGAGAGAGAGAGAGAGAGAGAGAGAGAGAGAGGGAGAAGACAATCAGATAGTGTTTCATAATCACAATGGGTGAAGTATCAGAGGTTGGAAATGAGGCAAGCGGCCATCTCTCTGGAAATCATCGAGCATGTACATATGTTTTCGTCTGTGTTAATGTCCTTCTCCAGAATATCAGATTATAATCGTCAGATGCCCTGTACGCACGGCAGTCCGTGTTTGGTGTTGTCGAGAAACAAACGGCATCTCTCTTTTGAGTTAAAACCGTGTGTAGAAATCCCACATACTTTTCAGGGCTCGTATAGCAAACTTTGACCTGTAGTTCTTTCTCTTCTGCGTACGCAGGCTGATACTCCTGCGGACACTCCCTGTATAGACAGGCAAGTGTCAATCCCATCGATCCAACAAAGGGAGTGGAGTTTTGGGTGTATGACCGTTTTTTTTTTTTTTTTTTTTTTTAAATTCCGCCATTAAGGCAGCCATACTCCAACTTCGGTGAAGGTGTATGCTATGTGTAACGTGTCATCCACACCAGTGGCCAAACTGGCCTACTTTTCCGAAAGTTGGTGATGGTATTTTACGTGTGTGCAAGATGTTATGCGTGCGTTCACAAACGGAACCTCAGTTTAAAGTCTCATTTGAAAGACTGTATGGGAAATGGAGTCAGAAGCAATGTTAACTCCGAGGGAAAATGCCCCAGTACCAAAAACGGCCCGGCAGAGATTACGAGTCCGGCGCTCTACCCCTGAGCTTTGACCTGTAGTTATTACACGCATTGCAGAACTCTTATGAGAGCCGTAACTCCAGGGATGTTAGGCTAGTTCTTGTATCCTACATCCATTTTAGTTTCCACATCCATCTGCGCCCAGTCGGAAGAGATCATGCACGCACGCGCGCGCGCGCGCGCGCACGCACACACACACACACACACACACACACACACCACACACACCACACACACACACATTCTGTTTATATCGCTTTGTAATCTATCATGAGCTTTTCATATCAAGTCACATTATAGCATATCATTGAATTGTGCATTAAGCCTTAATGATCAATTCACTTGATAACATATTACTGAATTGTGCATGAGGCCTTAATGATGCATTTCAGTTTATAAAATATCACTGAGTTGTGCATGAGGTCTTAATGATGCAATTCACTTTATAACATATCACTGAATTGTGCATGAGGTCTTAATGATGCAATTCACTTTACAACGTATCACTGAATTGTGTATTAGGTCCTATGATAAGCCAATCATATCAAGTCACATAATAACATGTCACTGTTTTGTGTATTAGGTCTTAGGATGTGAATTCTTACAACTGATTACTGAAGGTACCAAGTGTCTGTCATGTCTAACTAACTTCAAATACTGAAGTTTGTTGATACGTAAAAGTCTTCTCCGTGCCTGTCTAGTTGACATCTTGAATTGTTAAAGTACACACACACACAAACAACACACACACACACACACACACACACACACACACACACACACACACGACACACGTGTGCCTGTGCACACACACACACACACACACACACACACACACACACACACACACACCACAGAAGAAAAAAAGGGGAGGGGAATAAATGGAAATAGTCACTATTTAGCCTACTAAATGTGTGTGTGTGTGTGTGTGTGTGTGTGTGTGGGGGGTGGGGGGGGGGATGGGGGGTGCGTGCGCGTGTGTGTGTTGTGTCTTTGTGTGAACTGTGGTGTGTGTCTGTGTGGCTCAATACACTGAACAGTGATCAGTGAGTGCATTTTGGTCCAACTTAATAATTCAATGAGATGTTCTCACCCAATTCTCACATGGGCTTTCCTGTCTACACTGTCCTCTTCTCTTCACTTTGACAACGGGCCCATGGCTTGAAACGTCACTCTCTACTCTCCAAAGGATTCAACTATCACTAAAAGGTTTTTGTAAACTTTATTATTTTTTCATTTTATCGTAAGAGCGTTGGTAATGTGGACACAGATAGAAAACTGTTAATTAGAAAACAAACATTCATACAACAGACAAAACCCGTGCTTAGACAGAAGTTTTATCAGTTTTACAGGATGTCCCCTAATTAGTAACATATCAATGTAAACAGATTGCCAATAAGAGATCTGACAATATGATAATCATATGGAATTTTTGAAAATCTAAGTCACGTCATCTCTTGCGGGCCATTCAAACAATTTTAACCCTCTCCAATTTTTGAATAATTCATTCCAACGATTGATTGAACAATTCTTCTTTGGCCATTTTCTACAAGGGTTACGCTTTCTCAGATGTGGAGGACAGCGTCACATCAACCGATTCAACGTGTGGTCTAACAAAACAGAAATTGAGAGAGAAAAAAAAGAAGAAAGAAGAAGAAGAAAGATAGACAGAAAGTATAATACTATTATGTCTTTGTTTTGAAAAAAAAAAGTGCCCTTTTGACAGCTGTTCAATGCTGTTCCAAAGCAAGATTTTTTTTTTTCGTTTTGTTTTGGCTACCATGAGCCCTAATTCAGGCCTTTCTCTACACTTGTTTACTCTGTTTCACAATCATCAAGTTTATACTCATATTTGAGCTTAATCGTTACAAAGCGTCTATCGGCTTCCTTGAAAAGCATTACTGTCATATTCCATTTGCCAATCACATGTTTAACTCATCAATACAGATTTGTAACTCAGATAGATCTACTGTCATGGTGAAGAACATCAGGCATATGTTAAATCAGAAAATCGTACTTGTTAAAAAGGAAAGAAAGAAAAGAAGAGACGAGAAAAAAAAAATCAAAACAACAACAAAACAAAGAAAGAAAAACAGTTTACAACCATAGACACGGACTTCTATTTCTGAAAATAAATAAATAAATAAATGAATAAACCAACATATACGAGATCTAAAACTGAAACAGAGACACCCCTATCCCCCTGTCTCTTCCCAGTTGCCTGCACACAAATCATCATACCCTGTCTTCGTCCAGTTTCTCTGAGATCAGTTGGGAGCTGGCGCGCTGAGACCTTAGGATCGTGTATTAGTGTCGATGGCAATGAATGGTTCCTTCCTACCACGCATAGTTCTGTCATGTGCGGGGCAGCTTTGCAGTTCTACAACGTGTCTGACTTTAAGTATAAAAAGAAAAAAAAATCGTGTTACGTCTTCATGTTTGCTGACTCATCGGATGACACGATGCGCAGTGCCAGTAGTTTGTGAGTGCACACTTCGACAGAAGATTTGAATCATTCCTGGTCCATGTTCTCCACATGATAGCGTCATCCAGTAATATATGACGTCAAACCGACCGTGACGTACTCCCTGCTTTTGAGGGAGATTGTCGCCCTTGGTGATCGGCGTTTCTTTTTTTTTTTTTTCCCCAGATTAGTAGCATGTGAAAAACAGTTATATCAACTACCAATCGCAGGGAAGTTGACAGAATTCGTCGATTCTGGTAGCGCAAAACATATATTTGGCGGAATAATGAAACAGATATTTGACCGCAGATCTTCTGTAAAAAATAATAAATGTCTTTGAGGATTCTCAGAAGATTTTAAAAAAGAAATACAGAACAAATATCAACAACGTTTCGGTTATAGATCGTCTTCAGGACTTGTGACATAAAAAGAAAAACTAATAAATACGTCTAGGAAATGACGTATGAAAACATATACGTAAACGGATGATGACGTGCTTAAAGGTGTGTGTGTGTGTGTGTGTGTGTGTGTGTGCGCGTGTGTGTGTGTGTGTGTGTGTGTGTGTGTGTGTGTGTGTGTGTGCGCGCGCGCGCGCCTGCGTGATTGCGTGCGTGCCTACGTGCACGCGCGCGCGCGCGCGCGTGTGTATGTGTGCACGTGCGCATACGTGTGTGTGTGTGTGTGTGTGTGTGTGTGTGAAACTTTATTTAACCTTTTTAAGTTTGACTCATTCCAGCTCTTTGCCCTCGCTTTCCTTTCCCACGACCTCTCCTCCATCCCTTTCTCTCTAACCCCTTCCCCAAACTTCCCCATCCCACCATATTTGCATTCACACCCCATGTACATATGTAGCATATTTATAACATCACATGTAGAGCATAATATATACGCCCCAAACACCATATCCACCATCCAGGTATGCATACTCACAGACACATACACATGCGAACAATGCATATGCACCTCTCTCTCTCTCTCTCTCTCTCTCTCTCTCTCTCTCTCTCTCTCTCTTATATATATATATATATTTTTTTTTTTTTTTAGACGTTTCCACCCATCCCCCCACCCCCACCCCCACTCCCGTTTTCTTTTCTCTTTTTTTTTTTTCTTTTTCTTTCTTTCTGTCTCCTCATACACACCCTAAAGTGCCCCCTTCCAAGAATGAGACTCCTCCTCTACCACTCTCTCACTTTCTTTTACACACTCTCAAGCGCCCCCTTCCAAACATAAGACTCCTCTACCACGCTCTCTTTTTCTCTATCTCTGGTTCTCTTTGTCTTTTCCCTCTATCTGCCTCTCTTTTTCCTCGAGTTGAAATGGGATTGGACTCTGAATTTATTTTCCTTTTCCTCATTACACACACACAAAGATTCAAAGATTCAAAGATTTTAATCCTGCGACCCCTTTTGGGGCATGGAGGACTTGAAACAAATCAAACAAATAGAAATGAAACAAATCAAACATCAAAATTTTCCCTATAATTAACATACTGAATGTAATGTTACACAACTTTACTAAGTTTCAAAAACTTCGCTAAGTTTAGCAACACTTTCTTACTACCACAAAGCAAACGACAATAGTTAAATACGGACTTTGTATATGTAAATTTTCTAGGTATAAACTGATTTCTAATGTCGTTATATTTGTTACATTTCATTACAAAATGAAATTCATCACCAAGGTCATTCTGGTCACAGTCCCGACAGAATCGTTCATCGTGAGGTATTCCAAATCGTCTGCCAATTTCTATCATGAGTTTATGATTGCCACAGCGAAACCGAATCAGTGGGTATATATAAACATCAGGTAACATCTTAATATATTTTTCACGGCGAAACTCTGTTTTAAAATTTCTGTAAAATAAACACTTATTACTAGATTCTAAAGCATCATTCCATGCACGTTTGTAAATGTCTTCTAATGAATTACGAACATTTCTACAGAGACTGTGAACAGACGAAAACTTTTGTGTCTCCCACACACAGTCGAATCCTGTTTCTATTAGGATATCCCGTATACACATCAACCACCTGGATGTAAAACCCTGATTTCTGTATAAATCATATAATACCTGATACAATCTAGATGAATATTTGTTTGTTTGTGGAGAAAGTAAGGATGACCAGAATTTTATCATTCGTGCATGTACTTGAACTGACACAGGATACATTCCTAGTTCTCCATATATCAATTCTGTTTTGGTAGAACGATTTAAATGAAAAAGATGCTTAAAGAATTTAAGCTGAAAACTTTCCATTAGCTTTAAATCACTATATCCCCAAATTTCACAGCCATATAAAAGCACAGGCAGTACCATTGACTGGTATAAGTCCAGTACAATATTTATAGGCAAATCTTGAAATCTTGCCATCTTTAATAAAGAAAACATTGCACATTGCGCTTGGTCATACAAATGCTTCTTACATTTATAAAAAATTCCTGTTCTGCTAAAGATTATACCTAAATATTTGAAAGTGTGTACTATTTCTATACACACACACACATACGCGCACGCGCGCAATAACGACACACACACACACACACACACACACACACACACACACACACACACACACACACACACACACACACACCTTTAAGCACGTCATCGTCCGTTTACGTATTGCGCCATTTCCTATACGTAATTTCCTATACGTATCTATTTGTTTTTCTTTTTATGTCAAAAGTCCTGAAGACGGTCTATGACCGAAACATTGTTGATATTTGTTGTGTTTTTCTTTTTTCATTTATTATTATATTTTTGGCGATTGGTATGGATAACATGTATACACATAGCATGCGCTCTCCGTGACAAAAATCGGAAGAGTGAATGAATTACTGAGTGATATTTGACCTATGACACGAGAAACGACAAAATGTAGCGCTAGCCGGCAACTTTTCGGTCGGCTCTACCGACGTTGTTTAAACTAGAGCGTGCACCTGTAAAGGGCATGAAACTTGGTCTCTTATCGAGGAAAAGCGCTATGTAAATAAGCTTATACTCAATAACAACCTTTATAAATTTTAAGTACATTACGCCCATCTTGCGCCGAATTCAATGAGCTGAGTGATAGCTCGTTCTTCATTTTCGTTGTCCTGAGCGTTGTTTATCCTGCCTGAAGAAGACCTACGAGGTCGAAGCGCGTCGTGTTTTGACTTGTGATTCGTTTGTTCAGGTTTGGCAGTTACAGTACTTAAATTAAAAAAAAAAAAGATTTGTTCAGATCTCCACCCGCAGTACCCTCACTTTGCAACTGTCTATACCAACCGTCATCATCATCATCATCTTCATCATCATCATCATCTTCATCATCATATTCATCATCATCATCTTCATCATCATCATCTTCATCATCTTCATCATCATCTTCATCATCATCATCATCATCTTCATCATCATCGTGACAACAATAACAACAACAATGATAATAATCATACTGGTTATGATAATAATAATGATAAACATAACCGAAAGAATAATAACAATTTGATGATGATGATAATAATAATAATAATGAGAAGAAGGAAGAAGAAAGAGAATGACATTGCTGAAGATGATAGTGATGATGATGATGATGATGATGATCATCATCATCATCATCATCATCGTCATCATCATCATCATCATCATCATTTATACTCTTGACACTATACCGCGGTAGTAATACTCTCATGCCGCGCTGACATCCATACACACAATCGCTTCACGAAAGTTTATTCTGTCTTAAACTTGATCGCTCATCCTCAATTTTCTCTCTTATCTCCAATAGTAATCACTGTGGCACCACACTGACGACAAATTCACCAGGTTCCTCCACTTCTATCGCTTGTGTACCTTGGTCTGGGCCTCCGTCATGCTGTCCATGTCCATTCTGCAATGCTGTCGTCAGTCCATCGTTTCGTGTTTCTATCATCCCTTCCGTCTGCTTTGTTCAACGGTTCCGCGTAGGGTTGCTTTTAGCAATACCATCCGATCGTGTTACATATCAAGCTAACGTAGTTGTCTTTTCTTAGTTGATGAAGGTACATCTTCACATGGTCCAACGTGCTGTTTCATAATTCGACGCTCATCGTCATTCATAATATAAGCAGTCTTCAGGTAGCGATTCATTCAAGGTCGCTATGAGGCCACCTGCCAACAACGACGCTGCGCTGTTGCTGAATCAGGGAGGTGGCGTTCAGTGGTGCTTTTTTTTTTTTTTTTCTGGGCCAGCGTACGTAGAGGTTATCAATCTTAGTTTTTGAACAGCCGAACGCAGAACAGCTTCAAAGTCTGAATAAATTAACATTCATTGACGATAATGTTGTTCATACAGGCTGACGTGCAAATGGCTAGAATCACAGACTGACAGACATGCAGATGTACAGACATGCAGACAAAACACACTGGAACAAAAGGCCAAGATGTTTGAGGGAATTTTGCAGTACCTTTGAAAATTCAGTATTCTCACAGAAGCACTAGTGCTGAGAGAAAACAACTAATCGGCGAAAAACAAACAAACAGATAACCAAACAAGCATCGCTTTCAGCTTTCAAACTTTCAAGTTTTTGTGACGTTTACCTCTTGAAAGTGATACCATTGAGAATCAAGGGAAGAAAATTCTTAGCAAAGTTCTGCAGATATCATCTTTTATAGCGACCTTTCCAACGTCGATCTCATATATTTTTTTTCTATTATATTGTTGTGTTTCTTGTGTTTCTTTCTCAGTTTCTCTCTGTCCACCGACTTTTTCTTGTACATTTGTTTTACTCTGTGTATGTGTGTGTGTGTGTGTGTGTGTGTGTGTGTGTGTGTGTGTGTGTGTGTGTGTGTGTGGAGAGAGAGAGAGAGAGAGAGAGAGAGAGAGAGAGAGAAAGAGAGAGGATCTTTCTTTGGTTTGTTATTAACATGCTGCAATTGTTAGTACATCGCTTGATCTTTCCGGTTTGTTGTTTTTGTTGCTCTTGTTGTTTGTTCGACTATTGTTAACTGGCTGGAAGTACGCACTCCGTGTTTCACGCAGATAGGGAAAAAAAAAAAACAACAACTAGATTTAAGTCTTTTTTTGCATTCATACACCTTTCCTCCCCCCCCCCCCCCCCTCCTCCCCGTTATCTTCCTCGCTCTCCTTTTTTCCTGCCTTCTGCTCCCCCCCCCCCCCCCCCCCCCCATCGATCTCTAAGTAAGTCTCCCTCCCTGCCCCCCCCCCCCCCCCCCCCTCACTCCCGCTTTCCACCCTGGTCTCGTTTAGCTTCTTCTTCACTGCTTTGCTGATCAGACTGCCAAGTAAAGGCTCTTATAAATACACGAAGTGGTTCATCGTGATTTGTTTTGTTAAATTTTGATGGAATCGTGCGGTTCCTTTGTACCCTCAAGAAGACAGACTCTAAACGCCAAACTCACGGATTGCCAAGAAACATGACGACATATATCCTTGCAAAACAGATTCTGCGAAACTCGCGACTGTTCGGACTCCGTTTACGTATTGCGCCATTTCCTATACGTAATTTCCTATACGTATCTATTTGTTTTTCTTTTTATGTCAAAAGTCCTGAAGACGGTCTATGACCGAAACATTGCTGATATTTGTTGTGTTTTTCTTTTTTTAAATCTTCTGAGAATCCTCAAAGATATTTATTATTATATTTTTGGCGATTGGTATGGATAACATGTATACACATAGCATGCGCTCTCCGTGACAAAAATCGGAAGAGTGAATGAATTACTGAGTGATATTTGACCTATGACACGAGAAACGACAAAATGTAGCGCTAGCCGGCAACTTTTCGGTCGGCTCTACCGACGTTGTTTAAACTAGAGCGTGCACCTGTAAAGGGCATGAAACTTGGTCTCTTATCGAGGAAAAGCGCTATGTAAATAAGCTTATACTCAATAACAACCTTTATAAATTTTAAGTACATTACGCCCATCTTGCGCCGAATTCAATGAGCTGAGTGATAGCTCGTTCTTCATTTTCGTTGTCCTGAGCGTTGTTTATCTTGCCTGAAGAAGACCTACGAGGTCGAAGCGCGTCGTGTTTTGACTTGTGATTCGTTTGTTCAGGTTTGGCAGTTACAGTACTTAAATTTAAAACAAAAAAGATTTGTTCAGATCTCCACCCGCAGTACCCTCACTTTGCAACTGTCTATACCAACCGTCATCATCATCATCATCTTCATCATCATCATCATCTTCATCATCATATTCATCATCATCATCTTCATCATCATCATCTTCATCATCTTCATCATCATCTTCATCATCATCATCATCATCTTCATCATCATCGTGACAACAATAACAACAACAATGATAATAATCATACTGGTTATGATAATACTAATGATAAACATAACCGAAAGAATAATAACAATTTGATGATGATGATGATGATAATAATAATAATAATGAGAAGAAGGAAGAAGAAAGAGAATGACATTGCTGAAGATGATAGTGATGATGATGATGATGATGATGATGATCATCATCATCATCATCAATCATCATCATCATCATCATCATTTATACTCTTGACACTATACCGCGGTAGTAATACTCTCATGCCGCGCTGACATCCATACACACAATCGCTTCACGAAAGTTTATTCTGTCTTAAACTTGATCGCTCATCCTCAATTTTCTCTCTTATCTCCAATAGTAATCACTGTGGCACCACACTGACGACAAATTCACCAGGTTCCTCCACTTCTATCGCTTGTGTACCTTGGTCTGGGCCTCCGTCATGCTGTCCATGTCCATTCTGCAATGCTGTCGTCAGTCCATCGTTTCGTGTTTCTATCATCCCTTCCGTCTGCTTTGTTCAACGGTTCCGCGTAGGGTTGCTTTTAGCAATACCATCCGATCGTGTTACATATCAAGCTAACGTAGTTGTCTTTTCTTAGTTGATGTAGGTACATCTTCACATGGTCCAACGTGCTGTTTCATAATTCGACGCTCATCGTCATTCATAATATAAGCAGTCTTCAGGTAGCGATTCATTCAAGGTCGCTATGAGGCCACCTGCCAACAACGACGCTGCGCTGTTGCTGAATCAGGGAGGTGGCGTTCAGTGGTGCTTTTTTTTTTTTTTTTTTTTCTGGGCCAGCGTACGTAGAGGTTATCAATCTTAGTTTTTGAACAGCCGAACGCAGAACAGCTTCAAAGTCTGAATAAATTAACATTCATTGACGATAATGTTGTTCATACAGGCTGACGTGCAAATGGCTAGAATCACAGACTGACAGACATGCAGATGTACAGACATGCAGACAAAACACACTGGAACAAAAGGCCAAGATGTTTGAGGGAATTTTGCAGTACCTTTGAAAATTCAGTATTCTCACAGAAGCACTAGTGCTGAGAGAAAACAACTAATCGGCGAAAAACAAACAAACAGATAACCAAACAAGCATCGCTTTCAGCTTTCAAACTTTCAAGTTTTTGTGACGTTTACCTCTTGAAAGTGATACCATTGAGAATCAAGGGAAGAAAATTCTTAGCAAAGTTCTGCAGATATCATCTTTTATAGCGACCTTTCCAACGTCGATCTCATATATTTTTTTCTATTATATTGTTGTGTTTCTTGTGTTTCTTTCTCAGTTTCTCTCTGTCCACCGACTTTTTCTTGTACATTTGTTTTACTCTGTGTATGTGTGTGTGTGTGTGTGTGTGTGTGTGTGTGTGTGTGTGTGTGTGTGTGTGAGAGATGAGAGAGAGAGGAGAGAGAGAGAGAGAGAGAGAGAGAGAGAGGGGGATCTTTCTTTGGTTTGTTATTAACATGCTGCAATTGTTAGTACATCGCTTGATCTTTCCGGTTTGTTGTTTTTGTTGCTCTTGTTGTTTGTTCGACTATTGTTAACTGGCTGGAAGTACGCACTCCGTGTTTCACGCAGATAGGAAAAAAAAAAAAAAAAACTAGATTTAAGTCTTTTTTTGCATTCATACACCTTTCCTCCCCCCCCCCCCCCCTCCTCCCCGTTATCTTCCTCGCTCTCCTTTTTTCCTGCCTTCTGCTCCCCCCCCCCCCCCCATCGATCTCTAAGTAAGTCTCCCTCCCTGCCCCCCCCCCCCCCCTCCCCACTCCCGCTTTCCACCCTGGTCTCGTTTAGCTTCTTCTTCACTGCTTTGCTGATCAGACTGCCAAGTAAAGGCTCTTATAAATACACGAAGTGGTTCATCGTGATTTGTTTTGTTAAATTTTGATGGAATCGTGCGGTTCCTTTGTACCCTCAAGAAGACAGACTCTAAACGCCAAACTCACGGATTGCCAAGAAACATGACGACATATATCCTTGCAAAACAGATTCTGCGAAACTCGCGACTGTTCGGACTCAGATCGATGAAATCCCCCCCCCCTCCCCCCCCCCATCCCCTTCTTCCATCCCATCCTGTCCCATCCAATCCCCGCGAATTCAATTGCTCAGTTCAACAAAGTTTCTAGAAAAATCGCATTTCGCTTCTTGAATAGAATGTGTGTAAAAGTGACATGCTTGAAGTTTCTTTTTGTTGTAAAACACGATGTGACAAAACAGTTCACATTTCCTTGGAGGAGTTTGGTGAAAAACTGGAGTTACTGTGTTTTGGGAGGTGCTTTCGCGGAACAAACGAAGAGACAGGAAATCTGTTGTAACTGAGACTTGACAATACCATAGCAAAGGGCAGTAACTCCAGTGGATAGAATTACTGTGTTTTGGCTGCCTTTTTCGAAAATGCACGGATTCGTGTCCTTTCATCTGTCTACATTACTGACTTTTGTACTGTACAGCTTATCGTTATTTATTTATGTATCAACTTCTTCACGTATTCATTCATTCATTTATTTATCTATTTATTCATTTCTGTGTTTGTTTTGATTTTTCATCGTTTTCAAGAGATAAGGTAAGAACCAGTAAAGAGAACTTAGAAGAATTTGCAGGAGTTAATTCGAAGTTTAAGGACAAGGTGAGACGAATAGTTCTGTCACACAATGTAGGGCCTTATCCGTTGCATGATAGAACGGCAGAGAAAGGGGGAAAACCAGCAATAAGCAAACACTAGACACGCAAATCTCATCCATACTGACTTTAAAAGATCAACACCAATCATTGGTAGATAAAGCCGGAGCATTAGATCTATAAATCCCTCACTAAAGAAAACTGGTAGCTTTGATTTTGTAGAAAATCGCGTGGCATTCAAAGGCTCATTTGAAGAAAAATGAACCAATGAGAACCCAATACCAAAGTTTACGAACGGTAGACGTTACAGATCTCATCAGTCCTCTAATATTAAGTTTTTGTTCTTAGAATGAAACAATATAGTCTCGTACCAGACCCAGTTTGCCACGCTGACGGATCGCCGTCCAGCGAGAACGAGCAAGGTAAAATCATTGGAAACAGTGTCGACGAAATCGTCTTTCTGTTTTTGTACTCCCAGTTCTTATTGAACAGGGAGCACTTTAGAATGGGAACGAAGAAATGCTGTCTGTGTGAGTGTGTGTGTGTCCGTCCGTGGTCAGAATGTGTTCCACTCGCTCCAGACAAAACTACTGGGCCGATCTTTCTGAAAATTTGTAGGTATGTTCATTATGGCTCACGGATGATGCCCGATATTTTATTTTACCGTTATAGCCGTTACTAACGGCTACAACGGCCCATAACGGTTTTTCTTCTTTATGGAATATCTCAGAAAGTAATTGGCCGATCTTTCTGAAAATTTGTAGGTATGTTCATTATGGGTCACGGATGATGGCTGATGTTTACCAGAATAGCCGTTACTAACGGCTATAACGGCCCAAAACGGTTTTTCCTCTTTATGGTATATCTCACGCGTATTCAAGATAAACTGGGAGTACGTTTATATGCTTTGCATCTTGTTTTCTCTTGCATAAGCTCTTCGCTGCAATGGCGTGCCAGATTGGTCACCTGTAGTCAGGGAATTGCACAGTTTCTGATTGGTAAACACAGTTACTGTATTTCACAGGAAGATGTCCAGTCTTGCTGAGAGCACGTCACCCGGCACTGCCCACGCGCGTAAAAAGAAGTGACGTTTACTGTGTTTTGACAGGCGTTTTTTTTGTTTGTTTGTTTTTTTAAACCGAATCACGCATGAATCTACTTTCTAGTAACTCAACTGTTATTGCCTGTTAAGTTTTCATATTCAGATGGCACGATGTGCAATGGCGAGAATATAATTACAACAATGAATATGACTTTTTGGAAGAAAATAAAGTTACTGCATTTTACCATGCAAAGATAATGTTACAGGGAATTGCTTCCCTTCCCAGACGGACGACCGTGCTCACAACTTTCATGTGAGACTACACAGCGTAGAAGAAGATGGACTAGTGACAATTCCACAGCAAATTCTTCTGACTGACGAGATGGAACGGAGTGAAGAAGGTCATGGACGTTGGGCGGTCTCCCCAAGCCAACGATCCCCCGTCTTAAGATGCATGGCGGTAGTGCAGTGTCTGCTAAGGCGGGGAGACGTGTGGCGACCTGGTATTGCTAGCTCCCGATGCCTTGAAACTGAAGCAGGCTGAATCTACGTGAAGTTGTCGTGCATGGGATGAGTCTGAATGTACGACTTGAGATAATGCCACTGCATTGTAGAGATAGCAAAATGAAACAAGTTAATAAGTGATAAATAAACAGCTATGTGATAGTGATGATAACGACGGTGATAATAAAGGAGAACAACAACAACAATAACAACGCAGCAGCAGCAAAAGCAGAAAGCTGACAAGAAGAAGAAGAAGAAGAAGTTTCAGTTTCACGAAGGAGGCGTCACTGCGTGCGGACTAGTCCAATTAAAAGAAGAAGAAGAAGAAGAAAAGAAGAAGAAGAAGAAGAAGAAGAAGAAAGAGGGGGAGGAAAATACTGAAAAGAAGAAGAAAATAGGAAGGAGAGAGAGAGAGAGAGAGAGAGAGAGAGAGAGAGAGAGAGAGAGAGAAGAGAGAAAGAGAGAGAAAGGCGGAGGGGTGGAGTGGGGTGGGGGATGAGGCGAGAAAGGGGGAAACGGGGAAGGGGTTGCATTGAGAGAGAAGAAGAAACGGGTTCTGGATCAGAAAAGGCGTACGACATTAGCTCTCGCGCAGGGGAGTTGATGGAGGCCCAAATCAACAAACACACAAGGAAATAGCTTGGTCACCCTTCTGATCTTACTGTCGTTGCGCTCTACTGTCGTTGAGGAAAGCTAAAGCTACCCCTGAAATCTATCGTGGAGTACAAAGTGGGGAAAGGGAGGTTGCCAACCACATTCCAGGACCCTGGAGACAAGGCTGTGAGATCATCCCCGCCCACGTTGAAGAGTGCCAGAAGACGGGAAGGACGGGAGGCTCGGCAAGTGGGGCAGAGGGAAAGCCCCGAGATCAGCAAAACATCAAAACACCCAAAACGAAAAGGCAGAAATTGGGGTCAACAGAAATGAAGTGGTGGTCAGAGGCAAACGAGAAAGCACAGAGAGGCATGGTAATATGAGATGTGAAGATAGAACAAAATGCCCGAATAACCCAGGACTCAGTCCAGCGAGGCCAACAGGAGTGACAGACCACGGCGAGTGCCAAGATGCACCCCAAAGAACTCTCTGATGGAATGAAGTGAGGTATGACCCCTCTTAGGATCAGTTTATTCCTCAGATCTAACCTCCTGCCCTCGGACGCAAATCAGGTGAAATGGGGAAGGGGGAGGGATGGGGGAAACCAGATGACCCTGCGTGTCCACTCTGGCAGGGCAGACAAACATGCAGGACATGTTCATAGATCATGCGAAGCGGAGCTGATTCAGGGAAATCGCACAAAAAGACACACTACGAAGTGTTCAAAGAGATCGCACATGCGATCAGTAATGCCAGAGGAAAACATGACGCCACCAGTAACTTCGGCAACAACATTCTGCACGGAAGGGGAGAGCGAATCATCGTCTGAAGTAATAGTGACATAACAGGCATGAAAGCAGGATTTACTGGATGGCACGGATGGCTAAGAGAGCACATCGACCTTCCAGGATGGAAGAAAACAAAAACAAAAACACTCTAAAATCATTATCAAGGATGGCCTGAGACAAGATATAATCTCCACTAGCATTCATCAAACACATTATTCCGACTGACCTCGCTGTCACACACGAAAGCAAAACGGAAGAAGCGCTCATCTACAAGACTGTGAGGTTCGCCAGTCCAGCCAACGGCTTTAAGGGAAACTGGTCCAAAGCAAGACGGATGGGGTCTTGGACAAGGAGCCGAGAAATAACCACCCCATTCTAGATTCGAATCATAAACCCGGGATTGACTCGCTTCGCATTCGGCTGCGTTCTCCGCTACGCCATCTTCTCACCCATTGACTGCAGCGAGACAGTTGATGTCCCCGTCCCCATCCAGTTTACCACCAACCCCCATCTCCCCTCTCGCCCTCTTCCTGTGCTTTCTGTCTTGTTGTGTGTTTGCTGCGCCGGCTCGTTGTGGATTGTGTTCTTTAAAGGAAACTACGCACGTCTTGGAATGCGACCTGAGTAGTCTGGCATCAATGTTCTGTTTCCAGCCTCTAGGCATTGTCGCCCATGACATTGTGAAATGTCGCCGATGTAGGGCGAGACCTTCAAGTGGAGCTCTTTTCACAGTGCTGTGGCCATTTTCAGATCAGAATTCAGCGGGCAAATGTCATCGTTGTGTGAATTCATTCTTCTGTTTGTCATTAACTGACTACTTCTAGCTATTTCTGTCACACTCCCGTCTGTTTCTGTTTGTGTGTTCCTGTTTCTTTTATCACCCCCCCCCCCCCACACCCACACACGGCTGTACGCCTATCACCCACCACCCCAGCCTCACCTCCCCCACACGAAGGCAAGCAGGCAGGAACGCAAGCAGAAGTGCACATAACACACACACACACACACACACACACACACACACACACACACATACACACACACACACACACACACACACACACACACACACACACACACACACACAGAGCGCGCGCGCGGATATGTATACGTACACTGTCTCTCAAATTGTGTCAGTTTATTTCACTCTCTTGCTCTGCAACACACACACACACACACACACACACACACACACACACACACACACACACACACACACACACACACACACGCACGCACGCACGCACGCACGCATGCACGCACGCACGCACGCACACACGCATGCACGTACGCATGCACGCCCACACACACACACACACACACACACACACACACACACACACACACACACACACACATACTCCTCTCCCACTTGAACAGCCGAATGTCCATCAGTAGAATGTTCACGTTGAGCGATTTTGAAGTGACGCACAGATGCTGATTCTGAACGAAGTGGCGACAGAAAATGCGCCTCCCTTGAAACGTGTTCAAAAACAGCCAGGACTACAGGCAACAGCAAACCTTATGACCAGTATCCAACTTCAAAGTCTGAAATAGACAGACTTGCAGACTGCACATACATAAAAAGACTGCCTCCTGAAGACAATAGTACTTACCGGGACAGAACTCTTCTCACCGTTCAAGCTTCTGATAAACGACAACTGCACCAAATGAAACCAGAGTACAGGTCGCAAAAAAAACAACAACAAACAAACAAACAAACAAAAAACTACTTTGAACAAAAGTTTCAGTGACAAGGTGGTTTGGCAAAGGCTTTGTTTCATTTTCTCATTGATAAGAACATTACTTTCTATCATACGGTATCAAAACCTTTATGGCAGCAGAAAATGGGAACGCTCTAACGCGACCAAGAAACACGCAACATCCTTAGAAACCTATCTATCAGCTTCAGTGTTATGAAAGATAATATTTCTTTTTACATGACGGGGATACAAAAGGAAATCATTCCACAGAATTCAGGCTAGTTTAAAATAATTCTTGATTCAATTGTTGCATCAAGGGTTTGGCTGAAAATTACAACACTAAGGCATACACATTTTGAACTTTTAGTACTTGTAGCCTGCCTGGCCACGATACACAACGTCTAGCAAAAGCATTGAGTACAGTAACGGAATGTGGACCCAAAATGCGCAGCATGGGTCTATATTTGGTCAAAGTTCGGAAGATGCGATGCAAGCCTTTCCGTAGTATTCTTTTTAAACGCTAGTAATATTATTAAACGTATTGACTATCTAAAGAGGAAACCCGCCGGTGTCAAAGGTAGGAAATGCATTTTTTATAGCGGGCAGAGAGTGAGAGAGAGAGAGAGAGAGAGAGAGAGAGAGAGAGAGAGAGAGAAGAGAGAGAGAGAGAGAGGTGTATTGGCGTATAAACATTTTCACCGTATACGCAAAACTGGATTGTGTTTTCCTTGGAAAACCCGAAAAAACAGAACCAGACACTGTGGCAGTGTTATTAAATAATGATAGATACATGCAATGAAACGTATGTACAGAAAAAAATGGTCTTGCACGCACGCCCTTTTCACCTTTGAAAAAAGAAGGCCATCACATAGCCTACTGAGTGTCACTGAAAGACGCGAATCTAAAACTCTTGCACACTGATGCAACAGAATTTTCAAAGTTATGAAGTTGGATACTTTAACAAGGAGAAGTTTACACAGCTATGGGATTTTCGTTTATGATCTTACCTGAAATGTTGTCTCCCCTGATTTGGCTTTGCTTCGAGTCCCGATGTGGCCGCTGAGCTCTAAACAACATCTCTCTCTCTCTCTCTCTCCTCTCTCTCCTCCTCTCTTCTCTCTTCTCTCTCTTTTCTCTGTGCGTGTGTGTGTGTGTGTGTGTGTGTGTGTGTGTGTGGTGCATCGTAATGTCATTGCTTACTTGGTCTCGCTCGGCCCGTACACGTCACGTCCTGCAAACGGCCTCGTCTAGTAACCGAGTTTGGACTCCAAGCAATGCACAGCATACATCAAGGCTCCCTGTCAGTCTCTTGCCACTCCGAGCAGATTCCGAGCCATTAAGGTGTTGACACACAAACGTAGTGTTGTCTCTGAACTCCGCGTCCGCGAGCAAGAAACACCAAGTACAGAGAGATGTGCTTGAGATATGTTGTTGATCGTGGTTTATTCTTGGAAGAGCCGGATTGGTCTACCAGAAGACCTGAAAACAAGCAAGCATTGTTTCTAATCTGTTACCTCATTTTGGTTTGATGTATTATTTTGTTGACACTGTTTGCGTATTTCTTTTTTCATATAATTCTTACTTCTCCTATTCATTTTTGCTTTTCTCCACACACGGCTTGACGCTTTCACGTCATAGGTGACGGTACGTCATCATAGATTGAAGATTGAAGAGATATATCTGATCTGTTGCACATTTGCGGATGTGCTGAAAATTAAAGATCCGTCTGATCGATATTGTGTTTTCTCATGTATCTGCATTACGCTCTTGATATAGTTCATCATCGTCAATGCCATCATCATCATCATCATTATCATTATCATCATCATCTTCATCATTCTCATCATCATAATCGTTGTCGCTTTATCATACATGCACATATCATATCATACATCATAGTCATGTCATTATATCAAATCACATATCATTTCGTACCACATCATGATGTTTCATATAGCATCTTACCATCTGATATCGTATCGTATAATTCAATAGCACAAGCTTCAAAACAACCTTTTAGCCTGCTCAGTCACACTTCATGTAAGTTTCATGTCCTTAATTAATGATGGGGCACAGCGTCTGTTATTTATGATTGCCTTCTAATTTTCAAACTTTGACTGAAAGCAACTTTCTTCTCAGTGATTTTTGGCTCTTTGGCTTTTGAAACTGTAAAGTGTTCCAGCGGAAACCAAAAGAGCAGCAGTTTGATAACTGGTCAGAAGCCCCTCCCCCCTCCTCTCCCCCCCCCTCCCCATTACGGTTGCTGTTCTATTGTTCCTGTCTCACCCGGTGTCTGGTCAGTCAGTAGGACCTGACTCAAGCCAAAGTCACAGTGTGATTAATTATCTTTTTAATGGCCTTAGTGTCACCGTCTCTGTGTTAACTTGGCTTTCATTTCTGACTCAACCCCCTCCCACACAAACACACGCATATGTTATCCTCTCTGTCTGTCTGTCCGTCCCTCTGTCCGTCTGTCTGTCTTTCTGTCTGCCTCATTCTGCCTACATGCACATATCTATCAGGCCTAAGTGAAAGAGGATCAGCCGATCCTCGTGTGGTTTGACCCTCTACCCTCCTCTCCCCACCCCCGCCCCCCGCTCGTCCCGGGGGATAAGGAACCAGGGCATGACAGTGGGAACGGGATGGGGGAGAGGTTTCACTGACTGCTACAAACGACGCAGCCAACAGGAGGGAAAGGGACCAAATCACATC
>CM065728.1:26053142-26055642 GCA_033310375.1 Conus canariensis
TAGTTCTTATGGCATCACCACTGCCACCATCACCTCCTTCGCCACCATCACCAGTACCGAATCTAAAGAAACGAAAAACGAAAAGGACAGGAAAAGTGAACTTGTTCTATGTCTCGCTTATTCTTACCTCCTCCCCAACTCTTTCCCTCCGTTCCTCCTCTCTCTCTCTCTCTCTCTCTCTCTCTCTCTCTCTCTCTCTCTCTCTCCTCGTGTAAAAATAAAGCGTGTCACGTAATTGTGATCCGAACAGGAAACGATGCATTTAAAAACTGAAAAACTGGTACACAAACGTACAAGGCCGAGTAAGAGAAATCTCTGGTCCAGCAGAATTTGTTTACAGTGCCATCTTGTTTGCCGCTCCAGAGGCATTACCCACCACACCGCTCACTCCGGCTTCTGTCCACAGTCACCCCCAGCCTTGTCCTGTCGCAACCCTGGCACCGGTCATCCACAGCGAGAATCAATGTCAAGCCATCAAGAGGCAACCCACCAGGGGAGACGCTGCACTGCTGCCAAGTCACTTCTTTGGTATGAAGCAGTTCCTGTTATGATACAGCATTTGCAGGGCACCCCATATTAAGCCCATTACTTACAACAGTAAATATTCAGTCCCGGGGCCAGCGCGAGTGAGCGTTCCCCTCCGAAAGGCGCCACCACATCCATCCAGCAATAGTTCCCATGAACGTGCTGATACCACCTATGAACTCACCAAGAGCACAGACGTGGACAAGATATCAGAAACGAGGTCAGCATGAGAGCAAGGAATGAAGGGCTACAGAATTTGAGACTTTTTAAATGCTGATCGATGAGGATTTTGAAGATGGTATTTTGGACGTCCGATCTGATCTGAGACTGCATGAAAAGAATATACTCTACGCTTAAATCCATTGTGCTGTCCCGACGACAACCAGGCCCGAAAAGCACCGGCACTTGCAGTGTTGGTCAGGTAATTTAATCAACTCTGTCAAAGGCGCATCCATTTAGTGGATGAAATTCGACTGTATGGTTCCGGTGTTTCCAACTGAGTCCATAGCAAACTCAGTTCTGTATAAGAGCCGATCATGGGCCGAAAAAATATCACAAATATAAATGGCTTCTATGGAATGTAACCCACGATTTTCCAGCTGGGAAAGATCGACGTTAGGCACTTCGCCACAGTGACTAGTCAGCAGAATTCTTTTGCCGTCTCTTCACGTCCGTGATATGACCCTGAGTAATCAGCAAGGCTTGGATTTATGTTGAGCTGGTAGTGAACTCCAAGCCTAAGAACATCCCGTGAGCAGATAGTGAATATTCTATAGTGTGATGCATGGTGACGTGAAGTTATCAGGCTGTTAGTCAGCTATGGGTTCAACAGACGTCCCAGCGTGTGCCCGTACTACCGTCCCAAAAAATCAGCATGGGAAGTAATCTGACAGGATTTTCACTGAAATGCCCCTATTCAAAACCTCATGAAATTATCCCTCTTTGAAAGACACCATCTTTTCGTCAAATATCATGGTCAGATTTGTTTCAGTATGTGTCACATGTGTGCTTATTTGGCAATTATGCAAAATATTAAGGTGTTTTCTATCTAAAACCAGTTTGTTAATTGATAGAATGGAAACACAACGGACGGAAATCACGCTTGAAGGCGAGTGAACGGCGGTTTTCCCTGAACCTGTGTGGATTCATTCTGCAGTGGTACATTAGACCCAGGCTTTAAGGCAACGTAGCGAAGATGGTAGGCTTTAAGTTTTAAGCAAGCTGTACAGAGGCTGCCCTATTTTTTTTCTTTGATTTGTTTTTGTTTTTATTTTGTGACTCACCTTCTGTACCCTCGTTGTGTCGCTCATTCCGCCTCCTTAAGAGACAGACCCAGATTCGTCGTCGCAACGTGAGCAGCATGGGCAGCATGAGCAGTATGGGCAATCAACTGAGAACAATCAATGTTATATGATGAGGAGGGGGATGTGGTAATGGTGGTCGGATAGTTACCCAGGGTGGTTACCCAAACCCGACTCACCAGAGGGAACTTTGTGGAACTGTGTTGTCACTTGCGTGGTGTTAGTGGTGCCCGTTCTGATCCAATCTTCACAGAATACCACCTCCTTCGCGCTCTACTGACAACAATGAATGTCTATTCGAGGAGCGAGCGTGAGAGAGCATCCACGTTCCGGAGGGCGCCATCATGCCATTTAACGACAGTCTACATGAAGGTGTCGACACCATCGACCCTTACTCGAGTTCACCACGGGGGTGGAGTGGAGATGAAAACAAAGTAAGACAGCAGGGAATGAAGAGTCAAATAATTCATGGAGTTGATTTGTCTTTTAAACTAATGATCGATGATGATGATGATGATGTTATGGAGGACCATCATGGTCTGGTACAACACAATAAATCTGTGCTCTACTTCTCCTTTCATGAAATATTCTGGCATTATTAAGGCCTGAGAGGTACGGGTTCCTACAGTGTTAGTCATGGAATTTGAGCTACACTTTTAGAGATTCAGGCAGTA
>CM065728.1:26058142-26065642 GCA_033310375.1 Conus canariensis
ATTAATTCATTAGCCGGAAGATTGGGAGAACAACACACACTCTCACATCGTGCATTTTCACAAATAACATGGCCCATTTTGATTTTCTGTGTGCTTTGAGACCTCGATGTATTGATTGAGATGATTTCATTTTCGGGCGGGGTGACCAAATAGAAACGTCTGTATGGATAATGGTTTCTTTTCTTTTTCATTTATGAGATGTGTTTGTGTCCCTTTCTTTGTCTGTCTGCCAGGCTGTTTGTCTGCCTGATTGCCGCCTCCCCCCTTCTCTCTCTCTCTCTCTCTCTCTCTCTCTCTCTCTCTCTCTCTTTTTCTTTGTGTTTCACTTTGTATTGCTATGTCAGTATCTACCACATACTGTCATTCACTACATCTCTCCCAGTCTCTCCTCGTCCTCTCTCTCTGTCTCTGTCTGTCTGTCTGTCTCTCTTTCTCCCTCTCTCCCCTTCATCCCTTCCTCTCTCCCTCTCTCTGCCTTTGCACGCACTGTCGACGATTGACTCATAATGTTGTCTGCTGACTCATTTCATTGACATATAAGTCGGATGAAAGGTTTCATATCAAATTCATCAGCCGAAGGACAGAGGCGGTATGTTCCGCGTCACTGAAAACTTGTCATGTGCGTTAGAAAACTGGGCCAGGTCCATGAAGTCATTTGTTTTTGTTTCTGCCAATGCTGGTAATTAACTCAATTGTTTAGCAGCAATGCCACGGGTCTCTGATGTTGACACAGAAGCAGAAGGAGGTGACTGTGTCCTCAGGGAAAGAGATGGTGTGCAGATGAAGCCCGATATTGAGTTTCTGACGTTATGTTGTTTCTGTTGATGCGTTGAGCTGATTATTCTGGAGTGGTCGCTTCTGTCCAGATGAATACCCTAGAATAGAAACGCCTGTCACGGACTGAATTTTCTTTTTGATCTTTTGATTTTGTTCCTTCTCCTTGATTAATTTTTTTGTTCACACTGTGTTGCAGCATGTAATCTCTCCCTGTGCTGTATTGATGAAAAATGTGGGTAAACATTTTACGTGCAAAAAAACAACAAAAAAAAAACAACAACAAACAAACAAACAAAAAAAACACAATTGTTTATGAAGCATACATGGTGTTTTCCCAACATAACAAGTCAAATGTTTGTCTCTTCACGGATTTGGTAAATCCCAAAGAAGAAGAATAGCACAACCAAAGTCTACCAAAGCTTGAAATTCGGTCGTGTTCTGGTTTTCAAAATGACAATAGCTAAATTCCTCTGTGCATAATGATCACATGCCATTGCTTGGTATGGGCAGGAAATTCCTATTCTGTATGAGGCACAGAATGTTCATTCTTCATCTACAAATTAGAGGGTATTGTTCATTGTTGATGCATGAGTAAGAAAGGTAATGCCTGGATATGATAAGACATTTAATGTTTTAACCTCAGAACCTCATGGATAGTACACTGTATACTGAATCCATACCGAAGTGGATTATAAATGGAAAGAACGAGAATCAGCGAGTAAGATGTTTAATCATCATATTTGATTTTTCCTTTGGTTTCTTTTAATTATACATACTAATAAAAATGTCGGGCTGACTGATGACCCAAATGTTGTAAACTTTATTGTGATTGAGAGCTGCAAGTGGGAAATTCATTTGCTGTATTTTCCCACAGGAAGTCAGACACCACGTCACGTTTTCTTTTCTGTAACCCTTAACTTCCCCGAGGCTCTCTTCATCGTTAGAACACCAGTGTGTCACGACTGCCTCCTCTTCACACGCTATCAATGAAGAAAAGAGTAATGTACGGCAATTCAGCAAATCATGTCATCCTGTCACAAACACGCATTTGCGCGCGCGCGCGTGTGCGCACACACACACATGCGCGCGCGCGCACACACACACACACACACACACACACACACACACACACACGCACGCATAAATACACACACATACATTAGATCTGTCTGTCTGTTGTCTCTCTCTCTCTCTCTCTCTCTCTCTCTCTCTCTCTCTCTCACACACACACACATCATTTTGTATGTCTGTGTGTCTGTATGTCTATCCGTCTGTCTGTCTGTCCTCTCTCTCTCTCTCTCTCTCCTCTCTCTCTCTCTCTCTCTCTCTCTCTCTCTCTCTCTCTCTCTCTGAGTGTGTAATTCCCTCGATCATTACGATTTCTGGGAAATTTGATTTTCTCACAGCGTTCACCTATGTATCCTTCACTTGAACGGTTTTCCGTTAATTTACCATAGACAACAGAAGACTTCCTTTGCTTCAGCGGCTAGATGCCATGTGTCTTCCAACGCTGTGATCTTGGATCATTTCCCTACGGATAGTTCCAAATCCAATCTGGTCCCCTCACTACGAAAAAAAGAAAAAAAACCCAACCTTTTTTGCTGGAAGACGTGAAGATGGAACACAGCTGATAATCTGGAACCTCCTGGCAAATGGAAGAGTAGCTGTTCGTCAGCTGTTTTTGAGACAGTTCATCTTTAAGCCATTTCGTCCCTCTGTCTATGCATCTTTCTTCTTTCTTCTGTTTTTTTTTTCCTTTCATATCCTCTTTGTGATGAGGAATTCACTTTTCAAATTTTGTTTTCTTGGTTAATCTTCATGTGTCTTGGATTTCTCTGATATCTTTGTGTTAATGTCTGGTTTTGCAGTCTGCACAGTTCAATATAATTCCATCCCCCCCCTCTCTCTCGCTCTCTCCATCTCTCTCTCTCCCCCTCTCCCTCTCTCCTTCCCCCCCCCTCTCCTTGCCCCCCCCCCCTCTCTCACACACAGTCAGACGCTCTCTCTCCTGCCAGTCATTAAGATGATCTCATTTCCTACTTCTGTTAGACAGCGCATCACTCACTTGAATGCTTTTCCATCAACTCTCCATGCACTGCAGACCCATTGTCTCTGCTTCAGCGAGTTGCTGCAGTGTGTCTGATAACGCTGGAATCTATGATTATTTCTCTGTTGACGGCACCCAACCCAGTCTCTCCCTTGTCTAACAAAGAAACTGTCTACAGAGGGTTAGGATGGTGGGGGAACAGTCAGGAGTCTGGAACGTTTGGACGACAGACATGAGTTCAGCTTCAGTTGTTTTGTTTATGACAATGACCGTCTCCTGATGATTCACTATGTGACCTGATTTTTTCAGTTTTTTTTTCTCTCCACCATTTGCTCACATATGTTCCTCATGTGTTGTTCTGAACTCTCTGTTTCTCTCTGTCTCTCTGTCTCTCTCTGTCTGTCTGTCCGACTGTCTGTCTCACTGTCCCTCTCCGTCCCACCCCCCATCTCTCTCCCTTTCTCCCTCCCTCTCTCTATTGGCCCCTCCTCTCTCTGTCTGTCTGTCTGTCTGTCTCTCTCTCTCTCGTTCAGAAAATGAAATGTTTTGGATATGACACTATATGTGTTAATCATTGTGCCTGTGCAAGGATTTCTAGTTGTATGTAGTGTGCATTTCCATAAATTCATTAACTCTTGTGCTTTGTTTATGAATTCGTGTGTGCATCCCTCACATCATATCCCATAAGCTGATGTGGCTTTTTCAAGGCGAGATCAGAAGAACAGGTTATGTCTTCAATCTAAATCATGAACATGCACATAATTCCTCCTATCACCCAGCCTTTTCTTCAATCTAAATCATGAACATGCACATAATTCCTCCTATCACCCAGCCTTTTCTTCAATCTAAATCATGAACATGCACATAATTCCTCCTATCACCCAGCCTTTTCTGCCTCCCTTTTTTTTAGGAGAAAGAAAGAATAAGACGAAGCTGTACCCCCGCCTTATACCACAGCCTAGAAATGACTTAGGTGCCCTTTTAGTCGTTTCAAAGACAGCTTTGTATGTCTCTTGCTTACCTTGGGATTAAAACATAAAAAGACGACATTATCAAGCAGTGACAGATTTTCATGCCAATGAAATTTTGCAGCATATCCACAGTTTGTTGGGAACAATTCAGTGACTCAATTTGACCACTGTGGACGCTTCTGTAAGGTCTGCATGGATAGGCACTGTTTTGAAGAATACTAATAACCACAGTTGCAAAATACGAGAATAGAAAACCAGGTATTTCTCTGTCTTTCTCCCTCTCTCTGTTTCTTTGTCTGTCTGTCTGTCTGTCTGTCTGTGTGTCTGTCTCTTGTTCCCTTCCTCCCTCTGTCTGTCTGTCTCTACCTTTCTCTCCGTCTTTATGTCTGTTGTCTGACTCTTACTTCATCTCTGTCTGTCTGTCTGTCTGTCTGTCTGTCTGTCTGTCTGTCTGTCTGTATCTTTCTCTCTCCCCCCGCTCACCTTTCAAGCAGAGAGCTTTGATGATTAAACCCCAGAGTCTTGAAGACCTTCAGGATACCACGGAAGACGTTGCAACTAGCTTCCTCCACTCCTCCCGGTTCTCAGACGTTCTTGGGCACTTGTTGAGTGTGAGTCCATCGCAAATCAGTCAGATTAACGATTTGTGCATTAACTCATTAGCAAGAAGATTGAGAGATCAACTTTTCCACGTCGCTCACTCTCACATCATGCAATTTAACAAGTTACACCATCAGTTTTGATTCTGCGTGTGCGTTGAGATTCCAGCGTATCAAATGAGCCGATTTTATCTTCATGTGGGGAAATCAAATATAAACGTACGAATGGACAATTGTTTCGTTTTAAAACAAGAAATGTGATTTGTGCTGTACCTGCTTATAAGGTGTGTGTGTGTGTGTGTGTGTGTGTGTGTGTGTGTGTGTGTGTGTGTGTGTGTGTGTGTGTGTAAATGATGTGTGTGCATTGCACCTCTTATGTTTCAAGGCTGAAGGCCCAAAGCAATTTAAATAGCGTTCTCTCTCTCTCTCTCTCTCTCTCTCTCTCTCTCTCTCTCTCTCTCTCTCTGTCTGTCTGTCCTCCCCTCCTCTCTCAATGTGCCTTCTCTCTCTCTCTCTCTCTCTCTCTCTCTCTCTCTCTCTCTCAAGTGTGTGTGTGTGGTGTGTGTGTGTGTGTGTGTGTGTGTGTGTGTGTGTGTGTCTCTGTGTTTGTTTCATTTTATCTCCTTCTGTGTCTGTGTTAGTGTCTACCACTTACTGTCGTTCACGATGCCCCCCCCCCCTCTCCTCTCTCTCTCTCTCTCTCTCTCTCTGGCCGTGCACTGTTGACGATTGACTCGAAATGTCATCTGCTAACTCATTTTATCCGCGCATCTACTCGGATGACGGGTTCTGTATCCATTCTTCAGCCAAAGGCTTGAGGCAGTATGTTCCGCGTCACTGAAATCTTGTAATGTGTTAGAAAACTGGGCCACGTCCATGAACAAATTTTTTATTTGTCTCTGCCATTGCCAGGAATTAACTCAATTGCTTAGCAGCAATGAAACGGATCTGTGATGTTGAGAGGAAGACAGAAGATGGAAAAATCATTTGCTCAGGGAAAGAAGTCTTACGCTCTTGAAGAATGCTATTGACTTTCTGACACCATGTGGTTCCTGTTGATTCTTTGTGCTGATTAATCTGGACAGATGCGTTCTGTCCACATCAGTATCTTAAGAAGACAACGCCTTTTACTAGCTCTATTTTCGTTGGTTTCAGAACTTTCCTTTTCTGAGTTTTAAGGGTTTTTTTTTTTTAAACATTTAGTGCTAGGGCATTTGTTCGTTGCAACAGCTACATACTCCCTATGCTTTTTTTTATAATTTTTTTTTTAGGAAATATGTTGTTCAAGGCTTCGTGAGCTATCAATGAGATTTTCCACAAGAAGCATTAACTCATAGGGATTTTGTCAATGCATCAAATGAAATGATGGTCTTTCTTTGGTTTCAGTACATCCCAAAGAATGGTGCCAGTGTGACTGAAATCTATTCTCATCACAGTTCCCGTCATTTCCCATCATCTGATATTTTGTTCTGGAATAGAAATGACCACAGTTTTCACACACCATGTATCCGTTCGATTGGCAGTACTCTTTGTATGGTTTGTTTTTATCCGATTGTTCCAGTCTGTATTGTTTCCTATGACAACACCCTTTGCATGGTTTGTCTGTCTGTCGTAGTTCGTGTCTGTGACATGTCTGTTGCCAAAACTCCTTGCATGACTTGTCTTTCGCTGATTGTTCATGTATGTATCATGTCTCTCAGCAGCAGTGCTCTTTGCGTGGTTTGTCTTTCGCGGAGTGTTCGTGTCTGAATCATTTCAGTCGACGGCATTGTTTGCATGGCTTGTCTTTCTCTAATTGTTCGCGTCTACTACAATTCTCTTGACAATGTTCTAATGTTCTTTGTATGTTTTTTTTTCCCATCTGTTGCGTTTGTCTGGAGCATTTCTGTCAGCAGAACTGACTGGTTTGTTTTTCTCTGACTCCTCATTTCAAGAACATTTCTGCTGGCAGTACTCTGCAATGTTCGTCTTTCTATAACTGTTCGTGTCTGTATCATGTATCTTGGCCATACTCTTTACCTGATATGTCTTTTTCCCATTGCTTGTGTCCATGTCATTCCTATGGGCAGCGCGATCCTTTTCATTCCATGATAGCATGCATGAACATACGCTCCCACCTTTTGTCTCTCTTGGACCGACATGATGGTTCACACGTCAACGTTGTGGAGTGGATAATGTTGACGTAGACTAAAGTTGGCAAGTCGTGGGTCTCGATTGGAAACTATCGTGGTATACTTCATCTCTTGCCTGACTCCACCCAGAGCAAAGGTATGGATTGTACTGTAATACCAAAGGAAACTATCGTGGTATACTTCATCTCTTGCCTGACTCCACCCACAGCAAAGGTATGGATTGTACTGTAACACCAAAGGAAAAGTTGGTGGCCACGCGGTCAAGTTTCATGCATATCTGACAGTGTAGCTTAAAAAGGTTTCGACCAACATTGCAGGTGGTTGAATCTCCCACGATTAGTTGACAAAGAGATTCATTGTGAAGAGAACGGCCAAGAAAAGTAGTGTCATTTAGTATCAGACAGGAACAGCACTTCATTATCATCTTGTTAATCGTAATCATTCTCATCAGTCGTGATTCATTAAAAAAACAACAACTGCATTTCTGTGGCCTTTCATCGCCTGCTCTCATGGTGACTTCACTTCCCACTTCCTCTCCACATCCATGACAGTGGTAAAATCGTATTCAAGTCATCGGCACCGGCAAGTTCATAGACACTGTGGTCGAAGGAGCAAGGTAGACAGACCCACCAGAGCCGGATGCTTACTCACACTGGCTCCATGACTATGCTACCACTGTTGTCTGTAGGAAGATCAGAAGTATTGTCTTGCTTCTATTTGATCAGAACAGGCATCAATGAACGACAGCCCGCACAGTGATTAGACGTTATCGCAGGGTCTCCTTTTGTAGACTGCTTCATAATGGCTTAATATTGGTAGCTTGATATGGATTTCTGGTGCTGTCACTGCGGCAGAACCCTGTGAGTGGAGCGCAGGTAATTAGCATGAGAGTGACAAATAGACAATGAAACAAGAAAACAAACGACAAAAACAAATAAAAAACAAACGAACAAACGAACCAAACAAAACAAACA
>CM065728.1:26073142-26075642 GCA_033310375.1 Conus canariensis
ATCGTGTTTGATTATTTACAAGTTCATCGTATACAAAAGTTGGGCTCGTGTTTTGCTCAGAAAACTCGAACAATTGAATCACGTGTCCTGTACTCTGTAAATAAAATCAAACAAACAAGCATAGTGGAAAGTGCAGGCAATATAGGAAAACAAGAAAATAATTGCCTACATATCCCACTCCACTTCGAAGAAGAGTAAGCCGTCATGTGCCGGTGGACATGGATGACACGAATAAATACCCATGATAATGGTGCAGCAAAATCTTCATAGTTATGAAGTTGGTTGCCTTAACAAGTAGAAGTTTACGTACCATGGGACATTCGTTGCTGGCCTTTTTGCAGACTGAATGGAGCAACTTTGAGTTAAGTACATGTTATCTCCCGTGATTTGGTTTTGCTTGCAGTCCCGACGCGGCCGCCGGACTCTAAACAACAGCACTCTGTCTCTGTCTTTGTGTCTGTCTCTGTCTTTGCCTCTCGCTCTATCTCTCTTTTTCATTTTCTCTGTCTCTGTCTCTGTCTGTCTGTCTCTGTCTCTGTCTGTCTGTCTGTCTGTCTCTGTTTCTTGCACACTGTACACATAAGTAATGTCACTGGTCACTTGGTCTTGTTCAGCCCTTACACATCACGTCCTGCAAACGGCCTCACCCAGTAACTGAGTTTGGTCTCCAGAAGCGTACAGCATACATCAAGACTCTCTACCACTCTCTTGTCATGCTGAAGATTCGAACCCGATTAAGGTATCGGCACACAGAAGAAGCGTTGGATTCTGTGTTAGCGAGCATCAAACATCGATTGCTTTGTTAAATGTTTGAGGTACATGTATTGAACTGTAATATGTTAGCATGTGTAACTGCATCACGAACTGTTGCTGGTTATCGTCGTCATTGACCTGTTTATCGTTATTGTCATCGTCATATTATCATTGTCATCACCATCATCATCATTATCAACTTCAGCATCACCATTGCCTATATAATCATTTTCATATCATATTGGAATAGAAATTATATGAAATGTCGCGCGAAATCAGCCTTTTGACAGACGCAAACGCTTTACTGCGGGCTTAATGAAACTCTCCTTGAGAGACATCCCATCAGATGTAGTTTTTTTAGTTTCTCATAGAGAAAAAAAATCTTTTCATCTGATCTAAGATGTCACCGAAGAAAGATTTAAATGAAACTCCGGCGTGTTTTCAGAAAATCTATTTTTAATGAATTGTCGGTGTATGGTTTCTTTTCTTTATCTATTTTGAGAGTTGACTTCAATGAGATGACAGCCCTGATATGAACCTTTGTGGTCAGCTGGGCTATAAACAACTCTCTCTCTCTCTCTCTCTCTCTCTCTCTGGTTTCATGCGTTTTATGTAATTAATCAGTGACGGTGCACAGCGTCTGTTATTCATCATTGCCTTGCAACATTAACGTTGTCTAGAGGCAACCTTTTTTGTTCATGATTTTTAGCTATTGGGGTGTTTAAAACTCTTTAAATGTACCTGTTGCAGTAAAGATTAATAACCTAAGTAGTAAAATGCAGGGCTCTGACAACAGGTTTATTTGATTTCAAACAATGTCCTCTGGTTTGTTGTTGTATCTAATCTCAACATACTGGTGGTGATATTAACATGCGAATGATGTAGAATGTCAAAGGATTCCATCATGTCACTCTTGCTCTTTGATATTCAAGGCCATTTTGCACATATTAAATATAGAGAGAAGGATTACTGTGCACGTATCAAAAATGGAGAACGGTCATTGTACACATATTTAAAGATAGATAAGAGTCATTGTGCACATATCAAAGATAGAGAGAAAGGTCACTGAGCACATACTAAGGACAGAGGGAAGGGCCATAAGGCACACAGTAAAGACGGAGGGAAAGGTCATTTTGCACGTATCAAAGATAGAGAGAAAGGTCATTGTGTACATATTAAAGATAGAGAGAAAGATCATTGTGTACATATTGAAGAGAGAGAGAAAGGTCATTGTGCGCATATTAAAGAGAGAGAGAAAGGTCAGTGTGTACATATTAAAGACAGAGAGAAAGGTCAGTGAGCACATACTAAGGACAGAGGGAAGGGCCATAAGGCACACAGTAAAGACGGAGGGAAAGGTCATTTTGCACGTATTAAAGATGGAGAGAAAGGTCATTGTGCACATATTAAAGACAGAGGCAAGGATCATTGTGCACATATTAAAGACAGAGAGAAAGGTCATTGTGCACATATTAAAGACAGAGGGAAGGGTCATTGTGCACACATTGAAGACAGAGGGAAGGGTCATTGTGCACACATTGAAGACAGAGAGAAAGGCCATAGTGCACACATTGAAGATAGAGGGAAGGGGCATTGCGCACACATTAAAGACAGAGAGACGGCCATAGTGCACACATTGAAGACAGAGGGAAGGTCATTGTGCTTATTAAAGACAGAGAGAAAGGCCATAGTGCACACATTGAAGATAAGGGAAGGGGCATTGCGCACATATCAGTATGTTCGTCGT
>CM065728.1:26085642-26088142 GCA_033310375.1 Conus canariensis
TTGGACTGTCGGCTCCAGTTTGGTGCTCAAATCATTCTGGTTCTGGTTGCTTTCATAGACAGTATTTCAGATTGAATATTGGCACCGGCACCACATCTCGAAAACACACAAAGAGGATAGGGATGATGGGCAATTTTCTCTCTGTCAGTCTGTGTCTGGCTGTCTGTCCCTCTGACTATCTGTTCGTTGGTCTGTCTGTCAGTCCAACTCTCTCTCTCTCTCTCTCTCTCTCTCTCTCTCTCTCTCTCTCTCTCTCTCTCTCTCAGTTTGAGTCATGTGTGTGCATTGCAGCTCCTATGTTTACAGGCCAGAGGCTTAACATAATACAGTTTGTGTCCTTGTGCCTCTCTCTCTCTCTCTCTCTCTCTCTCTCTCTCTTTCTGTCTGTCTGTCTGTCCGTCTGTCTGTCTGTCACTCTCTCCGGGTGTCTGTCTGTCTGTATCTCTCTTTGTGTCTCACCTGGTATGTGTCTGTCTCTAGCTGTGTCTCATTCTGTTTGTGTGTCTGTCTCTGCGTTTGTCACGCTCTGTCATTCATTACACATCTCTGCTTTACTCCCTCTTTCCCCTCTACTTCTCCTTTCTCTCACCCCTTTATAGAAGGCCATGGCATTTATTGAATTAAACATCTCTCTCTCTCCGCTCTCTCTCTCTCTCTCTCTGTCTTTCTCTCTCTTGCTCCCTCCCACTCTTTCTCTCGCTCCTTGCTCCCTTGTTCTCTCTCTCTCTCTCTCTCTCTCTCTCTCTCTCTGTGTGTGTGTGTGTGTGTGTGTGTGTGTGTGTGTGTGTGTGTGTGTGTGTGTGTGTGTGTGTGTGTGTGTAATGATTTAGCAATAAAAGTTATTGAAACATAAAAAGGATGCGAACCATCTACTTTCTTCCCATTTGAAAATCATCTTCGTCTCTGATATGAGCAAATAAACATTGTCTTAAAGGCAACAGAGAAAAAAATCTGTTCTATAGTCAGCCATTAATTAACAACCACCACAACCACCAGCACCCCCCCCCCCCCCCCACACACACAAGAGCTGTCAGTATTCACACTCTCAGGCGTGCTGATGGTGGTCAAACCATAAATGAGCATTGCTTTAAAATTGTTCACAAGCAGGTAAGAAACAGTCAACAGCAAAACCTGTAATAATTAATCAGTTCTGACTCCTGACGATAGAGAGACTGCCAGACTCCACCATCACACTTCACCCTCTGGACGAAGCCAGACGAAAACGAAAAGACTCTCCTGAAGAAGCAGTGGTCTCTGGGCAGGCCTCCTTGAACCAGAATAACATCTAGCCAAAAAATTACAGCACCAAAGTTAAAAAGGACACTGGACTGGACAAACCTACCATTAAGCGTGACACCCCTTAGCCCCTTCTGGGTGAATGGACATGAGTGTGCACAGAGTCTCATAGCAGAAATATTTCAAAGCGAAAACATTAATCTCGTATCTCTCTTCTACACTTTAGCACGTCAAGTACAACTGGTTTGTCTAACTCTTGATGCAAAATACCTCTGCAGCCAGATGACAGTATGTGGGCGCAAACAGTGTACAGTATGCTACTTACTGTATCAAAATTATGAAGATGCAATTCAAGACGTTCTGAACTGTACCTTTTCTACGTTTAATGTAGATGATGCTGTTGTTTCTTTTGGTCTCTATTTATGTTGTGGAGAGGAAATCAGTGGCAGAGATAGTGACTAGTTTATTGAGAGAGAGAGAGAGAGAGAGAGAGAGAGAGAGAGAGAGAGAGAGAGAGAGAGAGAGAGAGTATTTTTTTTACAGTGTACATAATTATATTTGGACTGTGCTTCGCATGGAAAACTCGAAAAGAGAGCTCAATTTTCCCAAATTGAGGATTAGAAATAATCAAAGTAATTAAAACAAACAAACAAAACACACACACACACACACACACACACACACACACACACACACACACACACACACACACACACACACACACAACGCATGCATAAAAATATCCCGTAAGCACGTGAAATCCCATCCCATCATTTGTAAAAGTTAGCCGTCATAATTATGTCGGTGGATATAGATGACTGAGGCGACGCAGAATTTCCGAAGTTACGAATCTGGTTGTTGCATGGGTAAGCGACTTTCACTGATCGAATGAAGACAAATTTAGTTCAGTGTATGTTGTCATCTCTGATTTGGCTTGTTAGCAGCACTGGTGTGGCTGAGTGGACTCTAAACAACATCTCTCTCTCTCTCTCTCTCTCTCTCTCTCTCTTAGATGGTATACACTTATATATCAGACCTTAGCAAAGGAGGATCAACTGATCCCTGCGTAATTTTAACCCCAGTGAGGACACGGAGCAGGGGGCATGACAGTGAGAGGGAGACTGTTTTACTGACTGCTGCACGCAGTACAGCAACACGGAGGAAAGAATGGACCAATCACATCTCTTAGGGATTCTATCCATGCTCAGTATCATCGGCGTGCGATTTCGGTGAAGGTTGTGATTGTCGATCTGTCTGTGAGAAC
>CM065728.1:26093142-26095642 GCA_033310375.1 Conus canariensis
GGGCTGATTAATCAGGACAAAGCCGTTCTGTCCACATTTAGTACCTTAAGGTGCAAATGCCCATCTTATGGTCTTTTTTGTCGTTTTGAGCTCTTCCTAAATTAAGATTTTCTTCAATACTCTGAGAGAGCCATGATGTGTTGAATCAGTTACTCTCTTCATTAGCTTTTTATTTTCAACGTGGGCCAAAGTTTTGTGTTGTAAAGAGATTTTCCATGGGAAGCGTTCACCCATATCTTTTTTCTCCATTACAACCAATAAAATGCTTGTCTTTTTGTCTATAACTGAAAAAAAAACTGGAACAAGCATGCATGAGTTCGTGCGTGCATTTCCACGTGTATGTGTAAGCGTGCAGTGTGTGTTAGTGTGTTAGTGTGTATTTCGAGGGAGAGGGATAGTTTGCATGTGTGAGGTGAGATGGGAGATGGAAGGATGGGAGGAGGAAGATGGGGTGGAGGGTGACTGGGTGGTTGAAACTGGAATATGCTTTGAGTGGGTCAAAGTCTTTGTGAGAAGATAATGAGAAAGAACAATCGCTCTCTTCTGCATGTATCAAGATTGTTCCCAACCTGCAGTCCCTTTGACTAAACATATTTGTATATTTACATATGCTTGATTACTGTGTGGTTTTAAAGACATAATGTTACCATTGTTGTATGTTTCTGTTGTAATGTATCATGTAAACAGAACCTTGTGACAATTGTGACAAAACAAAGTTTTCCTGTGGGGTCTGGAACATTGCAATGAAGAGTGGGAGCAGGATCTGTATCCACCAAAAGTTCAAATGCAGTCATTTCTGGCATCTGGTAAATGAAAAAAGTTAACTGATTTTTATTCTCTCATACCAGGGGAATGGTCGCAAATCTCTACGTAGTTTGTGTCTTTCAGCCATTGCTCATGTCTGTATTATTTCTGTCAGTAATGCCTTTTGCAGTTTTTCTCTCCCTGATTGTTTGTGTTCAGATCTTTTCCATTGACAGCACTTTTTGCATGATTTGTTTTCGATTCTCCCTGTCTGTATTATTCTTGTTAGCAACACTCTTTGCATGGTTTGTCTGTGACTGTCTATGTCTGTATCATTTCTGTGGCGACATTCTTTGCATGGTTTGTCTTTGATTGTCTATGTCTGTATCATTTTGTTGGCAACACTCTTTCCATGGTTTGTCTGTGACTGTCTATGTCTGTATCATTTTTGTTGGCAACATTCTTTGCATGGATTGTCTTTGATTGTCTGTCTATGTCTATGTCTGTATCATTTTTGTTGGCGACATTCTTTGCATGGTTTGTCTTTGTTTGTCTATGTCTGTATCATTTTTGTTGGCAACATTCTTTGCATGGATTGTCTTTGATTGTCTGTCTATGTCTATGTCTGTATCATTTTGTTGGCAACATTCTTTGCATGGTTTCTCTTTGATTGTCTATGTGTGCATTATTCTTGTTGGCAACACTCTTTGCATGAGTTTGTCTTCAGTTGTCTGTGTCGGTAACGTTCTTGTTGGCAGCATTCTTACATGGTTTGTCTTTGGTTGTCTATGTCTGTATCATTCTTGTTAGCAACACTCTTTGCTTGGTTTGTCTTTGATTATCTATATCTGTATTCTTCTTGTTGGCAGCATTCTTTACATGGTTTGCCTTGATTGTCTACGTCTGTATCATTCTTGTTGGCAACAAGCTTTGCATGGTTTGTTTTGGATTGTCTATGTCTGTATTATTCTTGTCGTGAACACTCTTTGTCTGTCATTGTCTGTGACTGTATCATTGCTATCGACAACATTCTTTCTCACGATTTATCTTTGTCTGTGTCTGCCTCATTGGTGTCTGCATCACTCTTAGCATTATTTGGCTTCGATTGTCTATGTGTGTGGCATTGCCCTCGGTAACATTCACTTTGCATGGTTCATCGTTCTTTTGTTGTGTGGTTTATCTTTCCCTAAACACTTCTGCTTAAATCTTTCTCGTCGGCAGCACTTTTTGCATGATTCGTCTTACTCATGATTGCTATTTTTTTCTGTTAGTTCAGTCGGCAGTACTGTATGTATTGTTTATCTATCTCATATTGCGTATGTCTGGTCGTTTTGTTCGGCAGTTTTCTGTAAGCGTATTGTTTCTCTTTCCTATGACTGCTCGTGTCTGTTATTTTGTTCGGCAATACTCTGTAAATGGTTTGTCTTTCTGTGAATGCTCCCGTAGGCACAGAGAGACATGATGGTCTTCAAAGGGAAGTGGGTAATATCGTCGTAAATTGAGGCTGGAAGATCCCAGGTTCATTCATATTAGACAATTATCATGGGATGTTTTTTTTTCATTCTTGGCCTGACCCCTCCCAGAGGTGTTGTGGTGTGCTGTGACAGCAAACGAGATCACTATAAGCAAACAGTAATGTTTCGTGCGTCTGTAACAAGTTAGCTTAGAAACGTCCTAACCAACACTGCAGCTGGTTGTATCTCCCAAGATTGATTAACGACGGTATAGAATGTGAAATAAAGCGTATAGTGCAGCT
>CM065728.1:26100642-26108142 GCA_033310375.1 Conus canariensis
AACTTTTCTGTACACAGTTTGCAGGCTTGTCCCAGCAGCAGCAATGTGAAGGGAAGTATCTAAACCAGATCGCTATGCCTTTTGGTCACCCGCAAAAGGACAACCTGCACTGCAGCTGAATCGCTGGAATGAACGTCGCGGGAACCTGCTGGGACTGAACACACGCAAGGCACATCTTTCTGCTTGACTGGGTTTTCGTTTTGCGGTTTCTGTATTCACAAAATGAAAGAGTGCTTCTGACTGCTCATGAGCAGTTTCATGTAACATTTTGGAAAAGGATAGTATAATAATTATGTTGGAAAAGTTTTTCCTGTTGCATAGCGGAGAGGCGGGAGATGAATTCAAGTGGTTAGAATGCTCGTCAGCGTAAATGAAGATCGTGAGTGCAAACCACTCAATGGGTTAAAATGCCACGGCTTGATAACCGTCACTGTCTACCCATTAGCAGATAGATACCTGCTTCATGCCAGAGAAGGAGTAAAGGTGGTAGAAAAAGAGGGATGGACCATCACAGACGGGCCCTTCTTTCACGCCATGCCGAAGAGACGGTTAGCCTTGGACATATTTCTGCATGCCTTAACGGCCGTTAGGTCACCAGACTACTGCCTTTAACTCACCCCTCACAAACAAAAAAACAACAACCAACAACGGCAGAAAGGTAGCTGTACGGGTAACACATTCTCTTGGGAAGTAGGTGAGTCGTAGACTCGAGTTCGAGTCTGTTTTTCTCCCATTTTCCACTGGTCTTTCGGAAGAGATCACAACCCGATGTTTTTGTGAAGAGTAATACTTAGCGCATGTAACACAAAGCTACGGCAAGATGAGCAAATGTGCCTGGCAGAACGCTTTTGAAAATTGTGCTTTGATGAATAAATGAAATTCAATCGGAGTGAAAAAGATATATGGCGGCGAAGTGTGTTGAGACAAAGACGGTCTACACAACCTAAAAAATTGTGGTGTGTCATAAAATAAAGAGGCGTGAGGTATGGGGAAGGGAGGAAAGCAAGGGCAGGAAGATGACGGAAGGAGGGGTTAGCTGGGGGGGGGAGAGCAGGGGAAGGGAAGAGATGGGGGGGGGGGGGGAGACGGGAGTGGGGGAGTGGAGGACTAAAGCAACGTTTTAGGCTTAATCGTTCAATCGTCGAAGTGTTGCTTTGAATTCGAGTTTAGGGCAGTTGCTTCACGTTTTGCGTGGAACACCGGAGAGACTGACTTAAGGCAGCATACTAGCTTCAAAAGCCCATAATAGCTGCTGCCTTTCAGGAAAACAGTGTTATCCTTTTAAGATGATGACTGCTTTCGCAGGATCAGAAGATTTTTTGTTCCTTGCTTTTTCCCCCAAGGAAAACAGTTATCATAGGTGTTATCCCTGAGAACCACAACTGTTTTTCCCCTGCTTGAGTGGGGGGGGGGGGGGGGGGGGGGGGGGGGAGGGGAAGGGGGGGTAACTGTTGTAATCCTTCCAGCAGGGAGACAAAAAAAGAACGATAATGGGAAAACAGTTATGATCCTCTGGATCACAACAATTTTCCTTATGTTGCTGCTGTATTAACGATCATGGCCTTTTTGTCTTCTTGCTGACAACGTTCTCCTCGATATAATACCTCTTTTCCTCAGGAAAACAAAGGCAACCATTATTATCCCAAGAAAATACGAAGAACATCTGTAATCCTCAGGGAAAACAGAAAATAATCCTTATTTTCCGGAGAAAAAGAAAAACAGAAAAAACAGTTGTGAGCCCAAGGAACACAGCTACGATTCAAATATGAAACAGTTACTATACATGGGGAAAATAGCTGTAGTCCTCAGGTGTATACCTGTTTTTTCCTCTTTTCGTTATCTCTCTTAAAGATGATAGTTGTTTTCCGAAGGAAAGCAGCTGTCACGGCTCTCAAACGCTGTAATGCTCCCATACAGACTCCATGGTATCTTCTGCTGCAGTCATCGTGATTTTGTCCAGTATTACACAGTTTTATTTGGTTAGAGGGATTTGTGTTTGACCTTTTTCTGTAGTTAAACTTTCTGTAATTATGCTTAAGTTTGCAAAGTTTAGGTTGCAATTGGCTTATTTTGTGTGAATTGACTTGTTTCCCATTTGCTTTAGGGCTTGTCTAATTTGTCAAACGCTTTGTTTTGATTTGTCCTCGCTGTGTTTGCTTTGTTTCAGTTCTGTTTTGATTTTTCTGTGTTTGTTGTGATTTGTCTTACATATGTTTGTTTTTACTTCAGTTTCTTGTATTTGTTTTTGCTTTGTCTGCTTTGCGGTATTTTTTTTTCTCAATTGTCTTAGTTTTGTTCTATCGATCTTAATTTTTGTTTGATTTCTCTGAGTTTTATTTGATTTGTCTTAACTTTGTTTCGATTGTCCCAGATTTAGTTGATTTGGTTTCGCTTGCGATTTTCTTTGGTTTGAATTTAATTTGGTGTAATTTTGATTTGATTTTTGGGGCTAGATTTGGCTTACTCTTTCGTTTCGTTGCATTTTCTCTTGTTTTACTGGGTTTACATTAGCTCGGGTTGTCTTTGTTTAGTTCTGATTTGGCTTAATTGGTTTGCCTTGCGTGATTTGTTAGACTGGGTTCTTTTATTCCTGCTACTGTTGGTTGTTTGTTTAGGATTGGGCTGGAATTCCTTTCTGTCTTATGTCTCTGTGACCTTCACCACACACACCACACACACACACACACACACACAACACACATCACACCCACAACACACACACACACATAGACGGACGCACACACAAATACACCGCACACACAACGTGGGCACCTACACACACACACACACACAACACACACACACACAACACCCACCACCACAACACAAACATACATGGGTGTAAAAAAGAAATGAAACATCAACAACAAATGTATACGTAATCCTTTTCTTGTTTATTTCAATTCACACGATCTGTACTGTGTGTGTTTGTGTCACAGAGTAAACGTCAAAACCAGACTGAAGTATGGACACAGACAGTCTTTGTGTGTTGTTAGGACGTTAGTACAGGCCTTCTAACAAAGTCGTGCAAATGCTGCTATACAAGCTCACAGTTTTCGGACGTTTGTTCCACAGTATTTAGGTCAGTTTTCTCTGCGCCTGGTTGTCACTACATTGTAATACTTTTTAAAGATACATCAAACTCATATTCCTCATCGAACTAATAATAAACACAATTTATAGAAAAAGGAGTCAACGTTGAGTTGTGTGTTTGTTGTTCACATCGCACCGTATTAGATACTGCGCTTACTCCACAAATAAAGACTCAATTCGGGAATTGTTGATTCGTTTCACTTTCCTTCCCATTGAACCGGTAACTAAGTTTATTCCGTGACACTCCACAAATAAAGATTCAATGCGTGAATTGTTGATTCGTTCAATTTCCTTCTATTGAACCGGTAACTAAGTTTATTCCGTGACACTCCACAAATGAAGACTCAATGCGGGAATTGTTGATTCATTCACTTTCCTTCCTATTGAACCGGTAACTAAGTTTATTCCATGACAAAGGGGTCTACACGGGAATCGTGTGTTGGTTGTAAAAGGAAGGTAGGAGTTCTTTTTACCCTGTCCCTGGACAAAACATCCGATCACCTTTTTCTTTTTCTTTTTCATTTTTTGAATTTTTATTTTGCAGATTGATAATTTAAAAACTATCGCTGAAGCTGGGCTGCAAACCGCAGAATGATACTGTCTGCTCTGTTCCAAGAAACACTGATTTCCCCATATCCTCCTTGGCATTTTCTGACCACTCCTCGCCCTCCATCCGCCCCTTTTTTATTGCCGATCTATATTTTTTTTTATTTACTTTTCATCGTTTTAATCGTTTGAAGATTCCCTGGATGGCCTTCATAAGGTTGAGAACGAAAAGGATAAAGAGAAACATGTCAGTGCAGAATGATCATGCAATGATTATCCAGGATAATGTCAGACAACCGCAGCTTATTACAAACCTGGTGATCATTGAAAACTTAACTGTCGAAAAAGACGTATAACACACAGTCCGTAATTTATCACTCACCTAGTGATCACAGTGACTTTAGGGTCGAACGCTAATTAATCATGACTGGGCGTATTTCACTACCTCTACTGTCATAGAAGTTTTAGACGTCGAAACACGTTTAACAACCGACTGAGCCTCTTACTAATACTGTGGTAAAAGCAGATTTCAGAGTCGAATCGCATTGCTCCTGTACCGGTTTTTTTTTTCTTTTCTTTTCATTCGTTTTGCGGTCTGGTAACATGTTTTCCTGTTTCCTTCTCTCAGAGCTTGACATGACTAAAGAACAATGTGGCTCAGTCTAATCGCTGGCTACTGAAAAGAAATGAAAATTGCACGTGTAACCGGAATACAATACCACACCTTGATGAGTTTTTTTGTTCCAAGTGTTTGCTTCATCGTGCTCAACGTTTTCTCGCTTATTGTGTGTGTGTGTGTGTGTGTGTGTTGTGTGTGTGTGTGTGTGTTGGTGTGTGTGTGTGTGTGTGTTGTGTGTGTTGTGTGTGTGTGTGTGTGTGTGTGTGCGTGTGTGTGTGCGTCGTGGTGCGTGCGTGTGTGCTGTGTGTGTGTGTGTGTGTGTGTGTGTGTGTGTGTGTGTGGTGTGTGTGTGTGTGTGTGTGTGTGGGCATGGCCTAAGTTACAATGATGTGGTCTGGACTGTATTTTTCAATTACATGTATCAGGGGATGATCTCATGGCAGCAATTATATCGAAACCTTCGTTTGACATATATGAGCTTCCCATAAATTACCCCCCCCCCCCAAAAAAAAAAAAAAAAAAAAAAAAAATGCATTGAATAAATTAAAACATTTCACTGGTGCCTGAGCTAGGATGAAATGTTTCGTCACCCCGTAATCCAATAAGTTAGCAGACTTATGACCCGTCATATTTGCCTTTTTAAAAAAATATGAATACCTTCATGGGACTTAATGAGGGAAAAATGCGTTGTTAATCTGTGAACGTAAGAGTTTGGCAATGCCAAGGACTGACCTTATGCAGTTAAAGGAGAAATGTGCAGTCTTATTGAAGAATGCCCTTGGGTGGAAATGAAAGTGTGGCTCTTCGTGTCCCCGATTTTCTCTCTGACTTGAGTGTACCCACTGCATTTCGTATTGGACGCACACACATACACACACGCACGCATGCGCGCGCGCGCGCGCGCGCCACACACACACACATGCAGATGCGCATGCACACACACATGCACGCGCGCGCACGCGGGCGCACACACACACACCACATGCGCGCACACACGCACACAAACAAATACATACACAAACACACATGCGCACACACACACACACACACACACACAACACACACACACACACACACACACACACACGCTCGCGGACTCACAGGCGCGCGCGCGCAACACACACACACGCACACCACACACACACACACACACACACACACACACACACACACACACACACACACACACACACACACACACACACACACACACACACAGCTCGCTTTCATTCACGCGGAGTGTAAATTAGATAATGTAGAGCTGCAAGTGAGGGCCTAAGAAGTAGACACCGTTCGCTCACATTTTGCTTCTGAATCCAGTTCGATGTTGTTGTTTTTTTCAGCATTAATTTCAACGCAGTTCCAGTCTAAGAATAAAATATGCAGTTTCAGAGTCGTCTATGGTGCTATACCCCCCTCCTGCTCCTCTCCCCCATTCCCCCCACTCTCCTGAAGTGACGCGTTTCTGAATACCGAGTTTCGGATAAGGGTGACGGAGGTGTCTGCAAAATATTTTGCATGAGCATGTGATTAAAAACAGAGTGACAGTTGTTTCAACAGATCTGTGCCAAAATGATGATTACCATCATTTTTAGATATTCTTACGTTTCAATGTTCGTGTCTGATCATTGAATTTGTGTTCCTTATAAATGCCATGTATGTTTGCAGTTTTGGAGAAAAGAATATTAAAAGGATAGAGGAGCAATCGCCAATTTGTTTAGCACCTGTGTAGAGAAGAAGAAGAAGAAGCAGAGGAAGAAGAAGAATTAGAAGAAGCAGGAGTGGCAATAGTAATAGTAGTAGTAGCAGTAGCGGTAGTAGTAGCAGCAGCAGTAGTAGCTGCAGCAATAGTAGTAGCATCAGCAGCAGCAGCAGCATCAGCAGTAGTAGTAGTAATAGTAGTAATTGTTGTAGCAGTATAGTAATAGTAGTAGGAGGAGGAGCAGTAGGAGGAGGAGGAGGAGGGGGAGGAGGAGAAGGAGGTGAAGGAGGAAGAGAAAGAGGCGATGATGCAGAAGACGATTATTGTGATGGTGATGAAGAATGAGAATAATAAGAAGAGAAAGAAAGAAAGAAAGAAAGAAGGAAAGAAAGAAAGTGGTAGTGAAGTTGGGGGTTTGGGGAGGAATACAGTCAAATTATGGCATGGAGTGACTTCCAGGTTTTAATTATTTGTTCATAAATAACAGGTCTAGAGGGAAATGACATATTTAGTATCAGATTTGATATAGTTGTATGCATTTCGTGTTCTTCGAGCATATTCTAGTGACTGGAATGCTGCAGGGTGTATACGTCTAACACATTTCAAATATACATGTTTCGATTTTTTCCCTTTTTTCTGTGATGAAACATGCCCTAGCCTTTGACAAATTTGAATCATGTGATAATGTAAGATTAAAACAAAGATTTTCAGTGTTGGATTATTTATTTGAAAATGTGAAGGAATACAACCAGTAAGAAGTCAGTTTGTTATGATAAAAAACCCAAAACAAATAACAAACAAATGTGTGAACCTGTTCATTGCTATCTAAAGCAAAGAACTTCTCGCTTAAGTGCTGTCACCTGTTGGTTAATGACTATATTGCCGATTCCTACCCCTGCAACCCCTCCTTCCTCCTTCCCCTCTTTTTTTTCTTAAAGGACATTTAACATCAGTAAACCACATCAGCTATTAAGTTTGTCCAGCGTTAACAAGAACATAGCTTTTTAAAAAAAAATTCTTTCTTTCCAGCAGAAATTCCAAATGTTCTGTGGAACGATGAGTTTGAAAGGATTACGATGTCTTTGCGATTGCAGAGTGGCGGAAGCCGTAACAAAAACTCACCGGAAACCTACTGCGCTTCGGCAGACGCTGACGTCAACGCAGAAGGGGAAGCTACGCTCTCCTCACTTCCGGAGATTTTGCTATCGATGGCTTCCCCTTCAGCGCGTTTCCCTACGAATTTGTGTCCAAATGCTGGAATCCTTGTGTCAATGTCCTGCGGAAGGCGTTTCCCGACGAACCTGTAGCCGAACTTGGGCACTCTTTTGTCGGATTCTCCCGGGTTCCTTTTCCCTACAAAGCGGTGTCCAAAGGAAGGGGCGCGCTGTTCCAAGCCGTCTGGAATGCGTTTCCCGACGAAGCGATGACCGAAAGACGGCGCTCTTTCTTCCAGACCATCAGGGATCCGCTTCCCGACGAATCGGTGTCCAAAAGCAGGAGCCCTCTCTTCCAAACCGTCGGGGATGCGTTTTCCAACAAA
>CM065728.1:26123142-26140642 GCA_033310375.1 Conus canariensis
CGCGGCTGGTAATTAGACTTAGCCAATCGGTAAACATACATTTGATTTCCTTTAAGGGATCGCAGAAGGGGATAGGAGAGTGTTTGTCAGCTTAACCTATCATAACACAGAACCGATTGCTGGGAGGCAAGAGAAAGATCGAGGGCAAAGAGGAGAGAGGTGGGTGCAGGGGAAGGTGTATGGTGATGGAAGTGAAGGCATGGAAAGAGGAGAAGGGCAAAGCGTGAAGAGGAAGGACACACAGAATCAGGGAAGAGATTCTGTTTCTTCATTTTCCGACATAATAGTCATCTTTTTACTTTGCTGCTGCTTCCTGACAGTTTGACTGAGAAGTAGAGGAAGATATTGTCCATTATGGACAAGATTCTAATCAACGGGAATTGAAGCTGCATGAAAAGAAACAAGAAGATAAGAAAGAAAGAAAGAAAAAAAAAAGACAGCACACAATCTTTATCTTTTCTGCTTGATTTGTGTGTGTGGGGTGTGTGTGTGTGTGTGTGTGTGTGTGTGTGTGTGTGTGTGTGTGTGTGTGTGTGTGTGTGTGTGTGTCTAGAACGAACTTTCACACACAACAAAGGGATGACACTTGCGGACAATGGAGATTTCGAATTCCGTAACATAGTTGACATTTTCGTGAAATTCTTATCGGTTTTTCTTCGTCATTCTGCGTTGATAGCTATTCATGTCTCCTCACTGTTTGTTTTCTTTTTGGTCTGATTTTTCATCTGTTTGTCTGTCTGTCTGACTGTGTGTGTGTGTGTGTGTGTGTGTGTGTGTGTGTGTGTGTGTGTGTGTGTGTGTGTGTGTGTAAGGGAGAGAAGACGGGGAGTATTGAGGAACCGCACTGAACAGTTTACCAGGTTCCTCCAGTTATATGGGTTGTGTGCCAAAGTTCGGGTGTCTTCAAATGTTAACCTACTCTGCAACATTGTCATTCTTAGTTGTTGTTTTTTTTTGTCTATTTCTGTTTGTGTTTCCCTCTGTCTCCTCTCAACGGTTACTTGTAGGATTATCTCCCGTTGCATGACTATACCAATATGGTTTTCTTTTTTCATAACCGAAATCCCGCCTTGGCTTAAGGCTGTGTCAGACCAGTTGACACAGGCTAGAACACCAAGGCTACATCAAAATGTTGTTATGCTCCGCATAGTTATGCGGGGATAGTCTTCAGTCGTGACAAGCTCCTAGCGTAACACCATCAGTCTCCAAAATCCCTCGAAGTCGGAGTGTGGCTGTCCATATGGCGGGGTGGGGGGGTGGGGGTGGGGGGGGGGGGGTGGGGGGGTGGGGGGGTAATCAAAACCGGTCACACACGTGATGTTCTCATCCCTAGCTGGTGCAGTTGCACCATAGTGTTCAAGTACCTCGGCTGTTCGGATGATCCCTAGGGTCTTTTAACCAGGGTACAACAACAAAAACAACGTAACCGAAATCAAATCGATCTTTCTGTGCACTGATGTACTTGCTACTTGATGGTTTGACGAACTTGTTCCTTGGTGATATGATCAGCACATCTGTGCATGTACAGAGGTCGGGTACAGTACCACAGTGTGGGAGAAATGAACCGTCACAAACTTTGTTGTCGTTGTGAGGTGGAGGGGTCGTTGAACAGAACGGTGATTTCACTTTATCAGTATCTCCCAGATTGTACCCCCCCCGCCCCTCCCCTCTCCCTGTCCCCTCCACCTCTGCCTTTTCCGTGTGCCTCGTCCCCCTTCATAACATCTACCTCAGTCATTAATAGAATTTCTCTCCCCCCCTCCCTGTCCCCTCCCCTCGCCCCCCCCCCCCCCCCCTTCACCCGCAATCCTTTCAAGCCAACGCACGGTCCAGTTGGTCAGTAATGACCACATAGTTAGGTCTAGGATCGTCGTCCGGTTCTGACTATGTCACTTATCCGTTGGCTTTTACAGACTTAGGACAGGAGTCTTTGTAGACCTGCTGGCCAGAATTAGATCGGCGTCAATGGCATAGAAACATCCGACGTTATAGCGAATTAGCCGATTCTAGGTTTAGATGAATTCGAATGATGTACACTTCATTGATGGATTGGCACTATACTTTGCAGAAGGAGATTTTTTCTTTTCTGGTTTTGTTTCATGTACACATGTGCTACTTCCGTCAGCAGGGAAGGTTTTTCTCTGTGTCCATCGGTCCATTTGTCATCTTACATATTTTTGATAAAAAGTAACGCAACAATGATAAAAAGTAACGCAAGAATTGCACCGACTTCATGCCCCACTATTTACTTTATTCAAGCTCAGATGCAAGATAACATTCTTTTTGAACGCAATACTGTCTGATAAACTATCAAAGTCAAAATCTTGGTGCCCGTCCAAGGATTAAACATTGTGTGTTGTGCAATATTTTTCTTCTGTGTGTGTGTGTGTGTGTGTGTGTGTGTGTGTGTGTGTGTGTGTGTGTGCGTGCGAGAGAAAGAGAGAGAGAGGGAGAGAGAGAGAGAGGGAGACAGAGAGACACACACTCACACAGACAGACAGAGACAGACACAGACAGAGACAGAGACAGAGACAGAAAGAGACAGAAAGAGACAAAGAGACAAATAGACACAGAGACACAGAGACAGAGACACAGAGACACAGAGACAGAGACAGATACAGAGAGAGAGAGAGAGAGAGAGAGAGAGAGAGAGATACAAATAGCCAGAGAGAGACAGCGGGGGTGGAGGTGTGGGGAAGAGATGCAACGGCCTTATAAAAGAGAGAGAGAGAGAGAGAGAGAGAGAGAGAGAGAGAGACAGAGAGACAGACAGACAGACAGACAGACAGACAGACAGATGCGAAGAGATGAGATATACATATTTTTTTTTAACTCTTTCTATACACGCAAAGCCACGATGTGCATGTACCGCTTATGTCAATTACCAATAACTAACAGAGAGGTGAATTTACGACCAGTAAAGTCTTCTTCAGTCTAAAAAAATGCACGAAACAATACTTACCAGATTACCCACCGCATACGGTCTGGGTCAAGCACCCGTCTCTTTGTCTATCTAACCACGTCTGTTCTATTATGATCTGTCCATAGTTTCGCCTCACTCCTTCACTCTCATCCAACGATAACGTCCAGACAGTTCTGAAATAGATCTAGTTCCGGAATTTGATGGGCGGAGGTGCTGAGGGAGATGGTGGTGGAGAAGGGGTGGGTAGGTGGGTGGAAGGGAGGGAGGCTGCAGCAGCAGCAGCAGCAGCAGCAGCAGCAAAAACCGGTCTCTGAAGCCGTCTCGATGGTACATCAATTATATCTGATGCCCAAGACATGCATGAGAGCGGCGGAAACGTCGACGGCGAGTCACGGCAGGAAAGCGGACACGTACGCACCTGCTGTCGTCCTCCTGCTCGAGGATTGCTGGCACTGGGAGACGGTGAGATCGTGTAATAAGAGCACTCGATGCCAATGTACACTTTGTACTTCCCCCTACTCTCACCTCCCAGCGCCCGACCTTGCTCTCTCTGTTTCTCTCTCTTTGTCTCTGTCTCTCTGTCTATGTCTCTCTGTCACTGTCTGTCTGTCTCTCTCTCTCTTTTTTGTTTGTCTCTGTCTGTCTGTCTGTCTGTGTCTGTCTCACCATAATCCCTTCCCCATCTCCCTCTCCATAACTTTCCACTTCTTTCTTTCTCCCCCACTCAATTTTCCATCTTTACCTCTCTGTTTTTGTTTCCTTGTCTGTCTGTCTGACTGTCTGTCTGTCTTCCTGTCTACCTCTCTCGTTCTGTCTGTCTGTCTGTCTGTCTCTCAATTTCTTGAATATATTTGTTAAATAATTGTTTTACAGTAACATTTTTTTTTTAAATTTTAGGGCCGGATGTAAAGAAGTCAGTTTGCGCGTATTCCGATTTTTCCCCTCATGAAAAACTCTCTCTCTCTCTCTCTCTCTCTCTCTCTCTCTCTCTCTCTCTCTCTCTCTCTTAAAAAAAACAACAAACAACAACAACCGAACAACCTTCCCACCTGCAGTCCACAGTCTGCTCAACTTCCAGTCCTAAATTATTCCATCCTCTACAGCCCAGCGTCTACACAACTTCAGCCTTCCTGACAAGGATGCTCGAGTGTGATGGAAACGATGGCACGGTAATGCCAGGGAACGTGACGGCAGGGTTAGCTCCAGACGACGGCCTTATCAAGGCCAGGAGTGGTGTGTGTAGAGAGGGGTGTGGGTGATCCTTTTCAGGAAACATGCCGCTGCCACTTGTTTTTAAATAATGACCGAAACACACTGCAGCATAATGTGAAAACAAGACGAAATACTCACACACAAAAACGAAAAAAAAAAAAAAATCCAGAAACAACAAATAAACAAACAAATGATTTAAAATAAGACCTGTTTTCATACAAAATACAAAACAGATAAGTGAATTTTCGACAAACATGTCTTCATTAGACTTACAGTCTACACACCTAAACCTTGCGCAAAATAAAATTCCGCAGATCACAGTTGGCAGGAAAATATGCATGATTTAGGCTATGTCCGTTGTTTGTAACGACTTCAGAGGAGATTTTTGTCAAAAGTGCACTTGTCTGTTTGGTATTTTGTGTGGAAATAAGCATTAGCTAGAGGCTTCTAATTGTTCTTTGAAGAGTATATATTGGCTTTTAAAAGTTTTTTTTAATGCGAATTGTTTGCATACGTGGTCCGTGAATCTACGTATAACAATTTGTATCTGTTCAGGAGTTATGGGCCTTACCTGGTCTTCATACAGGAGAAAAAAACAACTCCCTTATTGTCTCGCAATTATTTTTTTTTATTTTGGTGTTATATACTGTCAGGAACACTCGACAATTGAAAGTTCCAGTTTCTTTTGTCTGCGGTTTTTTGTTGTTGTTTTGTTTTGTTTTAATATAATCTTGCGACCACTTAGCAAGACCTTAATTATACATTGTTCAGAGTGGACGCAAGCCGTCTATTCTGAAGTTGTCTTGAGCTCTTGAGCCTACAGCGTCATCCAGTTCCATGGCTTTGAAGTAGCTTGACTCTTCTTTGTTGTGTTGAAAGGTCACGTCATATATACCCCTGAGTACCAGAGCCTGATATCAACTTTTGTTTGTTATGTTACAATACCGCGTCATGCAAGTCCAATTTTTTTCAGTTTTACAAATGGGTTTGACCCTTCTTTGTTGTAAGATGGCATGTTAAACTCGTGGGCATGCTCAACGCTTTATTACTTGTTGCATCGTAGCATTACGTCATATATTTCAGAGCTCCGGGTCTTAATGCACGGTTCTGACTCTTCTTTGTTGTAACATAGCGTCATGCACTCCCTCAGTTCCTGCGCGTCATGCATGGTATTGACTAATCTTCGTTGTCTTGAAAGACTAAACAAATCTGAAATAAATGTTAGCAAACCGCCAAGAGAAACGTGGATAAACGAGTCACAAGACAAAACACGACGCGTCTCGACCTCTTGGGTCTTCTTCAGGCAAGACACAAACAAATAGGACAATGACAATGCCGATAACAACCTGGAATCTCATGATCCCATAAACACTTTGACTGAATAAGTACCCTTAAAAGTCCTCAGGAGCGCCCGACGTAGTCTTCCAAGACAAGAAAGCAGCGACAACACCATGTATAAGTCCATGGGCATCTGGAGTACAAGAAGACCTAAGAGGTCGAAACGCATCGTGTTTTGTCTTGTGACTCGTTTGTCCACGTTTCTCTTGGCGGTTTGCTAACATTTATTTCAGATTTGTTTAGATTTCCGCCTGCAGTCGTCTTACTGTGCAACTTGAAAGACTAAGTCAAATTCTCCCTGGCGTCGTCTATGGTTTGGTTTCTTCACTGCTATGTTTTAACATCACCTAATGTACTCCAGATCCCCATGGACTTATACATGGTGTTGTCGCTGCTTTCATGTCTTGGAAGACCACGTCGAGCGCTCCTGAGGACTGTTAAGGGTACTTATTCAGTCAAAGTGTTTTATGGGATCATGAGATTCCAGGTTGTAATCGACGTAAAAGGGTGTACTTCCTCTTCGATCTTGCTATGCATATACATGCGGTACCAAGAGATTCAGCGTAGGTAGTGCTAAAAGTAATAGACTCTCTCGCTCTCTCTCTCTCTGACTTGCACACACACACACACACACACACACACACACACACACACACACACACACACACACACACATACATACACACACACACACGCGCGCGTGCACAAACACACACACACACACACACACACACACACACACACACACACACACACACACCACACACACACACCGCAATTCACCCTCCTTCACCCATCGGCCCATACAGTTCTCCCCTCAAAACGCTGTGGCCTTTCTAACGTATTACGTTATGCATCCGAGTCTCGCATCTCTCTCCACAGATCGTATAAAAGTTAACCTTTTGTATTTCGACTGTCCAACTCTCATCTTGTGGTTTTATCTGCGCCTTTGTGTGTGTATATATATATATATATATATATATATATATATGTGTGTGTGTGTGTGTGTGTGTGTGTGTGTGTGTGTGTGTGTGTGTGTGTGTGTGATGTTGTGTATGTGTGCGCTTTTGCTGTGGGATATACCAGTAAATACTCTCTCTGTGTCTGTCTTCAAAGACTTTTTGTTCGTCTGGAACCTTTTTTTTTTTTGCAGCCATCATTCATCAATGTTAGAAGTCGTGATCTCTAGGAGTACGTTCGTTTCCCTTGAAACATTCTTGTTTTTGCCTTTCATACACTCGCCTCCATGATTTCGAAGGCTTGTTTTCCCTGAAAAATTGTTGTTCTTGTCTTTCCAGTGTTTGATTCCTAATAAAAAGTTGCCGCCCCCTCCCCATTTAAAGACTAAAAAAGATGTTGCTTTTGCTGTTTCCGAAAGTTTCTCTCCCATTGAATATACTTTTTGTGTGAAGGCTTTTTAACAATATTTGATTTACTTCCCAATGATAATTCATCTCTTTCATGTCTCCCCCTTCATGTTTGGTTTTGTAAATTTCAATGCAGGTTAAAATTCCTTCCTAATGAATATTTTTCTGGAATATTTGTTCATTGTTTTTTTTTGTCTCCTAGATTTGCCTCTTAAAGGAGAAATCCCCTTCTTACAGACTTTCTTTTTCTGGAATAGTTTTGTCTCAGTCTTTCCTGGATTTGCCACTAACTCATGAATTCATAAGGTTGCAGGCTATTGTTTGAAGACATTCTTGTCTTTTGTCTTTTCTGTATTTGACATAGGATTGGGACTGACTTTCTTTTTGAAGACGTCTTATTTCTGGATTTTTTTTTGTTCTTTGTTTTTCCTGGAAGTGCTTCCGGTTAAAACTCCCTGTCTTTAAGGACCTATCTTTCTTTGGGAAAAAAATGGTCTAGGCCTGCCCTGAATTTGCCTTCAGTTAAGATTGCCTTCAAGGATCGACTTTTCTTGAACATTTTTGCTTTGGGTTTTCTTAGATTTACGTCCAGTTAAGTCCATCTGCCTTTCAGGGGCTGTTCTATTTTTCTGTGTTCTGCGGCATTTTTTGTCTCTGTCTTTCCAGGATTTACTCCTTCTAACAGTGTCTTTGAGAATTTAATCTGTCTTCCTTTGATTTCCTTCAGTCAAGTGTACTTTAAAAAAAAAAAAAAAACGTCTTTTGTGAAACAAAAACTGTCGAGGTCTTTCTTACACTTACCTTCGGTTGAGACTACCTGTCTTTAAGGACGTCTGTGTTCTAGAACAAACCTATCTTTGCCTTTTCCAGATTTGCTTCACAGGCGGGACTCCTTCTCTTTGAACAGCTTTTCTCTGGAATGCTTTTGTCAATGAATGCTCTGGGTTTGCCTTCCAGTTTTGGAAATGCTTTTAATGACTTCGTTTATCCTTTTTTCCCCCTGTTTGCCTCTCAATTTAGAAAATATCTTTGAAAAATAGTATTTTCTGTTGCCTCCCGATTTAGAAAACCTATTTGAAGACCTCTATTCTTTCCTTTATGTGTCTAAATTTAGAAACAATTTCTTCTAGATTGCTGTTTATTGTCTTTTCTTGATTGGGCACTCACTTAGAACGTATCCTTTCAAGACCGTACCGTTTTTGTGTTAAAGAAAATTTAGACGGTGTCTATAGTACATTTATCTGTCAGCGAAGACACCTGTTATTTTACAAACGCTAGTTTCTGGAACAATTGTGTCTGTGTATACACTACATCTACTGGTCAATAAAGAGTCCCTCCCTCCAAAGGCCCGTTGTTCTGATTTTGGATATTGTTAAAGTGAGAAGTGAGGTTCCGACGTGTGTGTGTGTGTGTGTGTGTGTGTGTGTGTGTGTGTGTGTGTGTGTGTGTGTGTGTGTGTGTGTGTTGTGGGGAGAGAGAGAGAGAGAGAGAGAGAGAGAGAGAGAGAGAGAGAGAGAGAGAGAGAGAGAGAGTCGCACGTTTGGCACTTTGAAACATCGGTACTCCATGACCTATTTTGGCGTGAACAGAAGCCGACCTTCACTCAGATAGACATATCCTGAAATCTGTTTTTGCTGTCCCTCAAAAACCTTTCAGACTAACAATGTGTAACCTTTCCTGTTTTTTTTTTCTGTCTTAACAGTCTTTTGGTTAGAACTGTGCCGAACTATATACCATACTTATTTGCTTTTTATTCTTCTTCTTGTTCTTCTCGTTCTTGTTCTTGTTGTTGTTGTTGTTGTTGTTGTATTGTTGTTGTTGTTGTTGTTCTTCTTCTTCTTCATCTTCTCTTCTTCTTCTTCGTCTTCGTCCATTAATCCTCACTCACTAATTACAAAATATTCCAAATACGGTCTTCCTGTTAGACGTAATTGTATTGTTGATTCCGCTTCAACCAGAGTTATATTCTCACACCTCAATTGCAAAGAATTTCTAATTTCAGCCTGTATATTGCATATGATATTATTTTTATTTCACTTTTCTTTTCTTTTTTTTTCTTTTTTTTTTTAAACCTTTTAGTTATCATTTGGACGAGGAAGCTGTCTCGGTTCTCGTCATTCATAGGTATTTTTTGTTTGTGTGGCAAGCCTCCTCTTTCTGCAGCCTGCCATTAGAAATCTGGAATCGAGTGTTGCCAAACAACCGCTTTCCAGCTGAATTTTGTCGACGAGGAACTAAGTAAAGTCCACAAGGCTTACATTTCCCAGTGCATTTGGCCTCGAGATACCCGAACATCATGTTGGCACAGAATAGAATCCAGGCAGCGGCGTAGCAGAAGAAGAAGAAGAAGAAGAAGAAGAAGAAGAAGACGAAGAAGAAGACAGCAGTGCTAGAAACATTCAGGAGTCTTCACCTTGATGTGGTTGGTCCCCATTGGAGTGAAAGGGGTTAAGGGCCGACACCACTTGTATGACTGGGGCTTCTTCTCTGAAGACCTTCCAGTCTTCACTTCCCCCTAAACTTTGTTCCTACTAATAACATCTCTGTCTTTGTCTCTGTCTTTGACTCTCTTTCTGTCTGTCTGTCTGTCTGTCTGTCTGTCTCTGTCACTCTCTCGCCACACACACATACACACACGTACAGACACAGACACACAAACACAGACACATACACAAACACACACACACACACACACACACACACACACACACACACACACACACACACACACACGCACACAAACACACATATAAATTGTGTGCACGGAGCACACACACACACACACACACACACACACACACACACACACACACAACACACACACACACATCGTCATATCTAAGTACACACATTGTCACATAGTGACACATACTCCCCCCTCCCCTCCTTTCCGCCCCCCTCCACACACACACACACACACACACACACACACACACACACACACACACACACACACACACACACACACACAGAGGAGTGCGTGAATGAGCAAGTGGATTCTTTACCATCTAGAGATCGTCTTTGTCTCTCTGACCCTGTCCTTATCTGTCACTGTTTGGCTGCTGTCTGGCGCTCCGTCTGTCCGTCTGTGTGCCTGTCTGTGTATATGCGTGCATGCTATATTTGTCCGTCTCCGTCTGTGTGCCTGTCTGTGTATATGCGTGCGTGCTATATTTGTCCGTCTCCGTCTGTGTGCCTGTCTGTGTATATGTGTGCGTGCGTGCGTGAGTGCATGCATGCGTGTGTGTGTGTGTGTGTGTGTGTGTGTGTGTGTGTGTGTGTGTGTGTGTGTGTGTGAGTGTGTGTGTGTGCGTGCGTGCGTGTGTGTATGTGTGTGTGTGAGAGAGAGAGAGAGAGAGAGAGAGAGAGAGAGAGAGAGAGGGGGAAGAGAGACAGAGAGAGACAGAGTGAGAGGGACTGTGTGAGCTTGCCAGCCTGTCTGCGTCTGTCTGTCCGTGTCATCTTTATCACTTTTCTCGGAGTTTGCATTTTGTGGCAGCCAGATCGACAAAGTCGCCTGGGCGTATGTTCCTGATATCATTTCGCTCCAACCGCCCATCTTCCCAGAATAGCCTGTGTTCTAGGCTCAGATAGGTAGACTAGAACCATACGGTCGAATTTCACCTACCTACATGATGCGTCTCAGACAGTGTTACTCAAGTTTCCTGACCAGCACGACCTGTGTCTGGACATATGTCGGGTCGGGCTGACGCCAGGATATATTATTAAAAGAAAGCGTCAATGACAGCCCTGTTATGTCGTCTGGGAGCAGACTGGGAATTCGAATCGTCATGTTGGTCATTCTCCGTCCTCATAGATCATTGATCAGGACTAGTAGAATCAAATTCCATGAATCTTTATGCCCTGCTCTCGAGGTGACCTCAGTTTTAACTTCCTTTCCCAAACCGGTGTATAAGTCATCGATATGGATATGTTGGTGAGGATTGTTGTGAGGTTTAAGTGGCTGCACCCTCCGGAGGACGAGAGGGAGAGGGAGATAAGAGGAATGGGCGTTGTTGGGGAAGGTGTGGTGGAGGAAGGGGGGGGGGGGCATGCTTATTCACCCTTCTTCTGCAACGAAAACATGATTGTCATGTCGTCAATGGTGGGCTTAGTGGGAAGGGGGTGGGGTGGGGGAAGTGTCCTGTGTCTAGAAGATCAGAGTAGGCACCACAGAAAAGCACAGAAATGACTCAGGAGCAGTGCGGCGTCTTCTCTGGAAGGTTGCCTCACGACTTGTCAGAAGAAGTTTGCTCCCTGCGTACTGTTTGTTTGATTGGATGGATCTCAATGTGGCTGTGCGTTAAATCTGCCAGACTGAGCAGCGTGGAAGTAGTAGCACTGAGTGGGCAAGGGACAACGAGACAGAGAGAAAGAGAAGTGTGCTGCAGGGTGGTGTGTGCTGTTTGCCAAATTCCATCAATTAACGGCACTTGGACTGGCATGTTCTTTCCATCATTTCAAAGTCGCCCTGCCTCCTCCGGCATCTTTCCAGACTCTTTGCCCAGACATCTGCCAAACATTGGTGCTTTCACCGATAATCAGAGTTTACTCTCTCTCTCTCTCTCTCTCTCTCTCTCTCTCCTCTCTCTCTCTCTCTCTCTCCTCTCTCTCTCTCTCTCTCTCTCCTCTCTCTCTCTCCTCTCTCTCTCTCTGGTTCATTTTCTGTGCCTCTTTTTGACTGTCTCCGTCTCTTTTCATTCTCTCTTTTTCTTACATTATTTATGTCTGTCTGTCGTCTGTCTGTCTGTCTGTCTGTCTGTCTGTCTGTCTCTCTGGTTTATTTTCCATCCCGCTCCCTCTCTTTGCCCTCTCCCCGAATATTTCTCTCTGTCCTTCCTCTATTGTTTGTTTTCTCACTTCCTCTCACTCCTTACCCGTCCATTCTCTCTCTCTCTCTCTCTCTCTCTCTCTCTTTCTCTCTATCACACACACACATACACACACACACACGCACCACACACACACACAACACACACACACACACACACACACACACACACACACACACACACACACACACACACATCCTCCCTCTCTCTCTCTCTCTCTCTCTCTCTCTCTCTCTCGCAATTCGTTTTACTGTTTTATTTCTTTGTCATCGACCATTAGACACCAACGTTTTGTTTTCATGTATTTTACGTTTTAGTTTGTTTCAATCTGTCTTGTTTGTCTTTGGTGTGCCTTTTAGAATTACTTTCTTTGTATTCTATTTTTCAAATGAGTGCTTAGGTCGATATTTATGTTATAAGTATTTTCTCCTTTAAAAATTCGATATTTTTTTGTTTACTTACTTTACTTTTGCCTTTCTTACATCTATTAGTTCTGTCTCCCTTTTCCTCCTCTTGCCCTTGATATTGGTGCCTGGACTGATAGCAACGATTACGCTGTCTGTCTGTCTGTCTGTCTGTCTGCCTGTCTCTCTCTATCTCTGTCTCTCTCTCTCTGTCTCTCTCTCTCTCTGTCTCTCTCTCTCTCTCTCTCTCTCTCTCTCTCTCTCTCTCTCTCTCTGTCTCTCATACGTTTCCCCTCTTTTTCTTGTTTTCCTCCCCTCCCATTTATATCTTCCTTTGTTTCTTGCTGTCTTTCATTCTTTCTTTCTTTGCTCCTTTTCTCCTTTGGTTTGCCCTCTACTTTCCACATTGGCGAGTACACGTCATGCTAATGAAAGAACGAGCTAGATTAAACGTCCGTTGTTCTCTCTCTCTCTCTCTCTCTCTCTCTCTCTCTCTCTCTCTCTCTCTCTCTCTCTCTCTCTCTCTCTCCTTCTTCTCCTTCTTCTTCTTCTTCTTCTTCTTCTTCTTCTTCTTCTTCTTCTTCTTCCTTTCCGCTTTCCCCTTTCCTTACCCATCCCTGCCCTCTTCCTCTGTCTCCTCCATCACCTTTCTCAAACGTCTGTGATTGAATTTACGGAAGGCTGGCAAGGGAGAGACATCAAAGGGAACCCCAGTATTATTGGTCTGGTCCGAGAAGAATACCCTGATGGCATGAGAGAGGGCAATGAGTGGAAATACGTGGAGGTGTGCGTGTCCACGAGAAGTAAGTAGACGTATACATTCCCACGTTATTGTTGGAGGGATATTATGTGTGCCCCCACGCCAGGAAATGAGCCTCCTGTTGCTATTCTCTCATTGTCAGGAGCGTGTTGTTCTCTGGCGCTGCCTTAAAGACGGTTCTATTCCCTTGCCAGCACTGCCAGCTAGTTTTCAAGATGGAACCAACGGTGTCGTAGTTACTTTCTGTGAAAGAAAGCCCTTTTCGAGCGACTGTTCCGTGCTACGAGAGAACGAAAGTTGGGATGCTTGAGACGAACATGTGACAGGAATGAATCACTGGATAGACTCAATACGTGTCGAACCTTTAACGTCTTAAGACACTAGCAAGACTGATACGTTCTGCAGCTTTGCTGAAAATAGTCAAAATACAAATAAACTAAATACAAAATAACACTTAATTCAAAACATGATACAAAACAACACAAGTGTATATTCGGTAAATTTATCTTTCTGTGATGTCACATAGGACGACGTGGAAAAAATACACAAAGACATAGTTAACTTGAGGAGATCACTAAGGGAATATCAGAACATCTTTTGCTTGTACTTTCGATTTTACTATTGTCATTATCATAATCATCTATATTCCACCTCACCCTTAAGAGGCTATATCTAAACTTGTGTCCATTGATTTCTTTGTCAGCAAGTATACGTAGGAACTATACAACTGATTTTAACGAAACTTGCTGAGAGGATGTGATATTGCCCAGGGCTGATTCCTTTAAAGTTTGGTGTGAGTCCAGGATTCACATACAAATCCGTCCGGGATCCGGGATCTGTTTGACCATGGCGGAGTTCTGAGTTCTCCCTAGTTGTTGTTGTTGTTGTTGGTGGTGGTGGTGGTGGTGGTGGTTTATGATTACTCCTCAATCCCCTCACCAACACTCTCAATCCTCACAAAAAAACACTTCTTTGTGTGTTTTCTTGACACGATCCCCCCCCCCCCCCCCCCCCTGTCCTTCTGCTTCATGCCTTTTCCATTTCCACTTACCACTGTAGCCAGGATGCATAACTTTTCCCATTCATCTGCATAATAGCCGCGCCATGCAATCAGCAAAGTTGACTTTTGTATGGAAAGGGGGAGGGGAAGAAGGAGGTGGGGAGGCGGGAGGAGAGGGAGGGGAGGGATGAAAGAGGGGGAGGGAGGGGGAGAGAAGGGGGGGGGGGTGGCGCTTCTTTTGTTTGTCTCGACTGTTTAAATCCTCAGGGCTGAAGCTCGTTGCGAGAGAACTTTCACTGGATCGTTCTGTTCATCTTGTGAGACCCATTTGCTTTCACCCCCTACGTGCCGTCACTCAGCTCGTAAGACGGTGCGCAATGCTTTCAAATGTTTTGAAGCAGAGAATCCACCGTGTGAGTTAAAAAGACATTTTCCTACAGAGCCTGTGGAATTTCGCTGCTTGCTTAGTACCACTACAACCCGGAGCCACAGTCAAATAAGCCCTAGTTTGGCTTCTGTGGTCAGCAGTCAGCAAATGACACGGTCTAACTTGACTGCAGAATCTAATCGACAGAACTCTTGATACCTTAGGGAAGCGGTTAGTTGGCAAAGTTGGAACGCCCCAAGGCTGACCGCAAAGTTGCAGAAGTCGCGAATGACTTCGATGTATGATGTCACGGAGAATTGAATAGAGCATGCAACCCAGATCAAGATTCAATCATACTTGATAGAAGTGACAGCTACTCTACCGACTGTCACCAAACTTGGGATGTCGCTCAAGGACGAATCCGTTGATGTTTGGTGCCGATCCAAATCTAAAGGTAGATCCAAGATTAACAAAGTTTGGTGGAAAGATGGAACGTGTCACGGAAATAAACCTAATACATGTTAATGCCGAAACGTGTCGCAGATCCGTCACAGACGGCAGATCCCGTCCGTTCTTGCTGCAGGCAATGGACTCGCATGCGTGCCCTGTTTGTATAATATGGACACATTTTCCAAATAACCCGCAGGTGAAGCGTTTAATCATTGCTGTGATAATGGCATACGTTAGGCATTCAAAAGAGCGTGTACAATTATAATAGCTTGTAGAGTGGTGTACCTTTCTTGCATAGCGACTAAAGTAAAGAAGCAGTTGGTTAATGCAGGATCCAAACACAGCAGCTTGTAGGTAGATGGGCTATTGGATTATTCAGAGAGATTGTACACTGAACGTTTTGAAAGCGGATATTCCTTAGAACTGTAACTGACTGATGATTGAGGATTGAAAATTAGGAACACTGAAAAAAGTGACGGCAGCCCACCCCGCAAAACAAAGACGAAGCGGGTACGGAGCGAAAGTAACGATGAAAATCACTGTGAGAAAGAACTACCCCCGAAACGTCTGTCTGCCTTAGTACCCATCTCAAGGATTCCATAAGTCCTCTACACAGAAAATCAATTCGATGAGGAAAACAGTTTGTGAACGGTCACTGCTTACGTGAAATCATTTTTTTTCTTATTTGTATTTTCTTTTTTCAAACTGACAGGCTCTCCGGACACATCATCTCTTTCTTTTGTTCCAGCCACCAACCCGAAGTGTTCCACCTGGCTGTTCAAGATTTACAGTATTCCCATACACCATGACTCAGTTCTATCTTCGTCAATGAAGGTATGATTTCACTATCATCTGTTTGTCTGTTTGCCTGTCGTGAAAAGAACTATTGATGGAAACACGAAATCTGGTTAGAAAGAGCGAACTCTAGGAATCCCCTTCAGATCAAATGACGGATTCTGAATCTCTTGCCAAAGATCATGTCAAAATTTCGTTACTGACAGTTATCTTTGTTTTTTTCTCAAAGAGAAAACAGACACGATTGCCATGTGCCTTGACCAGCGCTTGGAAAACAGTCGTGAGGATCTGGTGTTTTCTTCTTATCGTTGTGTTCCTGAAAGCAGGGAAAGGAAGTTATGATCCTCACGGATAGCTCCCATAATAACTGTACCCCTTGGGAAAGCATGGTGAACACTTAGCGATCTAGAGAAAACAGGAAGACAAGGAACACGGCTATCACCCAAAGGAAACTTAGTTGTATGTATCACACACACACACACACACACACACACACATATATATATATATATATATATATATATATATATTCATCCAAAGAAAACTAGGCCAGTGCAGGATAGGCAGGCCAGGCCACAGTTGCTGCAGGTAAAGTTCTAGTCAAGATTCGATGTCACAGCAACACGGTTCTTCCTTTTGCGCCGTTCGTCCTCAAGATTGGCCCTGCGGGCCTTTTTAAAGGAGGAGACAGCTTTGTTAATCGTGTCACGCCAGATGCTGTGATCCGCGGCAAGAGAGGACCACTAATGATGGTTGATACGACAGTTGTAATCCTCAGGGAGTACCGCATAACCTTGATTTCCTGAAGGAACACAGGTGTTTTCTTGGGAACACGGCTATTATCGGCTTATCAAGTTAGTATGCTGACATGGAAATGGTTCAGGAGTACCCTTTGATCATGGTGTGTAGAGGTAGTAACAGTATAGAAAAGCGTTAGGGAGTGTCAGTCTTCCACCGTAGTTGGATGCATCCTGGGTCTACCCTTCTAACCAGTACTGTTAATTCATTTTTGGTGCGGCGTGGTCACGGTTTTTTTTCATTCTCTCTTTGTCTCAGTCCGTCCGACCGTCTGTCTGTCTCTGTCTGTCTCTGTCGCTGTCACTGTCCCTGTCTCTCTCTGTCACTGTCTCTGTCTCTGTCTGTCTGTCTGCCTCACTCTCTCTCTCTCTCTCTCTCTCTCTCTCTCTCTCTCTCCTCCCCTCCCCACCCCATTTCAGTCTAAAAAAACTTTCTGTGGCTCTGGCCTTCAACTTCAGACTCTCTCTCTCTCTCTCTCTCTCTCTCTCTCTCTCTTGCCCACTTATAATCTGAAAATCTCTCTGTGGCTCTGACCTTCAACTTTAGCTAGGATTTTCTCTCTCCAAATTTTACGCTTCATCCATCAATCATTGCTCCAGACAGACTTTGGGAAAAGAAATCCGTATGGTGGGTCACAATGTTGAACGTAAAGGATGGCTAGGATAAAGAGATGAATGAAAACTGGTTAAGGACTCTTTTGGTGTTTTCCAGTTTTCAATCTCTTCGTTTTCCTTGAATTTCTCTTTCCTCGTCTTTCGAGCGTTTCTCCCCTTTTCTGTTTGTTCATTTGTTTTCCATCACCCCTCCCTCGCTGCCTTTGTCTGCCTCTGTCTGTGCATTGTGCATGGTTGTCTGTCTGTCTGTCTGTCGACTTGTCTGTTTGCCTATCTGTTTTTGTCTCTGTCTGTCTGTCTGTCTGTCTCTCACACTCTCAGATTGCTTCTATTTTCCTCCATAGCTTTTGCATCTTTGTTTTTTGTTATACGTGTGCTTTTGATTTATTATTATTTTTTTTATCCATTAGTTTATTTGTTTTCCTTATTTTCTCGTATTTGTTTTTCTTCCAGTAAATAATTCCTTCATTTCTTTGTTCCGTTGTGGATTCAAGGACTCGATTTCTATTTGTTCTCCTCCTTCGTCTTTTCCTCCGCTCCCTTGTCCTGCTCTTTCTTCTCCTTCATTCCTTTTCTTTTGCTTTTCTGTTTTCTTCTTCTTCTTCTACATCTCTTTCTCCCTCTTCTGGCTGGCTGTCTG
>CM065728.1:26145642-26148142 GCA_033310375.1 Conus canariensis
ATTTCATGTTGTGACTGATGGGCTGTATACATTTTGCATGCTTTCCTTCCGCGTGTTTGGTTTATCTTTCCTTGACCTTTCCTCTGCCCCCTCCCCCGAACTCCAATTTGTGTATCCATGATATGCATTTGTGATTGTGCCCAGTTCATTTACAGTGTGCATTTGCATTCCTGCCTTGAAGGCTTGATCTTTACAAAAGGCATTATTTATGCTTCTCACACTATCCTCTTTAAATAAAATTTCGCCCCCTCCTCTCTCCCTCTATCTCTCTCTGTAAACATCCATGGTATCATTTGCTTCTCATATTCTAATGGCTGAATCTTTTCCTGGAAGTCCTAGCGCTAGGATATTTCTCATATCAGCTTAAAGAAATTCACCAGCATTTGGTTTCTACCCACCATCCTTCTGTACCTAATCCATCGATGAACAAACGTATGTGCACACCTACTCACGTACAAGAGCAGACAAACCTACACACATGCACAAAGACAGACAGACAGACAAACAGTCAAACGTATCTAACCGTTGATCTATCTATCTGTTGTCCATCTAAATATCAACGCGCGCATACGCGCGCGCGCGCACGCACACACGCAGAGACAGACAGACAGACAGACAGACAGACAGGCTCAGAAAGAGAAAAGGGGAGGGAGGCTTTGGGAAATATCCTTCCCATCTCCGGAAAGACAGTCCCTCAGCTTCCCAAATTCCCAGAGAACAATCTCTATGGGAGCGAAGCACAACGTGTCCACTCGACCATTAACGGGGCCTTTTGTTCTTCTCGCGCAGGTCCTGCCAAATTGATTTGGCCACATCAACACGGCTCGTTGGACGCCCGCGTGTCGATGTATGGAACTGACGGAATCGACGCGTGGTTCCCTGGAGAATTCACAAAGAGAGAGAGAGAGAGAGAGAGAGAGAGAGAGAGAGAGAGAGAGAGAGGGAGAGAGAGAGACTGAGAGACAGGATCCCCTGTCGCGTGGTGAGTCTTAGCACTTCCCATGACAATTCAACTCTGATCACTTTTGCGGGTGGTGTATGGGTATGTTCCTACCTCATCACGTTTATCCGGAGGGAAAACATTTCAAACTCACCCTTTTTTCATCAAAAATGGATTCTGTAACATACTGAATTTCTTCCTTGCCCCTCACAAATTATGAAATGGAAAAATGACAGTCGTATGTGTATTGAGTAAAAGCAGTAGACCGATTCTGGTGTGCAACAGTCACTAGAAACAAGTTCTGCGCTGATTTGTTCTCAAACTGGAAACAGCGCGTTATTAAAGACATGCTCGTTGTACAAAGGGCGGTTTGATTCATGCCATGTCACAATGAATCAAGATTAGTTTAATCCACATTATTTTTTGATGTTTTCAAAGTATTTGAGTATTATTTACATACCAAGTGGAACAGTCTCCATGAACATTAGTAATATCAGCGATGTAAACAAAAATGAAGAAGGAAAATAAATAAATGCTGTTGATGATGGTCTACTGTATTCCAGCTTCACTTGTTTGAAATTCAGTGGATTAATCCCCGCCACAACACGTATCTTTTGTAACAGTAAAAAAAAAATATTGCACTGATCTTTTCCTTTGGAGTAAAAAGCATGCCAAAAGCGTTTTTGCAAACCACTGGAACAGATTTTCATGGAAAGTCTGCAAAAATTTGTCAAATTATGATTTCAAGAGATTTTGTGGTTGAGATAAAAACTACAGAAAACATTTTTGATTAAAACGATGTCAGTTGAAATAATGTCCCTGCACTAAAACGCGGCGTGATATATGCAAGAAAGCAATTGATTTACCACGAACATATTTGTGTATTCCTTGATTTCTTTGTTTTTCCTAGTCACACGTCTTGACAACCCATTCTTTCAACACACACACCCACACACACACACACACACACACACACACACACACACACGCACACTCACATACACGCACGCACGCACACACACATACACACACACAAACGCACACACAAACACACGCGTCGAGCACACTCATTTGAAAAACTGCCAAACTTCTTCAAAAGCATGAATTGACAAACGGATTAATGTCTCCAACCCTGGCCTCAAAACACAATTCCATTCACCAATTCAATCTCCCAAATTGTGTGTTGGTTTGATAGAATGCCAGTCTTCAAAACAACAGATCTTTGGCTCCATGTTTGGCATTGAGAAATGGGTTCTATTATTCATTATCCGTCACACTTCATCCACTCCCAATACAAACTCATCTGTTCGTCTGAAAACAAAACAAAAAAAGCAGCTAGGGAGAAATTTCTTTGTGTGTGGCACACATCAAGCTAATGATAATGATCGAAACATTTATCCAGGGGTAGAAACTGACAGGGGGAGGGGGGAACCACAATGTGTCATAACATCCTACCAATGAACCAGCGTTCTATTTTTTTCGTCATCCACCAGACGATAACTCGATCATTACTTGCAGACACACACACAGATGGGCTAATAACTGGTGGCAGGGTGCAAC
>CM065728.1:26150642-26155642 GCA_033310375.1 Conus canariensis
CTCCATGTTGAGTAACTTACTAGAAGGAAATCCGTCCGAATCACGTCGATATTGACCAATCCTTCGAAAAAAAGAAATATAAAAAATAAAATAAAAATAACATAAAAACCAACCTTGTGTTATTCACAAAAGTTACATCGCACACTGATTAATTTCAGGCATGGGATTCCTTGTCAGTCTCTCTGGAGTCTGTTCAATCTCTCCTTAAAACGTACACCTACATATTGCCCTGTATATCCTCGACGCAACAAACGAAATCGTAGATCTTCAGCAAATGTAGAAACAGACAAAAAAAATAATGTCCTGATAAATATTCAAATGCCCATTTAATCCTTGGTCTAAAAAAATCAAATAGCTAAATGCGAAACAAGAGATCTTTGAATTAAGCCCTATATTGAGAACAGAATCCATCATTCTCTCTCTCTCTCTCTCTCTCTCTCTCTCTCTCTCTCTCTCTCTCTCTCTCTCTCTCTCCATTGTCTAGCGCAATGTAATCTGGCCATATCCAGAGAAAGTAAGGAGTGTCAAGAATCGGAATTATTATATTTGTAGTCACAGTAAGGATGGTAATATCAACAAAGATATTTCATCTATCAGAGTGAAAATAATAGAGGCGTGGCACTGGTGTGCTGTATACTTCCTAACTCACGCAGCACGTTTCTTCCTCTTCTATCGAAAGGTAATGCGAGCATGACTGCACATACGCACACAAGGCGACAAGTCGTGACTATCTGGTCTGATTGGGCTTTCGCCTGACTTTCCGCCATCGGCAATGTTAAGTGGTGCATGATGCATGCAGGGCCTGCCGCCTCTGATTTAGCCACATTGACATGGTTCACTGGGCGACAGTGTGTCGAGGTATGGAGCTTGATAGAATCAACACACGTGGTCCTCTAGAGAATTTATGAAGACAGACAGGGATTTTCCCTTCTTGCTGAGATTGCACATGTTTCTCACGATCTATATGATTGTCTGTTTTGTGTAAAGCGTTTTGAATTATAACTATCTTATCAGATTTACCATGGGAGAAGGGAATGGAAAAGAATGGGGATATTTAAGTATCACCGGTCTTCACGCGTATTTTATTCTGGAATACACTGAAATACTCCACCAATCCACTCTGATGAAATGATCTAATTGGATATTACACTCACAACAGTAGTATTGTAAATGACTCAAGATAGATTCACACGAAAACAGTTTGGGGGGTGTTACTAAACCAAGTTCCTAATTTGAGATTCAAATGAAAACAGTTGTTGGGGATGCTACTAAACCAAGTTCCTAACTGAGGAATGATCACTGAAGGGGCAACCAAAATATGTTGTACCTGAAGATATCTACCAAGCCTCAGCAATGAAAAATTAGCAACATTTTTCAATAGAAGCTGCATAATATTTTCAGTAAGGCAATTAAATGAATGTGCATTCAGTCACAGGTTGATGTTTTCTTGTCTTACATACATACACAATGCAACATACTGAAAATCATAACTGCAAGTCTTCAGCAAACGTCAAAATATGCAAAAGCACTTGTGACTAAGGATGTTTCAAACAAACAAAAAAACAAAGGTTGCCTATCTAATTTCTAAAAGCATGATGGTTCAGTGGAACGGCTGTCTCAAAAACGAGAAATCTTAAATTGATGTCCTACATTGAGAACAGGACACTATAATCCTAATCCCTGCATTTGTTACCTCAGTTCAACACCGCTTAATGTGGCTTTATCCAAAGGAAACACGGAAATCAACATTATTTTTAATGTGGCCAATGTAACGTTGATCATGATATCCCGAACATTTCGTCTGGGGGTGGAAACCGAAAGAGGGGTAGCTGTAGTGTGCAGACTTCTGTAGCACATTTTCTCCCTTTTCCACCAAGCGATAATGCCAGCGTAATTTACACGTACACACATTGATGGGCTCATAGCAGGTGGCAGGGCGTGACTCTATTGTCTGGAAGGGTGTTTGCCTGACTTTGCTCTTTTGGTAATGCTCACTGATGTATGGTTGCTCTCATTCATTTTCGTACATCTCTTCATTCATTTACGTACATCTCTTCATTCATTTTCGTACATCTCTTCATTCATTTTCGTACATCTCTTCATTCATTTTCGTACATCTCTTCATTCATTTACGTACATTGCGCGTTGTTTACATAAAATCCACGGCACATTTGTTACTAGTCATATTCCTCTCGATAAACACCTTCTGAGAAAACAAAACAAACAAATAAACAAACGTGCTGAAAAAGGCATCCCACATCACAACACATATACCAACCTCTATACAAAGAGGTCCTGGCATCATGGAACCACACAGATTGAATAAGAGAAACATGAAGTATTGAATGGATCCGTGCATCTCCATAATGACGCATAAGGACACACAAATGCATATTAAGTCCAGGATTCGCACTCGAGACCGCTTTTAAACTGTATTCTGACTGTCTGTCTGATTGTCTGTCTGTCTCTCTGTCTGTCCCGTCTGTCTGTCTGTCTCTGTCTCTTTCTGTCTCTCTCTCATTCATATATTTGCTTGCAACCTGGCTTGCATGCCCATGGACAAGTCATGCAAATAAAATGAGTTGCATGTCAGGATCCCCCAGACACCAATTGATCAGTTCAGTGATGCAGAAGGGACAGCATTCGTACTATCCTGTCTTGTTTTCTCACAACTCGGCCTTGTCCCATGTCCCGTTGGCTCGTGCAGGTAGCCTGGCACTCCCCAGCAAGAAAGCTGCTCAGTCAACGGTTGTGCCCTCTTCAGTAACCACGTAGGCCGATCGGTTCTTGTCGACGGTTCAGCGAGGTAGGCCTGTTACATACACGTAGCCCTGGCCTGCGTGTTAAACGCTGTGCGTGTATACTTCAAAGTTAACAATTCAACACAATCATTTGCAAGTTATTGTTGCAAGACAGCAAACCCCGTGAACAGCAGAGGCAGTCAGACCGACAGAAAATAGTCTTTGCGTCCACTGTGTGTGGTTGATCTCTTATGGCCACACCCCTTACAGCTTCGATTTGTTCAAGGCAAGTCATATTGGTGAATCTTTGAATTCTTCAGTGTGTGACTCAGTGTTCCTGTACTGTTGTTGCCATTGCTCTTTTCTGTCGGTACAGTCAGCGGCCTTTAATCTTCTCAAGTGCATCATCTTGAGATATTGCTCGTAAAATGCTAGCAGTCTGTTCAACGACCAGCATAGAGACAGTCAATTATGTGAGAGAAAATAGTACGTATGTTTACTGATCACATCAAAGGTAACTCAACCGTGTGATGTTAACGGTGGTTGTTGAAGTTTTGAGGTTCTGGAATGCAGATGAGAATGCACTAATATGTAATCTTTCAGTTCTTCGGCCATTTGCAAGTGTGTGTGTGTGTGTGTGTGTGTGTGTGTGTGTGTGTGTGTGTGTGTGTGTGTGCATGCGTGCGTACGTGCGTGCGTGCGTGTGTGTGTGTGTGTGTGTGTGTGTGTGTGTGTGTGTGTGTGTGTGTGTGCATACTTGTGTGTGTATGTGTTGGTGAGTTCACATATGTTAAACAAGCATGTGTATGCATTAACACATTACTTGGTGCACAGATATTCATGAATTAAACATAAACACCTCAAAGTGTAACTCCAGCATGCCAGGAAATTATGTAGCATTGTGAGAGAACTTGAGGCTTAAGTGAGTTCCCAAATCTTCAGGGGTGATTTGTCTCACTCTTGAGGAATCAGTATCCTTCCTGTATCCTTGTCAAAATAAAGCGATACAAGGCTCTCTCTCTCTCTCTCTCCTCTCTCTCTCTCTCTCTCTCTCTCTCTCTCTCCTCTCTCTCTCTCTCCCACACACGAATCCACCAGGTCCTTTTTCTTCTGAACTCTCCTGCCAATGTTTCTCCGGAAAGACTGTCCCTTAGCTCTCTTAATTCCGCCACCAGAGAACAATCTCCAGGGAAACAACGCACAACGTGTCCACTCGACCAGTGACGGGGCTTTTGTTCTTCTCACGCAGGGCCCGCCAAATTAATTTAGCTGTATCAACACGGTTTGCTGGACGCCTGCATATCGGGTATTGGAAGTTGACGGAATCAACACGTGATCCCCGGGAGAGTTAACCTAGGGAAACGGGGTGCCCCCCCCCCCCCCCCACACATACACATACACACACACACACACACACACACACACACACACACACACACACACACACACACACTCCTCCCTCTCCCTAGTGGTAAGATTGCCCGCAGTCTTCATGATAATCAGAATATCGTCAGATGTGCGTTTCATGAAGCGATTTTCAGTTGCCCTGTGAGGTTCATTTGGGGATATGTAGGTTATGTTATCTTGATCTGCATATTTTGACACATTTTTCCACTTGTCCCAACAGTGAAAGGTAGCCACCTCCCTTAAGAAGGCTACAGTTTCACCTGTGTGGTTTGATTTGCTTGTTTGTGTGTCTGGTAATAAGATTACACACACACACACACACACACACACACACACACACACACACACACACACACACACATCACACACACACACACACACACACACACACACACACACACACACACACAGAGGCATAGGCCAGTAAACAAAGAGTTTGTTGACCCCACCCCACGCCCCTCACTCCTAAACCCCCCATCCCTTCAGCATCTCCTCACCCTCCCTTCCTCTCGACCGATTTTCAATCAGACACCCCACTCCATCATTCCCTGGATTCTACTGGAGATGTGAGTACCGCGGCGTATCAGCAGACACAAGATAAATTACATGCTCGACGCCAAAAACGTGGAGGTGGAGACCGGAAAGAAAAAAAGCATTCGATCTGCCAAGGATACATCGCAGGGTCCCATCTGATATCTTCCCGTAATGGAAAGAAGTCGCCTCGGCGAAGCAGCGTCTGGGGGAAAATGTCAGCGTTCTACAGTTTCTGGAACCATAGTCTGTCGACATTCCATGTGGATGGTATTGGTGTACAAGCGGATAAGAACAGCGCTGCCAGGTGGTAGATACACA
>CM065728.1:26160642-26165642 GCA_033310375.1 Conus canariensis
TTACCCGGTTCTCAAATACTACTCCTCGTGCATTTTTGTTATGTTAAAGTCGGTCAGCAGTTATCTACCGCGTCGCATCTGAGGCAAAAAAATCCCGAGAAATTATCGAACTTGTGTCGCTCCCAGATTTTGACACAGATACAGCAAGAAAAAAAAATGTGATGCACGTGAAAGCAAGGTCTTTTCTGAGCAGAATTGCAATCAGTTAGCACATTTGACGGGTATAAAAAGTCGCGAAATTTAGGAAGATTTAACCATGCCTGCGAGACAACGACCAAGCAACACCGACAGAGGAAGAGCGATAGCATGGTACCAAGAAGGTATTGGCTTGAGGGAGATTGGTCGACGGCTTGGAGTGAGTCACCCAGTCATTCTGAGGCTCAGAGACCGTTGGCTTAACACTGGAAGTGTTGAAGAACAGCAGGGACGTGGACGGACGAGAAGCACCTCCAGACAGCAGGATCGGTTCATTGTTATCGCTTGTCTGAGAGACCGTTCAGCCAGTGCCACAGTACTCCGAGACCAGCTACGACAAGCCAGCAACGTCAACGTCAGTACCCAGACAGTTCGGAACCGGCTCCACGACGCCAACTTGAGGTCAAGGTCCCCAGCAGTGAGATCAATACTGACCCCAGCGCATCGAGCTCATCGTCGGGCCTGGGCAGCATGTCATAGAAGGTGGACAAGAGCTGAATGGGCAACAGTACTCTTCACAGACGAGTCAAGGTTCACCCTCAGGTTCAACGACGGGCGGGTTCGCGTCTGGCGACGTCCTGGAGAACGCTACGTTGACGCTGCCGTCAGGGAGCATGACCGCTATGGAGGTGGGTCCGTGATGGTGTGGGGTGGGTTCAGCCTACGTCACAGGACCCCCCTACACCGTGTTGAAGGCCGCCTGACCGGTGCCACCTACCGCGACACTATCATCCGCCCCCTTGTGATGCCCGCCCTGAGGGCAGTTGGCCAGGGCGCCCAGTTCCAGGACGACAACGCGCTGTGCCACCGCGCCGCCATCGTGAATCAGTTCCTACAAGGGCAGCAGGTGACAAGAATGGACTGGCCTGCCAGGTCACCAGATTTGAACCCCATAGAGCATCTGTGGGACGTGCTGGGGAGGCGAGTGCGGGCCCACAACCCTCCAGCAGACACCGTGGACCAGCTGTTTCAGTTGCTGGAGCAGGAGTGGCAGGCGATCCCCCAGGACACTCTCCGCCGCCTGGTGCACTCCATGAGACGTCGATGTGACGTTTGTTTGAACGCGAACGGTGGTCATACCCGTTATTAACATCATGACATCTACCATAGACTCTTGTTACTTTTCATTTTGGGGGTATGCCTCTTTAATCAAGTGTAAAACAAAGATAATTTTTTGTCACGGTGTTTGAATAAATTTGAATGGATTGAGGAATAATAAAAATAAAATATTCAATCATTAAATTATGTTCAGCTTTGTTTTCTTTCGAATGACAGCAGTTTTCCTAAGTGGTACTTCAATTGTTTTGAGTAGTGTATATATATATATATATATATATATATATATATGTGTGTGTGTGTGTGTGTGTGTGTGTGTGTGTGTGTGTGTGTGTGCGTGCGTGCGTGCGTGCGTGCGTGCGTGCGTGCTTGCGTGCGTGTGTGTGTGCGTGCGTGCGTGTGTGTTTAGAGACACAGAGAGACAGAGGTGGGGATGGGGAAGACAGCGCCCACGTCACAGTAAAGACAGACCTATAGTTCCCGCCACAAAGAACAGTCTCCAGGGAACAAAGCACAACCTGTCCGCTCCACAATAGACGGGGCTTTTGGTGGTATAATGCAGAGCCTGCCAAACTGATTTAGCTACATCAACACGGCTCGTTGGACGCCTGCGTGTCAATGAATAAAACTTGACAGAAACCGACGCGTGGTTCCCTGCAGGATTCACGATGAGAGACAGGGTGACAGGGTCCCTTCGCTTTAGATGAGATTCCATGCTTTTTCTTCGACAATTAAACTATGATCGATTTTGTGTATGGTGTATCAGGGTGTACCTACCACTTTAGACCTATCTTGGGGGCGGGGGAGGGAATGGATAATTCAAAACTGCCATCTTCCTTTTAGGACTGATCCTAGAATATACTGAAAGATTTACTAATTATCCTTTGGATAAATCATCTTTTGAGACCTTACCCAGCGTCTGTATTACGAAAGGGCAGTTGATGTACTTAAGAGTTTACGACTGTTGTTAAAACCAAATTTCGAACTGACTGGTATTTGAATAGTAGATAAAAAATCTTAATGCACAAATTGAGGTTAAATTATACTGTGACACAATGGACAATGATAACTAAAGCCAAAGCTTTGTGAAAAGTCGGCTGACAAACTATTTTTTGATATCCCATGGGGAAAATTTTCATGACAGCAAATCCGATCAGAGATGCACAATTAAAATGGCTGTGGTTGTAGAAGCATCTCAAAGTTCTCGCCGAATATACTGTGTTAGATAGCCGTGGGCATGACGTCTACCACAAGGTGTGCCTTTCGATACTGCACAAGAGATTCCGCTGCCCGTTTTCTTTGAAAGTACAGAAATGACAGAAGCTTCTGTGGCTAGCTGGAAAAGCTGTTTCATGCAAAATGTGCGACAGTTTGCACATAGAATTTTAAAGCGGTACTTCACTTTTCATTGGGGATTTCATGAATTGGAGTTAATCTCAGCTTTGGGCACACGGTAAAGCAGATGATGATTGTTTAAGTATTTGTCCAGGGGGTAGAAACTGATAAGGGCTCCCTTCATCAACTTTTTTGTGGAGGTGGGGGGATGGCGGGAGGGGGGGGGGGGGGGGGGCTCATTCACCTGAAAATAATTCGATTTTACTCGCACATTCACACACCGATGGTTTGATAATCATCGCTGGCACGGTGGAGTATCGTACCGTATTGTCTGGAAAAGGTGTTCACCTGACTTTTCGCCTATGACAGTGCTCAGTGATGTGAGCAAATGTTGCCAATTTTGTTGGTCTCTTTACGTATCTGTTGAGGCACTTAGCTGATTCCTTAATTTCATCATCAGTCAGTCAGTCATTCCCCTGACCGCTGTAGTCGTTGGAGGGGACGTGATGAGGCAGCCGCGGTTTCTCTTCAGGCTCTTCTGTTTGTAGCTGTCGTGAGGAGATCTGGCATGGTCATTTTGGTCCAGTCCTTTATATTTTCGGACCAGCTCTTTCTCTGCCGTCCTCGTCTGCGCCCTCCTTCAACGGTACCTTGAAGGATGGTTTTGGTGTGGGTGTTGTGACGAATGACGTGGCCGAACCATGCCATCTTCCGTCGTTTGATGGTTGCCAGAAGTGGTTCGTGGGGTCCAACTAGGTTAGTGACCAAGTTCCGCACATAATCATTGGTCTTGTGTTCTTTGTAGGAGATGCGGAGTAGTTTCCTCAGGCACCTGGTCTCAAACGCCTGGATTCTTCTTTCTGTTTCGGCCATCAGTGTCCATGTCTCGCAACCATATAACAGGATGGAGACCACTAGTGACTTGTAGAGCCGGAATTCTGTGTGGAATTTGATGTTGCTCTTCCACACTCTGTTCAGTCTGGCCATCATTTCATCATACCTTTTGTTTTATTGTCGCACTAGGTTCCCCCCCCCCCCCAACTCCCACCCTCATGCATATTCACTTCTGAGAAATACAAAACGCGGAAGAGAAATCCAAGAGTAAAAATACAAGAGAAATTGTATGTAAAATGATGGCAGCCTGGAATCTGAAAGGCTGAAAGAAGTAAGGAGAAGTGGAAATGGACCCATCAGTTTCTAGCATGTCTTGTCAGAAGACAGAAAGGATGTCCGGACAGACATTTGCATTTTGAACAAGACTCACGTAGCATCCCTATCTCCCTATGTTCCTGACTAACCGTCTGTCTGTCTATCTCTCTGTCTACCTGCGTGTCTGTCTGTCCGTCTGTCTGATTGTCCGTCTGCTTGTCTGTCCATGTGTCTGTCTGTCCGTCTGTCTGTCTGTCTAGCTCTCTCTTTCTCTCTCTCTCTCTCTCTCTCTCTCTCTCTCTCTCTTTTACCCCCCCCCCCCTCCATTGGTCTTGTATATATCTGGTTGCATGTATGCATACACACATGGCTATGAGCACCAGTTGAATGAGTTGCATATCAGGATACCTCGAAGGAGCACTGATTTATTCTTTGCAGGCCTGCCATGTAGCCATGCAGTTGCATCATCTCTGAATTATTCAGTGTACACATTGATAGTACCAATGTTCTTTCCAGTCAGTATATCATGGAGCTTCCCATCTCCCCCGCCCCCCCCCCCCCCCCTCCTGTGCCATTTCTTTACATAATGCATGTAGAATGCTATGATTCTCTTCAACAATCGATTCTAAGGTAATCAACTGCATGACAGCAACTTCTGTTCGGAGATCAGATCATAGTTAATCAACCATGTGGTGCCAAAAGAGAGTCAAACCAAGTGCAATAGTCTGGGGGATTTTTGTTTGGGATGGACGAATGGGTACTGTGAGTCCCCCGCCCCTGTGTGTGTGCGTGTGTGTGTGTGTGTGTGTGTGTGTGTGTGTGTGTGTGTGTGTGTGTGTGTGTGTGTGTGTGTACACGCACGTCTGTGCATCCAGTCTGGACACGCAGAGCACACAAATTTTGCGTGCATAGATTCATCCAAGATTGTGGAACTGTCCTTCATTAGAATAACTTTCAGAATGTTTCTACATTTCCCTATAAAATGCATTTGATAGATGTGAGAACCATTGGCACAAATTAATTTCAACTTGTAAATGGATGACTGTCTCTTGGGGATGCTGTGCATCTTCTATAGTGTTCCTGTTAAATTAAAATGATCCTAAGCCCCCTATTTATTCACACACACACACACACACACACACACACACACACACACACACACACACACACACACACACACAAGCGTGTGCGCTCACGCTTACGCTTGTGTCACACATGCACTTCCTAGCGCGCGCTCACAGACACAGACACACACACACACACAC
>CM065728.1:26185642-26193142 GCA_033310375.1 Conus canariensis
AACGAGTGTGGGTTGTAAAGCGCTTAGAGCTTGGTCTCTAGCCGAGAATAGGCGCTATACAAGTATTCATTATCATAATAATAATAATAATAATATAATTATCATCATAATTGTTATTATTATTATTATTATTACTATTATTATCATTATTATTGTTGTTGCTATTATTATTATTATTGGTGTTGGGGTTGGTGGTGGTGTGTGGTGGTGGTGGTGGAGGTGGCGTTTCAAACGTCTGTGGGTAAGGCAGTTTATGAATGAACTGTTATTTCCGCAAGGGAAGTAATCGTAGGTGCAGAAACAGAGAGTTCCAAACAGGATATGAAAAATACGTATTGTCAACGCTTGTATTACTAGAATGTTTTTAATATTTCATGAAAATCAATTATATCATCGGTAAGTTATCAGTCTATAAACACTGAATTCCAAAATGTTCATGGTCAGTCGAATACTCGTGACGATCTCGGTGAAAGCATATTAGTCTGTCCGAAGATAAGGAACCTCGCCATAAATTCGCATTAGTTTTTCGTTTTCAAGTCTCGCTTTAGACTTTTATGCAGTTCATTACGAATCAAAAATTGCCGAAATATTGCATATCCTATGGTAATATTACTGTTAAGCGTATCACTTTGACTGTAAATCAATGAAAAGAAATCTTAGATGAGGCAGAGAATAGTAAACAGTAAATAACATACAGGTAAGGTAACTAGTGCTCCCATGATGAAACAAACAGATGCCTATAACTCCAAACGAATGCTGCTTACGACACTGAATCGCCTAACAAAAAAAATGACAACACAGAGCACAAAGAACTAACAAGAAGGCATGTATTCAATGTTTTTACAAGACACTGTGCCATCTGTTTATTTGTTTTGATTGTTTGTTTAATTGTTTTGATTTGCTATCATGTGATTCACTTGTTGAATTAACGACTAATCTTTTGCAAGGCCCGTTGAGCAACATTTAAAAAATGCATTTCGGATCACTTCAGATGTTTATATTTAATCTCTCCCATTATCTATCATTTTCGCTCTCACACACTATCCAGTTCTCCCCTTCCTCTCTAACGCAGTCTCCCCTCTCTAACGCAATCCCCCCTTTCACACACTTGTATATTTCTTTGTCATCAACATTTGAAAACTGTGAAAATCAACTCAATTAAATGTCTATTATTACCGGTATGTGTGGCGGGGGATCACACGGAATCCATACCCTTCCATACTGAAATTGTCCGTGTTTGTTCATGGGCTACGTTCCATTTTCCCAGTTAATTTTGTTAGAATTAGTTGAACACCTCTGACTTACCTTGCAGACAGACAAGCTAACATGTTAAAGGACACCGGCGAAAGCGTAAGTTCCTTTGGCAGAAAACTTAGGTCACAGTGAAGCCGATGCACCGTTGATACTTCTTCGCTTTATGCGGCCTAGGTTTGGTTTTAACTCTACATCACCGGCCCTAGTGCCACTTAAGACAGTGCTAAGCCTACAAAGAGGGGCCATCCTATCTTCCGGTCAGTGGGTATGAGATCTCCCCCTTTCTCTGCAGGAGGGAAGAGTTTGGAAAAACCCATTGCCATCTTCAGTAAGGGTAAGAAATTACTTCCCTACTTGGAATGTATCTGAACCACAGCTGCAGTGAAGTATTCAGAGGGGTATCAAGGTTTAACAGGGGGGAAAAGCGGCGTTTAGGTTAGATTTCAGGTAAGAAAACAAACAAACAAACAAACAAACACCTCTTCCTTGTTGTTCCAGATCTTACAAGTCTGCTTGCAAGGAGAATGATCAGATGACGGAAAGATATACTTGAAGGAGCTGTAGCAGACATTTTATGCGCCCCCCTCCATGTGTGTGTGTGTGTGTGTGTGTGTGTGTGTGTGTGTGTGTGTGTGTGTGTGTGTGTGTGTGCGTGTGTGTGTTTGCGCGCGCGTGTATGTGATTGTGTGTGTGTGTGTGGGTGTGTGTGTGGGTGCGCGTGCGTGCGTGCAAGGGGAAGTTTTAGGAGTCGGGTCAGAAGGAGGGTAGAATGGGGATAGTTCCAGAGAAATCTGGATCCTTAGCACTATTTTCAATGGGGGAAAAAAACTCGAGCTGTCACAGACTTTCGAAGCTAGCGATGAAATCTCCGTTAGGTTCGACAGACGTGTACACACGCAGGTCATTTACGCGATTGTGTCCTAATGCATAAGAGAAGACCTGTCTTTCAGGCTCACAGTCGGCCGCAGATGTTAAGTGGTGTCACTCTCGATTCCAGCGAACTATTCGCTCGGTCAGCTCAGTGACGTGTTAAAGTATAGATGCTATGTGCATTCTCCTTCCCTCTTCCCTCGCTTCATGACGGCTCAGAATGTCCTCTGGTGCTGATACTGCAATATATGGATGGTTCCCAGCCAGAGCAGTTTTGTTGATCAGAACGCTCGTCTTTTAAGTTTCCAGCCCGGAATCAAGAGCTCGTTCTGCCCTGCCCAGTGGTAACCGTGCATTGTAGGATCTGTACAAAGAGTTGACACTGCAGAACCTCCATACATCTGCACAACGAGTTGGCCATAGAGATCCTTATAGTATCTGAGCTAACGGTCGGCCCTGGAGAATCTTCTAGCATCTGCACAAACAGTGCACCGTGGAATTTCCAAATGCAGTTAACCTTAGAGAACCTTATGGCATCCGCACAAACAGTTGACCTTGGAGATCCTAATATTATCTACTCCGCACCAACAGTTGACCCTAGAGATCCTAATAGTAATTGAACAAACAGTTGATCCCAGAGAACCTTATGCAATGTCTACAGACAATTGACCATGGGAAAGCTTATGCGGTTAATTTTGCAGAACGTTATAGGGTCTGCACAAGCAGTTGTCCCTGGACACCTAGAAAACCTTATGGGATCTGCTCAAACAGTTGATCTTGGAGAACCTGATAGCATCTGTAGAAACATTTGACTCCGGACAGCCTAAAGGTATCTGCAGAAACAGTTCACCCTGATAACCTGATAGTATCTATACAGATCGTTGATTCCGGAGAGCCTGATGGTATGTGCACAAACGCTTGGTCCAGGAGAATCTTACATCATCTGCTGTAACAGTCGCCCCTACAGAACCCCACAGCATCTGCACAAACAGTTGACCTGAAGAACCTTACAGAATCTGCACAAACAGTTGAGCCTTGAGATCCTCATGGTACCTGCACAAAGAGTTGACCCTGGAGCACTTCATAGGATCTGTGCAAACAGTTGACCCCGAAGAAAGGTTCTCCCACCGTTCGTGTCCATTGCAGATTTGATTTTCTCCTAGGTAGGCTGTCAACCAAGGCTAACTTAACCCCGTCTACTCGAGATTCGTGAAGGCGAGAGGTTTCAGTTCCCAGATCGGTTAAGGGAGCTGCAATTCTGCATCAAAAGCATTGCCTTTAAACAAACCAAAAGAGCTAGTAACCTGCCTATAGTGTGCAGACATCCTGGTGAGTCGGAGCTGTGGACGGTCCCCGGAGACAGGAACGCTTTACTGGCCAGAACAAGGAAAAAGAAGACGTAGGAGGGGTCACAGTGAGTGGGTGGGGTGAACGGATAGGAATGAGGGGGGGGGGGGGCTGAGGCAATGCTGAGTGGAGGAGGCGGACAGGCGAGAGTGGGAAGTGACGGGGGTAGGGGCGGGGGGGGGGGGGGGGGGGGGGGGGGGGCGTGAGCTCCAGCATGCACGCGCCTCACGCTGAGGTAACAGCCGTGAAACTTCATCAGGTCTTGCCGTTCTTGAACAACCGTCTCTTTTCCTTCCTGCTGCTGACCTCTAGCGGGACTCGTAATGAACTAATGGCCGCCCGCTGTCGCCACCACAAACCACAGTTGGGAGGGAGGAGGGATAGAAGGAAGGGGTTAAAGGAGTAATGGCGGAGGAGGTATAGCATGAGGAGAGACGTGGTGGAGGGGGAGGGGGTAGGGGAGCTAATCAAACTCGGAGCAAATCCATCCTGTGATTAGCCCGGCGAGAAGCCACCCCGTGGAAGCTGGGCGGAATGTGTTTACCTTAGCGCTAAGGGCGAGGAGCTCAGCGGGCAGGTCGGAAGGCTTCTAATCTCCCGTTTACGAGCCTGGCCTGTTCGATTTTTTTCTTCCCAGGGTTTGAATTGGACTCATTTGTTATCCTGGGCTTTTTTTTTAAAAACATCTTGCTTGCTTTGGGGAGAGGAGGGAGTGGGGGGAGTGGGGGAGTGGGGGTGGGGTTAGGTGTTGGAGTGGGATGGTGGAGAAAGGGGGAAAGGGTTGGGAGGAGTGGAATGGAGAATGGGGTGGGGTGGGGGGGTGACTTTATTGATGGAAGCAAGCGTTGTGAAAGACTTTGTTACAGGTGTTGTGACTCCTCCCTTTTTCTTTCTGCTAAAGTTTGCAGCAGCAAGTACTTCTGCTTATACTGCTAGGTGTTTACATTTTTCTTTTAAGATCATACCTTTCAAAATGTTCACACGAATCTGAAAGCAAACAGACAAACAAATAAAATCCTAACAGATAATAAAAAAAAACCCGAAAGTATTGTTATCATTATTACGATCATCATTATCTTCGTTGTTGTCAGGAAACATACTGCTATGCTTTGACCAGTGCCGCCATAAATGATTTGAGATATTGAGTTGGTTGGCTGGTCGTTACTTTTGTTAAAGCTGTTTGCTTTATCTGTGTATGCTTTGTTCATCAATGTTCATAACTTTAGATTCGTACATGAATTTGAAAATTAATGTATATCAAGCAGATCAGCCCCTATCAATAAGACAAACAATCAACTACAACACACACTCACAAGCTAATTTGCTTTTGGAGTCCTATGTGACGAGTGTCACAGTCGGATCCTTGTAACAAATCCCAAAGAAGTAGAGGGGAAAGGAATATAAGTAATTTGCCTCGCTCTCTTACTACATGCCTTTGTCAAACTCTCGTTTATTGGCTCACGTACCTCTTTGGGCGTGAGAATTGTTCAGTGCCCTCTCATGTAACCAAAACATATCCCATTTACAGCCTGCACATACGCTCTACCTTCAAGCCGTAAACTTTGTGTGTATATCAAACTGGATAATTCTACACATCACTGGTAAAGTGTGGTGAAGAGACGATCAGCACATGAACTGGAGGCAGACACAAAGCCATACACACCAGCTGGAGGTAGTGAATACCCATCGATATGCGTAAGGGATGTTCAGCTAGTGAGAGACAGAGATACTGTTCCTGTCCTTTCTGCTTGTTTCAGCTGCTGAAAGGGGCGAGGAACGATATCATGAAGCTAAGGCCAGTTTTGTATTATCTTTGGCTCAGTAATTAAAATCACACACTCTGTGCCAGTCCAAAAGCATACTGTCCGCTCAGGCTGTGGATAAACAACACACGAGCAATGAAAGGGGAGGTAGTGGGGTGGAGAATGGAGGGGAGGCTGATTGTAGATGACTGCAGACAGCAAGCAGTAGATCAAAGCGAAGTCGCCTTCTCTTCAGTCACGTACACGTGTATGTGACGACTTGTTCCAAATGTTTAACGTAATCTCTGTCTACGCAGAGCATAATGTATCGATTTTATTTGCAGTTTCCACTGACTGTTTTCCTCAATTATCCTTGCATTTGTAATTCACGTGTGTAACAAAGTGAGTTTTTGTAATAAGGATATTTTACTAGCTTGCGTGCGTATGTGCATATATAGATTTTATTATTATCATCATCATCATCATATTTTTTTTTTAGTATGATTATTATTAATATTTTTCTTTTAATCATTGTTTTTATTATTCTTATGATTTTTGCTACTATTATTATTGTTGTTGTTTTTAGTAGTAGTAGTAGTAGTAGTAGTAGTAGTAGTAGTTAGTAGCACTATATCATCATCATCATCGTCATCATCATCGCCACTATTACTGTTGAAACTACAACCATGCTGTTTGACTGCCCTCTAAGCCCTTCCCTTTCTCCCCTTCTGTCCGTATAGCCACTACTAACTCTACAACTACTACAATCATAGTGTTACTTAAAGTGCTAGTAATCCTCTATCATTATTTTCAGCATTCTTTATCATCATCTTCACTACGATGATGATAATGATGTTGGTGATGATGATGATGATGGTGATGATGATGGTGATGACGATGATGATGATGATGATGATGGTGATGGTGATGATGATGATGATGATGATGACGATGATGATGATGATGACCATTATTATCTGAACTCGCATTTTCTCCTTCCCAACAGCCTTGTTCTCATTCAACATCACGGCGCATTTCGACCTCTTTGGTCTTCTTCGGTCAAGGCAAACATTCAAGACAATGAAAAAAAAGAACGAGCGAGTGACTGTTCATTTTTCATTTCCGTTGTCTTCTGTGTTTGCCTTGCCTGAAGAAGACCAAGGAGGTCGAAACGCGTCGTGTTATATCTTTAATTTCTTCGTCTCTTTCGTTCGGCGGAACAGTAAATCTTAGAGGTTTGCGCAACACAAGAACTTAAGAAAAACAAATGTGGAGCAACCTGGTCTCTGATTCAGTTTTTGTTTCTGTTTCCAGTTCTCACTTGAACCTTGAACACACACCCCTGACATGACCCTTCACGGTCGGCTGGGCTATAAGCAACATTACCTTACCTCAACCTTGACACAAACCAGATAAACGTTGAAAGAGCGGATGTGAGATGGAAGGAACCTGAATCAGAAACTAGGTTTCTTAAGTTTTGTCTTAGTCATGTTCACGTACATATTGCGTTAAGTTTTGCACAGTGTATGTATTGTGAAATGTTCATTATAAAATATGGATTATCCGTGACATATACCTGAATGTGGTACAGACGTTAGCAAAAAAAACCAAACACCCCCCCCCCCAAAAAAAAAAAAAAAAAAAAAAAAAAAACCAACAACAAAAAACCAAACAAACAAAAGAGATACACACCTCTAAGACATCAGACTTGTGAAAGGAACCCGCCTGATCTTTCCTTTGTGTATTTTTGGTTTCTTGTACACATTTGCGATCTTTAGATCCACAATCGCTAAGGTTGGATGATCGCACAGACAGCATTCACCAGAAGACAAAAGGTTTTGTTTTTCCTTAGACATTTTCGAGTAAACAAGACACACATCTGGAATTTAACATTTAGGCTCGCAAGAACTGGCGGTCAAAGGTTTCTGTGATTCCAAACACGCCCTTTTGGTGCCCTTTGATGAAACGCCCAAATCAGCAGAATGGATTGATTGATGCTGTCGCGTGTAACGTGATTGTGGGCGGTCCCGTCATGTGACGCTTCTTCAAGTAGCAACGCACAAAATACGTCGGCCTACACTCCGGTCAATAGTAGAACAAAGGAACTCCGCACCTGGCTCATACTGTCTCTCTCACTATAACTGTCTAGGTGTCTTTTTCTCGTCCACATTCTCACTCGAACGCTCTCTCTCTCTCTCTCTCTCTCTCTCTCTCTCTCTCTCTCTCTGTACGTGCGTGCGTGCGTGCGTGCGTGCGTGCGTGTGTGTGTGTGTGTGTGTGTGTGTGT
>CM065728.1:26203142-26220642 GCA_033310375.1 Conus canariensis
AACAGACACCAGTGAACATCACAGTGCAAGGTCTCTTCTGGTGGGTTGCCCCATGACTACGTTGACGGCTCCCTGTAGATTGCCGATGCCAGGACAACAGCGAGTCAAGCCAACGTATGCACTTGGATGAGCAGCCAGAATGAGCAGAGTGGAGATCATGCCACTGGACTGGCACGGAAAACAGTACAGGAAAAAGGGTAAACAAGTAGAGGAAAATGGACACGCACACGGTATGTGTGAAGATAGAGAAACAAATGAAAGACTATAGGTCCCTACAAAACACAGAAATGAGCAAGCTGAAATGTATCGGAAAATGAAATGAAAAGAAAACTCGAAATCTAAACAAACAAGAACTGACAGCAAAAAAAACTTGGAAAAAAAGAGTAAAAGACACCAACAGACGGGCTCATGATGTGTGTGAAAATGCAACAGAAGAAAGAGAATACTTCAGGCACAAAGAGAGCCCAAAATGTGCAGGAAAACAAAGACAGAATCCAGGCCAGGTGAGTACTGTTGCTAGCAGCAGTTGCTGCTGTAGCAGCAGCAAGAGCAGCAGCAGTAGTATTTGGCGTTTCAGAATCAAAATGTCCTCTAACCAATGCCATAACCCACGATAAGTCTGTCTTTGTTTTGGAGCTTCGCAACAGAAAAACAATCTTCTGACACCCTTTTTCATCGCACCAAAATCTCTACTGCTATCGTTGCTCAGTGTGCTGTTATTTCTATCACCACCACAGCCACAAATGTTATGATAATGAAAGTTTCATCTTTTTGTGCAATGTTCTATGCCGTTCCTTTAATGAGACGCTTTTCTTATCAGACGTTGTTTTCTTAACTATGGACCTGAAGTGAAAACGACACTTTGAGCGACAGGATTTTAACACACACACACACACACACACACACACACACACACACACACACACTGTTCGACGTACACGGAAAAATGGAGGGGATGAGAGGTGTGCAAGACAGGCGACGGAGGGGCAGGGCAGGGAGGCAGCGGTGGTGGTGGTGGTGGTGGTGGTGGTGGTGGTGGTGTGTGTGTGTGTGTGTGGGGGGGGGGGGCTATATTGACAAGAACTCATCAGGAAAAATCATGAAACCATTGAGGGAGAAAATCATTTGTCAGCCTTGCCTCACCTCCCAGGTTCTACGACTACCGGTCCCCCCCCCCCCCCCCTAAACCTCCCTCCCCCTCTCTACCCACCATCCCCATCCCAGCCCCCATCATCCTCAGACGACTATTCTCCAGTGCTTGTCGTCACCACTTCCATCCGTCCCCCCAGTTCTTCCCCACCCTCCAAGTGACTCAATGGGTTTCTTCTGATGCCATTCCCACGGCTTCAGTGGACGATTAAGGTGTTTTTTCACTGGGTGGCAGACGGTGATTTCAAGCCGAGATTAAGGCTAGACCTCTAATTAAAACGTCAGAGCTGGGGGCCCCAAAGAGACGGCTGATACATCTTGACGGCTGCCAACAGGGAGCTGATGAGTTGGTTTGTGGGTGATTTCTGCTGGATAAAGTATTTCCTGGGTATCCCCCTCACCATTCTCGTCAACACTCACACCCTCACTCATCTCCGCCCTCCCCGCCCCTTCTCCCCCTCCGACCCTCCCCTTACCACCCCGCCCTTCCAACTCCCACAGTTTCCTTCACCCCCCCCCCCCTCTCCCTCTCAGACTCTCTTGAATCACCATGAGTAGAATGGCGGGACGGAGTATTACAGGACTGTGACTGACGCAGACACGTTTATTGGTTGCTGACCTGAACGAATAGAAATCCGTGAAATGACAGGAAATTGCTTTCATTATTAGTCTTATATCGTAGGTTAAGGGAAAAAAAGATAAGCATTGTCTAGCTTTTGATTTCATTCTGCATTCCCTAAACAACACTGACTGAGTTTCTAGACATTGTTGGTTATTCTGAAATGTCTCAAGAAAGATTTTTTCATAACTTTTATTTTTGGTCTAGTTCTGTTACAAGCGTTTGGCTCTACAACAGATCAAACTGTTCTTGCTTGGGTCAGAAGAAAGCCGGAAAAGATATGCGACCTTGATTCCAGTCTTTCCTTTCAGGCAGAAAATCACATGTCACTGAATATAAAAACAAATGTCTTCGATCAGTTATGACTCGTGATTTTTACAATGACGTGTTTTGTGTGTTGTGTTCGCTATGTGTTGCTGTGTACACATATTTTGTGATGAAACATAAGTATCGCTAGCAAGCTTACCTCAAATGACTCTCTCTCTCTCTCTCTCTCTCTCTCTCTCTCTCTCTGAACCCATCTATCTATCTATCTCTATTTGTGTGTGTTTGCGCGCGCGCGTGCGTATATATATATATATTCAATTATAAATTCATATAAATTCAATTATTGCAGTCATTGCAACACCAAGCTGCTCTGTAAGTTGCTGGAATGGTGCTCGGTACTTATCCTTGGAATTTATTAGTTTATTGTATATATATATATACACACACACATGTGTGTGTGTGTGCGTGTGTGTGTGTGTGTGTGTGTGTGTGTGTGTGTGTGTGTGTGTGTGTGTGTGTGTGTGTGTGTGTAGGGGGGGGGGGGGGTGAGGATGTGTGTAGGGGGGGGGGGGTGAGGATGTGTGGGTGTGTGGGTGCGTGCGCGCGCAAACGCCTCTAAGCGGTCAGCATGATAGAGGACGATGAAAAATCCACATTTCACACATGGAAGTCAAGAAGTGAATAATGATAATTGAACATAAATCTTTCAACGTTCAGAGAATCTGCAGTATGCCTATTTGTTCTTCTTTTTGTGTAGGCTACAGGTATTTTAGTACTTTCACACAGACCACCATATCTGTGTACACATAAATAAAAAAATCAATGCAATAAGCCGTTCCTTTTACAGGACATTGTTAACAATGTCTTCTAAAAAGGCAAGAGCCATAAAAGTATAGAAACAAGAAAATAAGGAGGTAAGGTAAGGCGATGTTGCTTGTAGCCCAGCCGACCGCAAAGGGCCATATCAGGGCTGTCACCACGTAAAAATCAACTCACAAATCATTCATTCACACAACTCTTTAAAATACATCTTCTAAAAACCCACCCGAAATTTGTTTAAAAAACATTTCACTGTAAAATCTCAGATCCGATTAAAAAAAAAAAAATGTTAATCTCCTTCAAGAATTCAAAGATCGCATCAAGCGGAACATCTTTTGAACAAGATTTTCATGAAATCTGCTGTAAGATGTTTGTGTCTTACATCATGCAAGTCTTAAGAAAACAAAATCAACGACCACATTCTGATCGTTTCTGTGTCTTTTCACAGTGTTCGCAGGCTGGGAAATTGATCCGAAACGCCTTCGGAAAGTCCTGAAACCGAATGTTTCAATCTCGTTTGGGTTGTTTCAGAATAAGACTATTGGACGTCTTTCACTTTGCCCCGCAGTGTAACGTGCTGTGTAGGGACGTCATGAGATTTTCTTTGGTCTTTGTTCTTGTTCAGGCCTCGAGTGTTCATGCGTTTACAGGGAAGCCAACGTAGAGTCAAATGTATTTGTGAGAAGGGGCTTCCTTCTCATTAATTAATTACCAGAGGCACGTCTAGTTTGCTGCGGCAAATTTACATTGTTTGGAGGAGGGGTAAATGATGGTACGTAGTGTGGAGAGAGAGAGAGAGAGAGAGAGAGAGAGAGAGAGAGAGAGAGAGAGAGAGAGAGAGAGAAGAGAGAGAGAGAGAGGAGATGCACACGAACGTGTGTGTATGTATGTATGTATGTATATTGCAAACGTGTGAGCGCACTTTGATGTGTGTGTGTGTGTGTGTGTGTGTGTGTGTGTGTGTGTGTGTGTGTGTGTGTGTGTGTTGTGTGTATTGATATCCATACCACGGGTTAATCTGACAATAAACTGGTTTCGGTCAGTCTGTGTGTATGATGTGGTACGTGTGCACTGGGATGTATCTGTGAGCAGCACAGAAGATAAGACTTAAATGGACAAACACATCTAACCTGTCATACACGTTAGAAGACGAAGATATGTAGGGAACCACTGCGATGAGAAATCCACACTTCGAACACACACGACAAGGAATATATGGCAATAATTTTGTATGTAGAATTCTAACGTTAAGAGTATCAGAACTTTTCTTGTGATCTGCTTACCTTTGTTTCAGTTTTAGACTAAAGGTATTAAAATATCTTTACATGGATCACCATGTCTGTGTTAAAAAAAAAGTGATCGCAAAGAATGTTTTTCTTAAGCGGATTTGTTGTTGTTTTTGTTAACCAGTCGCAAAAAAAAGATTGATATCCGTAAATGGATAGAAACAGCCAAAGGACACGGAGGAAAACAATATAGCACCTAACAAAATCAAAGACCATATCTTTGCCCCTCCCTGTGTCCTTCTAAAGTGTTAACAGGCTTGGAAATACATCCAAGACGTCACGAAAAGTCTAGAAACCGAATCTTCCAATCTGGTTTCGGTTGTTTGAGACCGAGACTACTGGACGCATCTCACTTTGCACGCAATATAACGTGCCCCTTCAGGACGTTATGACATTTTCTTTGGTGTGATTAGGAACGTCGAGATGTTCTTCGGTCTTTTCCATTTTCAGGCCTTGAGTACGCATGCGTTAAAAGGGAAGCCAGCGTGGAGCAAAACGCATTTGTGAGAATAGGCTTCCTTCTAATCAATCAATTAGCAGAGGCCCGTCTGGTTTGTTCCCGCAAATTCACCATGTTTGGAGGAGGGATGAATGCTGGTATGGTGTGTATGGAGAGAGAGAGAGAGAGAGAGAGAGAGAGAGAGAGAGAGAGAGAGAGAGAGAGAGAGAGAGAGAGAGCAGGGGCGTGGAGGTAGAGTGATTGCTATTAATTGAAGTTACCATCGATTGTTGCGTATTGTTTCCATCTGTGCCTCTCTCTCTCTCTCTTCTCTCTCTCTCTCTCTCTCTCTCTCTCTCTCTCTCTCTCTCTGTGTGTACAGAAGACAAAATATTGAAATGGTTGTCTCTAACATGTCGCACACGATAAAAGACGAACTGTAGAGAATCATCTCTGTTAAAAACCTTTACATTTATATTCCATGAAGGAATGCGTGATGGTAATTGGACATAGAATTGTAAACCTAAGAACATCTAAAGTATATCTACTTTTCAGGAGGTCTTATCTTTAATCCAGTTTAAGCTAAAAGTATTACAGTATTTTATAAAGTTCGCCATATCTGTAAATCTGTTAATCGGAAAAGAAATCGGCAACAGGTTGCTGTCATTTCTCTTCCTAATGCGATTTTTGCTAACCAGACCTCGAAAAGTTTCACAGTCATGAAAAGGATAAAAGCAGCAACTTAAGAAGCAGAAAATCACAACACACCCCCCCCCCCTCTTCCCCCATTTCCCCTTACTATATCAACGAAAGTATGAAATCACTCGGTGTCCTTTTATAGTGTTAAAAAGCTTAGACATATATACGAAAACAGCTCGGAAAGCCCTGAAGCTCAATATTCCCATGTTGTATGGGTTGTTTCAAACAGACATTATAGGACGTATCTTACTCTGCACGCCATTCAGTGTGCTGATAGTGGGTTGGCATGGGCTTTACTTTAGTCTTGTTTTCAGGGGCCAGTGTGTGCATGCTTGACAAGGGAAGCTAACGTTGAGCATAACGTGTTTGTGAAAGGGGCTTTCTTCTAGTCACTCAATTAGCAGAGGCTTCAATCTTGTTTCTAGTGGCAAAATGTCTTTGCTTTGGGGGAGGAGTAAGTGGAGATGTGGACAGGCTGGGGTAGGGGTGGGGTGGGGGAAGGCGCGCGCGCGCGCGCGTGTGTGTGTGTGTGTGTGTGTGTGTGTGTGTGTGTGTGGAGGGTCTGTATGTATGCACTAAAAAACACAATTGACTGAAATGGACAACTGCCGCACAAACCGTCATACGAAATAGAGTTTGGAGGCCCGTAAGTAATTTCGATGAAAGTATACTCACTTCAGTGAAATCTGTTTATGAGATGTTTGATGAAAACTGGACATTAATGCTTAAAGTCTGATTTACCTATTATTTGTCTAACACGTCTGGCAGTCTTGTGTCTGCTATTTAAGACCGGATATTGCAGTTTTCACAGTTTAGACTGTCTCTCTAACTATGAATCAAATAGAAAATCTGCAACAAGTTGGTGTTATTTTCGTTACGGGCTTTTTACTTTGCCAAACTCTTAATTAAAAGAAGACAAGGCCATGAAAGGATAAAATGAGTATAGGAAAGAGAAAAACCAAAACAAAACAGAACAAAAAAGAAAACAAAGAAACAAGAGTGCGCATGCGTTAAAAGTAAAGCTAACATGGGAGCTAAACGCATTTGTGGGAGGGGCTTCCGTCCGGTCACTCAGTTAGCAGAGGCCCCAGTGTGATTTGTTGTAGGAAATTTATCGTGTTTGGCGGAGGGTTAGGAGGAGTTATGGACAAGTGTGTGTGTGTGTTAGTGTGTATGTGCGTGCGTGCGTGCGTGCGTGTGTGTGTGTGTGAGAGAGAGGGGAGAGAGAGAGAGAGAGAGAGGAGAGAGAGAGAGAGAGAGAGAGAGAAGTGGAAAACATAAAAACCAATAAAGGCAAACTCTCCCTACCTTCTGGGCACAACAGAGGACAGGGACGTTCTTGCCAAGAGCCAATGAGAACATCTGCACTTTAACGATGCAGTTAAAAGTATGTATGCTGGTATTTGAACATACATTCTGAAATTTAAAAAAATATCTAGGATGTTTCTAAATTTTCTGGTGGTCTTGTTTCCCCCCGATTTCAAATAAGTGTATTACAGTAGTTGACAAAGGTCACCATATCTTTGTATGCATGTAGCAAAACAAAGTGAAAAATACAACAGGCTTTGTTTGGTGCTTTTCTCGAGGTGCAGAAGTGAAGAAAATTGACAGGTAGAAAGGACGGTAGGTAGGTGGGGGAATATCAACGGCAAAAGAAGAAGAAAAGAAAAGAGAATAAAACGCAGGAGAATGTCAATGCCTTAAGTCACTGGTTTGAATCGTGGGTTGTTTTGGAAAAGCATTGCGGGACTCTGGTCGTTTGAAGACGTTATGTGATTTTCTCTGGCCTTTCTACAGTGTGCATGCCTTGAACGGGAAGCTTACATCGAGACAAAAACATTGGTAAGAGGTTTTCTTCAGGCGTTACAATGAGCAGACGACGTAATCTGGTGTGACGAAGCAAAGATCTTTCGTTTGGGAGAGAGGGGAGGGGGGGGGGGTGGAGGTTGAAGGCGTGGAGGAGTGGAGAGGGAGAGAGTGACTGAGACGAGGACTAAGATGGGTTTACTGTGCATCGTTGCCGTAAGCTTTATACAAATCCATTGAAACTCCAGATCAAAAGCTCTTTCGCTCAAGGGGTTGACCTTTCAGGCGTAGCCTGGTCTTCAAACGTGACCTTGCTCAGCTAAATCGCGGCCTTGAAGTATTCCTATTGAAAAGAAACAAGCTTATATATTTATGGAAATAATACATGAAAAAGTGTATGAGTGCATCATCGCCCTTTTTTGAATGAAGGACGAAGAAGATCTTTTTCTCCACCAGCCGACATGGGCTCAGTTGGAAAGACTGCGACCACTTAGTCGAGTTTCATCCATTTAACGCTTGCATCTCTGAGAATAATGCTCCAATTTCCTTATTCTGCAGGTTTTCATCATCCTTGATTAAAGCAATTATTGTCCTCAGTAGAGGGCTTTATGGGTGGTAAACTGCGTATTTTTGTATCAAAACAGGCATCCCTTAACACCACATAAGTGGCTCAGCAGCAGTGCAGTGTCTTCTTTATTAGATTGCCTCATGACGACTTGACATTGACTCTTCCTGTGGACTGACGGTGTCGGGGCTGTGGGGTGGAACAAGTCAGACTTGACTGCGGATGGGGAGACCGAGATGACCGGCGTGGGGGGAGGGAGGGGGAAGGGATAATGCCAAAGGGATAGCAGGGAAGATGAGACAAAACGTCAATAACTACAGCAACTACAACCACCACCGCCACCACTACACAACAAAAACAACAGCAACAACAGTAGTATCAGCAGCAGCGACAGCAACAGCAACAACAGACACCGAAAACAGACTCAGATTTTAAGCATTGGCTTTTCCTCCAATCTGCCCCTGCTGAGCTAAATCAAGTATTATGGAGGATGTGAGAGGGATCCTTCATTTTGAAACGGGGCAAATATACAGCTAAAAGAACTCCAACCCTCATTTTCCTGCCCCCCTCCCCCCCCCTACTCCAGCCTCTCTCTCTCTTTCTCTCTCTCTCTCTCTCTCTCTCTCTCTCTCTCTCTCTCTCTCTCTCTCTCTCTCTCTCTCCGTCCATCTTCCAACCCATCACCTCACCCACGCCTAAACCTAAACAAAAGAAATCTCACAACAAACCAGATTCAGGACCTCTACTACGAGAGTGACGAGAAAATGAAGCCCTTCTTCCAAAACGCCTTTAATTCTGCGATGGCTTCCCTTTTAACACATGCAAACTCTTAGGCAAGAGAAAGAAAACATCCAAGTTTCCCCTCCCCACTTAAAAAAAAAAAGGGGTGGGGGGTGGGGGTGGGGGGTCACTGTCTGTTCCCATGCTAAACGCATTATGGCGTGCAAAGTGAGCGTTCCCTAATGCATTTTCGGAAACGAGGCGAACGAGAGCGGAGGATTCACTTCAAGACTTTTTACGGTGCATTTTCGGATGCGTTTCTTAGCATGTAACACCTTAAAAAGCCAAGAGAGTGAGCCCAGTAATGGCTTTTGTTTTTCTCCCTTCCCAAACTGCTGCTTCCATCTTTTTTATACTTTGTTATTTTGTTTTTGTTTGTTTGTTTGTCTGTTTCCTTTTCTTGCTTGTTCTAGATTTGGTTTGCGTGAAATATGCACACTACAGAAATGGTAAAAAATGGTAACAACAATGAAAAACCCTACAAGAACATATTGAAATAAGCCACTCAAAAATAGAGGACCACTTCCATTCCCATTTAGAGGCTGTATCTTGACTGACAGCTTTGCTTCGTTTGTTTGTTTGTTTGCCTGCTCGCTCGCTTGGTTCTTTGTTTGTTTGTTCGTTTGTTTGTTTTATACGCGTCCTCGGCTACAGAGCACAACGTGGATGTGAAACAACAACATTACAGCTCATGACGGGGTGAAGAGTGGCGGGGGTGCATAGGGCATAAGGGAGATAAATGTGGAAAGGGGAGATGCTTGCACATATGGTAATCATATATGGCTCGTAAGAGAGAGAGAGAAGAGAGAGAGAGAGAGAGAGAGAGAGAGAGAGAGAGAAAACGTTTTTTTTCCCATAGCCTAAAGCGAAGGTGTGGTCGCTTGCAAGAGTGAATATTTCTGTAGGTCTAATTACAAAAAAATTGCTTGCTTGAGAAATGCTCGTTGAAATCAAAATACATGGAACAAGTTTAAGACGAAAATACATGTTCAGTGCCTTTTTTTTTTTTTTTTTTTTTAAACGTAATCTGATTTACTTTGGAGAACTGAAAAAAAAAGTTTAAAGTTGGGGGGGGGGGGGGGGGAAGAAATCTACACATTGTTTTGGTTGCAGTATAGATAAGACCTAGTTTATACAAGCACGGGCATGATGCTTCTCATGTGCATTTGTTACTTTAGTTGAAATAAAAGGAAAAGAGGTGACCAAAGAAGAAGAAGAAGAAGAGGAAGACAAGCCAGTTGAAATAAGATAAATCGACACATTATTTTTAGGTTGTAACATGAGTATGGTCTAGTCAATATACACGCGTACATTGCGTTTCTTCACTTCAGTTGGAATAATAGAAGACAAAAAGCTGACAATGTACCAGTCTTGTAGACCCATTTGTATTTCATAGATGTTTGTACACAACACAACTCATCTTGTGTCTTGAGTCGTTGGAAATCAAAGGCACTTATTTCACTGTTCTACAATGTTTTTTCGACGGTCATGTGCAACAGGGTAGAGGATTTGTTTTCGGAGTTGGTGGTCTGGAACGTTTGTCTACCTTGACAACTGTCATTATCCACTGGACCCCACAAGATAACGCTGGGTATAAAAAAAAGTGTGGGTGCTGATTAATCTGTGTGTGCGTGCGTGCGTGCGTGCGTGCGTGCGTGCGTGTGTGTGTGTGTGTGTGTGTGTGTGTGTGTGTGTGTGTGTGTGTGTGTGTGTGTGTGTATGTGTGTGTGTGTGTGTGTGTGTGTGTGTGTGTGTGTGTGTGTGTGTCCCCCCCTTCCCTGTGTGTGTGTGTGTGTGTGTGTGTGTGTGTGTGTGTGTGTGTGTGTGTGTGTGTGTGTGTGTGTCCTAGTTAAACACAAACATAGCTAACTCTCAGAAATTGATGATGAGGATCGAAGGTTTCTTTCGTCAGATCCAGTAACGAGTTAGGTCAGCACTGAGTATGTTAGTTTCTAATCTACCTTTACGTGCATCAGATTAATAGTAGAACAGATATCAAGGCAATCGACTCCCGAAGGACAATATTCAACAGACATAGCCAATGACGGCTACGATTCCGAAAAAGGGGAAACAATAAAAAAAACAAACAAATAAAAACAATCCTTCAGTTGATTACCCTGTCAATTCATACAATGTCAACAGACACGCTGCAATTAAAGGCTTTTACCGGCCGTTATCAACAGTTATCAGCCTTCCTTGTACAGAACCTCTGTCTTCTCATAACTCCTCGTCTAGGACCCGTTCTTACAGACTACAGCGAAAATTGGATGTCCTAGAGACAGATCGAAGACTTCCTGGATGGAAAGATAAAGAACTAGACCAAGAAAATATCTCTACTCTGTTAAACATGATGAAGTAGGAAGTGGAGCTCCCTGATCACCCGAGCCGAAACCTGCCGTGGTACGTCTGCGCCCTGCTAATACAGCATAGAATTTAACGATGCAGCAGTTTCAACTAAAAATGTCAAAATGTTCCAAATGTCTGGAAGGCTAATTACTGAACAAATGTGACATTATTACGAGCGTCATCCAAAGCGAGCAAAATATGAGAAACTGTTAATTTTACCCTTTTGTTTTTTAAAGAATGCCACGCAGTATCTGTAATGTTCTCCCTAACTTATCTGAATAGGGGTTAATGGCAGTTAGAGCTTCTGTCCGACTCTCCTACACGCTGTCCCAGGTGTGTGCTCAACCTTGTCCATGAAACCCTCTTCTAAGGTCTGTTTCGTTTTTCTATTTCATCATTTTTTTTCTTTCATCTGCCTGTACCACGCATACGTTTTAACCTCACGACTCATCAGAAGGGGTGCAGGGTATATGGACCAGTCCACACACAATGGACAGAACTAGACAGAACTCAGTCCAGAACTGATGCGACACGGGTCTTGTTCGAACTAAACAATTTCATGTAAGGTTAAACCAGCATGGTCACTTTGTCACGTTGGGTGGGTGACACGCGCGCCGTATTTTCGGAATGAGACAGGCAACACGCTTCATTATGTTGTATATCCTGTCCGTTCGCACCCCTCAGCCTCAGAAGCCGCGTCAGGACCAATCAAATGAAACCGTAGTCAAACCCAACCTACCCAGAAGAAGCCAGACTAAACCTCATCTGACCTGACCTAGTACTAGACAACAGACCGTCCGGACCGGACTTGGTACCGTTCTGACCACACGCCAATGACAAAAATCACCTCCGAACTTGCCAACCTTTGCCGCGACGGCAGAAAATCGAAGGTCTGAAGTACTGAAGCCCGACTGTGCTGTCGAACGCACGGGTTCAGGGAGGGAAGGGTTGCTTGAGAATGGTACGAGACATACCCCTTCTCCATTTTTTTTAGACACCGAAATAAAACTGACATATTGATCGAAAATAGGGCTTTGGGGTAATGTCTAGATTTTCCACCATTTCTGTGTCAGGTTAGGTATTTTACAGCGTATGAAGCCATTTCTGTGTCAGGTTAGGTATTTTACAGCATATGAAACCATTTCTGTGTCAGGTTAGGTATTTTACAGTGTATGAAGCCATTTCTGTGTCAGGTTAGGTATTTTACAGTGTATGAAGCCATTTCTGTGTCAGGTTAGGTATTTTACAGTGTATGAAGCCATTTCTGTGTCAGGTTAGGTATTTTACAGTGTATGAAGCCATTTCTGTGTCAGGTTAGGTATTTTACAGCATATGAAGCCATTTCTGTGTCAGGTTAGGTATTTTACAGTGTATGAAGCCATTTCTGTGTCAGGTTAGGTATTTTACAGCATATGAAGTCATTTCTGTGTCAGGTTAGGTAGTTTACAGTGTATGAAGCCATTTCTGTGTCAGGTTAGGTATTTTACAGTGTATGAAGCCATTCTGTGTCAGGTTAGGTATTTTACAGTGTATGAAGCCATTTCTGTGTCAGGTTAGGTATTTTACAGTGTATGAAGCCATTTCTGTGTCAGGTTAGGTATTTTACAGCATAGGAAGCCATTTCTGTGTCAGGTTAGGTATTTTACAGCATAGGAAGCCATTTCTGTGTCAGGTTAGGTATTTTACAGCATATGAAGCCATTTCTGTGTCAGGTTAGGTATTTTACAGCATAGGAAGCCATTTCTGTGTCAGGTTAGGTATTTTACAGCGTATGAAGTCATTTCTGTGTCAGGTTAGGTATTTTACAGCATAGGAAGCCATTTCTGTGTCAGGTTAGGTATTTTACAGCATAGGAAGCCATTTCTGTGTCAGGTTAGGTATTTTACAGCGTATGAAGTCATTTCTGTGTCAGGTTAGGTATTTTACAGCATAGGAAGCCATTTCTGTGTCAGGTTAGGTATATTACAGCGTATGAAGCCACAGCAACAAATTCAGCATGGGTATGAACATATGAACCAAATGGAAATAGTGTTTTCTTTTTTTTTTAAGACATTCTGACCTCGAAGGATTTCGTACGATGCATGATGATGCCAGAGTGACAGCCTAAGACAGTTTTGGCGTATGCAGATTAAACGCTTAATGTCATGCACTTCGTCTCTCTCTCTCTCTCTCTCTCTCTCTCTCTCTCTCTCTCTCTCTCTGTGTGTGTGTGTGTGTGTGTGTGTGTGTGTGGGTGTGTGTGTGTGTGTGTGTGTGTGTGTGTGTGTGTGTGTGTGTGTGTGTGTGTGTTGTAACGCAACGAATGCTGGCATCGATTATTGGGCAGTAAACATTTACATTTGATCAATATGCATAAACACTCAAATGAGTCCAGTTGTTTGGCCTTAGAACACACACACACACACACACACACACACACACACACACACACACACACACACACACACACACACACAACGTATGAGGGTTGCCTAACAGTATGGGGTTGATGTTGATATTCGAGCATCAGACACTGTAATAGCTACTGTAGATCTAATCGGATGCATAAGTTTCACTCCCATCTAACGTCTGTCGTAAGGAGCAGCAATAGCTAGCACGTCCATTTCTTTTGTGATGATCTCTCTTTTTAGCTGATTTACTCACTTATAGTTCCTCTCCTCCTCTTGCTTATTTTAGCCTTTACATTAATTCAGATCCCATTAATACTTTGTCAGGATACTAGTAATGGATTAGGTCATGATTAGACGGAAAAATTAAAGGAGAGGAGAGAGAGAGAGAGAGAGAGAGAGAGAGAGAGAGAGAGAGAGAGAAAGAGAGAGAGAGAGAGCAAAGTAACAGCCAGCAGGACACAGTAACACACGCTGAAACAAAATGATTTCACGTGCCAATGACCCGGGAAAGATTATTGGGTTTTAGCACAGCAGTTCTCTCACTGGGACGAGGCTTTGAAAGTGAATGCATCATAAAACTCTCCGAGTCTGAGACTACAACACAGAAGTATAAACTTTCACGCTCCCATTCATATCATGGCGTCAGCCAGCCACGAAATGCACGGTATCCACAACAGCCTGTGAAACAGCCATCCAGTTGGAACAGCACTCATGGAAATACACCATGAAACGCAGATATGATTTGATTGCTTTCTTTTAGACTTCTCATTTGAAGCTGACGTTCCTGAGGATATTGGAGCCAGGCACTGAGTGGGAATCTGTAGCCCCTGAATGCATAGATTCGAAAATGAATGTTTCAGGGGATTCATAGCCCCAAACTACAAGACAACTGCCTATGTCGAGCAGGGAAGTCAATACAAACGCTGGCGGACAGGATTTGGTTCCGTGCCACCTTTGTGGCATTAGTTCCACTCAAGCTGCTCACCCCAGCTCCCCTGTCCACAGCCCAAGCCTGGCTTGTCCCGCCACAGCCCAGACGCCGACGATCTACAGGGAGCCGACAATGTCAAGTTGTCATGAGGCAGCTCACAAGAGGAGAATCTGCCTGTTCAGATCCTACAGATGCAGAACACCACCTGCTACAGCCCACTACTGACAACACTGATTACTTAGTCGCAGAGCCAGAGAGAGAGAGAGTTCCCATGAATTCGGAAATACTGGTCACCGTGAGAGGACCTCATCAACAGTCACCATGAGAGCAGGGCACAAACGGCGATAGAATTTCAGAGCTTTTCCAAATGCTGATCGATGAGGAGAAGGATGATGAATATAGTGCTACAGATTTCAGTTCGGTCTGAGAATGCATGGCCGAGTCGTTCTGTGCGCTTACTTCCATCATGTATCCGGCGCCAACCAGTCCCGTGAGAGACAGACACTTCAGGAGATTTGAGCAACACTCAGAGACACTCGTTGAGTGGATGAAACTCTGCTGTATCCAAATCAGAATATTTCCCTATGGTGCAGTCTAAGCAATATTAAATCACATTCTGTAAACCTGCCGCCTCTTCCGTGATCTGAAAGTGTTAAACGGTTACGAAGAGAGAGGAGCGTAAAATACCGTCGGCTCAACGAAGAGCCTCCGCCACTCTGCAGACCGCGTCAGAACCATCAATAACCCTCTTCCAAGCTTCGTTATAGAAGAATGTGACGCTGTTGCTCGCTTAACATTAGGTAGAAAATACAAGGGGAAAGTAAACAAAGTGTAAGCGAACAAACACTAACACTTACAACCATAACACCAGCAAACTGAGATGGGATCGTAGAGTCTTCACACCGGAAAGTATAGGAAAGAGGAAGTTTGTGGCATGCTCAGCGGCCACTACAGAATGAAACTTTTCAGCGTTGCCTAGAATTATTTGGAAGTGTCATGCATATCTCGAACAAAGAAGATAAAGGGTCTCTTCTCATGGGTTACCGCCAAGCAACAGGACAGGGCAGCATTAGAAGTGTGGGAATGAAGGACCCCATGAAAATGTGCATTTTTAGAACGCCACAGATCGGGCAGCAATAAGAAGACATATCATCCAACAAATAAAACCAAACTGAATATAAAGTTTTCAAGAAAAAACCCGTGTATTTCGTCCACCAAAACGGGATGAACCTACAACCTCTGTGGTCGCAATTCAGTACTGTTGTCCACTGTGCCTGTTGTTTTGCTAAAACACCTCTGTGTACAAGAAACGTTCTCAGGGAAGAAAAGGGAAAACAAAGATAACAACGCACCCGAGCCTAGAAAAGATGTTGTTAGTTTCCAAAGTCATTCAAGTCTTTAATGAAAAACAGGATGGGGACAAAGGTAATTTCCCACACCTTTGGATCCGATTGCTACTTAATTAAAGATGGATGCTTGCGTTAAATTAACGACTCTCTCTCTCTCTCTCTCTCTCTCTCTCTCTCTCTCTCTCTGCTAATCGGTTTTCTGTCTCTTCCATTGATTTTTTTTGTTGTTTCCTGAAATACAAACTAAATCTAAAACTTTTAATAGTTTTCACACCACAGAAAGTAATTCCTGGAGCGGCAGTCACTTTTACAAGTGAGACCAAAGGAATGCATGAATAAATGAAGAAATTGTTTAAGAAATAAACAAATAAATGAGCACATAAATAATAAACATACCGCTTTGAGTTAGTTAGCTTGCTAGCTGGCTAGCTAGCTAGAAGCCACACATTTTGATTTTGCCAGATCAGCTTGTATTGGTAGTTTTCCTTCCTTGACATCTGTGTGTGTATGTGAGTATATATGTATGTCTATATGTATGTATGTGTGTATCTGTCAGTCTGTCTGTCTGTCTGTGTGTCCATTTGTCTCTTTCTCTGTCTCTGTCTCTGTCTGTTTCTCTCTCTTCTTTCTCTCTCTCTCTCTCTCTCTCTCTCTCTCTCTCTCTCTCTCACTGTAGTTCTCTCTCTCTTTCTCTCTCTCTTTGGTTTCTTTGGTCCACAGCTACACCATCCATCCATGCCAACATGTAATGTCTTCATTTTCCCCGAAATTTACCTTTTCCATCAAATTTCTCTAAAATCGGGTCAGTATTATTTTTTCCTTGAGTAATATTTGTGATAACATACTGAGTAATCCACGTTACAAACTCACACCAGAATATGACGGATCGATGCTGCATCACATTCCATAGTCTTGAGTGCTTTCGTTTCCCAGAGTGAAGTTTAGGTAAAACAGGTTTGTCGCTTTAGTGTCATTCGGCTGAAAGACAGACACAAACAAAGAAATAACAATAGTCGCTGATGAAAACATAACCGCCGTTGCGGAAGAAACGACTAATGACAGACTGAAAAAAAAAAGTGAGCACATAAGAAAGAAGGAAAGAATAAATGATTGAAAGAATAAATGAATAAATGAATGAATGAAACTAAGAAATATTGGAATGTCAGTCAAAGTCAATTGAGATGAGAAACAAAACACAATAGGAAATGGTTTGATCATCATCACCATCATTTCCCCGAAGCTGGAGTATGCCTACCTTAATGGCGGGATAAAAAAACGGTCATACACACAAACAACTCCACTCCCTTTGTTGGGTAGATGGGATTAATCCTTGCCTGTCTATGCAGGGAGTGTCCGCAGGAGTATAAGCATGCGCAGGCATAAAAAAAATACCATCATGATCACAGTGATCATCATCATCATTACAAGAACAGTAACTATTATTGATATTGTTGTTGCAATTATTGTTATTATTACTGTTATTATTATTGTAATTATTATCATTATCATTATTGTTATATTATCATTATTATTACATTTGTTTTTGTTTTTATGGTGACGGTGGTGGTGGTGGTGGTGGTGGTCAATATTGTTGTTGTAGTTGTTTATTTTGTCGTTGTTGTTGTTCTTCTTCTCATTATTATCAATATCAACGTTTAAGGGGGGGGGGGGGGGGGGGGGGGGGGAGAGACAGAGAGAGAGAGAGAGAGAGAGAGAGAGAGAGAGAGAGTTGGTAAGGAATTCATTTCTTTTCGGGGGGGTGGGGGAGGGGAGTGTTTGTACCTGTACCTTTTTACTTTTGGGGAGTGGATGATGATGGCATTGGTAGCGCTGTTGTTTAAACCAACAAAATGGCCTGTCAGAGGGCAGGCAAACAGCGATGTGACATTCTCATGCTGGATCTCAGATACACATCTGAAAATGTAAAAAAAAAGGGCTAATTATGTGACAATCAAGTTAAAGAAAAAGAAAATACAAGCCCTAGATTCAAATACGCTCGCCTAACTGGGAGTATCGCAGATTTTGTCAACAGAGTGAGACGTTCCCACGTCATCG
>CM065728.1:26225642-26228142 GCA_033310375.1 Conus canariensis
TGGCAGCCGAACTAGTCACCTCTTATTTCATATACCTAGGCTGTGCTCCAAGCGCCAGATATTTGCCCCGATTTGTCGCTCCCAGAAAGAAAACAAGTACACAGTATAAGGGAAAAAAAAATGAAATGATACAAACACACAAATGAATAAGTAAATGAAATAGCCTATGGGCTGATAAACACTGTTGAATGGTTAGCTGGCGTCCACTTGTGAAGTGTGCACGATTGTTACTACTAAGTAGCCAGATTAAAGGGAGGGAGGGGGGGGGGAACTGGTATGTCGTAACTTATAAGTGAAAAAAAAAAAGAAAAAAGGAAAAAAAAAATGAAAGAAAAGAAAAAATCAACGTCAAAGAGTTTCCAGGACAAGGTCAAGAGAATGGTTTACAAAGGCATGAAAACAGTAGAGGACACTAGATCTTTGAGAGAGAGAGAGAGAGAGAGAGAGAGGGGAGAGAGAGAGAGAGAGAGAGAGAGAGAGAGAGAGAGAGACTGACACTGACACTGATATATTTTTTGCCATTAGCAAATAAGCCCTGTTGGCAAGGGGGTTACAGTTATTGCATTAATAGACAGCAGTAAATACAAGCAGAGAGAGAGAGAGAGAGAGAGAGAGAGAGAGAGAGAGATGATCAAAATCTTAACTGAATATTTCTTAAACGGGAAGATAAAAAGCGAAGGTGGGGGTCTGGGATGGAAATTGTGATGGTAGTAGTAGTGGTAGTGCTGGGGTTGTGGGTGAGGTTGAAGGGATGCCATGAAGACTAAGAACAGGACGCGTTTCATACGTAGAGAAACAAGGAGCTCGGTGGGTGGGTGGGGGGGGGGGGGGAGATTGATAATCCTCAGGCTGGATTTGAAATGAAGATATAAGAAAACTTCATATTTGCGAATGACTGACTTGATTGTGAAGCTAAACAACAGTCCAGCCATGGTACTTAAAAGCTCAGAGGTCTGACTGGGCGTATCACAAGCTTCATGACTCACCTGAGACCCTCACAAGTCCTCATTAGAAAAAGGCCAGCATCGTAAAACCAGCATGACCACCGTTCATTTAAATCAGCGCCTGCGATCAAACGCAGCGGCCCTCAATTCGTACAGCAACGTAAGTTTGCTGCTGCTTGTTTGATGTCTGGAAAAATCGTTCAGGGTCATTCTGTTGGAGTACAAAGTGTGGAGGAGTTAGCTTGGGAAGTAATGGCTTCACTGAAAGATCAAATGCTGTTTTATTTTCTACTGCTTTGGGAATGTGGACGCTTCTTTAAACGTCGATTACAGTGGTGATTGTGATAGGAGTGTTTAAGGGGATGTGAATGGCTGTGCTCAGATTCTCTCTCTCTCTCTCTCTCTCTCTCTCTCTCTCTCTCTCTCTCTACTTGAATGGCTGTGCTCAGATTCTCTCTGTCTCTGTCTGTCTGTCTGTCTTAGATCCTATCCGATCATCCTGTCATTTTTGCCAGCATTGCAGAGGCGCGCATTGTACAGCGAAGAGAAGCTTTGTGAGCGTTGTGAAAAGGGCGAAGCTGGATTTTAAAGATTATGCAGTTGAGGTGTTATTCTTATTAAATAAAAACAACAAACAAACAGAAACAAGCAAAAAAAAAAAAAAACAACCACCCCCAAAAAAAAACACCCGGATGATTGGCAATTAAAAAATGCGAAATGCGGACACAGACAAATCGTGCACTCAGCTCCTCAGAAAAAGTCTTCCCCGAAATGACTGAATGACAAAGCACAATACACAACATTTGATTTTGTTGGTCACAAAGACGAAAGAGATAAAAAGGCGTCTGCGGGCCTTCTACATCAAATGCAGTTCAAGAAGACATGTGACGAAACTATGAAAATGCAACACAAGACATTAAGAAATTATGAAAAAGTCAATCCTTTTTACTGTTTTTGTAGTTCGTCAAGAGTGGGTTTGTATTATTTAAGCATAAACTTTCCCTCACCAGCACAATTTTCTAAAAAGGATGTAACTACTGTGAAACACTGTTTGAAGTAACAGCCCTAAATAGTTCTACCCAAAGGTTGTTTTGCGTTCCACTTTCTATGATAAATATGATGGAGCATGCAATAAGCAAATGGAAACGTATTTTTAGTCAGAGTTACCTAACTTTATGTGCTTATACGCATGTGCAGTGGTATTCTACTGGATGCACTGCCCAGTACTGTATGTAAAGCAGCGTTATCTCTGTGGTTCATGTCACCTGTACAAGAAGGCACCACACCACTACCAAATCGAACCGCGGCTTCCACTCATCACGATTTTGAGCAGAGATAATTTGGATAGATATATTCAATGAAAAATGCACATGACAGCCCAGGTATTTCGCAACATCATTTAAAAAAAATAACCAAAAAAAAAAAATGCACGTTCGTAATTGAAAACAAAAATTGCCAAAAGAGACACTTCTTTATATATATATAACAGAGATGAAAACAATAAAATCAAAAAATATTTCTGATATTTTGACCTTACCGAAGGACTTTCTCAGAGA
>CM065728.1:26233142-26235642 GCA_033310375.1 Conus canariensis
GGAAACAAGTTGGGTATTTTTTGCTCCCATAAGAAAACCTAACACAGAGTAACTTTTATTCAAGACTGGCACAGCCTTTTAAACTTGAATAAAGTCAGACAAATACATAGACGAACAATCTAATAGTGGGGGAAAAAAAACAAGCGCAGGCCAACAACTGAACTATCTTCATAGTAATGACTTGGCAAAGATTTGGACTTCAGGAGGGGGGAATTTGAAGATGGAGAAACTGGGAACATGAAATTAAGAAAATATGTTACAGATATGAAAACTCTTCACTAGCTGCATAAGGGAACCATCGCAATCCCTTTTGAAGGCAGATATATTTGTATTGCCTGCTCCGATTTCCGATTTTACTTCGGGGTCAACACTGTTATCCTTATTTTCCTTAGAATACTGGTTATTAGCTCTGTTTTCCTAAGGAAATCTGGTAACATCTCGAGAAACACATTGTTGAGCTATGATCGCTATTTTCCCGGACAAGCGACTGCCACGCTGCTATCAGTCAATGGTACTGCTACACAAACTACCAGCTTGAGTAGGGAAAACAGTCGCTGTTTTCGCTGTGTTTTTTTACCGTTCAGGATAATTACCATTTTCCCCGCAAAAAACAGGGGATACAGTTTTGATCTTTCGGTATCACAATAATAATAACTCTTTTTCCTCAGGAGGATAAGACAACAGCTATGATTCTAAGGGAAAAGAGAAATAAAGTTGTGATCATAAGGATAAAACCGTTTTATTCAAGGACAATACATACACGGAAATCAGATGTTATTTGCAGGACGAAGCTCGCTCCCACACCCGCAGCTCTCCCCACAGAGGCATTTTCTTTCCAGTCCCAGTGATTCCACGAACTTTCATCCGACGAGAATGACAGCTCGCTGATTGCCAGACTTCAAACTAGCCAGCAACGGCAACCGTGTGTTGCTACACGATAACATCCTCAGGCGTTCACGGCAGGTGCTGATTGCCAGGGGACGAGAGCGATGCCGGCTTTAGGATCGCTGGCCTGGTTCTATTGAGATCCCGTGAATACCTGTCGTCGGTTACGTGAAATCGGCGAAGGAGCTAGTTCGGTGCTTTTGTCCGTTTGCTAGACTCAAAGGCGTGCATCCGTTGGCGTTGTTGGTCCATTCCCTTTGTCGCTGTGTCTTGCTGTGCCTGTGTATATGTCTGTGTGTCTGTGTGTTTGTCTACCTCTGTCTGTCTGTCTGTCTGCCTGCCTGTCTGTCTGTCTGTCTGTCTGTCTGTATCTCTCTCTCTTGGTAGATCTCTTTAATTCTAACTTTATGTTTGTGTCTGCCTGTCTGTCTGTTTGTCTGTCAGTCTCTCTCTCTCTCTTTCTCTCTCTCTCTCTCTCTCTCTCTCTGTCTCTCTGAGTGTGTGTGTGTGTGTGTGTGTGTGTGTGTGTGTGTGTGTGTGTGTGTGTGTGTGTTGTGTGTGTGTGTGTGTGTGTGTGTGTGTGTGTGTTTGTGTGTGTGCGTGCGTTGTGTGTGTGTGTGTGTGTGTGTGTGTGTGTGTGTGTGTGTGTGTGTGTGTGTGTGTGTGTGTGCGTGCGTGTGTGTGTATGCGTCCATGCATTGTTGCTTGCGTGGTTGCGTGCATGCGTGCGTGCATGCGCGCGCGCGCGCGCGCGCGCGCGTGTGTGTGTGTGTGTGTGTGTTTACTATCATCATCATCATCATCATCATCATCATTACCATCATCATTATTATCATCATCATCATTATTATTATTACTACTATTATTATCATATTGTTATAGTTGTTGTTGTCGCTGTTGTTGTTGTTGTCATTCTCTCTCTGTCTCTGTCTCTGTCTCTGTCGCTCTCTCTCTCTCTCTCTCTCTCTCTCTCTCTCTCTCTCTCTCTCTCTCTCTCTCTCTCTCTTGTTTGCTTGCTTGCTTTCTTACATTATTTCATTTCACTGCATGTTGTAGTCCCTACTGAGGGCGAAGACTGGATGTAAAAAAGCATGTCAGTGCTTATCTATTATCCTCGTAAACAAAGAATTTTGTCTTGTCTTGTCTTGTCTCTCTCTGCCTGAATAACTGCTGTGAATAATTCTTATAAGACATTTTTCGGGTTCGCTTGCTCTTAATATTATCATCCCCTCTCAGAGCCGAAATAAACATTTTCGTGTTTGTAATATGTCTGTCTGTCTGTCTGCCTGTCTATCAGTCTGTCTCTCAGTTTATGTATGTATCTGACTGTCTGTCAGTCTGTCCATCAATCTACATATATGCATGTATGTACGTCTGTGTGTGTGTGTGCCTCGCGCGCGCGCGCGCGCGCGCGTGTGTGTGTGTGCGCACCCGTTTGGATTATATTTGTTTGCCTCTTTCCCTGAAACTGTTTTACATATGGATATCATTAATCACAAGGCAATGTTAAAACATGTTTGAGAGATTCAGAGTGCGTAGTCCATCATTCAAAAAAAGTTTCATGGTGTGAACTTGAACGTGCATCGGACTCTTTATATGCACATTTTATCTTCTC
>CM065728.1:26245642-26258142 GCA_033310375.1 Conus canariensis
TGTGATCCTTCTAGAACTATTGAGACAGGTGTGATTTATCTGATCCACAGGAGAACTACAGAGGCAGATGTTACGATTTATCAAGACCATAGAGTCATATATTTTGATTTATCGTAAATACAGATGCTGTGATTTACCAAAACACAGGGGCAAATGTAATTTATCATCATAACAGAAGCAGCGCTGATACTGTGATTCATTATCATTATTATTGCTATAATAATGATAATAATAATAATAATAATAATAATAATAATAATAATAATAATAATAATGATAATGATGATGATGATGATAATAATACTATTGTTGTTATCATCATCATCATCATTATTATGATTATTATTATTGTTATTATTATTATCATTATTATTATCATTATTATGAATACTTGTATAGTGCCTATCCTCGACTAGAGATCAAGCTTTTAAGAACTTTACAATCCACACTCGTTTACGCAACGGGCTGCCTACCCAGTGCCGACTGAAGAGCTGCCAGCTGGCGCTTGATTCATGAGAACCATAGAGGCAGATGATGTGATTTATCAGAACACAAGCACACACGTTGTGATGTGTCAGAACCATCGGGGCTACAGAGGTAGATACTGTTATTTTTCAGAACCACAGAGACAGACGTTTTAACTGGCATCGCTCGACTTAGTGCAGAAATGCACCATGAAATCCGAACCTTGCGGCATAGTTGCTGACAAAGGGTTAATCAGCGTCGCTAGACCCGGAGCTGAAATAGGGCGCCAATGCCAAGGGTTGTTGTCCGAGGTAAGTTCTACAATATCCCCGACAAACATTGACCAGTACTGTTGGCAGCGAAGCAGGAGGAATACGGCATCAACGTCGAGCCCTGCCTTAGTGTAAATGTTACATTTGTCGATGACAATTGTTAACTGGTTGGCCGAATTCCGATGTGCCGCCCTCATTTTTGTTTCTACTGATACCTGACAGGGGACGGTGAGTCTTCTTCCCCAAGAGACTGATGTTGCGGTAAAAAGACTCGAGAGATAAGATCGCACGGCGTCTTCTTCGTCACACGTTGGCTTACGAGATCACGAAGGGAGAGCGGTGGGCTGGGAGATCACGAAGGGAGAGCGGTGGGGTGGGAGATCACGAAGGGAGAGCGATGGGGTGGGAGATCACGAAGGGAGAGCGGTGGGGTGGGAGATCACGAAGGGAGAGCGGTGGGGTGGGAGCGTAATTGCGTTTCCGTGGGTAAAGAAAGCGCCAAAAGACCAGAGGAGAAAGACTCAGAGTTGAGATAGCTGGGTGGGTTGGGATGGGAGTTAAGACCCATTAAACACGATTTTGTCCCTTACATTGTGGTGGGGGACATCTCTCTCTCTCTTCTCTCTCTCTCTCTCTCTCTCTCTCTCTCTCTCTCTCTCTCGCTCGCTCGCTCGCTGCTCGCTCAGTAACAGATTCGGACATCCTCTCACCCTCTCTCTCCTTCTCTTTCCCTATTCCGCCTGCCGATTTCTCTCTCACCCTCTTTCTAAAATCGTCTTGATCGCGCATAGTCTTCCGAGCTCCTCACCTCCTTCCTCCTTGTCCCTTCTTCCGAGCTCCTCTCTAATGCACCTCCTCACCTCCTCCTCCCTCTCCTTTCTTCCGAGCTCCTCTCTAATGCACCTCCTCACCTCCTCCTCCCTCTCCTTTCTTCCAAGCTCCTCTCTAATGCACCTCCTCACCTCCCCCTCCCTCTCCTTTCTTCCGAGCTCCTCTCTAATGCACCTCCTCACCTCCTCCTCCCTCTCCTTTCTTCCGAGCTCCTCTCTAATGCACCTCCTCACCTCCCCCTCCCTCTCCTTTCTTCCGAGCTCCTCTCTAATGCACCTCCTCACCTCCTCCTCCCTCTCCTTTCTTCCGAGCTCCTCTCTAATGCACCTCCTCACCTCCCCCTCCCTCTCCTTCTTTCGTTTTCTATCAAGGTTTCGTCCCCTACATTGCAGTTGGGATACGCTATCTCTCTCTCTGTCTCTCTCTCTCTCTCTGTCTCTGTCTCTCTGTCTGTCTGTCTGTCTGTCTGTCTGTCTCTCTCTCTCTCTCTCTCTCTCTCTCTCTCTCTCTCTCAAACACACATACACACACGCACACAAATGTGCGCGCAGGCACACACACACACACACACACACACACACACACACACACACACACACACACACACACACACACACACTCACACATACACACACAGAACCTGCGCAAGTTTACCAGCAAACAGCTCTTACAATACCGTAACACTTTTCTTTAATGCAGACAGTTGAAAAACAAAACAATACAACAAATAAACAACAACAACAACAAAATCTGCGCTCAGTACAAGGATATCAGAATATCCTCCTGGACATCCATACAGATGGACGAGAGAAAAAGCAGGAAAAATGGCAGACTGCAGATGCACGACCCTCCATTTGGCTCTCAACAGACATGGGAAAGCAACATGTACAACGTAATGTTCTGAGAGGCAAAAAAAAAGGGAAATAAAAGGTAGAAAAAGACCGCCTTTAGAGATAAGACCACGAGTTACTTTCCTTGTCCCTGGCTTGAGAGATTACAGGGCCCCCAATCCTGTTTTCTGTCGCTGGAGAGCTCCTCCTTTAGAAAGGGGTGTTTTCTTGAAAGCAGGGCTGCTGCTTCCTTTTCGATGCTACTGTGAGAGTCGTTAATCTCACTTTGGTGCCACTTTGTCAGGCTGCCTGTGTGTGTGTGTGTGTGTGTGTGTGTGTGTGTGTGTGTGTGTGTGTGTGTGTGTGTGTGTGTGTGTGTCTTTCTCTCTCCCCTCCCCCCATTCATTTATGTCTGCTATTATTTTGGGCATGGCAAATGTGTTTACAAGAAAATCCGTGCCAGCTTCTTGATTTCCATAAAATTGATATTAATATTCCCTCTATTTTTTTTTAAACTATAAAGCCCTTCCCTCTAAGACTTAAAAATAACACACATCAACAAAACCAGAACCTACCTGCTATGTTTTTGTCTGATACTTCTGTCCCCAAATTGGGCCCTCCTTTACACCCTTCAACTCGACAAAAAAAGAAGGATAAAAAGCAGCTGACACTCCATTAGGCTGTCAAAACGACGAGAGTGAGCCACCCAATTCGTCTCGATATTCTGGTGAAAACAAATCAGAGGGACGAAGTAAGAGGCTTTAGAGATACGACCACTTGTCACTTTCTTGGTCATGGCTGATCTGAGATCGGTTGCAGGGCAAACAAGCCCGTTTCCAGCCGTGAGAGAGAGGGCCATCCTAGGTAAGGGACTTAGATTCATGACAGCATTGCTGTTTTGTTGTCACACTTCAAGGCCACAAGGTCTCTCTCTGTCTGTCTGTCTGTCTCTGTGTTGATCTGCAAACTCATCTCTCTCACCCTGTTTTTACATCTGTCTTTGTTACTCGTAGTATTCAAATCTTCTTTGTAACGTGTCCCCTGCACCCCTACACCCCGCACTCTCTCTTTTCCTCTATAATCCGTCCCCTTACGTTGTAGTGGGGAAATTCTCTCTCTCTCTCTCTCTCTCTCTCTCTCTCTCTCTCTCTCTCTCTAACACACACATACACATCTGCGCACACACCCCCCCAAAGATACGCACACACACACACACACACACACACACACACACACACACACACGCACGCACGCACGCACGCACACACAAGCACACACACACACACACACACACACACACACACACGCACGTACGCACGCACGCACGCACACACACACACACACACACACACACACACACACACACACACACACACACACACACACGTGTGCGCAAACATGCACACATGCATGCATGCCCGTTTGCGCTGTTTCCCTATAAACAGCATCGCACTGGCATAACGCTCTCGTTTTACGCAGAGAATTGAAAAAATGAAGCAATACATAGAAACATAATAGAACAAAGACTGTTTCACTACTGGGTTATCGTATTTCCTCCTGAGCATGTACCGAAAAGGAAAACAAACAACAACAACAGGATAAACAGCATATTGCAGAAGCCTGACCCACCATTTGGCTCCCAGAACGACATGGGAGAACAACACATACAACTATATGTTCTGGTTAAAAGAAATCGAAAAGGGAGGGGGGAGGGGGGGGGGGGAGGGCAGGGGGAAGACCCGCTTTGGTTGTAAGACCACATGTCACCTTCCTTGTCTCTGGTTGGTCTGAGAGATGACAGGGCCGCTACATCCTGCTCTCTGTCGTTGGAGAGCTCCAAGTGAGGAAAGGGCTATTTTCATGATAGCAAGACTATTTCGTTCCTTTCCAGTGCCACAAACGAGAGTGTTTAAATTCACATCTGTACACCCTCTTTCTCTGTTTCTCTCTGTCTCTGTCTCTCTGTATTTTGTCTCTGTCTCTGCCTCTGTCTCTCTGTCTCTCTTTACCTCTGTCTCTCTGACTCTGTCTGTCTCTTTCTCCTTCTCTCTCTCTCTCTCTCTCTCTCTCTCTCTCTCTCTCTCTCTCTCTCTCTCTCTCTCTCAGCCATTCTGTCTCTGTCTGTCTGTTTATCTGTCTGTCTGTCCGTCACTCTTCATGTATATCTACTTTTATTTTAGTAAAGGGAGATGAGTGTGGTATAAGAGAACCTCAGTGCTAGCTTCTTAATTGCTCTAAAAGCCGTGTCAATAATTCCTTTTGGTTTTGTATGGTGAAGCCCCTCCCTCTATAAATTACAAACAAAACAAAACAACAACAACACCAGAAATTATCTGCCACTTTTTTTTCTCGTGTTTCTGTCCTAAAATCAGGCCCCCTTAACCCCTTTCAACTCAAAACAAGGGAGAATAAGAAGCAGTATGATTAGCAGATTCCGGATACCGGACATTCCATTAAGCTGTCAAATTGATGTTGGTGAGCCACCCATACGTCTTGGTACTCTTGTGAAAACAGAACAGGTGGAAGAACTAATAAGCCATAGGGGTACGACCACGTGTCACTTCCCTTGTCTCTGGTTGGTCCGAGCGGTAGCAGGGCAAAGAAACCCGTTTTATTCCGCAAGAGAGCGCCTTCTTTGGAAAGGGACTTAAAATTTTGACGCTATGACTCCTTTGTTGTCACGGTGGAAGTCCATAAACGAACCCCTCCCCCTCCTTCTCTCTCTCTCTCTCTCTCTCTCTCTCTCTCTCTCTCTCTCTCTCTCTTAATTTGTTTCCAATTGTGATCATTTTAGGGATGAGAGAGCTCAGTTTCAATCATTTCATTCCACTTGGAATCATATATACATTTATCTTGTTGTTATATTTCTCAAACCCTCCCCTTTTAAAATTTTAATATTAAAAAGCCAAGCAAAACAACAAACACAACAAACATGCACAAGTAAACTCTTGACATGTTTATTATGTTTTCGTGCCAAAGTGTCAGTGGTCCTTTATGGACAAAGTCGCATCAGTTTGTCCTTCATCACACGAAGCAAAGAAGAGCAAACAGCCGCACGATGCCAGATGCAGAACTGTCCATTTGGCTTTCCAGAAGACAAGGTGAGCAATCCATACACGTCAATGCTCTGGTAACCAACAAACAAGAAAGGTGGAGAAGAAAAGAGACGCTTTAGAGATAAGTATCCGAAGGTCACTTGTTTGTTGCTGGTAGGCCCGGGAGGTTAGAAGGCGACCAGTCCTGTTTTCAGTCGTGGGAAAGCTCCTCCTCTGGAAAGGGCCTTAATTTTCGTGATAGCTGGGCTTTCTTTGTCTCATTCCGATGCCAGAAATGACACTCATTTATCTCACTTCAGTCTCTGTGTGTCGTTGTGTGTGTGTGTGTGTGTGTGTGTGTGTGTGTGTGTGTGTGTGTGTGTGTGTGTGTGTGTCGTTGTGTGTGTGTGTGTGTGTGTGTGTGTGTGTGTGTGAGAGAGAGAGAGAGAGAGAGAGAGAGAGAGAGAGAGTGTGCACATCTATCTCCCCCCCTCCCTCCCCCCCCCTCTCTCTCTCTCTCTCTCTCTCCCTCTGCTCCGGCTTCTCTGTCTTAATCTATTTATGTCTGCCATCATTTTTGGGGAAGGGAGGTAAGTTCAGTGTTAAGAAAGCTCTGTGTAAGCTGATTGATTTCCCCTCAAAATTGTATTGATATTCCATGTATTTTTTTTAGCATGCCACATGTCCATCTAAGGATTACAAACAAAACAAACCATCAACAAAAGAAATCACCAGCTACATTGTTCTTCATGTTTACGTAACAACGTCAGGCCTCCTCAACACCCTTCAGCTCAAGAAGGCAAGAATAAAGAGCAATATCACTAGCAGATTTCAGATGCCAAACATTCTGTTAAACTGTCAAAATGAGAAGTGTGAGCCTCCCGTAATCCTTGATACTCTGGTGAGAACAAAACAGGTGGAAGAGGGAAGAGGCTTTGGAGACACGACCGCGTGTCCCATTTCTTGTCTGTGGTTGGCCCAAGAGGCTGTAGGGCAAACAAGTCTGTTGCCAGACTGGAGAGGGCGCCTTCCTGGGAAAGGGACTTTCAATTCTTGACAGCATGGCTGTTTGATCGTCACTCTTTGAAACTACAAACAATAATTCTGTTTCTCTCTCTCGGGGGCCATGGATATCACTGTCATTTACATTCTCTCTCTCTCTTTCTCTCTGTGAGTCTGTCTGTCTGTCTGCTTCTCTCTCTCTCTCTCTCTCTCTCTCTCTTTCTCTCTCTCGTTCTCTTCATTCATGTATGTCTGCTGCAATTTCGGAAAGGGAACGGATATAGTGTAATAGAAGCTCAGTGCTAGCTTCTTAACTTCCCTACAAATATATATTATATTCTTTTTATTTTTTTTTTTTACCGTGAAGCCATTCCTTCTGCGAGAATTACGAACAAAGGAAACAAACAACTCCAGAAATTACCTGCCACGTTTTTTTCTTTTTTCATATCTCTGTCCTAAATTCGGGCCTCTTTAATATCCTTCTGCTCGAGAAAAAGAAGGAAGCAATATCACCAGCTCATACCAGATGCCAAACATTCCGTTAATCTGTCCAAATGACAAGTGTGAGGCTCCTGTACGCCTTGATACTCAGGTGAGACCAAACCAGGGAAAAGGGAAGAGGCTTTGGAGACACGACCACGTGTCACTTTCCTTGTCTGTGCTTGGCCCAAGAGGTTGCAGGGCTTACAAGTCTGTTGCCAGACTCGAGAGAGCACCTTGGTAGGAAAGGGATTTAAAATTCCTGACAACGGGTCTGTTTTGTTCTCTCTCTCTCTCTCTCTCTCTCTCTCTTTCTCTCCTCTCTCTCTCTCTCTCTCACACACTCACACACACACACACACACACACACACACACACACACACACACACACACACACATCTGCTTTCATTTTAAAAAAGAGAACGGATGTAGTGTAATAGAAGCTCAATGCCAGCTTCTTGATTCCACCAAGATTTATGTTAATATTCCTTCTTTTACTTTTACTGTGAAGCTATTCCTTCTGAGAGAATTACAAACAAAACAAACAACATCAGAAATTACCTGCTGCGTTTTCTTTCTTTCTTTTTTTTTTTTCCAAATTTCTGTCCCCAAATCAGGCCTCTTCAATGCCCCTCATCTCAAAAAAGGCAAGGACACAAACAGCAGCACCAGCAGATTCCAGAGGCCAAACATTCCGTTAATCTGTCAAAATGACAAGTGTGAGCCTCCCGTACGCCTTGAAACTCTGGTGAAAACAAAACAGGTGGAAGAGGGAAGAGGCTTTGGAGACACGACCGCGTGTCACATTCCTTGCCTGTGGTTGGACCAAGAGGCTGCAGGGCAAACATGTCTGTTGCCAGCCTCAAGAGAGAGCGCCTTACTGGGAAAGGGACTTTCAATTCTTGACAGCATGGCTGTTTTGTTGACACTCTCCAAGGCCATAAAAGATAATCCCGCCTTGCCCCCCACTTCCTCCCACCTCTCAATCTCTCCATCCCCACCGACTCAGACATCTTAATCTTCACTCTCTCTCATTCCCTCTCTGTCTCTCTCTCCCCCTCGCTGTCTGTCTGTCTGTCTGTCTGCCTGTCTGTCTGTCTCTCACAATAGTCGTACACACACACACACACACACACACACACACACACACACACACACACATACACACACACACACACACACACGCACGCACGCACGCACGCACACTCACTCACACACACACACACACACACACACACACACACACACACACACACGCACACACACACACACACACACACACACACACACAAGTCGTACAACAAACAGACGCCAGATGCCATGTGAGGTGAGGAATCCATGTACCTCAATACTTTGGTAAAAACAAAGAAAAAGGTGGAGGAAAAAGGGGAGGCTTTAGAGATAAGATTCCGTGTGTCGCTTTCGCCGTCATTGTACACCCGGGAGTTTGGGAGGCCACTAATCCTGTTTTCAGCCGCGGGAGAGCTTTTGTTCCAAAACAAAGGCTTAGATTTTCATGATGGCAGGGCTTCTTTGTGCCTTTCTGATGCCGAAAACATGACACTCGTTTATCTCACTTAAGCCTCTGTCTGTATGTCTGTGTGTCTGAGTGTCCGTTTTCTGTCTGCTATATGTCTATCTCGTCTATTTGTCTATCTGTCTGCCTGTCTGTAGGTCTGCTATCTGTCTATCTCGTCTGTTTGTCTATCTGTGTGCCTGTCTGTAGGTCTGTCTGACAGTCTGCCTGTCTGTCTGTCTCTCTCTGTCTCTCTGTCTCTGTCTCTATCTCTATCATTGTCTGTCTGTCTGTCTGCCTGGCGTGTCTGTCTGTCTGTCTGTCTGTCTGTCTCTCGTTTACTTCTGTTTGCGACTCTTTTGGGGAAGGGAGAGAAGTTTGATATAAGCAAAAAGGTCAGGTATATGTTCATGTTCTCTGAGCCTTCCCTCCATAATTATATTTAGCCACACACACACACACACACACACACACACACACACACACACACACACACATACACACACACTCACACACACACACACACACGCGCACGTACACACGCATGCACGCATGGCGCGCGTGCGCGCAGGCGCAGGCGCACACACGCACACACATACGCCACCCCCCCCCCCCCCCCCCCACACACACACACACACGTCTTGTTCACCATGTATATGTCCCCAAAGTCAGATCTTTTGTACACAGAATATGTCATCAGTTTGCCCTTGAGTACAAGAAAAGGGAGAGTCAAAAACGAAATGATAAGCAGATTCCAGATCCTCACCCTCCATTTTGAGGTGAACACATTAGAAGCGAGTCATCCATACACCTAAATTATGCTGGTACATAAAAAAAATAAATAAAAACGAAATCTAGGGCGGGTGGTAGGGGGGTGGTGAGGGGGAGAGCAAAGTTTCAGAGATGTCACAGTGTTGCTTTCCCTGTCTCTGGCAGGCTCGAGAGATTATGGGGCACTGCTCTTGTTACCAGTTGCGGGACATGTCTCCGCTTAAGAAAGGGCCATAATTGTCATGACAAAGGGGCACTCTTTCCCCTCTCCGATGCCCAAACCGACTAATCTCTCTCTCTCTCTCTCTCTCTCTCTCTCTCTCTCTCTCTCTCTCTCTCTCTCTCATATATATATATATAAAGGGAGACACAAATAATCCATACTGTTATGGAGGAATAGCTTTGACGAAAGTTGTCAGTTAAACCTATACACAGAAAGTGAAAAACAATTAAGCATGTGGCCTGAAAATGGAGCAAAAGTAATTGGAGAACAGGTTGCTTTAGGAGAAACTTCGGTATAGTAGTTAGCTTTTTTTTTTTTCATTACATGTGATGGTGTAATTTTTTTTTCTTCACAATACCTAATTTTGTGATGCTTTGGTAGATTTCACGGAAGCCTTTGAGTCTGTCGAAGGAAAATCTTATGGGACATTATAAGGAAAGCAGAAATGGGTAAGAAAATGCACGGAGCGCTTATGGTTTAGAAGTAGCTTTTGTTTGCGATAAGACTAAATATTCGGACATGTTTAATTACCCTCGACGTGTCAAACAAGGATGTTTATCGAACCCCCAACTGTTTTCTTTTTCCTTTCTCGTTTATTAACGATCTAGACATAGGAATAATAAAAAAGCAGATACGATCTAGTTATAGAAATTAATAAAAAGAAGCAGACGCGACATACAAATGATCCCTGTCGAGATTAAATTTTCCTGCTGCTTTTCGTGGATGACGTCAATCTCTCTGACGCAATTGTTGATTTTCAAGCTTAACTTAATTTTCTAAAAAAAAAAAAAAAGAAGATAGACTGCACCTAACTGTTTATCTATGGAAAAAAGAATGGTTTTCAGAATGCGTTATCATCTTTCCAGACATGAAAATGGTAATGTGTTGGAACAGAAGGAAGAGCTACGAATAATAATGAATATTTAGAAGAAAAAAATTTGCAACGAAATTAAATTTAAGCGTGGAATTGTCAGGGGCATTAAAACAGGAAATAAAAGTGTGATACACAGTTTATGATCATTTACAAAAGTAGATTAAACTGCACCATCTATATTCCGGAGTTTCACGAACTGAATGTATGCCAGCATATATGTCAGAAAGTTTGAATTTATCCGATAGCCTTGTAATGTAAGAAAAATCCATATATTTGCAATTTAACGCTTTATGACTGTCTCATCGCATTCTCCAAACAAAAGGAATTATGAAGATTGAGGCAGACATCCACTTTATCTAGGAACACAAAAAAGTGTACAAAATACTGGTAAAGGCTGTTAAAACTACCGTTGACCAGGCTATGTAGACGAGCGTGTGAGATGCAATTGCAACAGTACAAAACAGGTCAACACAAATGGCTCTGGTATAGACTGGTTAAGCCAGGAAGTAGACGATGACCATGTATTTTAAAGATAAACTGGTATTTGTATTTCATTAAAACATTCAGGTATATGTAAGGAAAGGTATATATCACTGGTTTATTGAATTTAATTGTAAACTTCATCCGGAAAAGTTTGTATTAGTTATAACGCATGTATTAGTTGTGTACGTATGTATTTGTTATAAATGACAAAGAAACACGCTCGTTAGATTAAGAACTAAGTCCCTAGTCTATAAATTAATGATCTTGTAAATGAATGTGTATTCCCTTTCAAATGCAGAGCTTATGACGATGTCCGAAAAAAAGTGAGTTATTTCAGGCATCTGTCGAAAGTATCAAAGAGTATCCCCGATTTTATTTCTGAATAATAAGGAGGTCGTATAATCAATAGATAAGTTTGTTGTTGAATCACATGCAATTGGACTATTCAAATCTTTTAGTTAAAATGTTTTTCATATTAATATTGTCTTTGGGCTGCTTTGGGTTGATGCCTGACGGACCTTGGATGAAAATTGATTATTTTTATTGGTTGTTATTTCATTGAATGCTATATTGGAGAAAGAAGAGGATTTTAAGGTAAAAAAAAAGAAACTTATAGAAGTTCTATCAGTTTTCCTAAAAAAATGGTATTATTACCCACTTTTAGCAGAATATTCCCAGACCCTTTCCTCCATGTATCAAAAACAAAACAAAATAACAACAATGTTACTTGCTATATTCGTTGTGTTTCCCTCACAACGTTTGGTGTATTGCACAAAGATGATTGCATTGGTGTGTCTATCCGTATTAGAAAAGGAGTAAGAAGTGTTATGATTAATAGATTCTATGTGCCAATTTGGCTGTGAATACAGCAGGAACGAAACATTTTTACACCTTAATGTCCGTGGGGAGAAGAAGGGAGAGGCTTTAGGGATGCGACGGCGAGGTGCGTTATTTGTCTCTGGTTGTCGCATGAATTTACAGAGCCACTAATCCTGTTTGAAAGTTGCTGGAGAACTCTACTTCATATTTACAGATTTGTTTTCGTCTCTCTTTGTGCGAAAACTGACAGTCTCTCTCTCTCTCTCTCTCTCTCTCTCTCTCTCTCTCTCTCTCTCTCTCTCAAGGTACTTGTTTCTGTTGTTTCTTGATTTGCAAATCGAAAAGGGACACTTTAAGTAAAAGAAACTTAAAATGTTCTCGTCATGCAGTTACAGTCATTTTTATTGTTATTCCCCCAAGCCCTCCCAATAAAACAGACAACCAAACAACGAACGGCCATATCCATCATGATTCTCCCGCAGAGCCAAGCTTTTTAATCTTCTAATGAACGTTGGACAAGAATACCTTCAAGACGTCACCGGCTGGTCTGTGGCGATAAAGAAAGAAGCGAACAGATTATCGAACAAGTTTCAGATGCTCATGAATGGCTGTGAACATTAATCACATATACAGCTCAATGCGCGCTTGAAAACGTGATAATAAAAGAGGTCTTAGAAATAAGACCCCGTTTCTCCGTTATTGACTTTATGCGAGCGTACTGTGACACTCATCCGATTACCTGGAGAGATGTTTCAGAATGGGCATTCATTTTCGTAATAGGGCTGATGGGAGATCCATCCCCACTCTCTCTACTTAAGCTCTGTCTGTCTGTCTGTTTGCGCGAGTGCCTGCATGTCTGTCTGTCTGTCTGTCCCCCCCCCCTCTCCCTCTCTCACTC
>CM065728.1:26263142-26268142 GCA_033310375.1 Conus canariensis
TTCTTCTTCTTCTTCAACATCAATTTCGCCTTGTCTGCATAAGAGTCTGTCTGACTGTGTGCGTGTCTGTCACCCCCCCCCCTCTCTCTCTCTCTCTCTGTGAGTGCGCGCGCCTGTGTGTGTGTGTGTGTGTGTGTGTGTGTGTGTGTGTGTGAGTGAGAGAGAGAGAGAGAGTGTGTGTGTGTGTGTGAGAGAGAGAGAGAGAGAGAGAGAGAGAGAGAGAGAGAGAGAGAGCATGGAGAAGACATTTGAGTAAAGTTCCCTTGAAAACAGCATCATATTTCCTTTACGGCATCAAAAGGGTATCCCCACTGCCATACCCCCCCCCCCCCCTTTCTCACTATTTTCTTACCCCCCCACCCCCACCCCCCACCCCCACACACACACACTCTGTCTCCCTCTCTGTCATTTCCCAACCTTGAAGCTGTTTTTGCTTTTTAAAATTTTTTTACCCCGGATAATACAATCCCACCAGCTGCCAACTGGTGAGAAAAAAACACACATACGTGAGAGGTGTTTCAGGAATCCTTCAAGACAATTATCACTCTGCTCGAGAGAGGAGAAAAGGGGGATAGTTAGCCAAAAAAAAAAAAATTAAAAAAAAAAAATAAACATAGAATCTCGCAGATTTCACTTGCTCTACATCTGCATTCCTATCTACCTCATGTTCCATTCTAATTTAGCTGTCAAGAGATTGAAATGAGAACGCGAAGACAGCCAACAACAAGCAAATAAATAAACAAGCGAAGAAAAAAAAAATGAAAGAAAGAAAGACAGACAGAACGAAAGAAAGAAAGAGGAGAGTGTTTTATACATTTTGATGATCTGTTAAGAATGACGTCATAAGAGAGGACCAGGCGAGAACTTCCTTTTCGCTTTGGGGCTCTCAAGATCATAGGGGCAATAACCCTGCTTCCGGCGGCTGGAAAGGTCCATTAGACGGGGATTTAATTACGGAGATATAGTTGTCCGGGCCAGCTCAATTTTCTCCCTTGTTTTTAACGTGCGTTAGGTGTGCTCTCTCTCTCTCTCTCTCTCTCTCTCTCTCTCTCTCTCTCTCTCACAAAATATGTAAAGCAGGCACACAGCATAAGAAAATAGAAATATGAATGGTATTAATCTTTTCAAGACATTTTCTAGGCACAGAAAATTATTTGTCTTTGATTACAAACAAACGGGACAGAGGTAGGAACAAAAAAGAAGAAAGTGGGTTTAAAATTGCAAGCAACGATGTCCAGATGAGCTATACTTTCGTAAAACATGTGCTTCCCCTGGAAACAAAGATATTGAACTTTAAGATCGCTACATTTTTTTTCAACGCCTAGCCTACAAAAATCTTCAAAACAAATGCACGGTACTTTATTCATATCCTCATGTTTGTTATCAGAATGGCGTACCGAATATTTTTGTTATGCAAGAGTAACAACATAATAATGGATCACATCAAAATCAATTCCACAAGCAATGAGTCTCACGAAAAAGAAAATGGTGAACAAAAAGTAGGTAATTCATTATGAAATGATTTTCCAAATTATCCACGGTCATATGTAAGTGTGTGTTTGTGTGAGCTTGTGCAAATATGTGTGTGTGTGTGTGTGTGTGTGTGTGTGTGTGTGTGTGTTCTTTTCTTCGTGTATGAGTATGGCAGATATTGAAGATTTTTTCCTTCCTGTCAGCTGAACTTTCATTCACAGACAAAAGGCTGGACAGGGGAAGAAAAAGGTGAGTTAAAAATGGTTATTTACCTTCCTTTATGTGCGTCGCATTAAACACTAGTGTATACACGATCACATCCTGCGTCAAGATTTATTTTTCAAATTAGGAGCATTAAAGAAGGAAGTCTAACGGAAAAAAAAACAAACAAGAAAATCTTACCCATCTTTTAACAAAGTCAAAACCACAATTTCATTTTTTTTTCACTCTGTTTTCCCTCCTCTCCCACCACACCACTGCCTCAAAGCAGAGACACGAGATAACATTACTGCCAGACAACACAAACAAACACGCTGCTCTGAACACCAGCAAGGAGAGAAGAAAGGGATCGATAGGCATGTTTCTGACACCCAGCAGACAACTTCTCCATCATTGAAAACGGGTAAAGATGTCTATGGGATATTCGGTTCATACCGTTAGAAAACTTCAGAAGTAAATCCACACTGTCGTTCAGATGTTGATCGACAACTCTTACTATCCTGATGTCCAGAGCCAGGGAAATCTTTTCTGATAGGTATCTTTACTCTCAGATCTACGTTGTCGCTTGGGCATTTTCTCTTCGTAGTGATCTCCCTTTTGAAAGAGGGGGAAGTCAACAGTGTTTATCTCTGCGTCTTTGTGTCGCTCTCATGTTGTCATGTTGGTGTGTTCTTTTATGTTCTCTCCATAACCCAGCCTCATTCATCCTGTCCATGTCGGCGTTTCTGATTGTGTGTTTATCTCTGTGTCTGACTTCCCGCTTGCCTGTCTGCCTGCCTGCCTGCCTGCCTACCGCTGGCCTGTCCGTCTGTCTGTCTGCCTGTCTGTCTATCTCTCTATACTGTCTGTCTGTCTGTCTGTCTGTCTCTGTCTCTGTCTGTCTGTCTGTCTGTCTGTCTGTCTGTCTGTCTGTCTGTCTGTCTGTCTCTCTCTCTCTCTCTCTCTCTCTCTCTCTCTCTCTGTGTCACCCAGTCCCCACTTTGAAATTCTCCTCTTCTCTTTGACACGTTATGATCACCGGGTCCCTAAGCTGACACAGCCCCATCAGCAGCCAACTGGAGCAAAAGCAAACAGCAGTGTGAAAGAGGTGTGTTAGGAATCCTTCAAGGCAATTATCATTTTGCGCTTTAGAGGAGACAAGAGGGGCACTAAAAGAAAAGGATAATAAACGGAGGAACTTGCAGACTTCAAACGCTCTGCATCCGCATCCTTGTGTACCTCACAACCTCTCTTCATGTAGCAGTCAAGGGAGTGAAATGAAAACAGAAAAGAAAAAAAAAATCAAACAAATAAATAAACAAAACAAAAACAAATAAATCTAACAAATACATCAAGAAAGAAGCAGCCAGACAAACAGAAAACAGAACAAGAAAAAGAAAGATTGACAGAAACAATGAAAGATAGAAACCATGACGGAAAGAAAAAAACAAACAAACATGGAAGTGTTTCAAACTTTTTGATTGTTTGTCAAGAAAAACGTTATATGGAAACCAGAGGATAAGTTTCTTTTCACAGGGGCAATAACCCTGTTTTCTGCAGCTAGAAAGGTCCATCAGACGGGGATTTAATTACAGAGGTACAGATTTCGGGAAAGCCCCCCCCCCCTCTTGTTTTAACGTACGGTAAAATCTCTCTCTCTCTCTCTCTCTAGATATATATATATATGGAAAACTAGCACACAGCACAAATGTGATCAACATAAATGGTGCTATTTTCTTAATTTTTTTTTTTTCTAGACAGAAAGTATTTATCTGTAATTACTGATTTAATGGCACAGTGACAACACTGTAATCATGCAACTCGGAATAAATGGACTTGAACTTGCAAGCCACGTTTTTCCAGGTCAAGCACACCATGGTATAAAATGTCCATTGGATGAAAACGATGGAGAACATTTAGATTTTCAAAACTTTTACCGCCTAGGCAACAAAGATGTTCAAAAGAAACAGACTGTACTTTATCCGACTTTCTGCTTTTCTAGATGCAAAATGAGGCGACTGCAGGCGGAAATCTAAAGAAATTTTGAATATTAGTGTTAGTGCACCGCCAAAAAATCGTGGACAAACGAATCACAAAACAATTCTTGTGATTCGTTTGTCCACGTTTTTTTTTTTTTTTTTTTTTTTTTTTTTTTTTTTTTTGGGGGGGGGGGGGAGGGGGGGGTGCGCTAACACTAATACATATATGTATTCAAAATAAATTCTGTCCAGTATCGTCGTGCAAACATGCGGACGCGCAAATATGAACACGCAATAACAAATCAAGCTAAATTCGTGTCTGAAGGCATTCTATAGGGAAAAAGAAAACGGAAAACAGAGATTTTTTTTTTTATTAATTCATGAAATAATTGTCAAGAAGATTCTAATTTCACACGATTTCGCATGAGTGTGTGTATGTGTGCGTCCCATGTGTTAGTGTGTGGGAGTTAGGGGGAGAGAAGAGCGGTGAAGGAAGAGCTGTGGCTAGAAGCAGGGGAGAGAGGAGAGGTGGGGATGGGTGAAGGACTGGTGAATACAGGGGACAGTGGGACGGGAGTCGGAAAAGATCGTAGTGCGAAAAGTGAAGATTGGGCCTGGAAGGTATAGGGAGGGGGAGAAACAGGAAGGGAAGAGGTATGCGAATAGGGAAGGGGAGGAGGAGGGGGTGGAGTGGACAGGGGGAAAGAAGGCGAGTGCGCAGTGAGCGGCCGAGAAGAGGTCTGCAATACAATCAAATGAGCCATGGAAGCACATAACGACCTGTCCATCATTGTTCAGAAGAGAAAGATCAAACTGTGTAGGAAAAACATTAGGAAAAGCTGAACTAGCAGGAATCATTTTACAGCGGCAGAGTGCCAGGTGGATCACAGAATACACAGACAGGCATAGGAGGACAACGCCAGGAACTGGACAAACCTGTCCTTCACCATGTCTTTAAGGGTCACGGATAATCTACTGGGATAGAGAGACATTGTCAGTCATGTGTGAAGCCTTCACAGCTTTGACCAGGAGTTATAAGACAGGGAACAATAGATGATGCTTCATGAAAAAAAAAAAAAAAAAAAAAAAAAACTACGAGCACCTACAAAATCAAGAGAAAGAAAGAAAGGAAGAAAGAAAGAAACAAAGAAACAAACAAACAAAAGGACAAACAAAGAAAGAAACAAGAAAAGAAACAGGTTAAAACCACCACCTGCATCTCCAGGAGTCCAAGCCAGAACGCTTCGTTTTCTTTGCTCTGTTTTCCTTCCTACCCACAACGCCACTGGCTCAAGACAGACACGCAGGGCTACACTATGACCATGGCCTGGCTATTCTGGACGATCAAGA
>CM065728.1:26275642-26280642 GCA_033310375.1 Conus canariensis
GGTGGGTTAGAGGAAGGGAAGAGAGGATAAGTGGTATGGGATAAGGGATTGGAGAATTGAGAGAAAAGGAGAATGGGGAAGGGGAAAGGGGGAGGGGGTGGCAGGAGAGGTAGATTGTGCACTGAGAGGACAGGGGTCCGGAACAGGTGGAGAAAGATGAAAGGAAGAGGGATGGGAATAAGGAACGAGAGGTGGAGAGGAGGATATGGACAGGCAGAAGAAGAAGAGTACGAAGGGAGGGGCAGAGCAGGGAGACAAACAGATTTGCAGTGAGCCACTGAAACATATGACGACCTGTCCATCATCGTCCAAAGGAGAAAGATCAAACAGTATTGGAAAGATTCAGGAGAAGCTGAATTAGCAGGAACCATTCTATGGGGACAAAATGTCAGGTGGACCACAATACGATTAAAAAAAAAAAACAGAGGAAGACAACGCCAAACCCGTCCTTCACCATGTCTTGAAGGTTCACCGATAATCTATCGGGACGGAAAGACATCGTCAGTGAGTCATCTGTGAAGTCTCAACAGCTTCGATAAGGAGGTACAAGACAAAGAACAATAAATGGCGATTTCAACGAAACAACTCTGAGCATCTACAAACTGAAGAGACAAATCAAAACAAAACAAAAAAAGGACAAAATCACCCGCCGCATATCTGGAAATCAAAGCCAGGACCTCTTGTATTTTTTGTTCTACTTTCTTCCCTACCTGTTCAGCCTCCAGCGCAAGGCAGACACACGGGGTTCCACCATGACTAGAGAGCATGGCCTGGCTATTCTGGACGATGCAGAGAGAAGAAGAAATAAACGGAAACAGTGGCAGATTTCTGACGCCCAGCGGATAATTCGGCCGCCGTTACTAGCGCAGACAGGCCTCTGGGAGAGATTAGGGTGCCACGTAAAGCAGACATCAGAGATACATCCACGGTGTCCTTCTGCTGTCAGTCGCCGGATCACACGATCCCGGGCTCAGTGGTACGGTTTGTAAATTCAGGAAATCTCTTCTACAAAGGCCGTTTACTCTCAGACCTTGTGTCTGCTGGGAGTTTCTCTTTGTAGTGATGTTTTTCCTTGACACAGGGACAAAGGAGCAGGGCTTATCTGTCTGTGGTTATGTCTTTCGTTTTCTCATGTACGTTTCTCTTATTTTTGCTGAGTTGTCCCTTTTACCTCTCTCTGTCTCTGTCTCTCTGTCTCTATATCTCTGTCTGTCTGTCTGACTGTCTGTCTGTCTGTCTGTCTGTCTGTCTGTCTGTCTGTCTGTCTGTCTCTCACTCTCTCTCTCTCTCTCTCTCTCTCTCTCTCTCTCTCTCTCTCTTCTCTCTCTCTCTGTGAACAAGCAGAGGTGAATGAAAAGATCGCAAAAGAAAAATATGCCATACCGAATGGTAGCGACATACTGTTGGACATTATAACAATGATCGAATCTACTTGTATGTTTGTTAATGTGCACGTGCATTAATCTGAAAGAAAGTAACACACAGTATGTTTACATGGACCAAGAGCTTAAGTGCAATACATCATTTCGGGTCAACACACACACACACACACACACACACACACACACACACACACACACACACACACTTGCACGCGCGCACGCACACACTCACGCACGCACGCACTCTCTCTCTCTCTCTCTCTCTCTCTCTCTCTCTCTCTCTCCCTCTCTTCCTTATCCTCCTCCTCCTTCCCCTCCTTCTCGACCCCCTCAACCAATTTTCATTAGTGTTGTATGCAGAAACCCAGTAGAGCGTGCATATTGGGTAGACAAATTTACTTTCTCTTTCAAAACCAATTCTCTTAAGTTTTATAAACAGGAAGCCATCAGAGCGTATTAATTAGATAGACAAGTATACTCTGATGATGGTGAAAGCACCTGTGTGTTCTGATGAATACATGAACTTATGTAAAAGTAATTTCAACGTCCATTAATAAAAGTCGAACAAATCTACGACAGAATCCTAAAGGCATTTAAACTTATCCGACTGACTGATAAATCAGACCACATTTTGACTTTACACAACATTGCACATCTTGGAATAGCACTGTAATAAAATGTGTACACCAACGTTTGGTTACATGTCTGCTTTACCAGGTCAAAGCCAGGAGCTAAAGTCGAGAGAAAAGAAAGTCCCACAAGCTGTCAGCTCATAGTCTTTTCATGTCGTAACAGTAAGTGCTTTGTAACAGATTTCATGAGTTTTGTCTGTCTCATATCAATTTACAAACCCCTATGAAGCTGCAGACGTTTCAATACCATAGTTCGTTGATGTGTTTATTAAGCATGCTCCACTTAATATGTGATTAAAACAGCAAACGAACAAGCAAGCAAACAACCAAACACACAGCCGGACAGACAGACAGACAAACAGACGCACACACACACACACACACACACACACACACACACACACACACACACACACACACACACACACTCACTCACTCACACACACACCACCACCACCACCACCACCACTACCACCACCACCACAACCTCCACCACCACCTTGGATGATTAAAGACATAAACATTACGCTGATTTCAGAAATTCCTTTTTTTTTTTTTTTTTTTTACAAAAGTTTCAAATGCACATATCTGTAACATAGCTGAATAAACGATAAAAAAAAACCATTCCCTCTCCTTCACATAGACAATCGATATTAATTTAATCAAATCTTGTGCAAAGATGTTATGAGAATGAATATTATAGTTACCGTACTTACCAAACGCAAACAACACAAGAGGTCTTAATGGCATTGATAACAAAATCTTAAACTTATCATCCGCTGTAATCGCAGTAAATATCAAAGTAGTGTAACTCTTGCTCCCACAGTGAAAGAATTAGAGGCCCACAACTCCAAACGAATGCCGCTTACGACACCTTGCCTGCTCTGTGCGCTGCGTCTATCTGCTAGGCAAGTGTCTCCTCGTTTGTTCTGTGTGCTCTGTGTTGTCATGTCTGCTAGGCGATTGCGTCCTTGTTTGTTCTGTGTGCTCTGTGTTGTCATGTCTGCTAGGCGATTGCGTCCTTGTTTGTTCTGTGTGCTCTGTGTTGTCATGTCTGCTAGGCGATTGCGTCCTTGTTTGTTCTGTGTGCTCTGTGTTGTCATTTCTGCTAGGCGATTGCGTCCTTGTTTGTTCTGTGTGCTCTGTGTTGTCATTTCTGCTAGGCGATTGCGTCCTTGTTTGTTCTGTGTGCTCTGTGTTGTCATGTCTGCTAGGCGATTGCGTCCTTGTTTGTTCTGTGTGCTCTGTGTTGTCATGTCTGCTAGGCGATTGCGTCCTTGTTTGTTCTGTGTGCTCTGTGTTGTCATGTCTGCTAGGCGATTGCGTCCTTGTTTGTTCTGTGTGCTCTGTGTTGTCATGTCTGCTAGGCGATTGCGTCCTTGTTTGTTCTGTGTGCTCTGTGTTGTCATTTCTGCTAGGCGATTGCGTCCTTGTTTGTTCTGTGTGCTCTGTGTTGTCATGTCTGCTAGGCGATTGCGTCCTTGTTTGTTCTGTGTGCTCTGTGTTGTCATTTCTGTTAGGCGATTGCGTCCTTGTTTGTTCTGTGTGCTCTGTGTTGTCATTTCTGCTAGGCAATTGTTTCCTCGTATGTTCTGTGTGCTCTGTGTTGTCATTTCTGCTAGGCAATTATCTATTTGTTTGTTCTGTGTGCTCTGTGTTGTCATTTCTGCTAGGCAATTGTCTCCCTGTTTGTTCTGTGTGCTCTGTGTTATCATTTCTGCTAGGCGATTTGGTGTTCGTAAGCAGAATTTCTTCGGAGTTATGGGCCTGTAATTATTTCATAGTGGACGCAGGAGTTACCCCACTTGTTTGCTATATATTTTTACAGCTTATGCTAACCTACAAATCACACCCTGTAAGCTTTAAAAGCTGCCAAATTACGGAGACCGTTCAACTTACAGTCCCATATCCATTTTGTCCATTTCCTCTAAACGTTTGTGAAACCATATAAGCGAACACAGTATTGATTTTGTTTTTCACCTTATTTCTTAAAAAAATCCTCTCTTAATTCAGACCCGATCAGTTTTCAGACACATCATCAACTAAACTAGTTGACCGTTGGCTCTGTAATGTAAACAGTGATAAATCACATGTGTTTTCGTAGTCGACTCAGTGAAAACTTTGATGCTGTTCACTGTGATTCTGTTCTTCAAGAAATAAAAGAGTTGTGGCTATATCGACTTTTATTGAACTATCGTCATTTCTATCAGTACGAAAACCACATATTCAGTGAAAGACAGCTGAACCTTGCATTCTAGCCGTGGTATTTCTCAAGTTTCGGTCTCTTGTCATATTATATTTTCAATTCATTTTTCTGTGTTTGTTAACTGGTTTGTTTGTTCGTTTGAGGACAGGATTAAAATAAACTTGTTTGGCGTTTCTTTTTCTTCACCACCACACAAATTTGATTCTCTGTCTGTCTGTGTGTTTATCTGTCTGTCTGTCTGTCTGTCTGTCTGTCTGTCTTTCTGTCTGTCTCTCTCCCCAACCTATACCACGCCACCCTTTAACTGTCTGTGACTACATAAAAGCTTAAGAGCCTGTCAGAGCCAGTCGTGAATTGCAAGCAGAGTGTCCGTTACCGGGATGACAAGAACAAAAGACCAACGTCCTCTCTCCACACAAAGCACTGTAGCAGTACGTGGCTTTGACCGAGCCAGCCAGAGAATAGACTTCAGTGTCTCCAGAAGTTCTACCACTTACCAAAGATTGACAATGAGGATCTTGACGCCGGCGCTCGTCGTCAGCAGCGTCGAAGCGATGGTAACAGCAATGGTAGTCGAAGAAGCTGCTGTGATTGTTGCTTCAGCAGTAGCAACAGTATTGTGGGAGAATTATTAGGAATACTGTCACCTTCCTTCTTCTGGTTCTTCTTATTCTTGTACTGGTTGTTGTTGTTGTTGGTGTTGTTATTTTGGCTGTTGCTGTTGTTGTTGTTGTTGTTGCTGTTTTCTTCTTCTTCGTCTTCTTCTTCTTCTTCTTCTTC
>CM065728.1:26288142-26290642 GCA_033310375.1 Conus canariensis
ACATACAATATCAGTTTTCGTTACTTGCCTGTTGTCAGCAGGCCTTGAAAAGGCCAAAATAGAGACCTCAGTTCTTTTCATGCATATCTTCATCGGTGAAATGATGCGTTGGAGTTTGCAGCAGCGTCTCGTTTCAAATGTCTGGATTCTTCTGGAAGCGTCCAGTAGATCTGCTGTAAGGGTCCATATTTTACATGCGTGTAAACAGAAATGTTGGTACCACTATCGTGCTCATTATTCTCATGCTAGAAACGAGAGAGATGTTAATGTTGTTCCATATAGTCTTAAGTTTTGGAAGCGTTGTTAACGCATGGGCCATTTTAGAGAGGAACGTCTGGTTTGAATTCTATCTCAACTGCTCCCAGGTACCTGAAGATGATTACTGGCTGAAGGTTTTGACCACTTGGTGTGATGCTCTTTTTGGTGCCTTTGATATTATTTGTCATCATTTGTGTTTTTTTTCCTACACTGATTTCCGCGTCACATGCTGGGGATGCTCTCTCTCCAGGCCTCTTACTAGCTGGACAAATTCTTTTTTTTTTCTTTACCAGCAAAGCCATCGATGTCATCGCCAAAAACTCAAGTTGGTGATGGTCTTGTTTCTAATACTTGCTGTTTCAAGATGGTGTAACCGTCGTTAGTCTTTCGTTAGACGTTGAAGGCAGCCTTGTCTGACGCCAAAATGTGTGCGGTACCATTCGCCTAGACTGATACTGTAGAGAGTTACAGGTAACTGGGATAAAATGAAAGCAATTCCATCCTCTCGGATTTAAACGGGAGAAGATTCAGGTCTCTCCCCCACCCCCACCCCCACCCCCACTTCCCAAAGCACTGTCTATAATACTTGTTATATAAGGAGCCGTGATGTATGCAGGTGAGACAAAGACACGCCCAGTTGATTACTCCCCGTCGACTGCCGATGTCGGGGCGGCGACAGGCAGGGAAAACCAGAGAAAGGACGATGGTTACAGCAATGAGCAGCGTAGGAGTCATGACAGTGAGAAACCCAAGCAGATGCAACACGATCCCTGAGCAGACACGTCGTTGCTGTGTGTCTGGAAAACGTGACGCCACCGAAGGCTGGCTTGGTGACTACGCAAATGTTGGTATCGGCAGCAGGGCAGAGTCTCCTTCGGTGGGTTGGCCCCTTATAACAATAGCTCCCTTAGGACTGAAGGCTCATGGGTTGTGACAGGATGAGCTGGGTGTAGCTGTGTCCAGGATGGCCGGAATCAGTGACATTGGAGTAATGCGACTGAAGGAGAGTGAGGGAGTGGTAGTGGCCGAAAAAAAGACACACCAAGACCAAAACAAACAAATAAACAAACAAAAAACACCCAAAGAAAAAAAAGAAATAGATAACTAAAATAACACAAACTAAGAGAGAGAGAGAGAGAGAGAGGGGGGGGGGGGGAAGGAGAGAGAGAGAGAGAGGGGAGAGAGAGAGAGAGAGAGAGAGATAGAGAGAGAGATCGAGAGACAGGCAGACTGACACTCTCAAAGACAGACAGACATGCAGACAGCCAGCCAAGCAGAGAGGGAGGAGAGAGAGAGAGAGAGAGAGAGAGAGAGAGAGAGAGAGAGAGAGAGAGAGAGAGAGAGAGAGAGAGAGAGAGAGAGAGAGCAGTCCAATAAAACACTGACATTTGGGAAAAAAAGCAACACCCCTAATGCAGCTGCTGCTGCAGCTACTACTACTACTTCTACTGCTACTCCTACTCCGTTGAAAAGCCTGTATCCTTGAAGTAGGCTAGGGAAATTAGACAGTGAGAAGCAAATAAACAAGTACAGGTAATTTTGGCGTCTCCCTGTGGTAATGTCACTTCCCCGGGCCAAACTTTCGTACCTAGCCTATTTTGCAAAAACAATAGGAAACGTGTCGCCAAACACACGCTGAACCGATGATTTCGCCTGGCAGGCAGACCAAGATAATGATTCAGATTGAACCCAGGTGAGCCATTGATCAAAACAACCGCAAAATGGGGGAATTGGAGATCTGGACACAGCGAGGAAGAACGAGTAAATCGGAGAAGAGAGAGTAGAGGGTGTGTGTGTGGGGGGGGGGGGGGGGGGGGGGGTTGGAGTTGGGAGTGAGGAATGGGATGGGAATCGTAACAGGAGGAAAACCAAATGTGAGTATGTGGATGGGGAGGAGTGGGAGGTGGGGAGAGTGCGTGTTAAGAGACAGTCATGCTATTGCATGTGGATTCTTAGCAAACATTGGAAAGAGGAAGATCAATACAGAAACTGAAAAAAAAAGAGATTACAAGAAGAGGAGGAACAGGAAGAGGAAATGAATATCACGAAGGAGGAGGAAAAGGCCATCGGAAGGAGAGAAAGGAGGAGGAGGAAACGATAGAGAAAAAAAAGAGGAAAAAGGAAAGGCGAAAGTGAGATGGAAGGGAGGGGGAGGGAAAGCAAGATTAAAATTGGGGAGAATGAAAGTTTAAGAAAAAAAAAGGTACGGGTGAAAGAGGATCTAAGAGAGGTGAAGAAGAAG
>CM065728.1:26303142-26305642 GCA_033310375.1 Conus canariensis
AACAAATTCAGCTGTCGGTCAATCAAAATGATGATAATTAATGCCATCACTCATAACGTCAAACACCGAGTCGCCCATTCTTCCACTGTTCTGTTGTCCATCAGGGAAGTTTTCACCTCGTTACCCTGAACAACGCTGTTTAAGGGGCCGCAACTCCCTGCCTCCATTCCCGCCCTCCACCTTCTTCGTCACCCTCCACCTCATGTTGTTTTCCAGGGCTTCTGACGGTGTTTTCAAAGCCGAAGTCTCTCGGGGGGAATCAAGATGCCAGACTCGCTGCTGCCAACATGGTTTCAAGCTTTCTCACGGCTGGTTAGCGAGCGAGTTCCGGTGTAGCTCAGAACAACTGCCTCCCTCGACTGTTCTTGTTCAAGCACTTTCAAAACACATTTCCTTTCACAGCTCTTCTACATCAGCTCAGCTCACACACCCTCGGTCCTGACTCTCAGCTTGTCTGCACATTAGGACTTTTTCTTCCTCTCTGACTCTCATTCTGCTTTGGTGACCATTGCTGGTCATGACCTTAGCTACACTGAACCCTTGAACTCTTTTTTCTTTCTTTTTTCTTCTTTAAAAAAAAAATTACGCCTCTTAAATTGTTATTTTTACGACATTGTTTTGCCTGGGCTCGCGATCAAGTGGGTATTTGAGGCAATCAGCTGGTCTATTATGTTGCCAACAATGGCACAATTTTTTTTTTTTAAAGAGAAACGGCCAGCATTATTCATCACATGTCTTTTAAACAGAAATGTTCCAGATCATCTACATCCTGCACGTATCTAAAACCCACTGTTTATTATTACGTCTCAAATGGATGATAACATTTCTAGATCCGTTCACATATTCATGAGATTGTTTACCACATGGCACACTCTTGTGGCCACAAAGAAGAAAGAGTTGTTTTGCTGAATACACATAGACCACTGTTTTTTTTTTTTTTTTTTTTTTTTACCCAGTCGTACGTGTGAAAATTGCGAACGGGCCTCCATGATAAGCCACTCACTGTCATGTCATGTCATGAGCCACTCATTGTCATGTCATGTCATGAGCCACTCATTGTCAAACATTTTCTCAGAGGGTTTCTGGGTTGGTGGAACGTAAACCATCACAATAGCACTATCTCAAAGCAGACTTCATGAAAACCTTATTCAGGGATGTTCCACCAGACCTGATTTCTTTAATTCCTACAGGAAATTGATCTTTGAATCAAAGACTTGGTGGAAAATTGTCATCCCGCCGATTTCAGTATGGTTGGGGTGAACTGGACTTCGATTGTTTGCATGAATTCGCACGGAATCGATTTCTATATGGCAACAATCTTATCATGGTGGTTCCTGCCAGGGTCTGAGCTATGATCAATAATGAAATCTTTTTTTTTCCAATTCTTCCCCAGCTATTATAACTATAATCAGCAGTAATAAGTAGTAATTGTAATAGGGCCAGCAGCAGCGACAACAGCAGCAACAGCAGTTACAGAAGTGACGGTACCCTTACCTGTCTACATCGTGCAAATGTTCATCAGTGTTTCCTTTAGTATACTCAGTTGAGTATTGAAATCTGCGCACCTTTTTGTGCATTCTTTTGTAGATGGCAGTGAGAAAGGGATGACACGGATGCGGGGAGGGGAAGTACGGAGGGAGGAACGAGGAGAGGGGAGGAGAGCAAAAAGGATAAGAGGTGGTGAGAGGGGTTGTGTGTGTGTGTGTGTGTGTGTGTGTGTGTGTGTGTGTGTGTGTGTGTGTGTGTGTGTGTGTGTGTGTGTGTGTGTGTGTGTGAGAGAGAGAGAGAGAGAGAGAAAGAAAGAGAGAGAGAGACAGACAGACAAACAGACAGACACACAGACAGACACACAGACAGACAGGCAGACAGAGTCGCCTCTCTATAATCGCCGTCGTCATCATCGTGGCTGTAGTACTAGTAGAAGTAGTGGCAGTACTCGTTCTGCAATGTGTCGTTGCGTGCCTGTGTGTGGTGAATAAAATCACCGTCAATAAGAAAACGTAAATGAAGAAAAATGTCCCCCACCATCTGCTCTCTATCTGGACAAATGTATATTTCATTATGCTTTCAGTCGCCACTCTGAACGAGGTCTCAAAAGTCAATCCAAGTAGACTACCACTATACCAGCTAACTCACTCAGGGTCAGACAATCACACTGCCAGACAGTTCATGATTGAAGTCAGTCGAGGGTCTTCAGGGCTGTGGGCAAGAAATAAAAAAAAAATCATTGAAATGCTCTGTGTCTTGTTCGACTCTCTCTCTCTCTCTCTCTCTCTCTCTCTCTCTCTCTCTCTCTCTCTCTCTCTCTCTCTCTCTCTTCTCTCTCTCACGATTGTTTTTTCTCCTTTTGTCTGTCTGTCTGACTTCAACCACCCGCTCTCCTCTCCTCTCTCTCTCTCCCTCTCTCTCTCTTCCTCTCTCTCTCTCTCTTTCTGTCTGTCTATCTGTCTGTTGTCTGTTTCTCTCTCTCTTCTCTCTCTCTCTTCTCTCTTTTGTGATT
>CM065728.1:26315642-26318142 GCA_033310375.1 Conus canariensis
GAATTATATTGATAATTGTCCATTACTATGTCTCTGTCTGTCTGTCTGTCTGTCTGTCTGTCTGTCTGTCTCTCTCTCTCTCTCTCTCTCTCTATATATATATATATGTGTGTGTGTGTGTGTGTGTGTGTGTGTGTGTGTGTGTGTGTGTGTGTGTGTGCGTGGAGAGAGAGAGACAGAGAGAAGGAGAGAGAGAGAAAGAGAGAGAGAGAGAGGAGGGAGGAGAGAGAGAGAGAGAGAGAGAGAGAGAGAGAGAGAGAGAGAGAGAGAGAGAAAGACAGAGAGAGAGAGAGCAAAAAAAAACTAAACAAGGGCAGGCAAACGACTGGTCTTTCAATCTTACGGCTAAGGGTCTTAAGGGTGAGCAGGAGGTGAGATGAAGACAGGATGGAGAGAGGAAGGAAAAGGCGCACAACCCTTCACAGACAATTCATCATGAAAACTTTCTCACTCTGTCTGTGAACAGGACCATCTGTTCCGCCTACGTGGCGTCGATTTTCGCCGCTTGGGTGAAACTCATCAGCAAAGAAATAGCCTGCATGTGTTTCATAGTCACTACGTTTCTATCAGAGATTAAAAGAAAAACAAATAAACTCCAATTCTGTGAAATTTTCTCTGTCACAGGAGAGAAAACGACATTCCGAACACACCTGTCATGGCAGCTGGAGGAAGGAAAATGAAGAAGGAAATGCAACAAAGAAATAAACAGAAGAAAAACAAAAATCAATATACAGGGAAAATCCATGAGCCTGTGTTGTGTTGTGTTTTGGCACATGCTGGAGGAACGTTGATTACAACAATAAGAGAGTTGCAGGGCTGTACCCTGTGTGGCCTAATCAGGCTCTGTGTTCAGAGGAGTGGCCAGCTACCTCTCGTTTCATGAATGGGGTGGACTGGGTCTGCCTGATGACAGCAGCACCAACCCTGGTGGTGTTTACCCGGTCACGGCTGATTGGATTGCATGTTGGGTTAACTGGCGTTCTTGCTGTATAGGGGTGTTTCATGCGTTGGTGCATCAAAACCTATCACCACGCTGGAGGGAGATGGTGCTTCTGACCATTGATGGGGAGTGGCGTGAGGATGTGGGGAGAGAGAGAGAGAGAGAGAGAGAGAGAGAGAGAGAGAGAGAGAGAGAGAGAGAGAGAGAGAGAGGGAGAGAGAGATTGGTTGGTTTAGAGAGAGAGAGAGAGAGAGAGAGAGAGAGAGAGAGAGAGAGAGAGAGAGAGAGGGGAGAGAGAACAATGTATGTAGTGTTAGAAAACATGAGCACAACGGGTCTTCCAATTTTACAGCAAAGAATTATAAAGGTGAGTGGGGGCTGGGGAGGGGATAGGGTGGAGATGATGGAGAAGCTGCACAACCCCTCACAGACAATATATACTATTGAAACTTTCAAACTCTGTCTTGTGGGCAGAACTATTTGTTACGCCTGCCTGGACTTGATGTTCGCCTCTTGGATGAAACTCAACAGCAGAACAGGTCTGCTAGTGTTTCATAATCCACCATGATTCCTAACAATTCTTTGATATTTATCCTGCCACAGGGGAGCAAATCGCATTCCAATCTGTATGCTGGGACAGCTGGAGGAAGGAAAATTGAGAAGGAAGTGCTACTAAGAAATAAACAAAAGAAAAAAAAATTAATATAAAGAGAAAATCCAAGAGCCTGTGTTGTGTTTCAGTGCAAGATGGAAGTACATTGATTGCAACAATAAGAGTTCCATGATCCAGGGCTGTACCCTCTGTGGTCTAAGTAGGGTCTGTGTCTAGAGAAGTTTCACGCTTTGGTGCATGAAACCCTATTGACACGCTGGAGGAGATGGTATTTCAGACCGTTTGATGGGGGGGAGAGAGAGAGAGAGAGAGAGAGAGAGAGAGAGAGAGAGAGAGAGAGAGAGAGAGAGAGAGAGAGAGAGAGAGAGATTTTAAGAAATGCACAAAGTGTTCGAGGATGGTAAATTTGTCTTCGCTTTCTACACAGATTTTTAAAAAAAACCTCTAATTCTGTGATATTTTTCCCGCCACAGGGGAGACAAACACATCCCAAACGTACCTGTCAGGACAGCCAGAGGATGAAAAATGAGGAAGAAAGTACCACAAAGAAATAAATAGAAAAAAACAAAACAAAACAAAAATCAATATACAGGGAAAATGCATGGGCCTGTGTTATGTTGTGTTCTGGCGCATTATGGAGGAACGTTGATTACAACAATAAGAGTTGCAGGGCTGTACCCTGTGTGGCCTAATCAGGCTCTGTGTGCAGACTAGCAGCCAGCTATCCCTTGTTTCATGGAAACGATGGGGTGGCCTGGGTCTGTCTGATGATGGCAGTAATGGCTGTAGCAGTGTTTACCTGGTCACGGCTGGTTGGGCTGCATGCTGGGGTGTCTGGTGTTCTGCCATATAGGAGTCTCATGGTTAGGTGCATAAAAGCCTTTCGACACACTGGAGGCAGATGGTGCTTCAGACCATTTGATGGGGAGTGATGTGAGGGTGGACAG
>CM065728.1:26335642-26340642 GCA_033310375.1 Conus canariensis
TTTTCTCCCTGTGTTTCTGGTTCGTTTCATTTACTCTTAAAGTGTCCCTTTTCTTCCAGAGGGTCTGGAAGCGTGGGAGGGAGCACAGAAGAAAAAGGGATTGAGGAATAGGAAGAGGGCTGGAGGTGGGGGTAGGGGTAGGAGTAGGAGGTGTGTGTGTGTGTGTGTGTGTGTGTGTGTGTGTGTGTGTGTGTGTGTGTGTGTGCGTGTGTGTGTGTGTGTGTGTGTGTGTGTGTGTGTGTGTGTGTGTGTGTGTGTGTGTGTGTGACAGGGCTAATACTCAGGACGCTGGTGATTGATTCATCAAAGTGACAACGCCAGAACTCGATCTTCAGAAAAAAGGACGTGGAACCTATGGCACACCATGGTTCTGAAGAGCTCTGAACAGTAATGTTTTTCAATGTTTGTTTCCAGTGCTGTATGGTGAGGAAGGGAGGAATAGGGAAAGAGAAGCGATAGAAGTGGAAGATAGTGGTCGGATGGAGGGGGGTGGGGGGAGGAGAAAAGCTATTGTTAGGGGAGAAATAGCGAAAGGGGGCTTTCTAGAGAAATTTAGTTACTATTTATTTATTGCGGTATTCATATTTTATAAGCCTGCAATTAAATTTAGGGGACAAGGGAGACGATCTGGAGGTGTAATTTGTCTAATAAAAAAAGAATTTATTCCCTTTGTTAGATCGATTGAAGTAAATAATCCAAATTCAGTTGTCTGCTTTATTGATAAAATCAAGTTAGAAATAGAAAGGGATATTTTGCATATTTGCTCGTACATTCCGCCAGAAGGTTTTCCTTTTAATGTCCATTTTGATACAGAGAATGGTATTATACACTGGAGGGATGTTTAGCTGACCCACTGGTAGCTAATGGGGTTTATGTCATGCTAAACAGTGACTTAAATGGTAGAACTTCAGATGTCTTAGAGAGAGAGAGAGAGAGAGAGAGAGGGGGGGGGGGGGCAGGCTTCCTCAGCTCTTGAAAAATGACAATAATCTCGCATTATACTTCCTTGCAAGGCTGTTTGTTTGTTTGTTTCTGTGTTGTAGTACTCTTCTTGTTCCTTAATGTAGGATGATATGAACAGTTTTATTGGTTGTTTACGAGCGTAGACGCCGAAGTTTTTCATACACAAAGTAAACGATCATTAAATTCTAGACAGACAAAAAGTTGAAAAATCCAACAAGAGAGAGAGAGAGAGAGAGAGAGAGAGAGAGAGAGAGAGATTACTTTAGTGCTTGTTTTCTGTTTGTGGTTACAATCTCCCCTCCCCCACCCACAACCCCCCCCCCCCAACCCTGATTTACAATGCAACCTATCTCATGAACGCCCGATTTGCAAACTCCTTTAAATAGTGAAAACACAGGCAAAATAAAATCAGACCCTGCACAAAGAATGGCATAAGCAGAATAGCTTGCCCGCCTCCTGAAAATGAGGAGAAGCTTACGATGCATTATCTTTGTTGACCTTTTTTTTTTTTTGTTTATTTCACATTTTTCTGTTTTGTTATTGTTCTTGTTGTTTGCTTGTTACGACGAATAATAGTTTCATGCTTATGCGCCGAAAATACACGTTTTGGAGATAAGAAAAAACAGGATAAGAGAGAGAGAGAGAGAGAGGAGAGAGAGAGAGAGAGAGAGAGAGAGAGAGAGAGAACCTAATGTCATGGCTATTACCCGTTGTAATATCGGGGTTGCTGTTGACACCGAGGCGAATTGGAATGGGCATCCCCATCAACGTCATTTCAAACAACATCAACGCCAATGGCAATGGAGATCTGTGCCGTGGCGATCTCTCTTTGTAAATGTGTTTCATTATATAAATATATTATATATATATATATATATATATATATATTTTAAGAGAGAGAGAGAGAGAGAGAGAGAGAGAGAGAGAGAGAGAGAGAGAGAGAGAGAGAGAGAACAATGACTTTTCAGTCTTTCAACTTCTTGATGGGTAAATGGTATTCCCTCAGAACTTCGACTACAGTGTGAGGTGAAGTCGGGTCCCTGGCTGTCAGTGGTGGCTTCATGTCAAGGTCCTCTGTGTCGGCAACGTCATGAGGACCGTTCTTGGACGGACATGGTGGCAGGTGCCCTCTAGAGGATGTCCACCCAGCTGGCTCCTCGACCGAGCAATAACTGTTGTCAGCTGAGCGCTAGGCAAGCGGTATCCTGCGCAGGCTGGAGCAGAGCAGGCATCACCGAATGCGGGCAAATTGAGTGGGCAGTAATGCAGGGTCTTCTCTGCAGTGTTGCCTTAGGACGACCTGATACTGAGTGCTTCTTATGAACTGCCGGTGCAGTGCCGAGACTGCGACCGGACGATCCTGAGTGTGGCTGTTGGCAGAGCAGCCGGAATGAGCAGCGCGGTGGTAATGCCACTGACACAGCATGAGACAAGAGGCAGTAACATCAATCAAATCGCATCCGTGGTTCTTCTAGGAAGACTCCAGTATTGGCGGCTTCCGTAACTAAACCGAATATTACCCATTTACTTCAAGTTTACAACGAACAACACGTAAAATGTGTTTGCTTTCACCCCATGTGGGATATGTACGATACTAGTATGAGACAAAAAAGTCATTGGCATGGGCTTTAAAGAAAATAAACACTCACACAATCAGACTGTTGAAAATTTGAAGAGAATAGCTATGCGCGAGAAACAAGGTAATACTTCGTTTACAAGTAGCGTTAATCAGAGTACCTTGCTTTAGTTTATGAGCATAGAAGAAATTCAACATACCGTTCCTTCGAAGTGTTGCTGAGCGAGATACAAAGGGTTAGACATTGAATGACTTTCTGCCATTGGTCCAGAAGAAAGTGATTCTTAAACAGCGCAAACACTGGAAGAAGAATAGAACGGAAACAAAACAAAACAAAAACAAACAAACAAACAAAAACGGCAGGCTTGTTGACTAACAATAATAGAATCTCTTGAATATGTTTGCGCGATGCTTCTGTTTATGTGTGCGTGCGTGCATGTATGTGCATGTGTGTGTGGGTGTGTGGGTGGGGAGGGGTTTAAGGGGTAGGGGAAAGTGAGACGGGAAGGGCAAACGGGGATGGGGGGGGGGGGGGGGGGCAAAGGAAGAACTGGGAGACTGGGATTAGGGAAGATGGAGAGGGACGATGGACGGATGGGGGTACAGAGAGGAGAGAAGGCGGGCATGGGGGGGGGGGGGGGGGGAGATGAAGCAAATGGTGTGGGACGAGGAAATGAATGGAGAGGGTGGGGGGGGGGGGACGGGGGGACGGGGAAACAGGAAGGAGGCGGAGGGAGGGATGTGTGTGTGTGTGTGTGTGTGTGTGTGTGTGTGTGTGTGTGTGTGTGTGTGTGTGTGTGTGTGTGTGTGTGTGATGTTTGTGAACAGCAGACAAAACATACTGGCGGCGATTTATGTTTTTTCATCCAGTCGAATTTTTCAGTTGCGAAAGTTAGTCTTATATTTCTTCTGAAAGTTTGATTGTCAGTAAACGAAGCGACAGACGCATGTCGCAAATACTAGCAAACTGAAAGGGAAACTAGGTCACACAGTCTGTCAACCGTTGGCCCCCTAACAAGTAACGATTTTAAACGGTATAGGTCACGCCATTACGTGCAAACGGTACGCTTGCCTCTTTGAGAAAATGAACCCCCAGTTCCCGTGACATCTCCGGGGGGAAGGGGGGGGGGGTAGAGGTGGAGTAAGGGTGGGGTAGGGTAGGGTGAGGGTTTATCTTAGTGCGTTCTGTCAGAAAATGGGGACGAATTCAGTATTATCAGTACGTTCAGAGATAATAATGAGATAAAGAAACTGACGAATCAGAGAATGTCATTTGGGGGAAACACGAGACAAGACGGACAAGATTTGAAAAAAAAAAAAGCTAAACTCCCATTCTGGGCTTGGCTTCACAATTTGTCAAAATGTTAAGATCTTCCCCTCGGGACTGTAATGACGAAGCAGAGCCTCTGTTTGTGTGCAGTCGAGAACGAAAGGTGACATTATTTCCGCCTATCTACGAAACATTACGTCAAATGTTATTGGCGGGATAATGAGTTTGCTCGACACAAGACAGGGGGCGTTGATTGTTCCCACAACGGAGAATCTTGTCTCGTTCGTCACATGATGCGTGCTAAGCTGCCTGTGTCTGTTCTCGCTCTTTCTCCCACCCTCCTTCCTTCTCTGTCTGTCTGTCTGTCTGTCTGTCTGTCTGTCTGTCTGTCTCTCTCTCTCTCTCTGTCTGTCTGTCTGTCGTCGCTTCCCCCTTTTTTTTTTTATCTCTTTGTGTTTTCACCCAGCTAGACAGAGAGAGAGAGAGAGAGAGAGAGAGAGAGAGAGAGAGAGAGAGAGAGACAGAGACAGAGACAGAGAGACAGAGAGAGAGAGAGAGAGACAGAGCGAGAGACAGAGAGAGAGAGAGACAGAGAGAGAGACAGAGTGACAGAGACTTACACACAAGAGAGAGAGAGAGAGAGAGAGAGAGAGAGAGAGGCGAGCCTTTGAAGACTATCAATATTTTACAGGCCATTCACGGGCCGGCAGTGTCAATGTCTGGGGGGGTCCCCAAACGCCAATGGCGCTCCCTGGCCCTCTTTTGGTGCTAACGATGTAGTAGACCTCTTCACTGTTTATCCTCCCACGACCCACTTCCATCCCCGTCACTGTCTCTTCAAACAGGACCATTTGCGTGCTGGGTGATTTGCATCTTTCAGAGGCGGCGGGCTGGGGCTGGGGGTGGGGAGGGGGAGGGGCGGGGTGGGGTGGGGGCTGGGGGTGGGGGGTGGGGGGGAGGCGGTACACGGGGCGCTATTCAGTCTCTCGATGACTCCACTGCTTTTTTTTTGTTTGTTTGTTTTTTGTTGTTGGCTTAACGACGCGCTGTTGGCTCCCATGGGGGAACGGACGGAAGTTTACCACCCTCCAATTTCTCTTTGACATGTTAAAGCACCACTTATCAAACATTTACAAACAAGTCTCTGCCAGCTTGTTTGTGAGGATGAGAGATCGGTGACATAATCGATAC
>CM065728.1:26345642-26348142 GCA_033310375.1 Conus canariensis
GGGGGGGGGGGAGGGGGGGTGAGCGTGGTAGATTATCAATTTCATGCATCATCCAACAAAGCATAATACCCCCAAAGGTTGGGGATTTGCTTTGAAGATGAGCAGAGTTTTCTTCTTCTCGTCTCTTCAGTTCTTTTCCTTCTGTTCCCCCTTTTCCGTTCCTTTCTTTCCAGTTTCTCTTTCAGATATTTCTTTCTTTGTTTCCTTCTTTTTTTTCTTATCTAATTCTCTCTTTCTTGTATTGTTTATGGCCCGGTGATGGTTGTCTGCTGCGAATCTCTCACTAGTTTTCATTTGATTTACACAGCCGTGCCGTATAAGAACAGCTTAAACTTTTCGAGCACACACACACACACACACACACACACACACACACACACACACACACACACACACACACACACACACACACATCTATCTGTATAGATAGATAGATAGATAGATAGATAGATAGATAGATAGATACATACATACATACATACATACATACATACATACATACATACATACATACGAAGCGAACGAGCGAGCGACAGAGAGAGAGAGAGAGAGAGAGAGAGAGAGAGAGAGAGAGAGAGAGAGAGAGAGAGAGAGAGAGAGGGTGTGTGTGTGTGTAAAACTTTCTTCCCCTAAAACTTCTTTTTCTCTCCTTTTTCCAGCGTGGCCCGGCGAGTAGCGCAGTCACCCCGAAACCAGAAAACATTCTGAGGTCCGTGCTTTGAATTTCAGCTTAGGCTTTTTTTTTTCTTTGCTTCCCGTTTTCATCACATCCGAGGTGTGAGTGCCAGCCATCTGGATGAGCGAAGACACCGGGGTCAAAGGAAGCAAGGAAGACGAAATCGGTGTCGTGGCACCATGGAACCCGCACTGGCCCTTGAGGAGCGGCCCGAACGTCTCACTGCAAAGTGTGTCTTGAGTGGGCATGTGATAATGCTACAGTATGCAATGCAGTACGAAACAACATAAGACAGTGTAGTGCAGTGCAATGCGATACAATACAATACAATACAGTGCAATACAACACGATACAATGCAATACAACACGAAAAAAACCCCAAAACAATGCAATACAATGCAGTGCAGTGCAATACAACACAAGCCAGGGCAATGTAATACAATGGAATGCAACTTATGACAACGTAATGCGATGCAGTACAATTCTGTGCGGTAAAGTCCAATTTCAGGGCATTGCAAAGCAAGACAATAGAATATACAATTCAGTGGGGAAAAACCAACAATCCAACATAATGCCATGGCATTTCATGCAATACAATGCAATGCAATGCAATACAATGCAATGCGATGCAATACAGTACAATACAACATGATAAAATTATCTCCAATCCAATCCATTACGATGCAATGCAATTCAATACAATATAATGCGATGCAATAAACTGCAGTGAACGAGACGCAACACGATACAGTCCATTTCAAAAGAACTACAGGCGAGAAAGATTTACCATTGCATCTTTGCATCATACTTGTTATGTTCACGTATATACAAGTATAATATGTTTTAAACAATATCTTCCTTCGTAGGTCAATAGCTGTGAATGGGATGAAACGTTCAACAACAACAACAACAACAACAACAACAGCAAGTAATTTAGTTTATCCTCTGTCTGTCTGTCTGTCTGTCTGTCTGTCTGTCTGTCTGTCTGTCTGTCTCTCTCTCTCTCTCTCTCTCTCTCTCTCTCTCTCTCTCTCTTAAAAGCGTTTCTGAGTGAGAAACATACATCAACAAGGATGACACTTACTGTTCTAAGGCTGCCGTTTCTCATTTTACATATCATGTACTTCCACTTGATGGAAAGGTAAACTAACACAGTACTTCGAATGAAGGTACAAATTATCTATTCCGCGGACACGTATCTGTAAATAGACGTCATTTTCTCTTTAACAGTCTCGTTTTCAGACCCTTGATTCAAGCTGCTTGGTAAGTCAGTGACACTTCTGTTGCATGCATTAACGCATAGTCATAACGTTTATCAGATGCATAGCGTCCCAAAAATATGTTTCATTCCATTAAAAGAAGAAAGAAAGGCGTCCTCTGAAACCAATCGGTTTAGTTCATAGGCGACAAGATGTTAAATATCTTAAGACAAATTCATGCCTGATTTATGAAGAAGATCCATGAAGATTTATAAACAAGATTGTGGAGAGCATAACGTCTTTATTTTATTGTTTTTATGTTCTATTGTCCACGGTGATTTAAATGTCAAAAGCTTTTGTAGTCATCTGATTTATTGATAATTGGTTTGATAGCCTGTCATCGCCTCCCAATCCCGTTTTTTGTGTTGTGGTCCATGGACAATGTAGAACAAAACATTCCTGACTTCTGAGGTCTGAGTTTTCACGCACACACCGCCACTACCACCACCCTTTTCTCTCTCTTTGTGTCTCTGTCGCTCTCAGTCTCTCTCTGTGTCTCTGTCTGTCTCTCTGTCTAGCTCTCTGTCTGTCTGTCTGTCTGTCTGTCTCTCCTCTCTCTCTCTCT
>CM065728.1:26358142-26360642 GCA_033310375.1 Conus canariensis
AGAAAAAGAAGAGAAGGGAGAGAGAGAGAAGAAGAAGAAGAAGAAGAAGAAGAAGAGAAGAAGAAGAAGAGAGAAGAAGAAGAAGAAGAAGAAGAAGAAGAAGAAGAAGAAAAGAGAGAGAGAGAGAGAGAGAGAGAGAGAGAGGAGAGAGAGAGAAGAGAGGAGAGAGAGGAGAGAGAGAGATCCAAAAGTGCCAATAGGACCCACAGATGTACTTTTTGTCAACTGTCGCACCAACCAGCCGTGAGCAATCCTGCACCACCCTCGGAAGCCTGCGCTGCGTTGACATGGAGTGAAGGCACCGACAGCGCATTCCATTAAGACGTCAAGGGACATAACTGTTCCCTGGCGGATGCCATTGTGTGATGGCCACAGGACATCGACACAGCAGAACGTCCATGGCTCTGGGAAAGACTTCTTCTGTGAACATGAAGGGGTGGGTCCTGACAGTTCACGCATGCTATCTATCACAAAGCACCACCTACAAAGTTGTTGTATGACCAACAACATGTGAGAAATAATGCAATCCAGCGGATATGGAAGGAAAATAGAATTAAATAAATAGAGGGAAAAAACACGTTGCCAAAATACAATCAAACGTTATGCTATGCGATGCTATGCTGCACTGAAACGAGCCATGCTATGCTAAGCTAAGCTGAACAGAGCTATGATGCTCTCTGGGAAACGAAGTGGCCAGACGCTAAGGTATGTCGTGAACGGTTGTGTTAAGTTGTACTACTTCATGCTAAGCTAAGCAATGCTGTGTTAAGCTGAGTTCAGCCAAGCTATTGCAATGCAAGACAAGCTTCATTGACCCAAGCCATGCAAAGTTATGCTAAGCCGATCTGAGCTGAGCTGAGCTGTGCATACTATGCTGTACCATAATATTTATGTCATGCGAGAGTCCACCATTAAGCGAATCTGGTGTTGCCGTTCAGTCATTTTCAAAGTCCATTCAATTGCTTGTAGGTTTGTTTGTTCGTCTCTTTTTCCACCTTTTAAGAATTGTAATGCCCATTCAACAATGCAAACATATGTTTTATATCAAGCAAAACCATGCAAGATTAGTGACAAAGTGAGGCGACTGCAGGTGGAGATCTGAACAAATTATAGAAGAAATTGTTATGGCTCCACCGAATAACTTGGACAAACGAATAACAAGACAAAACACGACGCGTTTCAACCTCTTGGGTCTTCTTCAGGGAAGATAAATAACGTTCAGGATAACGAAAATGAAGAACGGGCAATCACTTTTCTTTGTCGAATTCGGCGCAATATGGGCGTTGAATGAGTTTACAGTCCCAAAAAGAAGACAGCCTCTTCTCATACTAATTGGGCAAAAAAACTGGTAAAAAAAGTGTATATTCCCCAAGAAACTGTTTTGAGAAGAGTGTTTAGTTAACAGGACATACTCGCCACAAACTGTTGTGAGAAACCTGTTTGTCTGTCTAAGGAAACGCCTTTTCCACAACGGAGAAAGTTGCGAGTGCATGGTAATAGTAAAATACACTAGAGACAGTCGATGTGGGTCTTCAGACAAAAACAACCTTCACGCCCCCTCCCTTCTCAGACAAATGTTTTGGCCCCGAACTCCTTATATTCGAAAGGGGCCTGACTGCATCCAGGTCATGACTCATAGATGCCTTTCCACTCTCAGATTGTTTTCTTCTGGCGCCGCTGCGATTCGAACTAGCATCTTATGGATGTGTGAGCATCTCATGAAGTTGCCTCTTTACACGGATATCTTATCCACATCGTGTTCTGACACCTGTTCAAACTTGGAATATTTAAGTCTTATGAAGTTCATTGTTCTTCCTCCTCGACCAATGGGAAATTTAAGTATCTTGAAGTTCACTATCGTTCCTCCTCGACTACATCCAGATGATCGTCTTTGCATCTGTCTTTGAGTTTCCGGCCCTCTTCTTGCAAGAAATCTCGGGCTTTTTTTTCCATAAGATCATTAGCTGACCAGCTAAAGAACCCCCATAAAGTACCTTGAGAAAGCTGGATGTCTGTTGAAAAAGACACCGTCTGAACAAATAACTTTGTAAAAGAACGGTTCATGTCAAAGAAAATATCCTCAAAATTTTGCGAAAACTATGTATCGGTTCAGGAAGACACATTGCATCCTCTCTACATACTTTTCTAAGCAGACAATATGTCTGTAAAAGAAGATTATATAGCTTCTCCGTCAACTTACTTTGACGGTTTCCAATATCATCAAAGCATGTCCATTGCAGGTATTCATCGGTCATTTCCAGACACAATGAGTAAAACTTGCGAACCCAAAAGGCAGATGGTTTGACGACGTTGCAAAGAAAACTTTCGAAAGCATAACGATTTCCAGACAAAAATGACATTTTGTCCGGTGGTCGGCACAGACGTTTTCCAATGAAAAAGGAGCAACTGAAACGAAAGGTACGAACAAGTGCACACACACACACACACACACACACACACACACACACACACACACACACACACACATACACACACACAC
>CM065728.1:26365642-26368142 GCA_033310375.1 Conus canariensis
GGCCGTCAACCGCGACCTACACAACAAGCCAACGCCAAGTGAAATCAACATGAGTTGCGATCCCCCACCGCCTAAAAAGTCACGAGGGGATGGCAGATATTGTGCTGTAGGTGAGTGCAGCAGCTCAGCAGGAGACGGATAATCATTGCACACATTTCCATTTTATCCAGATACTCGAAAGAAGTGGATTCGGTTCGTGCAAACATGCCGGGCCGCCAAGTTCTTTTTACCACAGCTCCAGTTCCAGCTGGACCACGGAAACGAGCTATTCCGACAATTGCCGAGCCCGTTCGAGTGGATCAAAAACTTCGTCTGCATTGTGCGCGTATACTTTGATGGCTGAGTGGTGAGCTCGTACAGATGAGTACGATAGTCGCACGTTTATTCTGTTCTTATCTATGGACAGATCACACTTGTTAAACTGAATGAACGCGTTAAGGCTTGAGGAAGGAGAATCTCCGCTCGCCGTCCACGCGTGATCGCATCAAGAAGTCAGTGGGTAGCCTCCCTCGAGACTTCGGTAAAGTCCGTACGCCTTCGGAATGCTGTGTTCGGCGTCCAGCTGGAACTGAATAGCTCGTTTCCGTGGTCCAGCTGGAACTGACGTGGTAAAAAGAACTTAGCGTTCAAACTGATAAGGTAAAGGCCTTGCAGAAACATCCCCAGAGTCACATTAGCTGTCGCAATCATAGTCACTGCTTTTACACGATAAATTAAATTCCGAGCGAGACGTGCAAGAACCATCAGAATCGCTTTCCGTCGCCGTCCCTGACACTCATGTGACGTCATATCCAAGAGCAGTTAAGCCATGCCAAGATTTAGTTGATTACCTCCCGTTTTCTTGATTACAGGTGAAAATGCCCACTTTCGCGGATCGATTTCGTGTGATCGGGAGTGAATCGGATGTTTCTTTTACCAATTTATCAAACATTTTATATTTCTGCATAAGCTGACCAGTTATCGAAAACCTCTAAAGTAGACCTTTAGTTATGAAAAAAAAGAAACTGAACTGTAAACGACTAAAACGTTAAAAGTTAACGTTCATACAGATCATCGGTCGTAGAGGCAATGAACTGTCCGAGGTTCTCCGTGTCTAGGTCACGGCATGATGGAACCCATACCTTTTTCTGAATCAGGCACCCATTTACTGCCGGGTGGACAGAGAGCTTTCAAGAAAGGAAAAAGAAAAGTCCGACCCCTTGTGTTATTCGAACCCACAACCGTCACCTCCGCAGCAAAACGCTCCAATCCTTTGACAACGGGTCTCTCCATAACTGAATATGTAGGCATAAAATGAGAACATGAGGGTGATAGTCATCCATATGACAGGGGGACAGGTATGTAAGCAAGAGTTAATCGGTCAGTGTCTATGTTGCTTCCGTCATTCTGACGGCTTCTTCTTGATGTTTTAAAGTTTTGTTTCCAGTGTTGAATGAATACAAATGGTGACGACTGCACCCCGCCTGGAAAAAATACACCGCGAAACTTAAAATTCTAATCCACTGTGTGACAGGTTGGAAACGTGATCGCCCTGTTTAAAATGTGCAGAACATAAGCATTAAACCAGGTCGATTTGCATGGAATGTTATTTCCGAAATATGCGGGCTGTTAATTGAAGTTGTTGTTGTTGTTGTTGTTATTGTTGTTGCTGTTGTTGTTGTTGTTGTTGTTTTTCCTCTTCTTCTTCTTCTTCTTCTTTTTCTTCTTCTTCTTCTTCTTCTTCTTTTTCCGTTTGTTTACTGTGGAATGTTCCGAGCCACTCCAGTGGCATTCCTCTGACTCTGCGCATGCCAGCTCCCCGTCCACAGCTACACCCTGCCTGTCCAACCTCAGTCCCGGCACCAACAGTCTCAGGGAGCAGTCAACGACACGGCATACAGCAACCCACGAGAGAAGACACTGCACTAGTTCTGAGCCCCTTCGGTTGTGTTCAGTGGTGCATGTTCTGATCTAGCATATACAGGACCTAACCTCCCTTTTGATGAAAATGATTGCATAGTCACGGAGACAGCGCGGTGTGAGCTCTCCCCACCGTTCCAGTATCAGACTAAAGAGACAACAAAATGAGTTGCACAAAACACAGATCGTCACTGCTGAAGACAGCATTACAGACAAGCTAAGCACAGAACGTTGGCCGCCTTCTCTCCAGCTAAGGGTGTAACCCTGTTCCTTTTTCTTTTTGGCGTCTGAAAGGAGGAAAAGACTGGGTGGAAGACAAGCAACCAGAAAACTTGGACAAAAAGGGAAAAACTTTTGTTCATGTAGTATTTCATTTTATTTTCAAGTAGCTCTCTCTCTCTCTCTCTCTCTCTCTCTCTCTCTCTCTCTCTCTCTCTCTCTCTCTCTCTCCATCCCTCCCGCCCCCCCTCTCTCTCTCATTTAAGTTACTCTTCTACATTGTGGGAATCGACCAGTTATAACACATTACATTTATTCTTCATAGACGGGCTGTTGATCTAATTCTTCTCAAATCTTCAATTGAGGTTCCCTCTAAATATAA
>CM065728.1:26378142-26383142 GCA_033310375.1 Conus canariensis
CAACGAACGCGTTTCTGAAAGTGTTGCTCAGATTTGTTTAACCAACACAACAGGTGTTTGTATATCCCGGGCCTGATTAGCACAGGGATATATTAAGAAAGTGATCTTGGAGTATAGCCTTGTTATCCTATCTGAGACCGAAATAAAACTTCATAATATTCTCATCTTCATCCTTACTACCTACCATTAAAAAGTCCCAAATTGTGTTACCCTTCATGCTCTGTTTTCGTGTTGATATCAGCTACGTCTTTCTCTCTACGTCTCTGTACTTCGTGAGTACGTCGATTTAATGGGCACTATAGTTGGACCAACGTCATTGCAGGCTCCAAAGGGGAATGCTCAGTTTTGCTGACTTAGCAATTAGTACCATCAGCTGGGGGCTTAATAGGTGGTATCTTGCATGTGCTGGGTCAGAATGGCAGCGGCACATTGTTTCTTCTGGTGGGTTGCCTCTTGAATGCCATGGCAATGACTGCTCTTTGGGGATTGCAGGTGTATGGGCTGTGGATGGACAAGCGTATGGCTGTAAAGGCAGCTGGAATGGGTGGCATGGGGATCGTACCATTGAAGTGGCAAAGAAAACAAGACAGAACAAAATCTTAAGAATCTATTCACAGTTTTCTTATTGAGATCTTTCTTATTGGCTGGTCACGTTTTGAAAAAAAGGGGTCTTGAATTACTCACGTGTGGTCATTTCACCTTTGATAACAATAAAGATGCATTTAGACAACACCACTGTCATCCTGTATATTGCTGGACATACTATTTGGCCTGTGTCACTATCTCTCCGTTTAGATTTGTGCATACAAGTATGATCCATATTTATAAAGCTAATTTATATCTACATATATACATTTCTCTTTCTCCCCCCTCTCTCTCTCTCCATATATATATATATATATATATATAACATCTATATATAGATACATCTAATATGGGCACACACACACACACACACACACACACACACACCACACACACACACACACACACACACACACACACACACACACATATATATTATAAAATAATTATACGTGGTGTGTGTGTGTGTGTGTGTGTGTGTGTGTGTGTGTGTGTGTGTGTGTGTATATACGTGTGTGTGTGTGTGTGTGTTGTGTGATGTGTGTGTGTTTGTTGTGAAACTTCGCCCTTTGATATCTAAAAATGTTTACGATTTGTTTTGGGCAATTACTGTCGTGCTTCAAAAAATTGTAATTTTGATATGGAGTGTGAATCATGACTCCCGCCATGCACTTGACATGTGGCCTGCCTTTATTTAGCCCAGAACATGTAAAATCGTTCAACTTGGTCCTGATTTTTCTAATAATGGTTAGGGTCAACCAACACTCAGATGCTGCAAGGTAAAGTAGCATGAAGTACACCATTAAAGAACAACCAATTCATGATTTAGTTTACAAGTGAACTGTCTGTCTGTCTGTTTGTCTATCTATCCATCCATCCGTACATCTATCCACCCATCCATCTCTCTCTCTCTCTCTCTCTCTCTCTCCTCTCTCTCTCTCCTCTGGGGGGTTAAGTGGGAGTGGGTAGGTGGGTATGCGTGCATATATGCATTTGTGCATGCGCGTGTACACACATCTACACACACCCTCTTTCATTGATGCACTTCTGATCTTTTCAACAAATGGCACCACCATCACTTCAAGACGTTACCACGTGTAAAATGATAGTCTAGATTTTCGTCCCACATACTGACCACATCTTTCTCCAAGAGGCTGAACACATGGCGATTTTACAATAGATCATTTCACGACTGGCGTTCCAGAAACTCTCCTGCGCCATTTGCCCAGACTGACTGTTGTAAACGAAAGCGTATTTCCCTCCAGAGAGATTAGTCTGGCGCAAGAAAGAAATACAGCCCGTGCATGATTTTCTAGATACAGCAGCTGAAGAGAAGTTCATCTGCTTCTTGTGTGTGTGTGTGTGTGTGTGTGTGTGTGTGTGTGTGTGTGTGTGTGTGTGTGTGTGTGTGTGTTGTGTGCGCGCGCGCGCGTGTGCGTGCGTGCGTGCGCGCGCGCGCGCGCGCGTGGGTGTGTGTGTGTGCGCGCGTGCGTGTGTGTGTGTGTGCGTGTGTGTGTGTGTGTGTGTGTGTGTGTGTGTGTGTGTAATAGAGAGAGAGGAGAGAGAGAGAGAGAGAGAGAGAGAGAGAGAGAGAGAGGTGCAATCACGTCAGAGGTTAATAGATTGATAAAGCAGATGTTTTAATTGGTATTGTTGGATGCGCACCTAAAGACCAATCTACCATACACATAGAATTAATGTACACGAAGAAAAGGTAAGTAGGTACGTTGACATATCTTTGTTTAAGTACTAACAAGTACTAGTAGGTGACCCTTTGCAAACCACAGGGTTAAGCTCAAAGAGGACGAAAAGTGAACAAAAACGAACAAGAATGAAAAAAAAAGTGTTGAGCCCAACACTGTTGAAAATCTGTTGTACAGAAAGCGTACAACATGCAAACCAAAATGAAAAGACCATGGATGGAAATTGTACCTAATCGTAGGCGCAGGATTCGTTTACATATCGAGCATGTCACTTTAAATGACATTGAGTGTGGCCTACTTTGTATGAGCCAAGCCATGACTGTTGAATTATATCCACTGCCTTCTTGATTCCCCAGCATGTAATTGACAAATCAACATTCACACATCGATCAAAGTCTGTGTACTCAATATGACTTTTAAAGCATCAAGAGTTCTACGCTATCTGCAACAGAACTAACGAAGAAAATACGATTTTATGCAGAAAAGAAACTGTAACGAAATGACACACTGTATCTGATGCACTCTAGTCAATTAGAGTTGCAGGCAGCATTTGGTGTACTAGCTGCTCTGACTCCTGTGGCTTTAAAGCAACAAATCAAAAGACTGTCCGCACGTAAATTTCCATTGTTTGGTCACAATGGGTAGGTAGCCATTGTTTTCAGTTTTCGGGGACCAGAAGACAATTACACCGCTCAGTACTATGCTGTAATAATGCGAATTTGAAGGAAAGAAGGTCAGATCAGGGTGGAGAGGGGACGGACAGATGTGTATGGGTCCTCTAGAGGCTTAGGACCTAATTCCCCCCCCCTCCCCCCCTCCCCCCGCGTGCCAAAAAAAAACGAAATGAAAGCGTGTCCATTGGAAAAATAACAGACACAGACACAGACACACACGCGCACGCACGCACGCACGCACGCACACGCACGCACGCACGCACGCACCACACACACACACACACACACACACACACACACACACACACACACACACACAGGAAAACAAAATATCCCTTCAGAAATACATCCTCAGCAGGGATTCTAAACATGTTACGGATTCAGCTTTGGTGATAGTTGTTCATTCATTAATGGAGAATAAGTTTGGATTCTACAGCCGTCCTCCTCCTCCCTTCATTTCCCCTCCCATCCCGCTCTCCCCCTCACTCATACACATGAACGCGCTTTCTACTGCTCACTCCCTCTCCAAAAACTCAATAATGTTTTAGTCACAGTAGTTCTCTAAAGTGGAGTTGGTCCATCTTCACCTCTCCCATACATCAGTCACCCATTTCTGCTTTCATCACCGTCCTCCCATCCTTTCCGGGCGACGTAATGCGACCCGTATCATTACAACAGGGGTTTGGTCTAAAAAGATAAAAGCATCAAAGACTGGGGGGAAAAGTGGTACAGTAAAGTGCATTAGCTGATGGCGTCACTGACGAACTCATCATGGACTCTGATCTTATAGGAAAGCCTGTTAAATTGAGCAAACAGATAGGGATTTTTATTAAAGCTGACACGTAATGGATCGATGAACAATGGCAGGCCTCAAGCAGACGAATGACCTGATTGACCAAATTGCCCGGAGGTTTAAAGCATTTTGCGAACCATGTAGCATTGCACGTAATGATATGTATACAACACAGGAATGAAAGACGGTGAGAATGCTTAGTCTTTGGTACCACTTACTCCTGTCACAAATGCACTTCATCTCCCACACAAACATGATAAATGTATCTGTATCACATTTTGCCGCACAGTGGCTTCCATACTTAGTTTTACTGGAGTCATGTATTACTTTTAGCCAGGCCCTCGGAAGATTAAGAGTGAAGATCCTCCAGCAGAAAGGCATAAGACTGTCTACAAAGCTTTAGTTCTACAAGGCTGTAGTCCTTTCTTCACTACTGTATGGATGTGAAACATTAACCCTGTATCGAAAGCACATCGAACGGCTTGCTGCGCATGATTATGGGCATTCGCTGGCACGACAAAGTCACAAACCAAGAAGTGCTGGACAAAGTTGGCTTGACAAGCATTGAGTCAATGTTGCTGAAGGCTCAGCTACGCTGGACTGGGCACGTCATCAGAATGGACGACAGCCGCATCCCCAGACAACTGATGTACGGTGAGCTCAAAGAAGGCCCACGAAGGCCCAAAGTGAGATACAAAGACACCCTTCAGAGTAATTTCAGATGGTGCGGCATCCAGCCTCGCGAGCTCGAAACCCTTGCTGCTGACAGATCATCTTGGAGGCCCCTCACCTTCAAACAACAGCTGCCTTCGAAGAGGACAGAAGACTGTGTCTCGCCGCTGCAAGGGACAGACGACACAGGGCCTCGTCCTCTCAGTTCCAAACTCAGACCATCATGTGTCATCTGTGGGCGCCTGTGTGCTTCCAGCTTCGGGCTGTGGAGTCACATGCGCTGTCGTCAGCATCGCTGATTACACAGACCATCGTCTTCGTCGGCTCCCGACGGACTACTACTACTACTACTACTACTACTACTACTAAATAGTGTATCACTTTTTAAGAGATTTGTTAAGTATGTGGCATTAACCGAATATTTTTTTTTTTCTGTTTGTTGAAATTGTTATTTGTTTATTACTGTCGTGTTTTTGTTTCTATTATTGTCATTATCATCATTTTTTTTTAAATTTTCATTTGTTTTGTCCTTTTTCAGTGTTAATGAATACTTGTGATTTGATGTACAGTTTA
>CM065728.1:26395642-26398142 GCA_033310375.1 Conus canariensis
TGTTTATTGTCAAGCACTTAGAGCTTGGACTGTGACCGAGGATAGGCGCTATATAAATACCCAATATATTATATATAATAATAATAATAACACACACACACACACACACACACACACACACACACACACACACACACACACGCGCGCGCGCGCGCGCGCGCGCGCGCGTGTACACACATATACCTTTCGACCTCTCTTACATCTCCGTCCCCTATTTTCCCTCCCTCCTCCCTTACTCTCCTAACTGACTAACTAACTAACTATCAAACTAACTCACGCACTCACTCACTCACTCACTAATTGACAAACTAACAAACCAAACAACTAACCTACTAACTGACTGACCAGCTAACAGAGTGTAGTTCCAATTATGGCATTGACGGTTTGGTTTCCAACGATTGTCAACTAAGATTGTCCTTTTTTCATTCTGAATGCATGGCTCCTTAACTCATGGCTGACTACAGAAAGGTTTGCGATACTCCTAAGCACAGTGATGCAAAACTTCGTATGTTTAAATCGTTCCTTTCTTTCCAACCCTGACAGTAAAGAGGTGTCGATTCAGTCCACATCGATCGCGAAGGGAGACAACCACGGGTGCAACACTGAACGATGGGCAGACAAGAACTTTTTTAAGCTTATTAACATATGCAGTTATGGTAATCGAAACCAGAGTGCTTTTACAATAACCTTTCTTGGCCGTTGAATAGAATTCACCAGTGTGCGACCACGGACACAGTCCTCATATGCGTATCAGTGACACCATTATCTGTCTTTGGAGTCTATTGATCCGTGTGAGTCGTGAATTTGTTGACAATTTATTTACTCCCAAGGGTTAATTACATGCAACAAGCTAGTAATGCTAGCATATCGGTCGATGAGTAAGACATGGGCTTTTTATTCACGTCATGATCAAGTCATTTTTTGCTTTTGAAGAGATTTCCCCTTCGGGAAAAATGGACGCTAGAAACGTGTAGTTGTTAGACACAAAACATTGTGCTGTGCAAAAGGCTGAATAGCCAACATCTAACTTTGAGGGCTGTCAGCGAGGTATTGTATGATATTAGCATCACAACACTCTCATCTGTTGGGGATTCAGGTTGCCATGCATGGAACTCCTGCATTTCTCCCAGCCACACTGTGAATGTGTACTTTTGTTTGCCTGTTAAAACAAGTCTGTCTGTGCGTGGGCGAGGAAATAAGTTTGTGATGGGCAACGTCATTGTTGCCACATGCTATTGTCGTGTGCTTAATCATGCTGCAAATGGTGTGTATTGTATGTGTTCTGAACACACACACACACACACACACACACACACACACACACACACACACCACGCACGCACGCGCGCACGCACGCACGCACGCACGCACGCACACACACACACACACACACACACACACCTTTCGCCCCCTCTCACATCTCTGTCCCCTATGTTCCCTCCCTCCTCCCTTACTCCCGTAGACCTTCCCACCTTATCTCCACCCCCTACCTGGCTATCTTTATAGCTAACGTAAAAGCGACCGAGCTTTAAACCAACTCTTTCTGTGTTGACAGTCCCATTTAACATTTTGTGATGAGCATCCGGAAAAAAACAAAAAACAAAAAAAACTAAAACATAATTTTTTGCATAAGCAAACGAAAAATCAAACTAACGAAGTAACTAACGATGTAACTAACCAACTAACTAAACTAACTAAACTAACTAAACTAACTAATAACAACTAACTAAACTAACTAACTAACTAACTAACTAACTAACTAACTAACTAACTAACTAACTAACTAACTAACGAGGTATCGAAAACCAACAAACCAACCAACTAACTTACTAACCGACAGACCAACTAACAGCGTGTAGTTCCAGTCACCGCATTGACGGTTTGGTTTCCAACGTTTATCAACTGCGATTGTCCTTTCTTCCATTCTAAATGCATGGCTTCTTAACTCATGGCTGACTACAGAAAGGTTTTCGATACTTCTACGCACAGTGATGTTTGAACTATTCCGTTATTTCCTACCCTGACAGAAAAGAATGTCGATTCAGTCCTCATCGATCGCGAAGGGAGACAACCACGGGTGCAACACTGAACGATGGGCAGACGAGAACTTCTTTTTAATCTTAACATATGTAGTTATGGTAATCGAAACCAGAGTGCTTTCACAATAACCTTTCTCGGCCGTTGAATGGAATTCACCATGTGCGACCACGGACACAGTCCTCATATGCGTATCAGTGACATTATTATCTGTCTTTGCAGTCTATTGATCCGTGAGACATGAATTTGTCGGCAATCTAATTAACTACTGTGTGTTAATTACATGCGATAAGCTGTTAATGTTGACATTTTGGTCGATGAATATGACATGGGCTGTTTATTTACGTCATGATCAAGTCATTACGACTTTTGAAGAGTTCTCCCATCAAGTGAAAACGAAATTAGAAACACGCAGTTGTTAAAAACAAAACAATGTAATGTGAAAAAAGCCGTACCGCCGACA
>CM065728.1:26415642-26420642 GCA_033310375.1 Conus canariensis
AGAATACACAAAGAACGGTCTAAGGGAAGAAACTGCAAAACAAGGCCCTAAACTGTCCCTGAAGCGAGATTTATTGCCCTTTAACAAAAGGCGGTATGATTTTAAAATCGTCAAACTCTGTCGGAAGTATACGTCCGACACGCCTTCAAGCGATGTGAACAGCGTCGGAAACCCGCTTCCGACAAGACTTGATTGAGTTAAATGAACCATCTTAGACAGTAGATTCTGTGTGCTGATCGAAGTGGCAGTCCGCTTTATTCAGTGTGCTGATCCTCAACATTTCTCCTCTAGAAACTCCAACGGTGTGAGTAAAGACCGGTGCCTCAGTCCACTGAAGGCTGAACAGGACTGGGAGGTGTGAACTGAGGGTTTGTGGGTCTGTTCCACACGGCATTCATCCGTATAGGAGATCTGGATTCTAGAAAAAAGACGGCAAAGAAGTTGGCCATGTTGTGTTCTGAGCCTGAAGAAGGTGACTTGCTAGGCAGGGTCCGAATGCTAGACACTGTCCCCTCCACCCTTCAGCATGAAGACAATCTTGCTAGGCAGGGTCCAAATGCTAGACACTGTCCCCTCCACCCTTCAGCATGAAAACAATCTTTCCGTGTGGTTCAGAAGTGGTTCCAGGGGAAGTCGTTGCCTTAGCTTAACACACAGAGTCTGCTTTGAAGGATGAGCTCCCTCCCAGGTGTATGATAGTCATGTATTTGGGCATATTGAGATGCGGTAAAGATTAATATAGAGAGAGAAAAAAAAGTTTGACGATGTTAATTTTAAAGGCATTTCTTTCAACAACAAAAAACTCCATTGAAAGCCACGCACGAAAAGAAAAGACAACTAGACAGCAAAATCACAAAGAAACTTAGAAAGAGAAAAGGAAGGATGGAAGGAAGGAAAGAAGGATGGAAGGAAGAAAGAATATCAGCATTGACTCTTCGTGTAATCTCAGCATTAACTCTCTGTACTATTGGTCAAATACACTGGTTCATGCTGACTTCATATATGCAGAATAAACTATAGAAGGCAATGACTTCGTGCAGAAACATGCCATTTTCATTTAAGCCATATGGTTTCAACATAGAGTCCGCAAACAGTACATTTGAGGGCTGTATGTTTTGGTTTTCATTGTTTTCAACTTTTACTATGAACGACAAACCCATTTCCGCGGGGATCGATTTCCGTTTTTTGTTTGTTTGGTCTGTAATCAAGAAAATGTGTTCTGTTCATCAACCATTTTTTTTTTTTTTGGACAAAGTAGGCTCTTTGATTTGTACTTCTGTTACATGACACTGCTTTCCCATTTAATTTACAACAGCTTAGTAATTAATGAAACTAAATGCCTATTCTGCACGAAAAACACGGGGAGAAATAAAGTACCTGTACAGGTTGAACTCTGTCAAAATCCTCCATGTAATTCTAAGGCGCATTAAAACGAAGAAATACAAACTGCAATGCTGCTTTCTATTGGCCTAGTAATGGTTGTAATTCAACTCAGCAGGATGGTCAGTAATACCGAGATTAGTTCCGACGCAGGTTTATCACGCAAAGAAACTATCAATGATTTGTACTAAACCACTGGCTTCTATTTCCAGAGCCTAGCAAAGCTGTGGCAGCACCGGCTCCTTTCACCTCTGGCAGTTGCAGATAATAGGTTACGGCAAGCGGCTTATCCAGGTAAACCACTGGCGATCTAAACCTCGTGACGGGGTGGTGTTAAACACGGCAGCACAGGAAGAAGGGCTTTCACGGCAAAGTCACAAGGCGTGGCAGAAGATTGTTCAGGTCAAACGTAATGGCTTCACGTGTTCGTGACGAGGGTGACCGCTTTAGTTGAAGGATTTTGACCGCAGTCAAATATATGACAGCATACCTAAGCCCAGAATTGATGTTTTCTCTTTTTTTCTGGAAGGAAAAAATGTTAATTACATTAAAGAAAACAGTTGAAAGCCTGTTTTCAAAAGAAATTACTTACTTTTCTCAGTTTCTCCACGTCTGTGGCCTTGGTTTGCTCCCGCCGGGGTCACTGGTATCGGCGAGTCCATGGGGCTGTCGTTGGACGGACGTGGTGGCGCCCTCCGGGCCGGGGGAGAGCTCACTCACGCCGGCTCCGCGACTAAGCAATTACTGTCGTCAGCAGGGGGCTTAGTAGGTGGTGTCCTGCGTATGTTGGATCAGAACAGGCGCCACTGAACACCACCGAAGTGACTCGGCGGCAGTGCAGTGTCTCCTCCGGTGGGTTGCCTCTTGACGACTTGACATTGACTGCTCCCTGTGGATTGCCGGTGCCGGGACTGCGGCGGGACTGACCGGGCTGTGGCTGTGGACGGGGTGTCAAAATGAGCGGTGTGGGTGCAATGCCACTGAGGTGGCACAAAAGATGGGACAGAAAAAAAAATAATTAAAAAAAACCCCACTTATTAATACATTTTCCTTGGAGGCGTGTGTGCTTTCCTCTGGGAGACAATGACAATAGCTGATTTTTCTCTAGTCAGTGTTTTCTTGAAGGATCATAACTTCTGTAAAAGGGACACATAAATAAAACAGAAAATCAATGTTTATGTACACATGAAGCTAGTGAGCTTCAAATGTAAAACGTTTCTATTTTCGTTTATTTTTGTCCTCCTTTCTCTCTGTTGTCTATCTTTCATTCATTGTTCTATCTTTTTTTTTGGTCTTTTTTGTGCTTGTTTGTTCATCCCTCCTTCGCTTTTCCCCTTCTCCCTTTCCATTCTTTTCCATCTTCATTTCATTTTTTCTCGAAAAGACAGATGGATGGAGGAATGGACGGACGGAGAGAGAGGCAAACAATTACAAAGACACAAACACACACATACAGAGAGAGAGAGAGAGAGAAAACAGTGAACAATGTTTATTTCTTCAGGCCCCCAGCCCCTTGAAATGAGATCATGTTATGACACATACATCACGACCAGTTAGCTTTCCAGCGTGAGACTGTCCACAAAGGTTTGCCTTAACTTCCTGCCATTAAACAGAAATACACCAAGCTTCCTAATTTTGAAAATAGACCCATTTTGCAAGAAGACTGCCACCAAAGTTAAGATATTCTGTCCTTATTTTACCGTACATAACACATTTATACAACACACGGTCCCATACAATTTTTGCACATAAGTTACTTAGCATTGTTGCTGAAAATTCTTTTCAAAATCGATCGATTTATGGATAACACACCAAGCCTCAGCTTTATTAAACAACCCCTAAAGCAACTAATGGCCATGTAATCAAGTATTTTTAACATTCGAAATCAGTTTTAAACAATATGTGTGTTTGATATATATATATATATATATATATATATATATATAATAATCTAATAAATTCCAAGGATAAGTAACCGAGCACCATTCCAGCAACTTACAGAGCAGCTTGGTGTTGCAATGACTGCAACAAATATTCAATTATAATCAAAGCTTGCTCTTATGTCTTAGATCGATGAAATAGGGGGGAGATAAGCATTAGTATCTGCAGTGGTAGATAATTCTGCCTAACTTACAGTATGTGCTTGAGTGGGTGAATGGGGAATAATAAATGCTTCTCAGACTGGCCTTCTGCAAGCTTATATAGTCTCCAAGGGGGAGACAATCTCCAATGAGAAGGAAACTCACTAACATATAACTCCTGGTCAGATACCGATATTTCGAAACCTGATTGTTTCTCCTCAGTGATCTCGGAAAGTGGTAATTTGATTCCTCTGCCTTTTCGGTTTTAAGAAGAATGCTATCGCAGAAAAAGGCTGGTGTGCAATACCGTAGTATGTTTGTTGAGTTTTCAAAAACAAAACCAAAAGTACCACCTAAGAAGCAAAAGAAAATCATGAAAGTGCAAAACAAGCTACATTTTCTAGTGAAATATATATCTTTATCCGTAACAGACTCACTCCATACCTGCATGTATATGTCTTTCATGAGCTGCTCAAATAGTGAAACAAATGTTATTTCACAGCCCAACCCCTGCTCAAGCCAAACCCATGGCTAAATAATATATTCTTGATAAAAGTTGCCCAGCATTTTTAACTGTTTATATCTAGATTTACAAGCGCCAAGTACGCTTGTTTAGGCAAACGATGTGCCTCCATCTTTACCAGTTTAAGCCAATATCGAATGCACCTTACTGCACTATTTACATATAGGGGATAACGTCCCAATTCCCCATGACAAGTTTGTTAGGAACTTTAAGATGGATCTTTTAGAAAAAGTGCACACCTGAGCGTGTACATTTTCAATATTGTTCAGTCTGTGGCATCCACACATTTCGGATACATATAACAGCACTGGCTGTACCCGAGCATCAAAAATTCGGAAGAAGCATGTCTAGGAGATGTCGTTTAATTTTGTTATATACCTTATACGATCAACGCAAACCCGTTTACTTTTCACTGCAAGTGCATCCATCCCTTTGTTAATATTCGTCGTTGTTGTAAAAACAAATCCAAGGTAATCATATTCGTTAACTACTTCAGAGAGAGAGAGAGGAGAGAGAGAGAGAGAGAGAGAGAGAGAGAGAGAGAGAGAGAGAGAGAGAGAGCCTTTGCTTACAGCGTGTTTGTGCAAACCACCTACACACATTTTTTTTTCTCTTTTTAATCACACTCTCTCTATACCTATCGAACTTCTTTAGTTTGCGTGTTTTCTCCCCTGCCCCCTGAGTGCCAGTACTTCCAGGCCGCTCAATGCACCTACCCTGCATGAAGCTATACCCGAGTATGTTTTCTTGTAGCCTCAAAGAATTGATAGTCCCTTGGGAACTAGTCAGTATCAGGCTAATTTCGTGTTGTTTATAGACAAACCGCTTTGATACAAACACGTGTGTATTTATTTTCATGTACACATGGAATCAATGTCGACAATGCAATAGCCCTGACATGGCCTCGGTGGTCGGCTAGGTTGTGAACAACATAAATCGAAATTGATAGTCACGACCCTAATAACATGGCCTCGTTTGGTCAGGAGGACGCCATAGAGACTGGTGGGGAGGTGAGG
>CM065728.1:26433142-26440642 GCA_033310375.1 Conus canariensis
TCAAGCCACATAGCAGCTACAGCTCCTCAAAAGTATATTGGCATTTATCATGCCTGAACTTACACTTAAACCAGTTCTTGCCCTATAACCAACACTCACCGTGTACAGCCATCTTCATGACCACAGGCTGATCAATCTGAAAAGGAAAGTTAACATTTACCTCAAGACTGGTGCCGTTCCTGTGGTGCCCCCTGAAGACACATTCCACGTGTCTTTAAAGACTGTTCAAATCAGAACCATGGGAAAGGTAGGGCAGTTTCTTCAAGGAGAAAACCCACAGACAGAGTCCACTCGTTGGTGATCGTAGAAAACCCAATGGCGAAATTTATGTTTTTCTATGTCCAAAAGACTTTGACCAGGCCATCAGGTCACTGCAATACCCAGTGCCAACACTGGAAGATGCCTTCGCCAAGATGTCCAAGGCACAGTTCTTTAAAAAAAAAAAGCCAAGAATGGAAATATTTGCAGAGAACTTGGCCAGAGCAAGCATCATAACTGGCCTACTTTCAGCGCACCATTTAGCCGACATCGTTTCCTCTGCGAGCTCTTTGGACTTGTCACCTCACCAGATGAATTTTACTGAAAAACCGACGAAAACGCCACGGGGGATATTAGTTCTCAACGACAAGAGAGAGAGAGAGAGAGAGAGAGAGAGAGAGAGAGAGAGAGAGAGAGAGAGAGAGAGAGAGAGAGAGAAGACAGACAGACAGACAGACAGACAGACAGACAGAGACAGACAGACAGACAAACAGACAGACAGAGACAGAGGGAAGGAGAGGAATACGAATGCAACAGAGAGAGAGAGAGAGAGAGAGAGAGAGAGAGAGAGAGAGAGAGAGAGAGAGAGAGAGAGAGAGAGAGAGAGATTCAACTTTCACATCCACCACCAGACTTGGATACTGAAGACTGGGAACATACTTTAATAAAGACGTGAGAGAAGGGAAGGGGGTACGCTTAGCACAACAGGTTGACCACCAGAACGACAATACTCTAATATGGGCATAGAAGAGGAAATGGCTCATGCTGAATCAGTGAGTATCAAAGTCACTGACGTCTGATAATTGTAATGTGGGTGTCTTATGGCTGAGCCAACCAGACATCCGCAAAGAAAGACAGACAGAGAAGAGAAACATCTCACTTGGTTAATAGTGATTTGTGATTCTTGTGATCCTTGTTTGCGGTTTGAATCTCTTCCAGACCTTTTCAGTACAGGGGGATTTTCCCTTGGAGTTAACTCTGGTTCTGACTCCACTGCCCCAAAAGTCCTTCGAATGTGACTATATACCGAGGTTCCTTGGTGAATGCTCGCTCAACATATTCCAAGCAAGCAAGATCATACCTCAATTTTTTGCAGAAGGCCAGTTTGGACGTTGATATGGATGACATATTACACATAATATGTCCCAAAATGAAAACATGAATGAACATTGAGTGAGTGACTGACTGATTTACGCGGGAAACCACTGGATCAGCCGGCAACTCTACAGATGGCTCTACCCAGGTGAGCAGCCGTTGTGTAAACGAGAGCGTAGGCTGGAAAAAACCTAGAGCTCTAAGCTTAGCCTCTAATCGAGGACAGGCTTTGTATAAGTACTCATAATGATGATAAGAATAATGATGCAGATATTCCTCCTCCTCATCCTCCTCCTCCTCCTCCTCCTCCTCTACTACTACTACTACTACTACTACAACAACAACTACTACAACAATAACAACAACAACAACAACAACTACTACTACTACTACTACTACTACTACTACTACTACTACTACTACATACTGACGTAAAATACAATAGAGTTCAATCGTTTTGCAAGATATAATCGAGAGCATTTTGTTACTTTCTAGAACGTCGGTGAGTCCGTGTTTCGTTATACTTAAAACGGCCATTTTTGGACATAGAATTGGTTTGAACACTAATGAATCAAAGAAGGAAAACCGACACGCAAAACACCAAAAGCGGAACAATCACAACTAACATCTTATGCAAGAATACTCAACTCTGCGCACAACAGGGGGGAATACATACCAACAAAAATACCTTAATTCACGGAGCATCAGTTGAAAACAAGAGAGAGAGAGAGAGAGAGAGAGAGAGAGAGAGAGAGAGAGAGAGAGAGAGGAGAGAGAGAGAGAGAGAGAGAGAGAGAGATGTCTGCAAGACCTATGTTCGTCCGTGCCATTATTTGTGCCTGTCTGTCTCTGCTGGTAAAGCCTATCTACGTTTGTGTCCGTATCTACCAGTCTGTCTGTGATGTAAGACGTGTCTATCTCTGTGCCTTTATCTGCCATCTGTAGTGGTGGAGCTTATGTAGGTCTGAAATGCTATTGCCCAATCTGTATATGCTGGTGAAGCCTATCTGCATGTCATTTTATTCTGGCCTGTCTGTACCTATGTACATGTCATTATTTGCCGGTATGTTTGTACTGGAAAGGCGTATCTGTGCATGTGCCATATTCTGTCATTATGTGCCTGGTAAGGCTTCTGTCTATGTAATTATCTGCCAGTCTATCTGAAATAATAGGGGCAGTCTCTGCCAGTGCCCTTGATTTAGGTACGGATCCAGAATCTCTGCAGCGCAGTAATGCTACGATGTGAAGAAGTGATTTTAAGAAAACGTAAGAGAAATATGAAAATGGCGTAAATACGAACCCGTTCCACACACACCACACACACACACACACACACACACACACACACAACACACACACACACACACGCACGCACGCACGCACGCACGCACGCACGCACGCACGCACGCACGCACGCACGCATCGCGCACGCACGCACGCACACACACACACACATATTATATATATATATATCTATATATACATATATATACACATACACAACAACAGTTTTCATGTCTCGGACTTGTACTTTTAACAAATTTTCGCTGTTAAGAGCTTCACCAGGCCAAGGTACAATAGTAAAAGCCTGACATCAAGTAAACCTTGGTGCGCATACGTAGTGCGGATCCGGATAATAGGGATCCGTTTGACCTTGGCGCAGGTTTGCGCTCTCCTGGGTGCCCTCTCGTTCCATATTCGGTTGGCATAGACAGGGTGGAGAGCGTTGGACATCGATCCATCGGGATTTAGGATCATTTCTAGGCTTTTTCATGTCTGTACTCTTTTTGAAGAGACGCATAAATCTGGGCTTCTAGCTGTGGAATATAAAGTGACTATGCTACTCTCTCTCTCTCTCTCTCTCTCTCTCTCTCTTCTCTCTCTCTCTCTCTCTCTCCTCTCTCGCTCTCTCTTCTCTCTTCTTCTCATCTTCTTCTTCTTCTTCTTCTTCTTCTTTCTTGTGCGTTCATTGCTAAAACGCGAACGCTGTGCATACTTGATTTGTTTTCAAAATGTATCTGACCGCTTTCACTCCCGCCACTACTGTTCCATTTTCGGGGAAAGAATTATGTTCAAGCACGACACCCGCGCGTGCTTGTGTTGTTATTTTTGTTTCCAGGTTCATCTGTCCTATTGGCGCCACACTGCCCGCTCTCCTATGGAATGGGATTGAACATGCATGTCACTTTTTTTTTATGTTAGTTTGTAATGGTTGCATTCATAGAGGGTATTTCGATTTCAAGTCTCGTTCCAAGAAGAGCGCTGGACTCGTACAGACGCTGACTTGGAAGAGAAAATCTCTTTCTAACTGGACAAGTCCTCCATGGCGGTCAAATCCAAAACCTGAAAATGAAGAGCTCGATGTTTTATTTATTAACTCATCAAGGTCCCCTCAACAGAGATCGATTATTAAAGTCACAGTATCCGGATTTTACTTAGTAAAGTAGATCCGAAAATTCATCAGCCCTGGGAGATAGAGACACCTGCAATATTTTCTTAATTTCATGTTCCTATTTTCCTCATCTTCAACCCCCCCCCCCCCCCCCCCCCCCCCCCCTTAAGTTCAAATCTTTGCCAAGTCATTACTGTGATGACGGAGGGGTTGCTGGCCTGCGCGTGTTTTTCCCCCATTATTAGATTGTTCGACTTTGTATTTGTCTGACTTTATTCAAGTTTAAAAGACTGTGCCAGTCTTGAATAAAAGTTACTCTGTGTTAGGTTTTCTTATGGGAGCAAGAGTTACCCTACTTGTTTATTGTTTACCTGCAATATTGTTAAGGAAACTTATTTTAGAGCAGCAACTTAAAAAACCAAACAAACACATTTTTCATTCTTGCTCAGTCTGCGATTAACCTGTAACCGTTATCGTCAGGTGATACATTGGACATATTAGACTAGAACATCACTGAACACCATAGAAGTGATTCGGAAGGAGAGCAGTGTAGTCTACGGTGGGTTATCATATGGCGACTTGATCTCTTTGTAGGCTTTGACACGTACTGAATCAAAACAGGCAAGAAAACAAAAAGAAGTGAAAAACAACAGCACAGGCGATATTTATAAAGAGATCATTTCTAGGCTCAATCAAATCAATATGCGCACGTAGATTGTTCTATAATCACATTTGTTCACGTACTTGTATACATAATAGCTAATGTATGTTAAAATAAGCAACACAGACAAGGCACATGAAATATGCCAAAGAGAGAAGTCAAGCTTCATATATTTGACTCGCGAAACCTTGAGTTACAATTACTATGCGCACCTTAAAAAAGAATTTGAGTATGATCAAATTTCGCATTGTGATGTTCGATTTTAAATGTGTTGATCAGCTGACCTTGAAAACCTGGCGCTCAGATTTTTAGTTTCGTATTGATCAATGTGGCAAGTTTTAACAAGTCCGGTTCTGTTTTTGAATAATAATTCACTCCCCAAATTACACGTCACAAGCAATCTTAATATTGAAAGGGTTTCCCCATTTGTCATCAAATAAAAGCTCAACAGTTTTCCAGAATGTTAGCACATGATTACATTCCTGTAAAAATGTTTAATCGAGTCTCTCCCTTCATTGCAAAATCTATGGTTTGTCAGGTTTATCAACTTCACAGAATAAAAAATTATATTCCTGATGATATTAAAAAGAAGAAGAAGAAGAAGAAGAAGAAGAAGAGAAGAAGAAGAAGAAGAAGAAGAAGAAGAAGAAGAAGAACAAAAACAAGAACGAGAACAAGAATAAGAAGAACAAGAACAAAAAAACTATGTAAAGTAGGTTATCATAAATTCGATGTTGAACAGGAAGCCAGTGAAGGGAATGAAAGAGACGAGCAGCATGAATGGATTTGGGTACATCATTCTCTAGTTTTTCTAGCTGCTGGATAAAACTGTTCAGACATCTATTTATGCATTATTTTAATTTGCATCATTTTGAAATAACATATTCTAATTTACGTACATACCGGAAATGACATCATATTTATTGCACATAGCCAGTTGTGGTACTCTGCAAGGCCGAACGTTGGTGTGGTTGTGCGTAGAGTGGCCAGAGGGAGCGGCATGGGGGTAGCACAACAAAAGGGGAAGGATGGGGATTGGAGTGGAAGGGATATAGGTGTGGGTGGACAGTTGCGAAAGATGAGACAGCAGAAGATGTATTACATAAAGTGAAAGATAATTATCCCTCTATATGGCTTGCAATCATCGTATTTCAGATTTTGGCACACACCGAAATATTACACCCAATGAATATCTTGCAAGGAATCAATCGAACAGCTCAACGCTAGGAAAACAACATTTGTCCAGATCTGATTACAAAACCCATTTCTTGCTCGAAACTATGCATGACATATACTATAAACTAACAGCATTAAAAAAATACATCAAGCTTTGTGCGTTCCATTTCCTTCACTGAGTAGGAAAAAAACTATATGACAGCTGGACAGCAGACGGTTTTCAAACGAAAACCCCGCTTCCTCCCTCAGAAGAGTGTTTCTGCTCTGAGCTCCCTGGTTTTCCGACGTCTGGTCCACTGGTGCAGCGTGCGGCTGACAATTCGTGGAAATCTCCATGCAGCCCCTTTTCATCCTGTGCATCTTCATGCCGGCGCCGGCGCACATAGTGAAGAATCTGCTGGTAGAAAGGCAGTCGGGAGAAGACGGCATTGCTGCTGGGTCAAGAAGAACGGGACGTGGAAAAGCATATTCGGGAAATCGGAGGTGGAGGTGGGGGGGGGGGGGGGGTGGAGAACGCGAGGGTTAGGGGTGTCAGGTGGTGGGGAAGAGGCCGCTTTTAAGATGAGTTAGAAAACATACAGGCATACATCTAGAAATCTACAGATCTATAAACTCGAACACACACAACACACACACACACACACACACACACACACACACATACACGCACACACACACACAACACACACACACACACACACACACACACACACACACAACACACACACACAAACACACAAACACACACACACACACAAACACACACACACACACACACACACACACACACACACACACAACACACACACACACACACACACACACACACACACACACACACACACCGAGAGAGAGAAAGAGAGATAGACAGAGAGAGAGAGAGAGAGAGAGAGAGAGAGAGAGAGAGAAAACGCACGCGCATGCGCGCACACACACATACACACACATAGACAGAGAGACATGCAGACAGACAGACACTCACACACTTACTCTCTCTCTCTCCCCCCCCTCTCTCTCTCTCTCTCTCTCTCTCTCTCTCTCTCGCATGTAAACTACATGTCAAAGTGGTGTGCGTGCGTGTGTGTGTGTGTGTGTGTGTGTGTGTGTGTGTGTGTGTGTGTGTGTGTGTGTGTGTGTGTGTGTGGAGAGAGAGAGAGAGAGAGAGAGAGAGAGGAGAGAGAGAGAGAGAGAGAGAGAGGATTAGTTGAGGCAGGTTGGTTACTGGGAACTAACTCTTTGGTCTGGAGAGCTTTTCCATGCAATATGCATGAAAATGCCTCAACCGGAAACTACCGAAACGAGTAGAGCAGGATGTGAAAGACGGGACGGCAGAGTGGAGGGACAGGTCCTTATCTAACGACAGCAGCTGAGAAGCTCCCCGCATCGAAGTCCAACGCCGGATATAAGAGCTGCGAAGAAACAAAGAAACTGTCAATGAAATGCCTTCGGGGAGATGGCGTGAGAGGCCACAGGGACTCTACATTCAATATGTGTGTTAGCTGAGTTTTGTGACTGTGGAACATATCTGGAAGTGTGTGTGTGTGGGGGGGGGGATGATGAGGGGGTGGGAGACATAGGCATTAAATCACCAAGCCGATGCATTATGACATGTAAATTCGGACGAAGTAAACTGAGAGAAATCACAGACAAAACTGTCAATTTTCTCAGTCTTGCTCACGAATGATGGGCATTGTATAATTTTAACATGGAAACCCTTTCACCTTACAAAATCTGATCACAGTGCATGGTTTCAGGAATATAACCGGCTGGGGAACAATTGCACTTCGGGATTTGTCTTAAGTGCCCAGAGACTGGACAGGATCGTGTCTGGTGCTGCCAAAAGTCACCGGTCAGAAAGACTCTTCTTTTGCTGACGTCCACAGTGAGGTGAACTCCAGGAAAGCCTAGGATATTCTCT
>CM065728.1:26445642-26448142 GCA_033310375.1 Conus canariensis
GAAGTTAATAAAGCCGTTTGAATTCTCAGTGAAATGTGGTGTCACTTGCTTGACTCACCATCAGTCATAATCTCGTTTGGTCTTATTTTGATATATCATCAAGTTATTTCCAGATCTATAAGTGGCCTTTGTTGGTCCTGCATTTAGTGATACCTTTATCTGGACCTCTGCTTGATAGAAATAGCATTGAATTGTCCAGTCATCACAAGATGTAACTGAACAACTGTAGCTTTATTGGGATATAATATCATTTAACATGTGTTTTGTCTCTGTGTATAAAGCACTCACAGTAAGTGATCAACACTTCAAGGAAAAAAGTACAAACGTGTCAAACTGAAAGATGCTGAAAATGTTAATATAGTTTTTTTTTAGCAATTACAATCTGATACCATCTGAACTAATGAAATGCTGGAAATAACTTGATAATATCTATTATTCAACCAAAGTTTAGAAATTGCAGTCGAGGAGTTTTACGTCGGACACACACACACACACACACACACACACACACACACACACACACACACACACACACACACACACACACACGCATGCACATATGCACAACTGCAAAGACACATGGACTTACCTGTATACATTTGTGAATCAAAATTGGATTGAAAGAATACAAAGAAAAACGATGTATAATTTTATGGAGAAGGAGGCTCACTAAGGGGGAGGGGGATGAAGATGGCACATGTTTTAAAACAAAAAGAAAAAAGGGACAAACGAAGACAGTATCAAACATTCGAAGTGTACGTAGGAAGTTAATTTTATCTGTACTCCGGAAAGTTGAACTCTTGCTTTAAGTGCTCCTCGCTTTGCCAAATCATGGTTCACCTACACCATTGCTTTCATGCTTCAGTGCAAGAGTTCATATCCACGAGCCAAAGGCACAGCAGGTGTAGCATCTCGCCTGAACTGGTCTGTCATTGTCACAGAGAAAACAATAAGTCTCTTTGATGGGCTGTAATCACGCAATCCTTGATTGAGCGAGGCGTGATTAGCTGATACTTTCTTAGCAGGAAGCATGGTGCACCACTTAACTTCGACTAGTCTACGATGTAACACTTGAACTGGACTCATGAAAGCCATCTGAATGTAACGCATGAAAGTGGAACACTAAGGGTTTTCCAAGAAACAAAATGAACAGCACTTTCAAGAATTGAAAACATAAACTGCAATAAAAGAAATGCAAATAATTTGAATGTTGTTAAGGAAAGCCCAACATTCAAACTGCGCTTATGGGCGTTGAACTTTTTTTTTTACTGTTAATGTTGAACACTTGATTAGTACTTGGACTGTAAACAAAAAGTACACATCCAGGAAATGCAAATAAAGAAAGTTTACAGATAGAAGTAGTACTAATGAATTCACAAACACGGGTTGAATTAGAAAGAATTAAAAGAAAGTTTTGTCACAGGTTGTCCAGCACTGATGCTGCACAAAAATTCACACATCGAAAACGAACCCGAAAAAGCGTATTTGAAACCAAATTAAACATCACCGCTTATGTGCATATGTGCATGCGTGTGTGTGTGTGTGTGTGTGTGTGTGTGTGTGTGTGTGTGTGTGTGTGTGTGTGTGTGTGTGTGTGTGTTTTGTGTGTGTGTGTGTGTACTTGGATTAGTACTTGGACTGTAAACAAAAAGTCAAACTCTTGTAACGACATAAACTGTACTCAGGGAAAACGAACACTGGACTGCACTTGGGAAAGTCCAACACTAAAAATACAGCTCAACATGTTAGAATGTATTAAGAGGAGTCAAACTCCTAGAGAAAATACTTTCATACACGACAATCGTCTGGAATGCAGTCCCCATCCCACCCTTTCAGCCCCATACTCTCTCTCTCTCTTTCTCTCTCTCTCTCTCTCTCTCTCTCTCTCTCTCTCTCTCTCTCTCTCTCTCCTCTCTCTCTCTCTCTCTCTCTCTCACCTTTGCCACTTACTCTTTTCCTTGCAGTCTGTTGAGGATGGCATCATATCAGCAAGTTATGTCAACAAACCTGTCAAAGAGGAGATGGATGAGAAACATACTGATACAGTTAAGCGACTACTGGATTCTCTGAATTTTAAACAATATTACATATCTGTATGATTATGAAACCGTGTCTGACAAACCAAAGGATGTCTTTGTAAGTTGTCATCTTGTGAGGGATTATTTCAGCATGAAAGACATGGTGCTAAATCAGTTGAGAACAATCATACACGTGGGGAGATTCAGATGAGAGGGGGTTCGAAAGGGAACATTGATCTAATACTGGAAAACAAAAACTTAGCTTTTGTGTGTTTCTAGCACGATTAAGCCCAGTTCGTTCTTCTTTCCTTCCTTCTTAAACAGTGATGCTTAATTTGGTTTTATATACGCTTTTTCGGGTTCGTTTTCGATATGTGAATTTTTGTGCAGCATCAGTGCTGGATAACCTATGACAAATATTGAACGAGCTTTTCCCTGAAGCAACTACGTCTAATTTGCCAGAGGCTGACTGTTTGTTACTT
>CM065728.1:26453142-26468142 GCA_033310375.1 Conus canariensis
CATACATACATACATACATACATACATACATACATCGCAAGTAGGTCATAGTCATCTCCTATCCCTACGAGTTTTTTTTTCTCAGTTAAAAGACTGGTTTTAAAGGTTGAAGTTCCCATAGAATTCGGTAACAGAGGTTATGAACTGTCCGCGGTCCACCGTGTACAGATAAAAAAAAAAAGACTAGACCATCATTAAAAAGAAAGAAAGAACACACATCAGTAGGAACCGGACACACGATAACCTCTTTCAGTGTCGGGATTTGCCAGTGAAATATTTGAGGTAATAACATCTTCCGATCGGTTTAAGCTTAATATCCTTGGAATCATCTATATACAAAATCCTCGAGGTAGCCATATCTCCTAAATGGTTCAGCTAAATGTTATTGACTTCAAGTGAAGAATGTTTTTACTGATTTCAAACAGTCTGGAGGGACAGCTTCACTAGCTAAATAAAATTGGAAATTTCCATCAAAAGCAGATTTTTTCAACAGCAAAGAAAAACAGAATTTTCAGATTTTTTTCAATAGCAAAGATAAACAGAATTTCAATTCTTATCCCAAGTGTATCCAGACTCTGTTCACATCAAGCAGCAATGGATTCCAAACGTTTGACTTTAACCCATTCATTATTTTATTTCTAATATTCTTCCTAAATTTGGAGGCTTATTTGTAGATGACAACCTCTTTCGCCTCTGTCATCTAGAACAATTCATTCATAGGGCATTTGACAACAAGAAGAAGGAACGCTCGGAAATGTGTATTCGCTTTCAAAGGAATGGCCTCTCATGCGGGTCCCCTGATAATCAATGAAACAACTGCGTGTCTTGGGTGAAACAAGAAGCATGATTGTTTGATGTTGTTGTATTTTGTTTGAAGTCAGTGGAGAGAGCCTGGGGTGTTAATGTATTCGTTTTTCGAATTGAGGTTAAACTAAAAGAAGCATATTTTTGTGTATAATGAATTCTTTACCTTTCATATAAGTTAAGAACACAAGCATACACTGTACTCCTTGCCTCTCTCTCTCTACCTCTCTCTCTCTCTTTCTACCTCTCTCTCTCTACCTCTCTCTCTCTCTCTCTCTCTCTCTCTCTCTCTCTCTTCAGCAACCAGTCCTAATACAGACACTGGCAAACAGATGGACGGATAAACAGATGGACGGATAAATGTGAAAGAACAAGTATTATTATTCCGCCAGACAAAAGGGACCAACAAATTACAAGACTTCTTCGTTCAGCGGAATAATAATAATTGCTCTATCAGTTTTGTTTCTATTTCTGCCTGCAGTCACCTCTCTTTGAAACTAGGTAGATGGATAGCTGTCGAAGGTTCACCGTGTCTAGGTTACAGCACGACGCACGACGAAGACCATCTGTCCTTCCTACGCCTTTTAACCGTCCCTGAAATGAATCAGGCTCGCATTTGTTGCTGGATAGACACAGAGGGCTAGCAAGCCAAAATCCGACCAAAAGCCAAAAACGTATGCTTCACACTCACAAGCCAAAATCCGACCAAAAGCCAAAAAACGTGTATTCAGACTCACAAGCCAAAATCCGACAAAAAGCCAAAAACTCGTGGTTAAGACTCACAAGCCAAAATCCGACCAAAAGCCAAAAACACGTGGTTCAGACTCACAAGCCAAAATCCGACCAAAAGCCAAAAACGTGTGGTTCAGACTCACAAGCCAAAATCCGACCAAAAACCAAAAACGTGTGGTTCAGACTCACAAGCCAAAATCCGACCAAAAGCCAAAAACGCGTGGTTCAGCCTTACAAGCCAAAATCCGACCAAAAGCCAAAAACGTGTGGTTCAGACTCACAAGCCAAAATCCGACCAAAAGCCAAACACGTGTGGTTCAGACTCACAACCGTCCACTTCACAGGAAGACTTTTTAACCTTTTAAGTATCTCTTCCTCTCTAAGAACAGACTAGAAGACAAAACTAGAAAACTGGTTGGACAGATAGAAAAAAAAACAAGGACTCGTATTGTTAAGAACCAAACGCAGGGTAGCCTCGTTCAGTCTCAGGTTTAGCTACTGAAATTCTTGAGGTAAGGTTATCTCCTGAGTGAGTTATAATATCCATTATTGGCTTTAACTATGCATAGTTTTTTTTGTTAATCTGATATAAATAAACAGTAAACAAGTTGGGTATTTTTTGCTCCCATAAGAAAACCTAACACAGAGTAACTTTTATTCAAGACTGGCACAGCCTTTTAAACTTGAATAAAGTCAGACAAATACATAGACGAACAATCTAATAGTGGGGGAAAAAACAAGCGCAGGCCAACAACTGAACTATCTTCATAGTAATGACTTGGCAAAGATTTGGACTTAAGGAGGGGGGGGGGGGGGGGGTAATTTGAAGATGGAGAAACTGGGAACATGAAATTAAGAAAATATGTTACAGATATGAAAACTCTTCACTAGCTGCATAAGGGAACCATCGCAACCTCTTTTGAAGGCAGATATATTTGTATTGCCTGCTCCGAGGCCTTTCGTCCGCTGGGTCGGACTCATCAGGGAGACACGGCTGATTGTGTCTGCGCTCCTGGCGTCAAATAGAGACACACCACAGTCCATAATACTGTGGTGTTCTCACCACTAAGAGTGCAAAAAAGAATCCAATAGCACTCCCAAAGCAGCCAGCGAAGAGTAGTAAATGAAACCAAACGAAAGTGTGGGGAGGAAAAAAGTTGCTGAAAAACTAAAGACATTATGCAAACAGTATAAAATAAAGGGGACAATCTTTGAGCCTACGCTTGAGGATCCACCCAAAGATGCAAGGGAGATCAAAAGACAAACACACAGACGGACAGAAACAAATACAAATAACCTCAATTTAATCAAAACAAAAATCGGAAATGAAATGAGGCAGGGAACAGTAAACGATAAACAGTAAACAAGTTGGGTATTTTTTGCTCCCATAAGAAAACCTAACACAGAGTAACTTTTATTCAAGACTGGCACAGCCTTTTAAACTTGAATAAAGTCAGACAAATACATAGACGAACAATCTAATAGTGGGGGAAAAAACAAGCGCAGGCCAACAACTGAACTATCTTCATAGTAATGACTTGGCAAAGATTTGGACTTAAGGAGGGGGGGGGGGGGGGGGTAATTTGAAGATGGAGAAACTGGGAACATGAAATTAAGAAAATATGTTACAGATATGAAAACTCTTCACTAGCTGCATAAGGGAACCATCGCAACCTCTTTTGAAGGCAGATATATTTGTATTGCCTGCTCCGAGGCCTTTCGTCCGCTGGGTCGGACTCATCAGGGAGACACGGCTCAAAGATTGTCCCCTTTATTTTATACTGTTTGCATAATGTCTTTAGTTTTTCAGCAACTTTTTTCCTCCCCACACTTTCGTTTGGTTTCATTTACTACTCTTCGCTGGCTGCTTTGGGAGTGCTATTGGATTCTTTTTTGCACTCTTAGTGGTGAGAACACCACAGTATTATGGACTGTGGTGTGTCTCTATTTGACGCCAGGAGCGCAGACACAATCAGCCGTGTCTCCCTGATGAGTCCGACCCAGCGGACGAAAGGCCTCGGAGCAGGCAATACAAATATATCTGCCTTCAAAAGAGGTTGCGATGGTTCCCTTATGCAGCTAGTGAAGAGTTTTCATATCTGTAACATATTTTCTTAATTTCATGTTCCCAGTTTCTCCATCTTCAAATTACCCCCCCCCCCCCCTCCTTAAGTCCAAATCTTTGCCAAGTCATTACTATGAAGATAGTTCAGTTGTTGGCCTGCGCTTGTTTTTTCCCCCACTATTAGATTGTTCGTCTATGTATTTGTCTGACTTTATTCAAGTTTAAAAGGCTGTGCCAGTCTTGAATAAAAGTTACTCTGTGTTAGGTTTTCTTATGGGAGCAAAAAATACCCAACTTGTTTACTGTTTATCGTTTACTGTTCCCTGCCTCATTTCATTTCCGATTACTGATATAAATATATATACATATACATATATATATTTTTTTTTTCCCATGAAGAGTTTATTAGACATAATATTTGTTAAGCACACATTGTAAGATATCTTCTCTCTCTCTCTCTCTCTCTCTCTCTCTCTCTCTCTCTCTTCACTTTTTGCCGAATGATCAATTTAATGGAAATGACAGAAAGCTGTCTGGACTTACGTCGGGTCACATTCCCTTCAGCTTCTACATATAGACCGGTAATACGCGTGGAAAAATCTGAGCTTGAATTGGCTTAACAAATTTCAAATAGTGCAGTTGCGTGCCACGGTCATCTCTCTAAGAAAAATCATTTTGGAGACCAATTTCGAACTCTCGCTGGTTGGTGAAATGTTCCAGGAAATTGTGCATTTAAAATAAATGGAAGACTGCAGATAAATACCAAATACTTTCCAGTCTGAGCAGCACGTGTGGACAAGAACTCATTCCATGGGATTTACACATCCTTTGGAGGTGACGTATCTCGTGACACAGATCTTTGTGTCTTATATGTGAAAGCTATTGGGGATAGAAATACATGTGCAAATGTATTTGTTTATGTATGTATATGGTGTGTGTGTGTGTGTGTGTTTTGTGTGTGTGTGTGTGTGTGTGTGTGTGTGTGTGTGTTGTCAGTACAACACTATGTTAATCTGACAGTAAATGGTTTCAGTCAGTCAGTCAGTCAGTGTGTGTGTGAGAGGAAGAGAGAGAGAGAGAGAGAGAGAGAGAGAGGAGAGAGAGAGAGAGACAGAGACAGAGACAGAGACAGAGACAGAGAAAGACAGAGAGAGACAGAGAGAGACAGAGACAGAGACGGACATTCAGACACAAAAATGAGAGACAAACAGACAGATAGACTAACAGACTAACAGACAAACCGACTGACTGCCTGCTAGAAACAATATTCAGAGAGAGAGAGAGAGAGAGAGAGAGAAGGAGAGAGAGAGAGAGAGAGAGGAGAGAGAGAGAGAGAGAGAGATCACAATCAGCTGATAGTCATCTCCAGTCTTTTAGCAGTTTTCATCTTAATAAGAATTGAAAAGGTTTAAATTCCCGAAACCTACTGGCATGAGGGGCTGAAACTGTCAGTCGCTCCCAGTGTCTAGATTGTCGCTGGGTGGAAGCTGAGGCAACCCCCGCCTCTATGTTTACCTGACCTGAATCAGGTACGTATTTACTGCTGGGTGTACACAGAAGGTGTCAAAGCCGAAAAGTTCCGATCCATGTATGGTACGAAGCCACGACTTTCAGTTCTCTGGACAATCGCTCTAATCATTTGACTACGTCTCCCACTATAAAAACAGATTAAACAGTTAGCAACTACAAATGGAAAGATTGGCAAAAACAAAACAAGGGTAAGTATCACTAAGAACTAAACACGAAGTAACCTTTTTCACATTTGGGTTTTACAATTGAAATTTTCGTGGGAATGATATCTCCCAACTGAGTTAAGGTACAGATCACTGGCTTCAACTTTATAAAAAAAATTCTCGAGGTAACAATATCTCTCAACAGGGTTAAGCTAAATATTATTGGCTTTAAACGAACAGAACGTCTTCATTTCAAAACGATTCGGGAAGGACAGCTTCACCAGATAGACTAAATGGGAATCTTCAGTCAGACTGAGAAGCTAAGGTATTCTTTTGCGAACAGAAAGAAAAACAAAGCTTTATGTTTACCAAAGTAAACCACAGAATTGTTCGCACCCAGCAGCAATGGATTCGTAACATTTCACTCAGAGTCATTTATCTTTCTTTTGTTTTTGGAAATAATCTTTCTAAATGTTGGAGGCTTGTTTTGTAGATGAACACCTCTTCCACCTTTGTCATCGAGTACAATTCATCTCGTGGAGCATTTGACAACACGAAGAAAGAATGCTCAGACATGTGCATTCGCTTTCAAAGGCATGGCCCCTCCTGTTAATCGATTGAACCCATTGCGTGCTTCGGATGAAATGAGAAAGGCTGATTGTTTTATTTTGTTGTTGTGTTTTATTTTGTTGTTGTGTTTTATTTTGTTGTTGTGTTTTATTTTGTTGTTGCCTTTTGTTTAAGGTCAGCGGTGATAGCCTGGTGTTACTTGTTATGTCTGCTTTTGTTTTGTTGTTGTGTGTGTGTGTGTGTGTGTGTGTGTGTGTGTGTGTGTGTGTGTGTGTGTGTGTGTGTGTGTGTGTGTGTGTGTGTTTCAAAGTGTATATTAAACTTAAAGAGATATATTTTCATGCATTATGAATATCTTATTGCAATACATAATGCATGTTAAGTACATAGGCATATGCACAACACCATCATTCATCTTTGTCTGTCTGTCTGTCTGTCTGTCTGTCTGTCTGTCTGTCTCTCTCTCTCTCTCTCTGTCTGTGCGTGCGTGCATGCGTGCGTGTGTGTGTGTGTGTGTGTGTGTGTGTGTGTGTGGTGTGTGTGTGTGTGTGTGCGCATGTGTGTATGTGTGTTAGTGTGTGCGTGTGCGTGCGTGCGTGCGCGAGCGCGCGTGCGTGGGTACGTTCGTGTAAGGACATAACAGGGACAGATTAAGCTCAACAAAATTCAGTGGACACCCCCTTCAGCATTGTTAGATTAAGACACAAAATATTGAAAAGCACACGGAGAAGAAAGTGTCATTCTCCCCCTAAAGTGAGAAGGCATTGTTCACGTCAAGCATGAATCGACTCCAAATATTTTCGGCCATTCATTTCGCGCTCCTATTATATTCCTGGAAGATTTCAGATGGTTGCTCGTAGATGACAATCTCTAGGACCTTTCGTCCTTTGGAGCAATTTCAGTATATTGTATAGAATTTGACAACGTTAAGAAAGAATAGGTTTCCTAAAGGCTGTTAAATGCATTGCCTCTCGTACGAGTTTCTCGGTTAAGGAATTGTGCTGTTTTTGTAATGACACAGAAATGTATGACCGCTTGATTCTCTTTTTATTTTCTTTTTCTTTATTATATATACAATTTTTGTTTGTAGCTCAGATATTCAAAATTCGGTGCAGTATATTCTGTTAGATGCAATTCATTCTATTGACGTCTATTACGTTCGTTTCACTTTCCACTGCGCGCGCACGCGCGCACACGCACACACGCACGCATATACGCATTCACTCACGCACGCACGCATGCACTTACACACACACACACACACACACACACACACACACACACACACACACACACACACACACACACACACACACACACACACACACACACATGTTAACAAAGTTACAGACATTAGAACATAAAGAATGAAGGTAACCACTTCCAGAAAAAATTCCGAGACGTATGTAAATGCACGCATATCAAAGCAAAATGTAGAACAAAGCAAAAACAAACATGCTTCAGTACTGGTCCAGTTGGTCAAAGAGACAAGAAGTGATTTATTACTTCTGTAAGCGAAAAAGGAAAGGATATTTTTAAATGAACAAAGCCCAAGAAGTAGGGAACATTTCCATTCAAGATAGCATATGACGCATACCAACACAAAAAACGTGAACATTTAAAAGACATATTCCTAAGAAAGCCCTACATTTTGAAATATATTTGAGAAAGCCAAACACATGAATAGACGGTTTTCACTCTGTCTATTCGTGGTTCGCCTAGACCATTGTTGTCATGCTACTGTGTAGGTGCGTCCATCCCTGAGCAAACAACAACAAAATAAACAAATGCAAAATCATACTTCAACTGGTGACCTACAGATAGAGCCATAATGGTTCCTTCCGAAATGTGAATAGGTGAGCCTTGATCAAACGTCCCATGATTTGGTGAAAAGCTATCAGGTGAATTTAAGAGCACCACTTGAATGTAAAAGAAACGAACTCTTCAACCAGACTCAATGAGATCAAAAATCAAATTGTGCCCATGGAAGTTCAATACTCAAATAAGCTTTAAACAGTCGAGAATTGAACGTACGTGAAACGTCTTCTGAAAGTCGTACAATTTCAAAGGAACTTAAAATTCGGTGATTAGGACTGCGTCTTATGAACAATGAAGTTTCGAACTGTAAACCTGCGAAGTCAAACACTTCAACTGTGCCGACAGAAAAAGTAGCAAATTGTGCTGCACTATGGAAACATGAACACTTGAATTGTAATGTGAACGTTGAACAATTTGAACTGCACATCAAAAAGGTCGAACACTTGACGTGCACTTACTTCAATTGTACGTTTTGAACTGTGCTTGGGGAAGCTGACTACATGAACTTAAGTATTTTGTTTTTTTGTTTTTAATCCAAGTTGAGCATTTGGAGTGTATTCTCGCTGTCTGTTTCTGTCTCTGTCTCTGTCCGTCAGTCTCCTCCTCTCCTCTCTCTCTCTCTCTCTCTCTCTCTCTCTCTCTCTCTCTCTGTGTCTGTCTGTCTGTCTCCAACAACCAGTCTTTTTGCAGATACATAAAAACAGGCGCATAGCCAGCCCACATGCCCAGGGAGAGACAGACCTTTCTTTCTGGTTTAAAAAAAGCAATAAAATTAAAAGTTCCCGAAACCTTTCAGCCTTAAGGGCAGTAATCTCTCAGCGGTTTGCCATGTCTAGGTCACAGCATAACGATAGGCCAGGACAGTCCATTTCCTTTGGCTGCCTTCAATCTTCCCTGGACTGAATCAGGTACTGATTTACTGCTGGTAGGAGAGACAGAGTTCCAAGCTGAAAGAAATCCGACTACACTTGTGCTTCAAACTCTTGACCATCAGCCGAACTCTCTAACTATTTGACAATGGGTCTCTTAATTTAAAATAGATTGGACAATAAACGGACTTAAACGGCTAGAGGTGTAGAAAAACAAGGACATGTGCCATTGACGTCCTAACACGAAACATCTATTACTCTAAGGTTTTATTATTGAAAACCCAAGGAAACCATATCTCCTGAGTGGGTTATGATAAACTATCACTGGCTTCAGCTATAATTCTATAGAAATTTTCGAGGAAACCATATTTCCCAAATCAGTCAAATATCATCGGCCTTAAATACAAAGGGTTTTACTTTTTTTCAAAAACATCTGGAGAGATAGCTTCACTGGCTAAATCAAATGCAAATTTGTAATCAAACTGAGAAGCAAAGACAGATTTGGGATGGGGTGGCGATAAGGGGATGGGGGGGGGGGGGGGGGGGGGGGTAAAGACAAAAAAAAACAAATCAATTTATGAACTGAGTGTACACCCAGAATCCATCACATCAGGCACCAGTAGAATTCAAGCGTTTTACTGAATCTCATCCATTATTTCCACATTTCGGAGCCTTGCTTTGTTGATGACAACCTTTACCACCTTTGTCACTGAGAACGATTCATCTTCACAGGCTTTGACAACACGAAGAAAGAATGCTCAGACATGTGCATTCGCTTTCAAAGGCTATGGCCTCTCGTGCCGGTTTCCTTGTAATCAATTGAAACCATTGCGTGTCTTGACTGGAATGAAAAAGGTTGATTGTTCGATTTTCTTGTTTGTTGTATTTTGATTTGAGGTCAGCGGTGACAACCTCGTGTGTTTTGCTACATTTGCTTCTTTTGCGTGTGTGTGTGTGTGTGTGTGTGTGTGTGTGTGTGTGTGTGTGTGTGTGTGTGTGTGTGTGTGTGTGTGTGTGTGTGTGTTTTAGTTTGGCTTAGCCTTAAAGAAGGTACTACCTATGCATTACGAATTCTCTAATGTTATATGCAATGCAATTTTATGTATTATAATTACTGTCATGATACGTAGGCATACATACACAACATTCAGAAACAAAATCTGCTGACTGAGTTATGGTAAATATCACTGGCTTCAGCAATAATTCTTATATACATTACAGACTTGAGCTTACTCTCATCGCCTTCAAATAAACAAAGTTTCGTTGATTTCAAACAACTCTGCAGAAATAGCTTTACTGGCTTAAATGCAAATCTTTATTCGAACTGGGAAGCAAAGACAGATTTTGGATTTGGAGGAGGGGGGGGGGTATAGGCAAAGAGACTGAAAATCAAGTGATAACGTGAGCGAACCCCAGAATCCAGCACATCAGGCACCAACAGAATTGAAGTGTTTTACTGAAACACATCCATTATTTCCACATTTCGGAGCCTTGTTTTACAGATGCCACCCTTGTCCACCTTCGTCACTCAGAACAATTCATCTTCACAGGCTTTGACAACAGGAAGAAAGAATGCTCAGGCATGTGCATTCTCTTTCAAAGGCACGGCCCCTCATGCCGGTTTCCTTTTAATCAATTGAAACCATTGCGTGTCTTGACTGAAATGAAAAAAAGTTGATTGTTTGATTTTGTTGTTTGTTGCATTTTTGATTTGAGGTCAGCGGTGGCAGCCTGGTGTGTTTTGTTAATTTTGCTTTGTTTGTATTTGTTGTCGGAGTTTGGCTTCATCTTGAAGAAGGCGCTTTCTGTGCAGTGACTTCTCTCATGTTGTGTGCGGTCCATTTCTATGTGTTGTATATACTGTAATGATGTGGTGATTATGGGATGTGTGTAAAACACATAGGCATACGTGCATAACTCTGTGTGTGTGTGTGTGTGTGTGTGTGTGTGTTGTGTGTGTGTGTGTGTGTGTGTAAGTGCGTGCGTACGTGCGTGCGTGCGTGCATGGGTGCATGTGTGCGTTTATGCGAGTATTTGACAAAGAAAATTTAAGCTTAACAAAATCCGATGAAACCCTCTTCGAGTTTAGGAAACAAAAGATTTAAAAGCACAAGGCGTAGAAATCGTTCATTACACCCCGAGAATGAACAAGCATTTTTCACGCCAGTCATGAATGGATCACAAACATTTTCATCAACATATTTCACGCTCTAGTTATCATCTTTGCAGATATCAGATTCTTCTTCCTAGATGACAACATCTGAGACCTTGTCATCATAAGGAACAATGCAATCATCTTGTAGAAAATTTGACAGCGTGAAGGAAGAATACCCAAACGTGTGCACTCGTTTTCTGGGTGCATTGACTCTCATGCGGGTTTCCTGGTTGTCAGTTACAAAACTGCGCAGAATTCGTGAACACACAAACATTCATTCAATGGTGATTTTGCCTTTATTTGTAGGTCAGGTAGCGACAGTTTTGTTTTACTTTGTTAAATGCAATTCGGTCTATTTACGTCTTTTATGTTTATTCAATTTTCATTTTAGGTAAAATGTGCCAATAATCTATGCACACATACAGTCAGCTCTCTCTCTCTCTCTCTCTCTCTCTCTCTCTCTCTCTCTCTCTCTCTCTCTTATCTCTCTGTCATTATCATAATTGTAAATAAAGATAGTATTACATGCGCACTTTTCTTTAACGCAAACGAAAATGGCATCACAATGGGAAAAAACAAAAGAAGAATTTCATTAGAGCTACGTGTCACAGACTAAAATGGTGCCTCACCCTTATAAAGGAGGAAACATGGGTAACACCGGGAAAGATGCGTTAGAGAAAATAGGGTTTGTGCACGATGCCAGCACAGAAAACCTCATGGAAGTGGATCCTGGGTTTGCACTCTCGGTCACTTATCACCCTTTTACACACACACACACACACACACACACACACACACACACACACACACACACACACACAAACAAACCATACACACACGCACACACAGACACACAGACACACAGACACAGACACACACACACACACACACACACACACACACACACACACACAACAACGCACACACATACACACGCACGCACGCACGCACGCACGCACAGCCTACATTAGTCACCTCTAAAGGGAACCCATAGGCTTTCATGCAAGCCGTCATCAGGTGCGTCAGGATCAAAACGAGTCGTGATAATGCAAAATTTATTGGGCGAAAACTGCAGTGCACCACTTGATTTCAACAATTCAATCATTTGAAGTCTGTCTCAGTAAAATCCGACATTCAAATTGTTCTCACGGATGTCGACAGTTTAAGATGTACTCTCAGGATCTGTGCGTTTGGTTGGAAAATAATACACTGAGTTTGTTTTCGTTTTTAATTAAGGACACCTAACGGGCATCTGGTTTACCACAAATAAGCTCATATTTCGTCGGCTTATCAGTTTGACGTCATTATCTTACCACGAAAAACAGCGTGTTGGTCATGTCCAAAGTTTATACTCTTGTTATGTATCATACACTTTTAACGCATACGTACACATGACATAGTTTGATTTATTGCTGTCTGCACAGGAAAACCTCTAGCTTCGCTTTAAAAAAAAGTAGCTGTTTCTGCAAAAAAAAATAGAGAAGAAAAATTTTGGAGTACGAATGATGAAATTAATAAACATTTTTTGACGGATGTGATATTTATGAGGAAGGAATTTTTTCCTAGTCATCAGAAAAATGCCATCAACACTACCTTATTTAAGATAGGCTTCTATGTGCGACGAGCAAAACTGAAAACAGCCACTATATGTTAAGAAAATTAGGATGCTAATTAAAAAAAGAAATGATCAACTAAAATAAAAAAAAAAAATTGAACAGACTTTTGTAACCCACATCCAAAGAGAAACAAATCCCAGACGTATATTAATACACGCATCTAACAAATCTTCTAAGATGAAAGTAAACACACACAGAGAGAGAGAGAGAGGAGAGAGAGAGAGAGAGAGAGAGAGAGGAGAGAGAGAGAGAGAGAGAGAGGAGAGGAGAGCGCACATCCACACATACACACGCTCGCGAACGCAGGTGCACTCACTCACATGCAGAAAGGAACTGCCAAATAGTATTGAATTGAAACTGACAGAAACAGATTAACTGGAATAATGCCGAAATGGCCTCACAAATTTGAATGGAAATTCTCCTTTGCAACCGGGAGACAAAAAGAGAAACGTTTCGAGATTTTAACGCAAAGAAAACTCTTCTATTCAAGGTCAGAAAGCTTCTTTTCACACTTATGAATTTGAAGCGTTTTCTTCAAACTCATTTCACGATTTTTTTATGTGAGTGGCATAGTTTGCAGATCACTTTTTTTTTTAATACCAAAGAACGTGATTTGGAACAATTCAACGATCTGGTAGAAAGTTCGATTATGCGAATGAAATGTACCTAAACATGTGCTGTCGTCTTATCGAACGGCTTTTCAAAACGTTGAGTCTGTTGAGTGTTTTCTGGTTGTCAGTTAATGCACATCTTTGCCTATCGGAGAAGGACTGTTGATTTCGCTTGCATTTGTAGGTCACAAGGTGGCAGGTTTGTGAGGGTCCATTCTGTTTGGTTTTATTCTCTTCGAGTACATTCTATTCACTTTCAGATCTACGTTTATATCTTGATAGGGCAAGAATATGTTATTTAACGTTTTGTTAAGTTTGTTGTGATACACAGTTATCAGATATGTGGAGCTACCTCCCCCCCTCTCTCTCTCTGTGTTTCTCTCTCTCTCTGTGTCTCTCTGTCTCTGTCTCTGTCTCTGTCTCTCTCTCTCTCTCTGTTTCTCGCTCTCTCTCACTCTGTGTCTCTGTCTGTCTGTCTGTCTGTCTGTCTGTTCTCTCTCTCTCTCTCTCTCTCTCTCTCTCTCTCTTACTTTTAAAGATTTACAGACGCCTAGCAAGGTGTTTTTGATACAACTGATACATAAAGAAATGAACTTGCAATGTGGTAAAAACCATAGTTTCGTGCTGTAGAGTAAATTGACAGTTCCCTAATCAAACGAACTGCTCGAGAGGATGTAAGGAAACACTGATGGCAACAACAACAACTGTTTGGACACTGTGGGCTTGTTCCTAAGCTCGTCAAAAAGAAGTCACCAATTCAACCCCTTGAATCACCTTGATGGGAACTAAACACAACATTTTACCTACAAATCACATACAGCCATATACGTGCATCGACATGTATTCATTCCAAAATGCATGACAAACTAGTAGATCCTAGGACATAAAAAAGAAGAAAACACCACTCTCAAATGACATCACACACACACACACACACACACACACACACACACACACACACACACACACACACACACACATACACACACACACACACACACTCTCTCTCTCTCTCTCTCTCTCTCTCTCTCGCATGCGCACACTCACGCACACAAGCACGCACGCACGCTCCCTCACACACACACACACACACACACACACACACACACACACACACACACACACACACACACACACACACACACGCCACGCACACACACTTACTGACTGACTGAAACCAATCTATTGTCAGATTAACCCGTGGCGGTATTGACATTTAAGAAAACATTGTGAACAGAATATCATCATTTTTAATTTTTAAAGAAAAGGAACAACATTCACACACACACACACACACACACACACACACACACACACACACACACACACACACACACACGCACGCACACACACACACACACACACACACACACACACACACACACTCACACACACACACACTCACACACACACACACACACACACCACACACACACACACACACACACACACAACACACAACACACAATCAGGCATTCGAACACTCATGCGCGAACACACACACACACACACACACCACACACACACACACACACACACACACACACACACACAACGCATTCATACATTTACACACACGTTTACACACACGGACACACAGACGCACACACACACACACACACACACACACACACACACACACACACACACACACACACACATGCACAGAGAGAGAGAGAGAGAGAGAGAGAGAGAGAGAGAGAGATTGAGAGAGGTATATTGACATACTCGCATCTTATAACCCAGAGACATTAAAGAAAACCAAAACAAACAAACAAACAAAAAATCTCCCAGACGTGCCTAAGAACTTGTTCCGTTTGTCCAATATCATAGGCACAGAGGAGATGTGATGTATTACATTTATAAGTTAAAAAAAAGGAACGGGAAAGCTTTTAAAACTAGAAAAAAAAATGTGAAAAGAAAATGGAAAGGGGAAGGGAGGAGAGGAGAATAACGGAAAGAGAGCAAAGAAAACATGTGATGCATGTACACACACACACACACACACACACACACACACACACACACACACACACACACCACACACTCACACACACACAAGGAAGGAAAATGTCGAATTTTTTTTT
>CM065728.1:26493142-26498142 GCA_033310375.1 Conus canariensis
TCTCCATCGATTTACTCTAATCTCTTTTCTGCTGAAACAATCCCTCACGAGATGATGAATTGTAAACGCATTCTTTGGTTTGTCAGATTAGGTTTCATCATCTTACAGACATGGAATCATGCTTTCCGTCCAGGGAATCCAGAGAGCCAATAGTCGATCCACTATGCCATTGCCCGGCCTCTGCTCCGCTGATTGCTCTGCCAGTTTGCCATCCATCTCCTCTGTCATAGCTCTGTTAATGATGTCCGACACATCATCTGCCAGCCTAATGCCACCCAGTGCAACCCCAGTCCACAGAAAAGTTGGCGGGAAAGGAGCGGAAGAAGGTGCAAACATGTGTCCATCCTCTTTAAGGCACATGTCGGTCCTGCTTGAGTGGATGGCTGAGTTCACTATTTAATATTTATGTCTCTCCAGTCACCAAGACACGTATCATGGGGGATACGATTTACCGGGTAAAATTCCAGAGCACAGTTTCGTGAACGTTCAGAAGATCTGAAATTGCGGTTAAGCAGGGAGATGTTCTTTGTCAAATTTAACGAATTGTGGGTTTTCTTTTAAAGGTTTTGGTCAATAGGAGAACTACAGCATTAGAGCATCGTCAGCAGGCCAGCATGTACACACACACACACACACACACACACACACACACACACACACACACACACAATATATATATATATATATATATAAGAGAGAGAGAGAGAGAGAGAGAGAAAGAGAGAGACAGAGAGAGAGAGAGAGAGAGAGAGAGAGAGAGAGAGAGAGAGAGAAATGTGATTAAAATTCCTAAAACAATTTTGAGAGTGCTCACCCCCTTGGGGAGCAACGCAGCAGCAAAGCAGCAGTAGAATACCAAGAAACACTGCAAAAAAAGTGGGTACAACTACAAACTACAATACAACCCAGACAACAACACAAATAGAAATAAGAAAAACAGGAAGAGAAAAATCATATGGTACAACCCACCATACGAAGGGAAACTCAAAACAAACATAGGAAAGAATTCTTTAAAATTTTAACAACTTCGTTCCCAAACGAACACAAACTACATAAAATATTCAACAAAAACACCGTCAAACTATCGTATTCATGTATGCCCAACCTCAAAAATTTATTTGACGCATCTAACAAAATGAAAACCAACACAGCAAAGAAGGGTGAAGAAAGGAAATCTTGCAATTGCATCAAAAAGAGCAGTGCCCCCTAAGCAATAAATGCCTTTACAACAACATTGTATACCAAGCCACTGTGACATCAGAAAATGAAAAAGAAACATACATAGGGATCACTGAAAACCACTTCAAAACCAGATATGCAAACCACAAACAGTCATTTAATAAAGAAAAATACAAAAACCAAACAGAACTGAGTAAATATATCTGGAAACTTAAAGACGCAAAAACAAACTACAATATATCCTGGAAAATCATAAAAAGAGCATCATCATATAGCAATATTTCAAAAAGGTGCAACCTATGTTTAACTGAAAAATAGTTAACACTATGCAAACCACACTTAGCAACTCTAAATACCAAAACAGAAATAGTAAACAACTGCAGGCATAAATGGAAATCGTTTTAGTGAATACACCCAAAACAAAAACCTGAAAACTTAAAAAAAAAAAAAAAAACACGTGCAGCCAACCCGCACGTGCAAACAACCGCAAACGGGAGCCCACACGCTATATAACACCGGCGGTGGGCAAACCAAAATCATCCTGACGGCAGCGCAAAGCTAGAAACAAATTTGTAGATTGCCTATTTTAACATATATATATATATATATATATATATATATATATATATATATATATATATATAATATATATATATATATATATATATATTATATATAATGCTGAACAATTAAGTAGGGGGAGAAAACAAGTGCAGGCTAACAATTATTCCGTCATTATAGTAATGACTTGGCAAAGATTTGAATTTAAAAAAAAATTGAAGATGAAGAAAATGGGGGGAATATGTTATAAAGAAAATATATAATTTGTTTCTCCAAAGAGAGGTATTTCAGGCTTTATTCTCACCCCACAGGATCAAAATGATAGACGGAAGCCAAATGAAACCAAACAGTTGATTCTATACAGAAAAAAAATCAGTCTATGATACTTTTCTACTGGTTGAATCCCGATGAATTCGTGTCTGTCTAGTTTGGAATTTAAAAGTGTTTAACATGACTGCTTTGGTTGTCAGCCTTAAATAAGACTGCCTGGGTTGTCGACCTTAAAAAGACATAGTTTGGGTTGTCACCTTTTAACAAAAAAAAAGCTCGGGCTGTCAGACGTACAAAAAGACTCCTTGGGTCGTCGGCCAAAAACATGACTGCTTGGGTTGTCGGACTTTAAAAAAAAGGACTGCTTAGGCTGTCATCTTTGGAAAATAATTTCGTAGGTTGTCAGCCTCTAACCATGACTGCTTTTAAGTGTCAGCATTTAAAAGAAAGACTGCTTCTGTTATCAGCCTTTAAAAAGGGGGCTGCTTGGGTTGTCAGCCATGAAAGAAATGACTGCTTGGGTTGTCAGTCTTAAAAAAAATGACTTCTTGGGTTGTCAGCCTTTACATGCTGATTGGCACATACCAAGATCTGGCGACATGAGGGAATGGGGAAAATATGGCTGTGACGAGGGAGTGGGGAAAAACATTGTTTCTGTGGAAAAGAAAGGAAAGTGTTATTGTGGTGAGGGAATGTCAAAAGTTTGGATGTTGCGAGGGAATTGAAAAACAGGTGGTTGCTGTTGTGGGGGAATTGCAAATGTTTGGATGTTGCGAGGGAATTGAAACACAGGTGGTTGTTGTTGTGGGGGAATTGCAAATGTTTGGATGTTGCGAGGGAATTGAAAAACAGGTGGTCGTTGTTGTGGGGAATTGCAAATGTTTGGATGTTGCGAGGGAATTGCAAAAACGGGTTATTGCTGTTTTTGTTGTGAGGAAATGGCAAAAGTTTGGATGTCGTGAGGGATTGAAAAACAGCTTGTTGTTGTTGTTGTTGTTGTTGTTGCTGTTGTTGTGGTTGTGAGGGAATGGCAAAAGTTTGGATGTCGTGAGGGATTGAAAAACAGCTTGTTGTTGTTGTTGTTGTTGTTGTTGTGGTGGTGGTGGTGGTGGTGGTGGTGGTGGTGGTTGTGAGGGAATGGCGGAAAAAAGGGAGATGCGGAAGGGAGTGGCTGTAAAGATGGAAGTTGTCACAGAATGACCGAAAAGAAAACGTGACGAGGAACAGGCAAAACAATAGAGAGTGTGGTCAGGAATAAGTAAAAGGGTGAGAGTAGTTACGGAAAAGCAATGAACGGATAAGCAGGGTAAGAAAATGGGGGGGGGGGGGGGGGGGGGCATGGTAGGGAGTCGCAAAAAGGTGACGTAGTGTTTGAATGGAAAAGAACGGTTTCGCTGAACGAGCAAAGTGGGGGAAACTCTCTCCTCTCTCTCTCTCTGAGATACAGAGGGAGAGAGAAGAGAGAGAGAGAGAGAGAGAGAGAGAGAGAGAGAGAGAGAGAGAGAGAGAGAGAGAGAGAGAGAGAGAGAGAATTCTTGTTTTTAACAAAGGAGAAAGCGAAGACCCAACGAATGTATTTCTTCTCCAGGTCAGTTACAGAAATGTAGGTTGAGTTCTCTGTAGAGAATACTGGCGTTACAAATTATACAGGACGAGTTAGTGAAAGAGAGCAAAAGGCTCTGAAGGAGAAGAGAGAAAATTATGATGGTGATGAGAGAGAGAGAGAGAGAGAGAGAGAGAGAGAGAGAGAGAGAGAGAGAGAGAGAGAGATTTTGTGCCAGAACATTATTTGGTCATGGTGACAGCGGTCAAGCAGAGCATTAACTCCACTGATGAAAGATTTCTTCATCTTCCAAAGCCAACCGCTTTTTTCCTGTTAGATATTTATTTCTAATAATTTTCTATCTCCATTCACTTTTCATGATCTCTTTCCATCTCTTGGAAATAGAAATAGCTACAAAAGCTACAACACGATGTCTTGACTGAGGGTTTTTTTCTTTTATTTATGTAGACTTATCTATCTTTGAAAGATTTTGTGAGCTCAACATAGATGATTTAGGCTCAATTACTTTCTCGAATTAAACTTAGATCGATTCAAGTTGGCGACTAGTGGCCTGTGTCATTGTTTCTGTCAATCTCTGCCCACATGTCTGTCTTTCATATATTCTCTCTCTCTCCCCCCACCCCCCCCCTCTCTCTCTCTCTCCCTCTCTCTTTCTCTCGATACAGAGAGAAAGAGAAAGAGAGAGAGAGAGAGTGAGAGAGATATACAAATACATATATGCTTGCATGGATATATGTATGCACACACGCCTCTGTGTGCGAGTAGATGAGAGAGAGAGAGAGAGAGAGAGAGAGAAGAGAGAGAGAGAGAGAGAGAGAGAGAGAGAGAGAATTTAGAACAGAAACAGTCATTACAAAGACAGAAAGAGGAGAGATAGAGACAGAAATAATCGTAATTGAACATGCGTGAAGACACGTAACTTACCATCCACAATAACCTCGCCATTAAAAAAAAAGAGAAAAAACTGTACTAGTTTCTGTTCAAAATTTGAGATCGATGACATGTGTGGAACCTTACACACACACACACACACACACACACACACCGCGCGCGCGCGCGCGCGCGCGCGCGCGCACACGCACGCACGCACGCAAGCACGCAGTGAGAGAGAGAGAGAGAGAGAGAGAGAGAGAGAGAGAGAGAGAGAGAGAGAGAGAGAGATGACAATGTGTTGCCGTCATCATTCGTGAGACCATCAGCATTCCCTGCTGAAACAACTCTGACAAAACGACATGTCGAAACAGCAAGCTCTGGGTTGTGGGACTCGGTCTTGTAATCACACAGACATGACATCATGTTTCATGCCCAAGAAATCCAGAGTGCCAATAGTCGATCAACTCAGCCAGAATCTTCCCTGTTAATCGCCACGACCCATCTCCTCCTTCATCCTTCTGTTGCAGTCCAAGAACATGCCGGACTGATGCCA
>CM065728.1:26515642-26518142 GCA_033310375.1 Conus canariensis
GACGATGCTATATCGGCGTAGTTCTCCCATTAGCCACTCAGCTTCCCGCTCCTTTCACCCTCAGCACACACACACACACACACACACACACACACACACACACACACACACACACACACACGCACGAGCGCGCACGCACGCACGCACGCACGCACGCACACGCACCACACACACACACACACACACAACACACACACACACACACACACACACGACGTAACTTATTTCCTTTCATACAGAATATCCTTCTACCCGAACGCATTTTTTTTTAGAACGGTCACTGTTCACGTCCAACGAAACCGTACTCTGGAATCTTACTTGGTCAATTCTATCTTCCACGACACACCTTGGTGATTGGAAAGGAATGTGAACGCAGCTGTCCACACAAACAAGACCGACATGTTCCCTTAGAGAGGATGGACAGTTGTTTGTTCTTTCCGCCGCTTTTTTACCGCCATTTCTCCTCTTTAAAAAAAATTGCACTGGTTGCCATCAGAATGGCAGATAATGTCTCAGACAGGAACAGGTAAGCTATGACAGAGGAGATGTTTGGAAAACTAGCCGGCCGATTAGCAGAAAAGATCTCTGACAATAGCAGAGTGGACCGACTATGGGCGCTCAGGATTCCCTAGATATGGAATATTATTTCATGTCTGTGATGATAAAACTCTGATTACAAAACGTAGTCGGAAAATTTGAAGGATGTTTTCGTGACTTATCATCTCAAGAGCGATTGTTGCAGCAGAAATTGGATGGTGGCAAATTGTTTGAGCGCAAAAGTTGGAAATTTGGAAAGGGATGAGTCGTAGAAAGATTCAAAAGGAGACATTGATTTAAAACTTAAACATAAAGTAGCTGGGGGGGTTTTCCCCTCAATTCAACACTTTTGTTTGTCAAAGCAGCGATATCTAATTTGATTATAAGAAATAGCTTGTTACAATTATCTCTCTTCTATCTTGTAAAATGTTTGTACAACACCCATTGCCAATAAATGGGACACATTCTGAAGAGGATTTTTGCTGTTTATTTTGTTTTTCCCAAGGCAGATATTTTATTTCTGAGTCAAATTTTACTGTTCACCACAATATGTTATTTTTTATTCAAATATACCGTTCATTGCATACATTGCATTCCTTTTATTCAGTTATACCATTTTCATTTTCTTTTAATTCAGCAGCATTTTTAAACGTTTTATTTCTATATTTTCGAGAGAACATCACATTTCATATGTGAGAGAAATAGCGAACATTCTTCAACAGGTACAATGATATTGGAGAGAAATATGACAAAGCAGAGCCAGAGAAATCCAGAGATTTAGGCAGATATAAAGCAGGTAGTGCCTGGCTGAATTGTCATAGGCTCATAATCAGAGAGAGGGAGAGAGAGGGGGGGGGGGGGAGACAGACAGACAAACAGACAGATAAAGACAGAGATTCTCCCAACACTTCCTTCTCTCCATCCCCATCCCCATCCACCCACCACCTTACATTCCACCTGTCTCCACTTGTGTATTACATCACAAGTGAGGTGTTAATGCGATGGTCTTTTTACATTTTATGTGTAGGCCCGCGTCATTTATGCTATATCAATTAATAGGACGTCAATTTCGTACGCCTGTGACACAGACAGTTTAGTTTCATACAATATTTGAATCGTTCGAACGGTGAAACTCACAAAATATCGATGTGTAATATCTCTGATATGAACAAAAATGGGCACAATCCGGAATTTGAAAATACTTTTATCTCAATCTTTCGAACATTTCTCAGTTTGAATGTCAATCTGAAACAGAAGAAAAAGCTATCATAGCAGAACGTTGGAAGCTTTTTTGTCTTAGTATTATTCCTTTGCATATAAAAGTGATAATCGGAGTGACTTTGTGACTGCCATTGTCTAATGGCCAAACTACTCTTAAGAAGCAGTTGATGTGACTGAATTACCCAGACATTCTCTGCACAAAGAAATTCCTTGCATTCATCTTTAATGATTAATTCCACCGTTATGATGACGAAGACCTCTAGGCGTCTCTTGATAACATCAGACTCTGAAACTCAGAAGCCACACAGTCGATAAGCTTCAATTCTGACTGCATCATTTTCCATAATTTTCATTCTAAATCTTCGAAGGATGCTTAAACTACCGGATTTCTCCCACAGGCAAGGAAGTTTGCAATACGACGGTAGGTTATGAAATGAAACGATGAATCCTTTTCCCTTGACGAAGAACGTCCTCCTACTCAACTGTAGTTTCTAGGCTGACTCATTGTTCATATACAAACTATCGTAATACTTAATCTCACACGGTACATTGTACGTCCCACGGTGAGTGGAAAGTCATACATATCGATGAACACTCCCACTCACTCATGCAAGCCTAACTCGTCCCTTCAAGGGGACGGACAAACGTGTATTCCTTCTGCTGCTCTTTTGCTGCCAGGTCTTCTCCTCTCAGACTGCACTGCATAGCAGTTGACCGGCAGGTGACGTGTTCGGCGGCGGCA
>CM065728.1:26523142-26525642 GCA_033310375.1 Conus canariensis
ATCACAAGAGGAAAAAGACAGGGAAACGTGGAGACACCATTTCAGATAATGAAAACGATAAATGTTGTTTGCCCTGCTTAAAGAAGACCAAAGAGGTCCAAATGCGTCGCGTTTATCGTGTAATTTGTTTGTTTCTTTTCTACTGCGATATAGTACTTTTTCTGTTAAGTTAATTTGAATTTAATTGAAATTACTGCTTCAAAGATATTGAATAGCACATTCACTTCACCAGACGAATAAACAATCTACGGGAGTCGACAAATCTGCCGAAAGTTTAGTTGTTTCAGCTGCCTACCAAGGGTTTATACAAGTTGACTGTAGCAGATAAATCCGATTTTCCCAGTTGGTATGGGTTACTAGATCTGATACTTTTGTCTGTAAGAAGTTCTGTAACTTTGTTCCAGACAACGCTGATTTTGCCGGTGCCGCATGTACAGAAAACAGAACGTACGGAACCTCTCCAGAAAATGTCAGTTCCTCTTTGTTATTGCTAAAGTTGTTCTTGAAATATCAGCAGACGTAAGATACTTTCTTGTTGTACCATTAGCTAAGATATCTTCAAAGTTCGTTGAATTGCGCAGCCAGAGATGTATGACAATATGAATAAATAAAACAGAAAATCACAAAATGTCTTACTTTTAAAAGTCATGTTACTAATTCCGGATCTTTTGTTTAAAATCCACTTTGTTTTCGAAAAAACGAAAAAGCCCAACAAATCTGTTCTGAATGGGCTAGACGTCAGAAAAGGAAATATTTTGTAACTTTGCACCGCCATTTGTGCGAATACTTAAGTGACTTTTTTCTCATTTTCTTACAGTCTCCAGTAAAGCAAACTTCTAATACTAATCTACACTCCAGGAGAACATGTCATATGGAGTTTTTTTTCACGATATTTGTTAGCTTTCTGCTGGAAGTAACAACTCAAGACATACCAGAGTCGGCCTTTCTTCTCGTGGAACATCATTCCACAAAGGAATGGAAGTAGCAGTTCCTGGCGTCGTTTCAAGCGGTAGTTTGAAAGATTGCGTGTTCTGAAGTTGTCAAAAGCTGATAAGTAATTTACTTCTGTTTCGGTAAGACTAGACCGTCCCATTTTGTATCACCAGCAACTTAACCATACAAAGAAACGTAGCAGACAGTTGCTTCGGGACAGGGTGACAAAAAGGTTGTTTGGACTGTATGGAATGTGACAGGCAGGTTTTCTAACGACAAGACCATCGTTTCACCATCCCCCAAAGAGTAAGCATTCAACACTGGAAACACTCTTTCAACTTTTTTTCAGGTTAAAGTAAGCCAACTATCTTATGTATGCCAGGTAATGTGATATCTGTTCAACTGTCCAATAATCATACTACGATATCATGTACACTTAATTTCTGTCCAACAGTTTGAAATTGGATAATATCAAACCAGCCCCACTTTTGACGACATTGCCAGACCCTCTAACAATTAATTAAATGTTTTGTTTAAGTCCAGAATTTAAAAGAAAATAAGCTAACAAACAAACGAACGAACAAGTTCCATGTTCAGCAAATATTGTGTCGCGTTGATTTTTGGCGGCGCTTAATTTGCAATTTCTATTGATCAAGATCAACTGTGATTCACCTGAAATCACGGGCGACATTTGAAGGGATTATCTTAAATGCCCGACTGAGGTTTGGCTCGGAAAACACAACAAAGCAAAACATGCAAATGTGCTAAAAGAAGTAAACAAGTTAATTAAAAGATTTTGTGTTTCCATATTCAGCTGTCCAGCATCCTATGAGAATGGCATTGCTGCTTAGTGAGTACCACCAAGGATTGTATAGTATAGTCAGAAAGAGTGTTATATGCACACTGAGTTTCTCCTACATCATCAATTGGTTCAAATCAACATATTTACATGACTTTGCATGGTTTGAAGACTTGTTCCAGATGACGTTTGTTTACCACATGATTTACGCGCATACGACATAAATACGTCACAGCGGCAGAAGCTTGAAAATGCTCTACAGCCTTCTTAAAAGTTAGGACACTTTTAGAAGGGTCCTTGAATATCAATGCATATTGACTGGCTGTGCTACGTCTTGACTATCGACCTTTGCAGAATATTACACTTGTCATCAGATAGGCAACACCGTCGATGTTTCATTCTCGAGTTTAGAAATACAGATAACGTGCGTGCATGCAAGTGTGTGTGTGTGTGTTTTGTGTGTGTGTGTGTGTGTGTGTGTGTGTGTGTGTGTGTGTGTGTTTGTATGTGTGTGTGTGTGTGTGTGTGTGTGTGTGTGTGCGTGCGTGCGTGTGTGCGTGCGTGCGTGCTCGTGTGTGTGTGTGTGTGTGTGTGTGTGTGTGTGTGGTGTGTGTGTATGTGTGTGTGTGTGTGTGTGTGTGTTGCGTGCGTGCGTGCGTGCGTGTGTGCGTGCGTGCGTGCTCGTGTGTGTGTGCGTGTGTCTGTGTGTGTGTGTGTGTGTGTGTGTGTGTGTGTGTGTGTGTCTGTGTGTGTCTGTGCGTGTCTGTG
>CM065728.1:26530642-26535642 GCA_033310375.1 Conus canariensis
AATCAATATCTGATAGTGTACAATTTTGAAGTTTGTAAGTAAAATCGAATGAAATTCCGCATATAAAAAAGACTATTTAGCAAAAGCCGAATTCTAAGCGCGAAAATGTTTCAAAATGTTCAGATATGAGCCCCAGTAGCGGCTCTTGTGTGTGTTTGCACTCGTGTGTGCGTGCGTGCGGGTACGCGCATGCATGTGCGTGTGTGTGTGTGTGTGTGTGTGTGTGTGTGTGTGTGTATGTGTGTGTGTGTGGTGTGTGTGTGTGTGTGTGTGTCTGGCTGGCTGGCTGGCTGGCTGGCCGTGTTTTAGCGCACACGCGCGTACGGTCTCACAGTACGCTGTGTTCGAACAGTTTGAACGGTTGCTTTGTGTTTCAGTCCAGACGAAAGTTGCCGACACCGTCATGAAATTCGTCCTCAGGGATTTTCGACCATTGCTCCGGGTCCGGTGTCAAGTGCAGACCCTCCTCCGCTGTCTGCAAGTAGCAGCATGACGTCAACACTGTGATAACACCAACTGAAGAGTTGTCGTTCTTTCCAGGTTTTGATCTTCGCACTCTGTTGAATGGTCAACAAGTTTCGCTTCGACTTTACTGACCTACTAATTACGAGCCAGAGAGAGATGCATGGCCTGTTGAACAAAACTAGAGGAGACTCTTCATTACATCGAGCAAACCGTCTTTCTAAGTCTACTGAAATGTTATGAATGTATGTGCGTCTATCTTGCGCGAATTCGAGATCGGTCACTCTTCGGGTTTTTTTTTTTTTTTGTCCTGAATGTTGTTTACCTTGCCTGAAGACGACCTAAGAGGTCACAACGCGTCGTCTTTTGTCTTGTAATTAATTTGTTCCTTATGCATGGCGGATTTCGTATACATTCTTTAAAAAAAAAAAAAGAAAAAAACAGTATTTCGGAAAGATCACAGTCATAATCTATTGGTTACCTTACACAAAACGAGCATTAACGATCTTCTGACAAGATTCATTGCAAAGGGATGACTTCAGCTGCTTGGGAAGAATGCTGCGAATTATTATGTTCTATCCTCATACATACCAGAAAGTGTTTGGATTGTGTGGATTTCACAAAATTCACGCGCTAGCAATGAACGTCAAAGACTGAAAAGCCTCCACACTCATAGCCATAACAGAGGTGTTGAGATACATTGTAAATGATGTTATAGAAATGTTTCGAAATACACTAGTTTCAAGTGGTGACGTGCAAAATGGAAAGATACTGATACCCGACTTGTTTTGTTGTTCATCGAAATTCTGTAACATTCATCCTTGAAGATTCTAATCCGTTTGATGCTTTCCTCTCAACTGGTGACGAGAACAAGTTCCCAAACTACATGTCCCTTTGCGTGCATTGAATGATGCAGGATTCTCCAAGAAGGTGACAGTGACCGTCATTGTTTCGTTAGGTATTGCGCATAACAGCGTGGTAGCGGTACCGGTGTCTTGATGTCCATCAGCAAAATATTCAGATCCAGATGCAGGTGGGACAGAATAATTCATCTGCTGAACAGATTAGCGCTGTAATTGTAAGACATGAACACGGGAGACAGTCAGACAGACAGACAGATGTAAAAATGCAGTCACACACACACACACACACACACACACACACACACACACACACACACACACACACACACACACACACACACACAAGTACCGCGCGAGGACGAACAATTGCACACATACACACATACCATATATGAAAGCCAGCAATCAACTGAAATAAGATATGCGGGCGCGCAACCACTGCCCACCCCCACCCCCACCCCACCCCCCCACACACATAGGGCGGCAGAAATGGAAAGAGAATAAGAACAAGAGAGAGAGAGGGTCGGGAGGGATGTATGTGTGTGTGTGTGTGTGTGTGTGCGTGCGTGCGTGCGTGCGTGCGTGCGTGCGTGCGTGCGTGCGTACGTGCGTGCGTGCGTACATGTGTGTGTGCGTACGTGCGTGCGCGCGTACGTGTGTGTGTGTGTGTGTGTGTGTGTGTGTGTGTGTGTGTGTGTGTGTGTGTGTGTGTGTGTGTGTGTGTGTCTGTCTGTCTGTCTGTCTGTTTGAAAGGTTTAGTTCGATTTCTGTAATGGATTACCTGTTACATTCTGACCGAATATGCATTGTAGATTTTTACAAATAATGCATTAAAATCATTGATATGCATGCAGTCATTATTCAAATGAAAATCCGTCGTGGTGAGCAATCTACCACGGGGGTGCATATGGCAATAGAAATTTGTTCGGGGACAACTGCGAGTTGCACCAGAGACTTTAAGCGGAACCATTCCTATTGGAACCAACCATGAATATCGAAAAAGTCTTTTCACTCTCGGCTTTATCATCATTATCATTCGTATCTTTTGTTTGTTTGTTTGTTCATTTGTTTGTTACTTTGTTGTTGTTCTTGTTGTTGTGATTGATGATAGTGTACTGACATTGGGGACCGTGTGGAGCAACATAAAAACATACAAAATAAACGTAATGCAATGAAAACCAGCAATTTACTGAAACAAAATGCGCGGCGCGCGCACACACACACACACACACACACACACACACACACACACACACACACACACACACACACACACACACACAGAGACGGGCACGCACACATGCACTCACACACGCATGCACACACGCACGCGTGCACGCATGCACGCACAACACACACACACACACACACACACACACACACACACACACACACGGGCACGCACACATGCACTCACACACGCACGCACACGCACGCACACACACACACACACACACACACACACACACACACACACAGAGAGAGAGAGAGAGAGAGAGAGAGAGAGAGAGAGAGAGAAGAGAGAGACAGACAGACAGACAGACAGACCGACAGACTGACAGAGAGACTAATAGAACAGACAGAGACAGACAGACCGACAGACAGACACAAATTACTTCCCTGTGCCGTTCCGGAACCTGGAGTAGTGTCTATTCTAAGGCGAGTGAATTATCAACTGAACCTTCTTTCGCACATCAGTGACTGCTTAGTTTCAGAATATTTAAGGGTAACAGGCAATCAGGGTCCTAGCGAATAACAGAAAGAAGGAAAAAATCTTCACACACACACACACACACACACACACACACACACACACACACACACACACACACACACGACACACACGCACGCACGCATGCACTCACGCACGCATGTACGCACGCACGCACACATACACACAGATGTATGTATGTATATATGTATGTAGTATGTATGTATGTATGTATGTATGTATGTATGTATGTATGTATGTATGTGTGTATGTATGTCATTTACCCCGCGATGATTGCTGATAGCGCCGGATTCTTCTTTGCTCTTATGTACATAATTATGGTGTCTGAATTTATGCCTCTATCATCCCTGGGGGAAAAGTATGTACAGGAATGTTCAGACTTAATGTCTTTAACACACAGCGAGCAAGTCAAATCATGATCTGATTAAAGGTGTTCATGGTCTCACAAAATATATGCTGTTCAAAAAAAGTTAAGGACCAACATTGAGAACGCACAAAAAAATTTTAAAATTCACAAAAATTCAATTGTACCACCTTTGTGGTCCAAACAAATTGAACCACATGCACAAATTGATAGTGAATGCAGCAACTGCAATTTTGTGGCACACATTTCTCACGCGCCTTGAAAAACACGTGTCGCGACTTGTCATTTTTGGAACAAATTGGGGTGAATTTCTGATGTGCTTGGGATCTGAGGAGCATGTGCTGAATCAAAATCATGTGAAGCACGAGCTAAATCAGGCTGTAGGTCATAAAGTATGCTCAACCAAATGTCTTTAAAAGCCACTGTACTGGCGAAAAATGCAATGCAACAGCATGCCTCCACGTCGAAGACTGAACGAGCTGGATCGAGGAAGAGCAATAGGATGGTTCCAAGAAGGCGTTGCAGTCCGGGAAGTGGCACGGAGACTTGGGGTATCACACTCTGTTGTTATCAGACTCAGACAACGCTTTCAAGACACAGGAAGAGTGCAAGAACGACCACGCTCTGGTCGACCCAGAATAACAACACCACGAGAGGATCAATACATTGTAAGGCAGGCCACGCAAGAAAGAACAGCAAGTGCAAACAACATCAGACCTCGCCTTAGAGATGCCACCAACACTGTTGTCAGTGATCAGACTATACAAAACCGCCTACACGCCGCTAACCTCCGTGCTCGACGACCAGCCATAAGACCTCGTTTGACTGATGCCCACAGAGCAGCACGCCGAGTATGGTGCACGCAGTACATGAGATAGACACATGAACAGTGGGCTAACGTGATGTTTACAGACGAGTCGCGGTTCTGCCTGGATCCCACCGATAGACGGAACAGGGTCTGGAGATGCCATGGGGAGCGTTTTGCAGAAGCTGTCCTGGAAAGGAACTGCTATGGTGGGGGATCTGTTATGATTTGGGGCGGCATAAGCACACGCTACAGAAGTTCTCTACAATGTGGCAGGGAACTTGAATGGTGTTCGCTACCAAACAGAGATTTTGCAACCCCTGGTGCTGCCAGCCCTTCAACAGCTTGGACCTCAGGCAGTCTTTCAAGACGATAATACACGGCCCCATCGCACCAGAGCAGTAAACATGTTTCTCCAAGCTGCTGGTGTCAACAGAATGCAGTGGCCCGCAAACAGCCCAGACCTGAACCCCATCGAACATCTTTGGGATGAGCTGGGCCGGAGACTGCAGCAGCGTCGTCCTCCTCCTGCTAACCTGGGTCAGCTGTTTGAGTCACTCCAGCAGGAGTGGGCTGCTGTTCCCCAGGCCTTTCTGCGCACACTGATGAACTCCATGCGACAACACTGCTTTGAATGCCTTGCCAATAACGGGGGACACACACGTTATTAACCATGACATTGAACAAACACTCCTTCTGTGACTTTCAAATTTGGGGGTGGGGGTGTTTGTACTGCGCTCGATTCCAGTTTGTTGAATCCTCGGACTTGTCATT
>CM065728.1:26548142-26575642 GCA_033310375.1 Conus canariensis
AGTTGACTTCATTTTCCTTTTCTGCTTTTTGTTTTTACACGTGTTAGACTTTTAAAAAATAGTAAAAGAAACAATGGATTCGGAAAATGCGCAAAAGTCTTGCTTTTTCTGCTGAAAATGCAGCCTAGCAAGTTAGTCTATTTTATGTTATCTTGTTTTATTCCTTACTTAGTTTTCTATTCAACAAAGTTTCAGAATGCTCGTGTCATTCTTGATGGAAAATTCAGCAAAATAATTGAAGTATTCGTTATCGTCGATTACCCTAGCATTAGAACATGAAGTTGAGCAGGCACAACGCATCATGAAGTAAAAATCTGTGATGATGCAAAGAAGGTGCCGAGATCTGGGGACCATATGGATTCCTGTAACTTCAGCAACTGCCATGCCTCTGGGGATCCCTCCCGTTATAACAACAACAATCATCATCATCATCATCATCATCATCATCATCATCATCATCATCATCATCATCATAAGATAGTAGTAGTAGTAGTAGTATAGTAGTAGTAGTAGTAGTAGTAGTAGTAGTAGTAGTAGTAGTCGTAACAATAACAACAAAAAGAATAGCAACAACAACAACAACAATGATAATAATAATAATGATGATGATAATAATGATAATGACAATATAAATAATAATAATAATAATAATAATAATAATAATAACAATAATAATAAATAATAGTAATGACGATAATAACAATAATAGTAATGATGATAATAATAATAACTTTAATAATAATTATCATAATATGATAACAATAAGAATGATATTTAATGATAATCTTAATTATGATGATGATGAAAATGATAATAACAACAATGAGAATAATAATAATAATGAGAATAATAATAATGATAGTAGTAGTAGTAGTAGTAGTAGTAGTGATAAAATGATAATCATGATGATGATGATGATGATAATAACAATAACGATAACAATAGTAATAATGATGATGACGATGATGACGATGATGGTGATGATAGTAGTAGTAGTAGTAGTATAGTAGTAGCAGCAGCAGCAGCAGCAACACACACACACACACACACACACACACACACACACACACACACACACACACACACACACACACACCGTTTACTGTTCTTTTTGCTTATCATCTAGCGTGAACCAAACACTTCCAGTCAGTATCGATTGAGAATCCGAGATTCTCCTTCTCTTAGACTACATCGACTGGTTTGCAGAACCTTCTCTGGCATTATCCGGAGCTTCCCCTATCTGTCTTCCCCTTGGGATGCGCATCCATTGCGTAAAATCCAAGAGTGAGGAACAGATGAACAAATAAACAAACAAATAAGGTGACGCTGCGCAAACGGAACGAGCACAATGCAAGGGAAGCAATCCTGCAAGGAATTGGCGGTGAGTATTTACACATTTGTCTTCCTTGGCTCTGGCTGTTCGATTACCACAGAGAATAGAAAGCAGTTCTAAGCAATTCATCCTCCAATGAGAAGCGTGTGCCCGTTCTTCACTCATCATTCACCCAATCAAAACGTAAAACGAAAAGGCATTTAACACTGACACAAAATGTCAGCCTTAAACTTTTGTCCCAATGCTTTCAACCTCTCTCTTATCTGATCGATAAAGTATGCTTGCGTGGGAGTGCGTGCGAAGGGACACGCGCGCGCGCGCGCGCGCGCGCGCGTGTGTGTGTGTGTGTGTGTGTGTGTGTGTGTGTGTGTGTGTGTGTGGACGCACTCAACGACGCACGGAAGCACGCACACTCATACCCCCCCCCCCCCCCCCACACACACACACACACACAACGTACACACACACAATCTTTGAGAGGAGTAGGCGGAGGAGAAAAAGGGAAAGAAGACACAGCATGTGCAGAATATAACAAACAAACATAGTTATAACTATAAGCTAACGCAGAACTGAAAGCAATATGCAAGTAAATGTTCTACCACAACCTGCATAATATCTAATTAAATGAAAATTTCGCTTTTTACTAAACCAGTCACAGACAACTGCTGATAAATCACACATTATCACTAAAACCGACACATTTCAACAAACGTCAAGGGCCAGTTTAAAACGAATCAGGTACTTTTGATGAAATTTAATCGTTTCTTTTATCTTTTTGTGTGTATTACATCTTTAACATTGATGAGGTGACAGCGACCGACACGATGGCAGCCCTTTGTAAGTTGCATATCCGTTACAAGATGAACACGACACTAAATTTCGCTCTTTGGTATTAAACATGTTTTTCTTTTTTTCTTTCTTTCTTGTTTTCTCGGTGTTTGGATACTTGTGCTAGATTTCACTCTTTAGTACTTAACTTTTTAATGTCGCTATTTGGTGTTAAACGTGTGTGTGTGTGTGTGTGTGTGTGTGTGTGTGTGTGTGTGTGTGTGTGTGTGTGTGTGTGTGTGTTCTTTTCGGTGTATGTCCAGACACTTGTGCTAAATTTCACTCTTTGGTACTTAACTTTTTGTGTGTGTGTGTATGTATCATTGCCCAAAATAATATATGTCTATAACTGTCTAATAGGTTCATATGTCCTGACAAGTACTGTACGTTATATTTCTGTCGCCAGAAATAAACGTACAGTACTTGACATGACATATGAACGTGTTGGAAATATTACAGTTTGTTGTTGAAAAACGACATCATGCAGCGCTATTAAAGACTTTAGGCCTATATGTATTGTTGAAGTAGTCACTTTGCACATGTGATTACCGCAAATATAACACAACAGAGAAAATATTATAAACAGTTACAGGAAAAATATTATTGTAGATACTATTTAAGATCACTAAATATGCAGTACATCATTGCTGGAAATATCATATATCACTGCTGAATATATTATGTATCATTACTGAAAATATGTATTCTGATTGAAAGTGTTACAAATAACTACTGAATGATATCATTTGCGAGAATACCAGGTATTGAGCATACCTCATATCAGTGGTGAAAATAGGACATGCCACTATTGCAAATATCTCATGTCATCATTGAAAGCATCATACATAAATAGAAAAAAAAAATCAGTATTATAAATGAAAATCTCGCATTTCGTTGTCAGTAACATACATGTTTGCTGAAAAAATCGCATATCATTTGTTAAAGGTGTCACATTCCAATATGCAGTTAACTTTTTTTCTGTGAAAATATCTCATGCTACATAAGAAAAAACGTATCACCGAAGAAAATACTACACGTTCTCTATAAAAATATCACATATCAGTCTTGTAAATTTTGCATGTCACTATTGAAAAAAAAAACATATACCACTGACAAATAAATCGTGTATTAGCACTTGAAAATGATTTACAATTAATGAAGATGTCATTGAATAAAACAAAACTTCCAGATGTCATCACTACAAGTATAATAAATCTTTATTAATGATATTTTTACAAATCTAAAACAACACATGCATCTGTTATTACCGAATATATCACTTATTACTGCAAGAAACACACACACACACACACACACACACACACACACACACACACACACACACACACACACACAGCACCACCACCACACACACACACAACACACACACACACACAAAGAGAGAGAGAGAGAGAGAGAGAGAGGAGAGAGAGAGAGAGAGAGAATGCATGACACCCCCCCCCAAACCCCGCACACACACACACCACACACACACACACACACACACACACACACACACACACACACACACACACACTCAACTACTGGTCCATATCCAACACATATCCACCTTTTTTGTCAGTGTCAACTTTGGGCATGAGTAACTTGAGGAGGAGCAGACGATCGAAACGTGAACACGGCACGGGAAATCAGAAGAACGTGAACTGTTTGAGTAGACGTCGTTTAAGCCTTCCACACTAACTCACGTTGTCATTGCCAGTGTGTCCGAGTCTGCCAGTTTTGTGTGTGATTTTGTCAGAAGGAAGATTTTCACCATGGACGATCCCACGCATATATTTGTTCAAAAGAGAGGTAAGGGCAGTTAACTAATGAAAACAAAACTGTTACTGTGTCTAGCATTCTGTTCTGCAACCCAACTGTAAACAAACGAGTATCAAATCCTAGATCAAAAATATCTCCATGGGGAAAAAGCTCGTTGAAATGATGTTTTATAATCCAGTCAGTAAATGATCTCATAGCTTTTAGTTTTACCACGCCAATTTTTTTCTTTTTTTTTTAGAGTAAGAAATGAATTCTGCGCATGAGCTAGTCATGTGTTGGTGATGCTGTCGTGACTAAAACAGTAATCTGGCAAACCAATTTTTTGGGACCCTCCACTTCGCTCCCTCGAACACGCCCTCCCTCTCAAAGAGCCAGCCTACGCGTAGATGTCTGATAGGGACGTAACATTCAGAGAAAAGGTGGCATTTTGACTTTCGAAAACTGAGGAGGTGGGAGAGGAGGGGAGGGGCAGGGCGCTATGGCTTTGGGACCTCCACCGTCTTTCGACACTTGGGTCTCTGCCTCCCTAAAATAGTCCCTTCGAAGTTTGCCAGCGATTTTCACAATATTCACAACAACAACAACAACAACAACAACAACAACAAAAGAGATTAGTAACACAAAGGGTAGGATACGGAAGAAGTGCAGGGGGAGGGGGAAGACGGGGCTGGAATCGTGCAACACCCAGCTTGCGACACGTTAACTGGAAATAACGAAAAAAGTGTATCCTTGAACTCTTGCAAAGCGGATGGGTAGAGTGAATTAAACATCTGACAGTCAAATCGTATAAAACCTGGCAAATATATTTCCTTTCTTCCGGTGGCAGGAGAGGTGTCAGTCATCTAATATTAGAAAGATAACAAAACTACTGCATCCATCCCGCACTCCCCTGCTAATCTCCGACAACCTCGTCACGCATGCCCCTCCTGTAAGAGACTTGGAGATCTTCTTTTTGTGGGGACAAAATGAAAGGAATTGGCAAAGATCAAGAACGCCAGAAACGCACATGTAGTTTTAGCAGACTTTTGCGAAGTGATAAATTCAGCTGTGGCGATTTTTGGTAGGAGAGGGAGATGGTACCCACCTAAAGGTTTACATCCGATACGGATATTACACACAAGCCAGTGGTGAGTTTCCCTGCATATGTTGTCATGTTTAGCTCTTTGTGACAAAGTTCATCTGAACCGTATAAGCAATGTGGTTGGTATTATTGCAAACAAAACAGTAGTAAACGAAGTCTATCCTTCTTTCGTCGATTACTTGCGTTTGGGTTGGCAGGAAATACCCCCTGTAGTAAGATTTCCATACTGTCCATGCCAGTGGGCACCTCATTCTATTTTATTTCATTTCATTTTATTTCAGTTGATTTTATTTTGTTTTATTTCATTTTATTTTATTCTACATACAAAAGAATCTTTGTTCGATTCGAGCTTGAAATACAATGACTGCAGGAGAATGTCAGTTCAACAATATGAATGTTCTGTTTTTCCATTTTCAAAGATTCAAGTCAGAGTGGGTGGGGAATGGAAATCTTGCTATTGTCTTTTCTTCTGTAAAACCAGTTTGGACAAGGCTTCATACGAAACCTGAACTTTACAGACCTTCGACACTCGGTTACTTTTAAATTGTGTTCTCTCCGCTAAGATCCAAGTTTATTTACCTTCTGTGAACTCTTGAATGCTTTACAAAAACCAATTAGGTTACGTACACAAAATGGCGTATTGCAATCTAATCGGTCATAAGACTTTTTTCGGAAAGAACTTAACTTCTTTCACATGAATAAGGAAATGAATATTTGAAATAAAGGGGACCAGGATTTTGGTTTGTACCACCTGGCATTTAACATCTGTTTGTCATACACTTGGATGGATGTAGTGAAGTGTCCCGACGCGGGTTCTTCCCTGAAGGCAGTCTTCATACCTACCTTAGTTAATACTGACTAGATTGGTTGTAGGAAGACAATGTCTTATACAGTCGGAGTTGAACAAAGTAGAATCTTTACAAATCCGAAGTGTTCTGGGGAAGCTGAGAATCTAGAAGCGTTTTACGCTGCTTCCCTCCTACTGAATGAGCCTTTTCTATGTGAAAAAAGAGTGAGCGGGGGTGGGGGTAGGTGGATGGAGGGAATGATGAACTGTTGAATATCGCATGAAAAAGTGAGTGAGGTAATTCAGAAGGTTTTTTTTTTTTATATATAGTTCACTTCTTCTCTTACAGTGCTTCATCTTTATCATCATCCATTAGACGGCCGCACTCAACACGCTGATTACCCTGCCCGTGTATAGGTTGTGTATGCTGAAAGCCGTTTATATGAAAGAAAAAGACTAAACGAGCCAGGACTGAAATGACAGCCTATTTTCTGTGCGCTTCATCGGCAGGCTACTGCTGCGTTTATGTTTTTCGCCCAGCGGAACCAGCTGATTGTTACAGCCTTAATCCAGAACCGGGCGTAAAGATGCATTAAAACTAATAATGAAAATGTTAAATGAAAAAAAAAAGCAGAGCCTAACTATATCCTGGCTTTTTCTTGTGTTCATGACACCTTTGACTTGAAATGGTCCATGGTGCTTCAGTCAGTACGTTCCAGTTTCTTCACTGTGGGTGGTAGAAAGGAATGTTTTTGTTTTTTTTTACGACATCGGATCTGACGCAACCGATGGAGGTGACAATCTTCGTTGTCTCATTAGAGCCATGGTGATGTCGCTCTTATCACAATTACCTATTCGTTTATGATTTCGTGTAACGTGGCTAACGTTGTTACTTTCCCACCCATGTTGAAGTGAAGCCACTGAAATTCTTTCCAGTCATGGCGGAGATTCGTGGCTTACTGTGGGTATAGCCCTGTCTTCCTGGCAAGTTACCTCCCTAGTCTCTTTCTTAGCTTAGTAAAAGAGGATCAAGGCTAATGTGAAAAATGTCCTATCTTCACCAACCCAGCGCCCACCTCCCTTTGTTTGTTATCAAGTCCCTTCCCCTCACCATTTTGTCCCCTACCACTCCGCTACCACCCTCCATCCCCCACTCCCTAGTGTTTTCACTTCTACCTTTATTTCTTTTTAATTATTTCATCATCATCATCATCATCATCTTCTTTTTCTTCTTCTTCTTCTTCTTCTTCTTCTTCTTCTTCTTCTTCTTCTTCATCTTCTTCTTCTTCCAGTCGTGGAGAAACAAGTTTAGGATCGACCGAGAAGGGAGGATGGGGAGCGGAAAGAGGAGGGAAGGGTAGAGGCAGAATGAAATTAGTAGGAGGGGGTGTGGGCGGTGCGCGTAGCCATGGTGAAGTGCAACCTGCGTGTGTGTGTGTGTGTGTGTGGTGTGGGGTGTGCGTGCGTGTGTGTGTGTGTGTGTGTGTGTGTGTGTGTGTGTGTGTGTGTGTGTTGCTTTGGGCGCTTTGATATTTTCGTTATTTCGAGTGTTCTCCATGAATAAGTACATTCATTCATTATCGGTCTACACAAGATGCCTGTGGAAAGGAGGCCTAGTGTGTAGAAGGCAATCGCCATGGAAAGGAGTAAATCGCGGATCCGAAGGTACAATGATGCACAGAGCGGCGTCTTTTTTTTTCTACATGCATTTCATATAACATTGTGATGGAACGAAGGCATGCCTTAAAACGAGGGTGTGTGTGTGTGTGTGTGTGTGTGTGTGTGTGTGTGTGTGTGTGTGTGTGTGTGTAGACTACATGTAGCCTATATTCATTTACCACCGGTTTAATTACTCGTGTGTTAACAGACGGCCGTAGGGAGGCAGTCACCTTTGACAAGATCACTTCTCGACTGAAGAAGCTCTGCTTTGGTCTGGATGATAACTACGTTATACCGGTAAAGCACTCTGTCTGTCTGTCTGTCTGTCTGTCTGTCTGTCTTCTCTCTCTCTCTCTCTCTCTCTCTCTCTCTCTCTCTCTCTCTCTCTCTGAGATTAAAAATCATTGTTCATTTTTTTTTACCGATGGGAAAGAGACTTAAATGCGAGAATGAACATGGGTATATTTTTGTTTATTCTAGGCATCACTATGGATAATCCTGATTCCTAAAAATCTTATATTAGTTCAATCATCTGTCCGTTCATTAAATATTCTTTTATTCTTTTGTGGTACATCTCGAAGCTCCGATATACCCTCAATTAATTTCGATAATATGTGAGTGCGCTTGCCAAACATATAAAAAGAAAAGAGTGCTCTTTTTGGACCATTGATAGCATGGCAAAGATTAGAAATAAAGGAAATTAAGATTTAAAAAAAGGGATCGAGAGTTTTGAGACAGGGTTTTGACAGAAGCAGGAAAGCAAAAGCTGCTGTAAGATAATAACATAAAAGTGTTCACTAGCAGGCATTTAGGGATCATCACATACCGTCTTAAAGTAGAACCGTTTATATCACCTGTCCAGAGGCCTTTCATCGGCTGATTCGGACTCATCAGTAGGACACAGCTGATTGTGTCAGCCCTTCCGTGGCATCGAATGGAGATCCACGACGTTCAAGCACATCTAGACAGGCTAAATAGATAGGCTGGATAGGTAGGTAGATAGACAGACAGGCAGATAGGTAGGTGGATAGATAGATAGGCTTGATAGGTAGGCAGATAGGCCGGACAGATAGGTAGATAGGCTAAACAGGTACGTAAACAGATAGGTAGATAGAGCTATGGATAGATGGATGGATAGATAGGTAGATAGAATGAATTATAGATAGAGAGATATCAGGCTATACATTTTTACTGATTTCCGTAAGCCTCCACGCGATTGGAAGAAAGAGCTGTAGCGATTCACCCGTGCCATTGTCTTTAAAGGCCGAGCTGACGCAGAAGGTGATAAAGGGACTGTACCCGGGAGTGACCACCAAGGAGCTGGACAACCTGGCGGCGGAGACGGCGGCCTCGCTGACCACCCGCCACCCAGACTTTGCCATCCTGGCCGCTCGTATCGCCGTGTCCAACCTGCACAAGGAGACAAAGAAGGTCTTCAGTGGTCAGTGAGCGGGCGGGGAGGGCAGGGTTTTCTGATGGGTGTGAGGTGAGTGTGGTGTGTGTTTGTGCGTGCGTGCGTGCGTGCGTGGCGGTGTGTGTGTGTGTGTGTGTGTGTGTGTGTGTGTGTGTGTGTGTGTGTGTGTGTTTGCGTGCGCGTGTGTATGTGTGTTTGGACGCTCTTGAGTATGTGTATGAGCGCGTGTATGCGTATATGCACCTGTGTGTGTGTGCGTGTACACACACACACACACACACACACACACACACACACACACACACACACACACACACACACATATAAAATATATAATATATATATATATATATATATATATCCCCCTATCTCCCCCTATTTCTTCAGTCTAAGACATAAGAGCAAGCTTTGTTTAAAATTGAATATTTCTTGCAGTCATTGCAAATACCAAGCTGCTCTGTAAGTTGCTGGAATGGTGCTCGGTTACTTATCCTTGGAATTTAATAGTTTATTGTAACACACACACACACACACACACACACACACACACGCACACACACACACACACACACCACACACACACACACACACACACACAAATATATATATATATATTATGTGTGTGTGTGTGTGTGTGTGTGTGTGTGTTTGCAGATCTGTCTGACAGTTTTTTGTGAGAGTGTGTCTTTTATCACGCTCATTTTTACGCGGGTCAACGGAACCGAACACTTCAAAGAACATGTGATTGTGTGGTCACTGTAAAAAGTGCGTGGACTTGCTTTGGTGTCTATGGTTAATTGTTTGCTTTCTTCCTCTGCGCAGCACTTGATTTCGTCATAATTAGGACTGTCTTTCGTTCTGGGATATCCGATCTCCGCTCTGTAGTTCAGCACACTGATAGATATGGACAATGTCGAGAAATTCAGTGAGTGAGAAATAAGAAAACTGAAACACAAGAGTCGAGCGTGTAAATAAAAGGGAGCAGGGGGTGGGAGGGTGAGACTTGCTTTTATCAGAGAAATAACTGAAGAATCAAGAACAAAACTAAGATGGTCACGTACAGTGTTGTCTGGCTGAAACCCACTCCCTCCCACCCCAACCCACCCCATCTCCTCCCTGTTCATACAGACATCGACTATCCCCCTCCCTCTCGTTACCCCCACCTTTGTTCACCAGTCACCACCCACCACCAGCCTGTACTTTCCGGCGGGAAAATGTAAAGAATCGGTTCTTATGCCTGAGATGTTGATTATCAGTTTTCAGACGTTTTCTGGCCTGGTCACCTAGATCGCGTTGCACCTCTGTGATATAGACGGTCCAGACCCATACCCTGTGTGCATAATGTTGATGTTGCAGAGGTGATGAGTGATCTGTACCATTGGGTGAACCCCAGGACTGAATGCCCCTCGCCAATGATCTCCAAGAAAACCTATGAGATTATCATGAAGAACGAGTCGGTAAGTCGCTGCAGCACCACCTTCGTCGGCTTCTCGCAATCACATGCCACACATATAAACACTTGCATATAAGAATCCTATAAGCTCTCTTGCGCACACGCAAACGCACACACGCACGCACACGTACACACACACACACACACACACACACACACACACACACACACACACACACGCGTACACACACGCGCGTACACATACACACACACGCGCGCGCGCGCGTGCGCGCATGGGCGTGCACGCACAGACGCACACTGAGGCACATAGATCGCACACGCACTCACTCCCACATATTCGCATATACTTACACATACTTACAAACGCACTCACACACACGCCCTCAATCACACACACACACACGCGCTCGTTCACACACACACACACACACACACACACACACACACACACACACACACACACACACACACACACATACGCGCGCGCGCGCGCGCACATACTTACACGTATACGTACATACAGGCACACTCACACACTTCACATACTTACACATATACGTACTCACACATACTTACACACGTACTCGCTCACATCCACACTCGCTCTCACACACACGAGACACACACAACACACACACCACACACACACACACACACACACACACACACACACAACACGTTCATACACTCACACAGTCACATACACACGCACACAAACACGCAACATACGCCACACGCACGCGCGGAGTACTCGCATATTGATGTCCCGTATGTGCCTGTCCGTGCATGCGTGTGTGTGCGCACTTTTGTTTATGTGTGTGCATTGGAACATAGAATAAAAGTCACTTACGACATGTGTATCACAGAAATGAAAGGGGGAGGTGGGGGTGAAGGGGTTGGCGGAGATTGACCTACAAGAGTATTGTAAATGAAAAAAGGTCTTTTATCTTTTCACAGAAGCTGAACTCTGTGATTGTGTACGACAGAGACTACGGCTACAATTACTTCGGGTTTAAGGTATCAACAAAATTGCCTCGCATGCGCGCTGTTTTTGTATGCGTGTTTGTAGGAGAGAATCACATGGTTGTGGATAAGTAGGATGGTATTTTTTTTCATTTTGGAATGAGGTGTGTGTGTGTGTGGTGTGTGTGTGTGTGTGTGTGTGTGTGTGTGTGTGTGTGTGTGTGTGTGTGTGTGTGTGTGTGTGTGCTTTTCAAACATCGCTTCATTTTATTCATTGAATGGTAATTGCATTAATTCATGTCAGATCTGTTATATTTTCCTGTGGTCTTGTATTCAATGGTAGACATGTGAATAGGCTATTTAAGTAACAAATTATGTAATTATTATTTCAACCTTGGGGTAACTCTCTCTCTCTGTCTCTGTCTCTGTCTGTCTGTCTGTCTGTCTGTCTGTCTTCTTCTCTCTCTCTCTCCTCTCTCTCTCTCTCTCTCTCTCTCTTTTAACGGTTCCCTTCGTCACTTTTCAAGTTCCTCTTTTTTTTAACCCATGCCTGTTCATTAACTTTGTTCTACTGTATCCAGCGTCCCGCTCTCCTTTTGGTGTTTTACAGTGGGACAGACGAGGGGGTGGGGATGAAGAGGAGCGGGGGAGAGGGAAGATTTAGTGAGAGAAAGGGATTGAAGGACAGAGAGCTAGAGATAAAGAGCAAGAGAAAGAGAAGAGAGAGAGAGAGAGAGAGAGAGAGAGAGAGAGAGAGGAGAGGAGAGAGGATTACGATAATGATAACCACGACTTTTTATTCTGTCATACCTGATTTTTCTGACTCAAGTTAGCCATGCATAAACTTGCCGTTGCTTTTACTCACCACCAAATCAAACTTTTACACGTACACGAGAACGCACTCACGCACAAAATCATTCATGCGCTCATTCACTCACACATGCGCACGCGCGCACACACACACGCAGACTCGCACACACACACACACACACACACACACACACACACACACACACACACACACAGCAAGAGAGAGAGAGAGAGAGAGAGAGAGAGAGAGAGGGGGGTTATGATTACAGGTCAACCGCCCCTGTCATAGCAGGGAACGCACTTGTACATCACAACCTATAATCGGGAGAAACCGAAACGTTAGAGTTAGAATACTGATTTACGATTTATGGCAATGGTCTCATAGTGACGTAGATATGGCAGCAGTGGCATTATTCTTGTCCGTCTTTTTGCAGACATTGGAAAGATCTTACCTGCTGAAAATAGACGGCAAAGGTAACATAATGAAGTTTCTTCTTCTTCTTCTTCTTCTTCCTCTTCTTCTTCTTCTCTCCTCTGTCTCTCTCTCTGTCTCTCTCTGTCTCTCTCTGTCTCTGTCTCTCTGTCTGTCTTCTGTCTCTCTCTGTCTTCTCTCTCTCTCTCTCTCTCTCTCTCTCTCTCTCTCTCTCTCTCTCTCTATCTCTCTCTCTCTCTTGTTTCTTGTTGGTATTTTTTGCTTGGTACCAAATTGCTCATTCGTTTGTATTTTGAATTTGCAGTTTTCCTTAATGAAGCATAATTCACACCATGACCTAAACGATAATAATAAACTGCCTGTGAATATTCTTACTTAGTGTAAATGAGTATATGACCATTCCTTTCTAAATTAAATCCATTCTTTCTAGTCTTTAATAGGCTTGAAAGGTAGATGTCACTTGGTTAAAATTTGAAACAGTGACGGTGGAACTGCATTAACATTGATTTCTCGGCTCTTCCTGCCCAGTTGCACTTGAGCGTGTCGTATAAGACAAAAGTACTCGTTCTTTACTTTGCCTCGCCAGGAAAGATTCATCCATCACTTCACTTCTAAATTGCAGGGATGGAGATGCATGCTTTTCGACCAACATCTTGGAGAGTCAGTATTAAGTACGGTGCAGATCTCCCAGTAGTGGAAAAAGATCAAAGGGTTTGGTTTATTAAAAAAAAAAAAAAAAACGCTTATTTCACTGTCGTTTGTAGTGAAGGAAATGATGTCTTTCTATCTGTGTTGAATCTCGCCAGCTTTCATCACCATCGGGAGTAGGGTGAGTCTTTGTTGGCTAGTGCACGTTATGAAGGGAAATCAAATTGTGTACAAGATCCACACAGAGTGTAATTTTCTTAGTAACATATTTCGGAATCTCAAAGTTTCGTGCTGTCATGGCAGTGGCATTTAACATGCATTTTTTCTGTTGACGAACAAGGCAGGAATGCAACGGATTCTGGTGATAGATTATGCAATGGACTTCGTTATTTTGCCCCATGTTTTAGATTAGACTTCTGAGAGCGCCTTCAAACAATAGCATATAATCTGCTGTGTTATGATTAGACTAAAACTGAAACTGACTGGGGTTAGGACAGAAGCACTGCGCCACTAAGTGACTCTGTTCGTCCTTCGTTTTCATTGGTTTTAATGTTATTTGTCCCGCATGTAGAAGACCAAATAAGTCGAAACACGCTGTGGTTGTTTTCTAGCTTGTGTGCTTGCGTGTGTTTTCTTTCCTTTATTGGCTGCACAATGATTCAGTCTTTGGTTTTGTTTCATTTTCCGTTTGCCGTCGCCACACCTTGAATTCAACCTAAAACCGACTGCCTGTGACTTTCTTCTAGCCCTCGTCTGTTCACTGCGTTGGCTGTGGCACGAACAGTTTGTGACATGAGTTGGCAATCCTTGGTGTTGACTTGATTGTTTTTCATTTTTCTCCAGTGGTGGAGCGACCGCAGCACATGCTGATGAGGGTGTCCGTGGGCATTCATGGGGAGGACATTACATCTGCCATTGAGGTGAGCCCCCGTCTTCTGGAAGTTCTCTACACGTGACTTCTTTTTCTTTCGACTTCGCCTAAAAATGCTTGTCTTATCTGTAAACCCTTGTTCTCTTTCTGCCACTGTGGACAATTCTTCTAGCCTTTATTTTTGTACTTTTTTTTTCCTGAACTCAATTTTTTTGACATTCCAAATATTTTGTAATCTTGCGACTAGGTAGGGAAAATTATACATACTCTCCAGAATTGACACTAATTGTCCATTTTGCAGTGTAATTTTACCTACACGACCTTTTCATGTTAAAGTGTCACTCAGGTTCGAAATGTTTTCATTACTGGGTTATTGTTTCATTCTGTGGTTAATAAACTTGGGGAACGACTGGCGGTCTCAGCAACTGTGCTGCTATCGTCAGTACGGTTCACTCTTATCTGCCCTAACACTGTCAACTGTTTGGTATCCGTGTCAATGAATTGTACATTATTTTTTATAATTTGTTCCTTTTCCTTGACGTGACTTTTCTTCAAAGTTTGACTTGTTACCATATATAAGCCCTGCAAAAGCCCAGTGTAGTCGTCTAGGTTATAATGTTACAAACTAGAAACTAGCTCAGGCCTCTAGGTTGTTATTATGCGCTGTCATCAATGGAGTGTGTGCGGAGAGAGAGAGAGAGAGAGAGAGAGAGAGAGAGAGAGAGAGAGAGAGAGAGAAGACAAGACAAGACAAGACAAGACAAAATTCTTTATTTACGAGGATAATAGATAAGCACTGATGTGCTTTTTTGCATCCAGTCATCGCCCTGAGTAGGGTCAACAATGCAAAATAAGATAAGGCAACAAGAGAGAGAAGAGAGAGAGAGAGAGAGAGAGAGATAGAGAGAGAGAGAGAGAGAGCGAGAGAAACAACGACAGAGAGCGACAGAGAGGGGCAAGAACGGGTTAGAAGTATTAGAGGACATTATGTGGAATGTTATCAAACATCAAAGGGAGGATAAGGGTTGGAATGGTGTGTCGGTTAGATTAGACGGGGTGCGTGCATGTGGAAATGCTTGGAGAATTTTTTGCTTGTCAAAGCTCTGAAATACATGACACAAGATTAACGAGGTATTCATGCATAAGAAAGAAAGTGCTTTGGTTCGAAGGTGAGCGCATATATTCATGCAAGGTTTGTGTGCGTGAGCGACTTTGCGTGAGCGAGCACATAGCTACGAATGTGGTGTTGAGGCATTCACGACCTCGCATAGCATGCAAGTTTGCGCTGAAAGTAGTTGAATGAAAAACAAAAACGTTCTCAAAGTTGCCCTTTCACAACCCGCTCCCCCCTGCCTCTGTTGTCCTGATGACTGTGCTGATCTGTCGCTGCATGTGCTCCCCCACGCAGACCTACAACTTGATGTCGCTCAGATGGTTCACACACGCTTCGCCAACCCTCTTCAACGCCGGGACATGTCGACCTCAACTGTCCAGGTATGTGCATCCGAAAGCTTGCGTGTTTGTCGAACAGAGTGAGTCTGAATCCATCTAAAAGCGCACCTTTTAACGCCGAAAGGGACTGGATGCTCAAGGGACCTTTTTTTCTTTTTTGTTTTCATATATAAAAATCCCTGTTAATTTGCCAGCGTGTAGGCCAATGTTTTAAATTGTGTTGGATGTGAGGGTGTTAAAAGTGAGTTGCATACAAGGGTTGACACGTGCGGTGTAATGTGTACATCATCTGAGGAAAGGTTTTGTCGCCTACCGGGCCCCTCTCTTGCACGTCAAATGTCAAGAACAATTTCTTCGCAGACAGTGTATAAAACGCTGTAACATGATAACGGAACATAATCATACTGCCGTTAGGTTCAGTCAATCGGCGTTTGTATTTTGACTGAGATTTTAACTACAGGCCGGTTTCCGATTTTACAATGTAGGGGGGTGGGGGGTGGTGGCTAAGGAACGGTGTGAATATGTTGACACATAAAGTTATCGCTTTTCGGTATCTATCATTTGCTGTTTCGGGGCTTACCCTTTGCGCATGGGTGAGAATACGAATGCTTTTGACAGTTCCTGCCAATCAAACGATGTTACTATAGTCGTACTGAAGAGAAAATAACGGCTGGGCATAATTCGAAAAGATGTCCTTTTTTTACCTCCAGCCCTGAAAGACATCATTTATTTTGTGTCTTTGCTGGGCCGTAAACAATGTGAATTGACTTGCGTCTCTTCTTTCGAAGACAAAATAGTTTGATAATGAGAACGCCAAGTAAGGAAGCAGAATGAAAAAAAATGAGCGTCGGTGATAATCATTCCTAAAGAAAAAAAGAGGGAAAGACAAATGGGGGGGGGGGGGGGGGGGGGGGGCATAGAAATCACAGAGAGGAGGATAAGAGTGAGACGAAAATGTCGTTCACTGGAGAGAGGAGGAGAGAGAGAGAGAGAGAGAGAGAGAGAGAGAGAGAGAGAGAGAGAGATTCGACTGCCCCCCCCCCCCCCCACCTCCTTCATCACTCTGCCATCTGATTCCTATGTTCAGCTGTTTCCTGATGAGCATGCACTCGGACAGCATTGAAGGCATCTTTGACACGTTGAAGAACTGTGCCCTCATCTCCAAGAGCGCAGGGGGGATCGGCCTCAGTGTCCATTGCATTCGGGCAACTGGCAGTTACATTGCTGGGGTGAGTCTGTGTGGAGAAAGCACGGTGGTGGGGTGTGGGCAAGGGCGTACACTTCATTGATTCGTTTCAGCATATTTGACGACTGGGCTGGGCGAGTGGATGGCTTGAGTTCGATCTCTGTCTCGTGTGTGTATGTGTGTGTGTGTGTGTGTGTGTGTGTGTGTGTGTGTGTGTGTGTGTGTGTGTGTAATAAAAAAAAGATCTGAAACAAACAAACAAACAAAAAATGATCACAGCATGATCTTTTCCGTTTGATTCCTAGTATGTGCTGCCAAATACCAACATCAGTGGTTACAGGTCTATGGCGGTTCAAGTTCTGCTTATAAGGTTTGATTGTTGTATACATTTGTCTTTTCTTAATCCGTATGACAACATGAAGGAAACCTAGTACCTAATTAAGAAGCAGTGTTAATGTGCCGATTGATTCCGTTTTGTTCCAGACGAACGGCACCTCCAACGGGTTGATTCCCATGCTTCGGGTTTTCAACGACACGGCACGCTATGTGGACCAGGGTGGGAACAAGGTAAGATTATAGGTCAGTTCTTACCTGTATCTGTGGGCTCTTTTACTTGGCCATTGTGCAAGCCTCCGACGAGATGTTCGTTTAACGTCCAATACAAAAAAGCCCTCGGAATAGCCACCATGTCTAGTGGAAAGGGGAGCATAAAAAGACGTGTCCCGCAAGACTCAAACCAGATTCGAGGGTTCTGCCGCTTCCCTAGCTAAGCGTATCAACCACGCGGGATATCAGTCTCTGACAGACCTAAAAACTAAGATAACCCTAAAAGCAATAGCGACCGTTCTGATGTAAACAACGGGCAAGATCAAATTTATCCCCCCGTACTCGTCTACGTGAAAGTACGGAAAAGCAGCTTTCTGAAAGCAGCATTCCCAAGGGTACGTGCAAGTTAGAGACCGCTATTTTTCTGTACTGGAAGTGAAGGCGTATTCGGAAGAGAGAGAGAGAGAGAGAGAGAGAGAGAGAGAGAAAATTCGATTGACTTGGCACCATTTCATTTCTATACTTGTCATGTTTTGGTTTATTCTAGTGACGCATCATTGATCTATTGAATGATTTATTTTAATATTGAAAAATCGACGTTGGTGAAAGGACTAAAAATTAAAGTACCAACCATGTGGAGAGTTTGCCTGTCTGTGTGCAATGTGAATGGATGCCGGGAGCAGCAGTAGTTCATGATCGTATTTGTTGCACAACACGAGCAAGAGTTACTTTCGATGGGAATTTTCTTGTTCTGTGGGCCTCGCATACGCTTGCGTGCTATCTGAAAGGATACCATACACAGCATGCCATTGTTTCACCTGGGTAGGAAAAGCTACTTTCCACGGATTTTCTGTTGACTTGTGATGTTTGATTATATACCGCACGAAGAAGTAGTTCGTTATGGATATGTGTCCCCATGGGATCAAACAATGTCTACCAGGGAGGTGTCCTGTTTTGTGTCTGCACGGGTGCAGTGTGAGTAGGTGCCGCAAGCAGCCACGGCTATGGGCATGTAATTGTACCATGATGACAGCTGAAGTTATCTTTCAGATAAGTCCTCGTTCTGTGTGCCTCCTGTCACCACCTGAAGAGGAGCCCTGATGACGAAGAGGTAGCTTGGAGTTATGGGCACGTAATTTTCACCTGGACAGCTGGAGTTATTTGCCTTGACATCAGTTCATCTGAACGTATGATGCTGAACTGTCGCTTCTCGTCACAACTTGTGATATGCTTGTGTAATGGTGACTAGGTATCAAAGTTGTGCATACTGTCCAGAAAGACTAGGTATGCGTGCTGCAGTGTCTGTTGGCCTGCACAGCTCGTTCATCTTTTTTTTTGTGTAACAGTTGACTTTGTTTCTTGTTTTCTTTTTCTTTTTCTTTTTTTTTTTTTACAATTTTCAAACCATGAACAAATTCTGTTTGGCTGGCTGGGTAAAAATGATAAAGAGTTGATCTTACAATAAAAAAGAAAAAAATCTAGGTTAAAAAAAAAAACACGGAATGGCTGGAGATCTCTGCACGGCCTGGTCTTACCCTTTCTTCGGATGTCAGCAGTTTGGCTGCCTTGTCATGACCTGCTTTGTTCGTTTATTTAGATAATAATCTGTATGATTTGCACTGTTCAGGACGTTATTTTCCTTTCTTTTTCTTTTGTTTTTGGTCGCACGTGATGGGCAGTCCCGAGAAAACCCCAGTGCTCGGTTGGACCGAAATAATAAAAAAAAAACCTAAAACTTCTACATCCTCCTCCTCCTCCTTTCCCAGAGACCGGGCGCTTTCGCCGTCTACCTGGAGCCGTGGCACGCGGACATTCTGGACTTCCTGGACCTGAGGAAGAACACGGGCAAGGAGGAGTCGCGGGCCCGGGACCTGTTCTACGCCCTGTGGGTGCCGGACCTCTTCATGCAGCGGGTGGAGAAGAACGCCCACTGGACCCTCATGTGCCCGGACGAGTGCCCTGGCCTCTCAGACGTGTACGGGGAGGAGTTCGAGACCCTGTATGTCAAGTGAGTTCACGGCGGATGATGTGTATGCGCGTTGAGTAAACGCCACAGGTGGGGGGTGGGGGAGGGGAAAGGGGGTGCAAGGCGGAGGGAGACAGTACGATGAAGGATTGGGTTTGAGGAACATGGGCTAGAGAAAGGGAGATCTGTTTTGTAAAGCAGGATCCGTTTTTGTGAAGCAGGCTTTTATTATTCAATGAAGCCTTGGCTGTGCAAGGCTGTGTACGTCGGCAGTCTAGAATCCCAGTCGACCTAAACTACGCGTGCGTATTTGGGGTGAATAGAGATGAGCTATTCCATCCTGCTTGCGGCATCGTGAAGCTTTTCATCAAGACCGTGCTAAACTACTTCTCCTGGCTTGTTTCCCAATGACAAAGTCTCGCGGCCGTATGAAAGGATAGACAGGGGAATTAACTCGGTGAACGGTGATGGTTTCGTTTTCAGAGAGAGGTTTCTGAACTTTTCATTGTTGTTGCAGGTACGAGCAGCTGGGCAAAGGCCGGCAGACGATGGAGGCCCAGTCGCTGTGGAGGTCCATCATCACGTCCCAGACGGAGACTGGGACCCCGTACATGCTGTACAAGGACTCCTGCAACTACAAGTCCAACCAGAAGCACCTGGGCACCATTAAATGCAGCAACCTGTGCACCGAGATCGTGCAGTACACCAGCCGCGATGAGGTGAGAGAGAGCGTGCTAGAGAGAGAGAGAGAGAGAGAGAGAGAGAGAGAGAGAGAGAGAGAGAGAGAGAGAGCCATGGTTATGGTGATTATTTTCAAAAGCTTGGCTCATCACGTTCAGAAATGACCCATTAGATTTTGATTGCCAGGATCAGAACCAATGACCCATTCACCTAATTTTCCAAAATTAACCCGTGTGTGTGTGTCTGTGTGTGTTCGTGTGTAGTAGCAGCAGCAGCAGCAGCAACAGCAGCAGTAGGAGGAGCAGTAGCAGTGGGAACAGTTGTAGCAGCAGAAGCAGGAGCAGTAGTAATAGTAGTACAAATAGTACTAGTATAGACAAACCTTTTGATAAAGAACCGAACAGCCAGCATCCGTGGCGCAGTAGTCAGTGTGGCGGGCAGCAAATTAGGAGGTCGTGGTTTCGAATCCTACTAGACGCATTAATTTCAGGGAGTTTTTGGACCCCAGCAGGTAGAGTGTCCAATGTACTCAGTGGGGAGTCTTAAACCAAACAGGCGGGTTTATGACGACCTGGTAGTAATTGCTCCTTGTGTATTGCCAGTGGTGTAGCTGTGACTGGATGGACGTGGCCTTGGCTGTGTATGGTATGTCCGGAAATGAGCGGAGTTGTAATCATGAAGGGACACGCAAAATGAGAAAAAAAGAGAGCGGGGAGGGGCGTGGGTGGGTGGGTTGGTAGAGGGATGAGGATGTAGGGTTTGGGAAGAAGTCGCTCTGCTTCGTTGATCTCAACACGTTCGGCAGCGTGAAAATTTCATTTTTCAAATCTGGTATATATTTAAAAAGTGCTTTGTACTTCACAGTCACTTAGCGATACACTCTGTGAATCGTCTCGTACTTTCAAGTTCCTTTTCTGTACTTTTTTCTTCTTTTATCTGAACAGATAGCGGTGTGCAACCTTGCCTCCATCGCCCTCAACATGTACGTGGACAAGCAGAAGAAAGAGTTCAATTTTGAGAAGTTCCGAGAGCACGTGAAAGTGATGGTGCGGAACCTCAACAAGATCATCGACATCAACTTCTACCCCGTACCGGAGGTAAGGAGAGAATTTGGTCTAAAGTAAAAGAAAAAAAAAGTTTAGAAGGTGAACATGTCCTTGCGTTTGTGGGCAGGATGGGGATGATGGTGGTGAGTGGGAGGGGTGGGGGGGGGCATCAAATCTAGACGGCTTTCTGTTGGAAGTCTGTAGTGTTGGGGAAGAGGTAGTGAGGGTGATCTTGTCATTTATTCTCCTTTAGACAATCTCTGCAGCTTCGTGGACCCTCCATGATTAGGTAAATCCCTCCTTACCTCTAGGAAGAGGAAGATTCGCTGAAAATGTAGTGTTCCAAATGTTCTCTGTGTTGATACATCCAGCTGGGTCCGTTTCTGAACTAGCCTTTTGCTCTTTATGCGGTAGTTTGAGGTCACGAAAGGCTGTGTTGCACGTGGTGACACCTTTTTATACGTTTGACTTATGTTGCGTCAACGTAGCCTCGATGAAGTATGTAGGTAAGCTTCTGTGTAACTTCTAGACATGGCAGCCCTCCACATGCCAGACCAAGGAGCCAAGGGCCTTACAAAGGCTGACGGAATTGCGCGCATGGTGGAGGTCTTCTTTGATTGTTTTTTTTTTTTGTGAAAAGGGGGCGGCCTCACTTTGTGTTCGGAGGTTTTACATCCTTGTTCAGGTGAACAGAGGTTCTTGAGTTTACCATATCTAGAGGCAGCCCTATCATAACGTTGCATTCCATACCGCGTACTGTCGGCTTGGGAAACTAGATGAGGTCAAACCTGACAGCATCTTTCAGCTCAGGTTAGGGAGATCGTATAGATCGTCAACAGAAGACCGAACAGGTGAAACGTGTAATAAGGACGAAGTGAGTGATTGTGTGTTGGACTGCATGAACTGTGTCATCTGGCATTGCCAGTTTGTTTCAAAACCGTGTATGAAAGTCCGTTAAGTTTTGGATCTGTGCCTCGCTGTCTCTTAGGAAAGGTTTTCGAAGCGTGTCTGAATTCTTGAATCTTGTTTTTGAAGATATGTAGTTTAAATACTGTGTACAGATAGATATGCTAACCTTGGGTGCAATACGTACTAGCTTTTTCACGAATAGTATGTTTATGAGTCTACCAGTGTTATTTACACGCGTGTGTACTTCTTTCGCTCACGTTCTGGTTGATTTATTCGTGACGGGCAACGGTTTGCTAATCGTTCTCCCAACACCCTAGTAGGGACGAAGACTAACAAACACTATTTTGAAAGGGAGAGGCTCTTTCTTCCTTTCCATTGCCTAAATGTTTCTTTTTGCCTGAAGGAGACCCAAGAGGTCGAAACGCGTGTTTTGTCCTGTAACCTGTTCGTCTCTGTCGTCTGGTGGAAGGAATACCGTGTCTTTTTAATATTTGTTTCATTTTCCTTCGTCAGTCGCCTCGTTTTGAAAGTAACAAACACTATTATGAATTATGTGTCTCGCAGTGGTTATATTTTTCTACGGGGAAAGCGGTGGAAGGATATGTTTGTGAAACCTCACGGTAGAGAGGCTTGAACACGTCTGTGATCATTGGTTTTCTTTTCCAGGCAGAAACTTCCAACCTGCGTCATCGCCCGATCGGATTGGGGGTCCAGGGCCTGGCGGACGCGTTCATCCTCATGCGCTACCCCTTCTGCAGCGAGGAAGCCAAGGAACTGAACAAGCATATCTTTGAGAACCTGTACTACGCTGCCCTGGACGCCAGCTGTGAACTGGCCGAGAGGCTCGGGCCCTATGAGACCTACAGGAAGTCTCCTCTCAGTCAGGGGGTGGGTGGACGTCTTGTGGACTTACCAGTCTATACAGGAGACCAGATTGTGCGTTTGTATGTGATCAGTTCTATGAAAGCCGTACAAACAGCCGTGTTACTTCGGACAGGGGGGTTGCTAATGCAAAGGTACATTTTTTTGTTCGGTAACATATATTGTCGACTCCGTATTGCAGTCGGCTGGTTCCCAAGAAAACGAATGAAATTCAAAATCGGGTGATTCATCCACTCATACTGTTAGTCGCATTTAGTTTGGTTTCGTCGGAATGGGCACTAGCTGTCGATTCAACAATCTCTTTTGCTCTGTCTTTTCGTCTGCTTAGGTTACATGACCACGATCTCAATTTTCTTAATCTTTCTGAGTTTGTCAGTGCCAAAACTCGAACCGTGTAGTTCAATATGTTTATATCTGGCAACAGCTTACCTTTATCTTTTTAAGTTTTATTTCATATTAAATGAGCATCGGATCAGGTGGGTGGGTAAAAAACACATTCAACGGCGTCCGACGTCTAAACGTGTCAAGAATACTCGTAAAAAATTACTTGTTGCTGTTGGTGATTGAAGTAGCTGCTCTCATCGATTCGATTAGGTCCCATGGAAAACTGTATGTTTCACGCAGGCTTGACAAGCTGCGAGTGTAATAGGGCAGGAGAAGCAGTAGCATTTGTGTGCTTCTTGCACATAGTGGTGATGCTACACGTGTGGTCTGTGTCTGACAGATCCTGCAGTTTGACATGTGGGGAGTAACGCCCTATACCGACCTGGATTGGTGCGCGCTCCGGAAAAGAATTGACCTGTGAGTATGTGTGCCACATTTATATTGCAGGCGATTACTTTAACAGTGGTTCATTGTCAATTACAAAAGTGTGCGATATAACGCTGACATCTCCAAGGTATACAGAGATATCAGTTGCGTGTGACAAGGTCTGTAAACCACAATAACGGAAAGAAAGCATCAAAGGTGTAGACATGTGGCAAGACTGTGCAGACTCACAAAGTCCAGCCTCCAACAAACGGTGGCAGGCAAGAGGAGACGGGCAAATAGCTAGAATGAGAAAAGAAAACTGAAGTGGCGTGTCGAACATGTGACAAAGCTTGGAGAATCTTGCCCTCGGAAGGCAGACAGAGCAGAGAGCCAAAGAAGTAAAGAAAGCTGAAGGGGTAGTGACAAGATCGTGCAGAATATCAAAGGTCGCCCTTCTAAAAGTTATGGGAAAGACAACCCGAGTAGGAAAAAAGTTGGAAGCGGTCTGTCAGGACATACTTCAAAAGAACACACCCACACCCAAGAGGAGACGGGACAGGATAAGCAAGAGGAGAAAAAAAACCCTGAAGGTGTTTCTCATGACAGGTGACAAGATCGAGGACAATGTCAAAAGATCATCCGCCAAAAAGAGACAGGGCAGACAGGTAGAGGAGGAAATAAAGTTGAAGGGGCGTCAGGGCATGTGACAGGATCACGAAGATTATCAGGGATCCAAGAAGAGGCAGGGCAGACAGCCAAAGGTGGACAGAAAACATTAGTGATCAGTACATTTATCTTCAACTCCTATGACAGATACGTTGTTCACGCAGTACGGCAAACTAGTAGCATTAAGAATTCAGCGACGCACAAGAACTCGATCTCCAAGAATTGTACCACCTTATCTTACAATAATAATAATAATAATAATGTATGGATTTTATATAGCGCAATTCTTGGGATCAACTCACAATAACGTGAAAGCATTTCACTTAGGGTTTTTCATTTCTTTTTACTTTTGGAAGTGACTGTGGATGGAAGACGTGGTTGGGGTATGATGGAAAAAAATTCCTACAGTTTGAGGAGCATCTTTTCTTATTTTCCATTTCGTGTGTGCGTGTGTGCGCGCGTGTGTGTGTGTGTGTGCGCGTGTGCGTGTGAGTGTGTGTGTGTGTGTGTGTGTGTGTGTGTGTGTGTGTGTGTGTGTGTGTAACGCAGTCTGTTGTTTGCTTTACCATCTCTTCCTCTGTTCTGGCCTCAGTGTAGTTATGTCCTGCTTGAAAGGAGTGCATGATCATACATCTCTCGTTTGACGGCGGCCTGCGTTTGTTCAGGTTTGGAGTTCGAAACAGTCTGTTAGTGGCACCCATGCCCACAGCTTCCACGGCTCACATCTTGGGCAACAACGAATCCATCGAGGCCTACACCTCCAACCTCTACACTCGCCGTGTTCTGTCAGGGGAGTTTCAGGTCAAGGATATTCTTGCTTTTCGTGGATTGTGAAAAAAAATTGTTTTACTCGATTTTCATCTCTTTCCCGTCTTTTTTGTTGTGTTTTCTTTCAATCTCTCACGATTTGCCATAGTTTTTTTTTTTCTTTGTGTGTCCCTGTTTGTCTTCAGCTCGTTTGAGTGGTATTCCATGCTCCCTCCCTTCGGTCCTTCTCTGGTGCATTCTTCACTGGAGGGAATCCTCTTCTGCCGTCCTCCTCTCCCCCATGTGAGGTAGAGCTGAAAAGTGAAATATCTACGACCTGAAAATATCCCCTTCTCCCCAGCTTGATCTGTGTGCCATAAACAATGGTTCTTCCATGATTCGTTTGTGAATTGTTTCATATGAATTATAATTTAGGATCTTGAACGTATGAACTGTTGGGAAATTCGATGGCCTGTTTGTCTGGCTTTGAGAGTTGATAGCTATTTGAACAACTTGTCTTCAAAATTTGAAGATTTGGACGGACTCATTCCATTTTCTCTTGCCTGCTTTTGAATTAACCTGAGAAACAGACATGCATTCAGAAACTGTTCCAAATTTGAACCTCATTAGGAGACGCTAATTCTGAATATACTTGACATGCGAAGAAGAAAATTATTTTACTGGAAAGAAACGGGTGATTTTTGTTTGCGAGATGAAGTGGCAATTTTTTTTTTGGGGGGTGGGGGGAGGTTGGGGGTGGGGGGAGGTTGGGGGTAGGGGTAGTTTTCAGTTTTACGTTTCCAAGACAGGGATCAGCAACAGGCTCAACACTGGAGGTACCCCCGGCTGTCCGCGGGGTCTGAACACGTTATGAGTTTGCGATTGGCTGAAGTCTAAGAATTCGGCGTTTAAAGCCTTTTCCCTTCTAAGGAAGTCGACGAAAAACGCACGCACGCACGCACACACGCACGCGCACACACACACACACACACGCGCGCACATATCGATCTGGACAAGTCGGTTTTTGAAGTTTTGTTGACTTTAAGGCTGTTGGTTTCCAGACGGACATCAGTCGTATTAAGGTGCCTGGTTTCAACTAGTTCATAGATTACCTTTATTTATTTGTTTATTGTATATTCGAAGCTGTTTTTCTTTTTCGGTCTTTTCTTTTGTTTACTTGTACAGTTTACACTAATACGTTACATTTGTGTGTTTACGAACATGTGAACTAGTCAATTATAAGTTCGTTTATTAGTGCGTGTTATCTAGGTTTCGCTACTCCTGGGTAGGCATCCGTGTATTTGATGTTCTACCGTGTATGGGCTTTATCAGGTGTGTCTGATTACAGATGCCTGGGCATTTCTTATTCTACTGTGTAGACTTCAACAGTGAGTACTTACTGACTTTCTGTTACAGTAATCTTTTAAATGCCAGACAGTGTGTGAAAAGGAACCAAAATGCTATGTTTGATGATTTTGGTGTTTATACTGTAGCCAGGACGATTTCGTTGTTGCAGATAGTGAACCACCACCTGCTAAGAGACTTAATAGAACTGGGGCTTTGGAATGACGACATGAAGAACCTGCTGATATCACAAAACGGATCCATCCAGGTAAGATCGTAGTGCACCATCGCCAGACAGTTGAGCACGTTAACGCTTGAGTGCTATCACAAATCGATGAAACGTCACGGAATGATCTCACAACACGCGAAATAGGCCAGCATGAAAATACAGCGAGTATCGTCTACTGACCGATGGATAGACGTGTTTCTGCTACTTGAACTGACTTGCTCTTTGACATGCATGCCCCCCTGATGTGGTTGGGTGGAATATGAATATTGACTAGATACGACTTGCCGACAGGACTGCTTACCACGTCAACAGCCCGTACAGGGCCCATGTCCCATCGGCTGGCCTGTAACCATGAACCGTTTCAAACTTTTTTTTTGTTCCAGAACTTAGCCGGCGTTCCCGACGAGCTGAAAGAGCTGTACAAGACGGTGTGGGAGATCCCCAGAAGGAGGTGATCATCATGGCGGCGGACCGTGGCGCCTTCATTGACCAGAGCCAGTCGCTCAACATCCACATCGCCGAGCCCGACTACCAGAAGCTCACCAGCATGCACTTCTTCTCCTGGAAGTCCGTAAGTCGGTAGGAGGGAAGGGATGGGGGAACAAGCGGGGGGAGGGGGGGGGTCCGTGTCCGGGTCGGTTCTCTTCCTCAAGGAAACAGAAAGGCAGGAGAGGAGGGACTAGGCGGGTCATGTTTATTTCTAAAGGTCTCTGTCGGGTGAACATGGTGAGTAGGTGTTGCGACAAAGAATAAATCTCGTGTTTCTTACACTTCAGTTGAAGGGAATGTTGTATCGGTTTCATTAGTTGTAATTCCACTAGCAAGTTAAATCCGTTCCAGAAAAAAGTTCGATTCTACTCTGAGTTCTAGTCTGTACTTCCAGCAGGTGGCTCACAAGTCAGTCTTCACGTGACTGTTATAACGGTCCCCAAATAGACAGCCGCGTCATTCGGCTCTTACAATGTCATATTTCACTCAGGTTCAAACACTCCAGACCATTAATCATAGATAATGAAATCAGTACTTCAGAAATGTGGCGTAGCACAGCCAGTGAACAAACACTGAACTTTGAA
>CM065728.1:26580642-26600642 GCA_033310375.1 Conus canariensis
TCTGTCTCTCTCTCTCTCTGTCTCTCTCTCACACTCTCTCTGTCTCTGTCTCTCTCTCCTCTCTCTCTCTCTCTCTCGGACTGTGTCTGTCTGTCTGTCTGTCTGTCTGTCTGTCTCTCTCTCTCTCTCTCTCTCTCTCTCTCTCTCTCTCTCTCTCTCTCTCTCGTGGTTTCCCTCGTCTGGCTCCCAGCAAGACGTATTTTGGCCCCATCCAGTAAATTTCTACATCGTATTAACTGTAAATCGTCCAGCATGTCTGTTGAAGGTCTTCCTTCTATTTTAGAAGCGACACTCAATGTGGCGCTGGAAGAAATGACATTGTCCTCGTACAAAATAGAGGGCAGAGGAAAACAAACGGTCGCCATTCTGCGTTTGACGACAACTACCGAACAGCCCCCTGCCTCGCTGACCCAAGGCCACGGCATCGCGTATCGCCGTAAATGCCTGTCACAGCTGAACAGTGATAAGCGCAGAGCAGAGACATACAAAACAAGTTAAAAGAAAAAGGCGAGTGAAAACTTATCTTCTCCACGCAGTTTATTTTTGCCGACACCACCATTTTATTTTACCATGTGGACAGAACGAGCGACAGCCCTACTGGATGTAACATTTTTACGTGTGACAACCATCTCCCTCCGTCTTTAACTCTGCCTACACCAGACACACGGCTCAGCGACAAGCAAAAAGAGATCGACATGGAGCAGTGTGACAAAGAATTGTGACAGTTGACACGATGAAGTGTCGATGTTGAATTTTGGGTGAGTGAAGCCAAGTGCTATTCAAGACTGTGTTAATGAGTTTTGTGGTGTGATTTGTGACCAGGACCGGCCTCCAGTAAGTGCACAGACTATTATTACACAATGCAAAATTGAAGACACTGTGACAACTGGCTCTGATCATGATTTACAGAATAGAGATTAACCGAAAAACGTTTTTTTTTCAGATGAATGAACAACAGAACGACCCTCCAAAGAACATGACTGTCAGTGACATTATGTCGTATCTACAGGAAATTATGAGAAATATGGACAGCGTTCTTTCTACAAACAGAGTGTGCAGTTGCCTTACAGCAGCAATTCTGGTGTGCAGAACGGAAATCTTGATGACTGTGGATAAACGATTGGCAATCAGAATGACAATCATATCAGTGTTTGAGGTTTATTGATTGCTTCCGTGATTTGGTTTCCTTATAGCGATGCTGTTTTATGACATTCATTGTTTGCGTTTTTTCTTTGAAATTTTTTTTTCGAACAGCCCCCATCCCCACCATTTCTCTTGCATGAGAATGGGCTTTGTAAGCTTATGTCATTATATTATCCTCCACAATAAAAACAGTATCTATTCGACTTTTGGTTTTGAGAGACTTTCTTTCCTGCTTAAGTTGATTGAAGAATGGATGCGCTAGGCAAAAAAAAAAGGAAGCAATCGCCATTTTATGAGGGTTATTGTGCTAGCGGCTGTTTTGAAAAAGAAAGGGGCTTCTGGTTTTTCCTCAGTGTATCAGACCACGATTTTTTTCACAAAGATTAATTTAGGGGATGTCTTAAAGCACAACAAATACTCCCAGATGAAAAGTTAGGGTATTATGAGCGCTGTTTAAAATTAAGCCATTCCCACCGCCAATGTTGGCCTCAAACGGCGAGAAGGTCCGTGCGTGTTGAGACCGGTTTTGTGCTTGGCGGTCACGCACGACCCTGGTACTATATACAACACAAAACCAGCAGGTTTCAAAGCAGGGTGACTACGTGCAGTAATTGAAACATTGAAAGATTGAAATTGCCAGACCACCAGCTGAATGAAACAAGTACGTTTCAACACAATCACGACGAGTTTCGACCTATTGTTCTTATTAAGGCAGGACAAATGATGTGAACTACGGTGAAAACAAAGGACATAGTATGTGCTGTGTAAGTTGTTCTGCTTAAAGAAAACCAGCAGGTCAAAACGCATTGTATCTGTCGTGTTGCGTATTCACTTGTCAGTTAACTAACCAATAGCTAGAATGGCACTCAAGAGAGTGCACACCTTCGCAATGCAAGCTTCGATCCATATTTTCGTTTTCCGGATCTGAACCAACATAAAAGGCTATGATAAGGCATGTGCGCTATAAAAAATATGAGAGACAAAAGGAAACCGCAGTCAGGCTTCAACCATTTTTTTTTAACTTCTGTGAGCAAGTCATTGTATAAGAGAAAGCATTACATAGTCCGCCAGGGTAGGGTTATGTTCACACTAGCCACAGATGGTCGGTCACGCATGCTGGCGGCCACGAAGCGTTCATACTACCACACTGATTACTGACGGACTGCCACGAACACTTTTCGTCCGGTGTGTGTGAGTGAGTGTGTGTGTGTGTGTGTGTGTGTGTGTGTGTGTGTGTGTGTGTGTGTGTGTGTGTGTGTGTTACAGAGGAATTTCGTCCTCCGTTATATTAATTACGAATACTTATAAATGACACAGAAATGAACGTGGCTGTGGACAGAAAACTAACAAAAACTTTCCACTGTTCACACACATTATTTTACTCATCCGCTGTGATTGATTTATTCCTTTTTTAATTGTATGCCATACGCAGCCTTCACTTATTTCGAAAAAGTCTTTTTATTCTGTTTGCAGAAAAATTATGCTGGCAAGGACGCAAAAAGAACGGTTTCACTGCATCAGTACAATTGAAGTATGCACAAAGATGCTAAACAGCAGCGAGACATTGGGATGGACGATAAGACTGATGGGTAGGACTAGGGCTGGGGGGAAGGGGGGGGGGGCTTTTGAATTGAAGTATATGCAAACAGGGTATCAAACTAGGAAGTGCTTTTGAACCTGTTCATTTTGCATTCATTACAAAGGTCAGTGTTCAAGGTAATAGCAACTGGGAGAGAGAGTGCTACAATTTCTCCTGTTTTGATTAAATGATTAATTGTGTTATTAGCTGATAATGTTTCTAAAGCGACTTTATTAATTTGTATCAGGTAGTTTCTAGATTGTTGCATAAGGTAAATAAAAATGCATCAAAACGATTTTGGAAAGGGTGAATACCTGATGTCAAAAGTAAACTAGGATTTAAGAGATGATAAAGGAGTACACACACACACACACACACACACACACACACATATATATATTATATATATATATAATATATAATGCTGAACAATTAAGTAGTGGGGGAAAACAAGTGCAGGCCAACAATTCTTCCGTCACTACAGTAAAGACTTGGCAAAGATTTCAACTTAACAAAAAAAAAAAAAAGGGGGGGGGGGGGGGGGGGGGGTGGAGGGGCTGAAGATGAAGAAAATGGGAACATAAGATTTAGAAAATATAAATATGAAAACCCTTCGATAGCTGCATGAGGGAACTATCGTAATCCCTCCCGAAGGCAGATCTATTTGAATTGCCTGCTCCTAGGCCTTTCGTCTGCAGAGGATACATATTTTATATATATTATATATATATATATATATATATATATATATATATATATATATCCTTTGTATGCGGTAGGTTGACAAAATCGAACAATTTTAGCACACAAAAACACTTACAGATATTCTCTAAGTCTTGTATGCCCACGCTCAACCATTTGCCCACTAGGTTCAGATAAAACCGTTATCCTTAGTCGCTGGTCACAGAGTTCTTTGGGTTCATATAAAGACATCTGAAGAGTGTGTTTGTGAAAAAACAAGCTGCTGTCTAATATGTATGAAAACAGACATGAGCATTGATCAGCGACCCTGGATAGTAATAATACTAAGAAAGAGGACATAATTTCACACAGGGATCATTTCACTGGATAGTCGCAACGCCAAGCTACTAACTTCTGAAACGTTACTAGTACTACTACCTTCTGAAAACACTACTATAATTTTCATAAGTTAGTAGTATTACTACTATCTTATGAAAATTATAGTAGTGTTTTCAGAAGACAGTAGTACTAGTAACGTTTCAGAAGTTAGTCGCTTGTCACACGTGCGTGTCCTCACTGTAAGCCGTTAAGCCGGTGCAGAGTGTGAAGCAGCTCACTGACACATCACCGCCCGCACTTCGTTCGTTTTGCAGCATGACTTTGAATTGACTGGACTTCATGAAGTAAACACTATTGTAAACCTATATTCTTTTTTGTTCCAGCTTATCATCTTATGTGCATCAACCTTCTTTTTTTTTAACCCGCCTCATGTGCAAGGACTACCTTTTTTCAGAGGCTTTTTTTTAACGATCTTCTAGCAAGTGCGAGTGAGTGAGTTTCGCCTAGAAGGCTGAGATTTCTCTCTCTCTCTCTCTCTCCATGTTTGAGTGATTGTGGTGGTTTGAAGCAGTGTTTGTGGTGTATTCTTGTACCTGTGTGTTTGTGATGAATTGGGCTTTCGTTTGGATAACATTTTGTGCCTCACTGCCACTGGATTTCAGAATGATTTGGATTGTTTTTTTTCTGACAAGCCTGGTTGGCATTCTGTGCTCCCCATCGCAGCCATGTTGTCATCACCATGCTTCGCACGTGCTCCTTTCCCCCTCCACTGTCCTGTGTTTCAGCTCACACACACTGCAAGCGCTTGTGTGTCGACGCTCTCCCTCCCCCTCCTCCCCCTGTCTGCCCCCTCGACTTTATTATTGAAAACAGTGGCGACATTTTTTATGTCACAGAATCTTGGTTACTCCCAACTGGGGACGAGGCTAAATGTGTTGACCTTGCTCCTCCTGGCTATAGAACTATCTCCTGTCCTCGCTCCTCCCACGGCGGTGGCATCGCTTTCATCGTGCGTGACTCTCTGTGCTCCCACCTCACCTCCACCACCACGTTCCCCTTCCAGCATTCCTCCTTCGAACTTGCCCATCTTTCTGTCACCCTATGTCAGCACTGTCTTCAGCTACTTTCTGATGCTCTTTTCATTGAAGAGTTCCCGTCCTTCCTGGAACACTGCAATACAATCAGTGGCTGTCCGGTCATTGTTGGTGATTTCAATGTTCACGTCAACGTCCCCACTGACTTCCTCGCGCTTCGCTTCACCGCTCTGCTGGCCGATTTAGGTCTGCAGCTGGCTGTCACCTTCCCAACCCACCAGAAAGGCTACACCCTTGACCTTGTCATCAGCAGGTGTGATGACAACAAACGTGCTGCATTCCACAGCCCCACATTTCACTCTGGACGTCTCCAACCACTACTGTGTTGTTGCCCAGTTCCGCCTCTCACGTCCTTCACGCCTTCCTGTGTACGTGGAGGCCAGAAAGATCGCCGCTGTCAACACCGTCACCTTCCAGACTGGAGGCCTCTTCACACCTGTCAGCTGACCAGCTCCACCAGCGTCTGTCCAGTCTACTAGATCAGCACGCCCCAGTGTTACGGATGGTGTGTGGTGCGTGTTTTGCTGTCTGACTCTCGCTCTCAAAAGTTTGGATGCGTGTAATAATTATTCCCTACGCACACCCACACCAAACGCACATGGATAGCCAGGCAACACACGAGTTAGATTTTTTTTTTCTTTATAATTATGCTGCCTGAACCATCAAACATACATTCATGTGAACTGGTACAAATCAATACATGTCACTACATAGCATATAGATCAAGATATCAATACATAGGAACTTCAGTCATCAGATATCAGCATATCATAGTACATATCTTGATATCACTCACAGATCTCGCCGGCGCCGTCCACAGTGTCTCACATATGCAGTCAACACACTCGGTTCCACAGTACCCAAGCCACAGTCTACAACACTAAAAGAAGACAAATAAGGATAACCAAGGTCCCCACATAATAAGCACAGCCGTTCACAAACACAAGCGATGACGAAGAAGAAACAGGGTCTCCACACAACAACCACAATAAATCACGTCAAACTATCAGAAGAAGAACCGCAAATTCACAAGGCACAGTAATCCATAGCAGAAGAACCGCAGATTCACAAAGCACAGCAATCCACAGAAGAAGAACCGCAGATTCATAAAGCACAGCAATCCACAGAAAAAAACCGCAGATTCACAAAGCACAGCAATCCATAGAAGAAGAACCGCAGATTCACAAAGCACAGCAACCCACAGAAGAAGAGCCGCAGATTCATAAAGCACAGTAAACCATAGAAGAACTGTAGATTCACAAGGCACAGCAACCAATATTGAATCCCCGGAGAACACGATTTCAGCAAAGTCCCATAGAACACAATAAACTTCGATTCCACGTATTGTTGATCTAAAACAAAATTTAATTAGCTTCTCCGTGTATTGATATTACAATGTTCACATCAATAACTTCAGCCCACCGACGCACATGAGGTGGTACAATTAGAGCACATAAATATTCTTGCAGGAGTTTTAAGTCACTTTCGGCGACACAGCATTCACAACATTTCTATAACAATTAAATTTCCTGGTACATATTTCGCTGGTACCGTCATCAGAAGTATCGCACATACACAGTGAATATCAACGTACTACTGACTTGAAAGTCAGCCTCTCCACATAGTAACACTACGGAGAAACGACGATTAAAACAAAATAAATTAGGCTGGACACCAAAGCCTCGGCCGTTAGTTCTTGCTCTCCTCTTCCGTCAAAATGTTTTTAATTTTCATCATGTTCTTATGTCATTTCAAGTTGACGTCATAATTTACGTTGACGTCACAATACTCCCCCTCCTCAAAAAAAACAACAACAATGACCGAATTGTTTTTTTGAAGAAGTAAACAAACAGCAGAATACACAAAACCCTGAAATCATACATCAAAACAGCTTCATAAAACTACAGTTCACACAAGGAACCTCACTTCCTAAGGGATCAATTGATTTTCACATGAACGGGAGAGAAGGTCAGCGAAAACATTCGCCGAACCAGGAACTGGCTGGACTTCAAACGAGAATTCCTGCAACGACAACGCCCATCTCATAATTCTTGAGTTCTTAAAGTTTGACGTTCGCAGGTACGTCAAGGGACGATGATCCGTCTGCAGGATAAATCTGACTCCCCAAAGGAACCTAACAAACTTCTGCACAGCCCAGACAATGGCTAAACATTCCCCGCTCAATAGTACTGTACGCCTTCTCACGATCCAGCAACTTTCGACTAGCGAACACGACTGGGTGAAGGACATCATCACTCTCCTGAAGTAATACAGCACCCAAACCAACAGAACTAGCATCAGTCCTGAGAACAAAAGGATTACCCAACCTAGGTAACAACAACACAGGTGCAGAAGACAAGACACCCTGAATCTTCTTCAAAGCTTCAGCACACTCAGGAGTCCAAGAAATAGACCTTCCAGCACGATCAGCATCTTTGATCAAATCCGACAGTGGAGCACTCAAAGTAGCGAACCCAGGAACATATCTCCTGTAAAAACTGAGCAACCCCAACAAAGACCTGACCTGCTTCCTGGTAGTAGGAGTGGATATATTCAAAATCTTATCAACCTTCTTACCTTCAGGACGCATAGTACCACCTCCAACAACATGACCAAGGAACTCAAGTGAACGAAAGCCTGCCTCGATCTTCGAAGGACGAGCTGTGAGGTTGAAAGACCTCAGACGAGAGAGCACACCCTTCACATGTTTAAGGTGAGAATCCATGACATACTGTACACAAGAATATCGTCAAAAAAATTGATGGCAGAAAACTGATCTAATGCCAGCATACGCATCATACGTGCAAACACTGCAGGAGCCGATATAAGTCCAAAAGGCATCCTGACAAACTGGAATAGACCCATGTGTGTTGTAAAAGCCGTCTTCGGACGATCCTCGGGCTTAACCACGATCTGCCAATATCCTTTTGCAAGATCTATCTTTGTGAAAAACTGAGCATCAGCTAGCCTTGCAAAAAGACTCTCAACATCAGGAATAGGTTCGGCATCAAAGACGGTAATCTTGTTCAAAGATCTGAAATCAATGCAAAATCGACATGTACCATCTTTCTTCCTGACCAACACAACTGGAGAGGCATACGGACTATTTGATGGCTCAATGATACCAAGATCTAACATGATACTGATCTCTCTCTCGACAACCTCTCTGGCAAAAAAAGGGATATCATAACGTTTCTTTCTAACAGGTACATCTGAAGTAAGAGGGATCTCTAATAGTACATCACCTGAGAAAGAACCTGGTTTAGGAGTCAAAATGTCCTGAAAATCATCAAAGACTGCACGCAACTCCCTGGAACTGCTGTCAGACAAAGCACAGTCAAACTGTACAGAACGAACATCTTCATCTGGCATAGAAGACGCCATCGGAACAGTTAAAGTGGGAATGGGTAAAGCGTCATCACAGTCCTGGACGACACCAACTGTACAAACTACTTCATGAACAGTACAAACGGACTCCAGAGAGGGATCCACAGAAAGACCAACTCCTGGAGAACACTCAAGAGAAACCTGTTCCTGCTCACAAGCCAAAGGTGCTATCTCTGACCAAGGCACTGAAGTACCTTGTGAAAGAACAACTGTAGGTACAACAACATTAGAAGTAGATGCAACAGCACGACGAATATACTTTTTGAGCATATTCGCATGAAAGATCTTTTCCTTGCCCTTAACAAAAACCTTGTAATCTGGATGCAAGACTTTGACTACTGGGAAAGGCCCTGACCAACTGGCTAACAACTTGTTAGAATCAGTCGGTAACAAAACTAAAACTTCATCATCAACTTTGAAACGGCGTTCCCTGGCCTTCTTGTCAAAGTACTTTTTACCCTTCAAAGCGGAATCAGCAGAATTCTCCATGGCTAACTTACATGAGTCAGCAATGACATTCTTGAGTTCAAACAAGTACGAATAGAGAGGTTTTGCTTCAACATCCTGAGCATCTGACTGAGTCCACGACTCCTGTAGTAAAGCAATAGGACCACGAACCTGCCGACCAAACAGCAACTGAAAGGGAGAGAAACCTGTACTCTCAGAGGGCAACTCTCTGCACGCAAACAACAGTGCAGGCAAATAACGATGCCACGCCTTTGGGTGAGTGCGGACAATCTTTTTCAACATGGACTTCAAAGTCCCATGAAACCTCTCAACATGACCATTTGCCTGCGGATGATACGGCGATGTACGTATGCCCTTTGCACCACACAAAGCATGAAACTGCTTCATAAGCTCAGAGTTGAACTGTGTACCCTGATCAGATAGAATCTCCTTGGGAAAACCTAAACGAGAAAAGATTCCCAACAATGCTTCTGCCACAGCAACAGAGGAGATATCCTTCAATGGAACAGCCTCCGGAAAACGGGTAGCAATGTCAATCATGGTCAAGATGAAACGATGACCTTGTTCCGAAGGAGGAGACAGTGGACCAACAAGATCAACAGCCACACGATCAAATGGAGTACTGATGATTGGAACAGACGCAAGGGGTACTGGACAAACTCTACCCTTTGATACCGTCTTCTGACACATCACAGGAAGCAACATACTTCGCTACATCCACAGTCACTCCAGGCCAAAAGAACTTGTTAAGGATTCTAAACAGAGTACGCCGAGAACCACAATGACCCGACAAAATCAGATCATGCGCCACAGATAACACTGTAGGTCGAAGTTCAAGAGGAACAACAACCTGATCAAAAGAGATATCATTTTTGACAAAATGTCTGTACAGAACACCATCAGACAAGAAGTAATAAAAGGTAGTTGTACCTGACTTCTTCACCTCACCAGAAGACGCTGACTGGAAGCACGACTTCAATGACGCGTCATCTTCCTGTTTCTGAACAAGGTCAGAACGGGAAATGTTCAGATCATCAGGAATCTGACACAAAGGCTTTTTGTCCACAACATGCTTAGCTCTAGCCCTCGTAACGGCGGCTAAAGAGAAAGGTTTACCAGATACATCACTAAACTCATCGCTCACAGAAACTCCAGGTACATTACCCACAATGAGATCTGCGACAGGGCTATCCAAGACACAACAAGTCAAATCACACCACAAAATAAGGACAACTGACTGAAACTGTAGCCAGTGGAAACTCATCCACACGACCACCAAAAGAAACACACTTCACTGTGGTTCCTAACATCTGACAGTCAGAAACTAACCGTTTGCGAACGCCACAAATAGTAGCACCAGTATCACGCAGAACAGAACTCAAAGTGCCATTCACAGAACCAGACTCCAAATGTAATTTGCCTGTGAACTCACCAGCAGCAAGACAAGCAAAAGGAGTATCAAGAACAGAGCAACAGGCACTGGACTGTTTGCTGTCAGCTGAGTTCTCGACAAAAGTAGAGTTACCAACCACAAAAGGACACGTGTCTGGGTGGCTAAGGGTGCAAATTCTACAAGGGTTTCTACCTGACTTCCATGGACACCTAGCAGCTACATGTCCTGTCTTTTTAAACAAAAAACACACAACACTTGCAAACTGATCAGAAACACTTTCTGAGGAACTCTTACTGCCAGAGATATAACGGGCGCCACGACCACGATAACGGCTACCGCCAAAGTTATTTCCACGACCAGCTGAGTAACCAAAGCTCTGATGACCACAATAACAGCTACCACCAAAGTTACTTCCACGATCAGCTGAGGAACCAGAGTAGTGGCCACTGTTTTGAAAAGTAGAGTATCTGTTTCCTCTGTCAGACTGACCACAGTATGGAGTTCTATCAGACTGACCGGGATACGGATTTCTATCAAATTGACCAGGAGTTTTGTATCCAACAGAAGCAAAAATATTTACCTCAGCTTTCCTAGAAAGCACCTTAGTGGGATGAGCATGTCTGTATGACTCTGCAGACTTGATCATTTCATCAAACGTTTTCACATCTTTTTCACACAAAAAAGTAGCCAAGTCCTTAGAGACACACTCCAAAAACTGCTCACGCAAGATAAGATCCACCAGACCTTCAAAAGACTTATCATTTTTTGACAAAGAGACCCAACGGTCAAACAAACGTCTAAGTTCAACTGCAAAGGTCTCGAAAGGTTCATCTGAGCTAGGTTTAGCCTCACGAAAACGCTTACGAAAACCATCTGGAGTACATTGAAATTTTTTTAGCAAGCTCTCTTTCAAAAGCTCGTAAGACACAACATTATTTTCAGCGAGACTGTGATAGAGAGTTAAAGCGGAACCCTCAAGTAGTGCAGACAGGTATGTAACCCACAAACTCTCAGACCATCCTAAGGACCGAGCATGGGTTTCAAAACGAAACAAGTAACTGTCTATATCATCAGTTCTTTCCTTGAAAGGGGGCAACTTAGGAAAAGTAGGACGAGGGGCGTTAAACCTGGGAAAACCAGAACCCTGACTCTCACTGTCCTGTCCTGAGACCGCACTCTGCTGAGAAGTTATTTGTAACTGTATTCTTTTAGTTTCCTCTATCTCTCTTTGCTGAATTCTTTTTGTTTCCTCTTGCATTCTTTTTGTTTCCTCTTGCATTCTTTTTGTTTCCTCTTGCTCTTGTATTTGTATCTGCTCTCTTTTAGTTATCTCTTGTATCTGCTCTCTTTTAGTTATCTCTTGTATCTGCTCTCTTTTAGTTATCTCTTCTTCCTGTACTTTCAACTGAAATTCTTTCAATCGCATTCTTTCCTCTCTTTCCATGTCCTGGGCAATACATTTGTCAACATAGTCCAACAGAGCTGGTCCCTCCAAACCACATACCTTACCTCGTTGTAAATATTTAGCGAAAACTTTGTCCTCGTCCATAGAGGACACAACAGGACTTTCTTCCTTAGCCTTCTGTGCCATAATGAAAATATAAAATAATGTCCTGTCAAACCTGACACACACACCAGTGGTCCAAATACAAACAATAGCTATCACAAGCAAAAAAGGTTTGAAACGCCTGTCCACTAAAATATGTTTATGAATTCCAAAGAAGATTTTTTTTTCAAACAAACATTAACGACAATCACTCTTAAAAGACTAAGTGTTATCAAACCCAACCAACAAAAAGATAGAGATAAACAATGAAACAGATATTCGGGGATGTGGGGAGAAAGAAAAGCAATCGGTAATCAATGTCAAATTTTCAGCAACAAGTATAAATCAAGCAACGACATGAGAGTATTAACAAATATAATCAATGCATTGTTGTTATTTTTTCACACACTAAGCATTCAAAATGAAACGGCTAATAATTTTTTTCAAAACTGGTTCAGGGCAGCCACTCACACACTCACTTATTCAAGAGAAAAGAACCCTAAGAATGCTGAAGAAGCAACACAATCCCCAAGTAAAGATAAAAACAGAAATAATCAAAGAGATAACTGAAGATAATGAAAATAAAGCCCACAAAGGAAGGAAGAACTAGGAACTAGGCCCTCGTATCTCCAGAAACTATACAGAAGGAGATACCCCGTTACGCTGGAGACGGGAAAGAAAGTAGACAAGAACAGTCATAAAACAAAACAATACAACACAACTCAATTGTTCAAAAGAAAAGTCTGTGAACGTGACCTATTACTTCTAATTGGGCAATTATAGGTGTACAAAAACAAATCCTACCACTAAGGCGATTTTTAATTCAATAGCAAAAGAAATTTAACTACGGGGTCACCAGATGTTACGGATGGTGTGTGGTGCGTGTTTTGCTGTCTGACTCTCGCTCTCAAAAGTTTGGATGCGTGTAATAATTATTCCCTACGCACACCCACACCAAACGCACATGGATAGCCAGGCAACACACGAGTTAGATTTTTTTTTTCTTTATAATTATGCTGCCTGAACCATCAAACATACATTCATGTGAACTGGTACAAATCAATACATGTCACTACATAGCATATAGATCAAGATATCAATACATAGGAACTTCAGTCATCAGATATCAGCATATCATAGTACATATCTTGATATCACTCACAGATCTCGCCGGCGCCGTCCACAGTGTCTCACATATGCAGTCAACACACTCGGTTCCACAGTACCCAAGCCACAGTCTACAACACTAAAAGAAGACAAATAAGGATAACCAAGGTCCCCACATAATAAGCACAGCCGTTCACAAACACAAGCGATGACGAAGAAGAAACAGGGTCTCCACACAACAACCACAATAAATCACGTCAAACTATCAGAAGAAGAACCGCAAATTCACAAGGCACAGTAATCCATAGCAGAAGAACCGCAGATTCACAAAGCACAGCAATCCACAGAAGAAGAACCGCAGATTCATAAAGCACAGCAATCCACAGAAGAAAAACCGCAGATTCACAAAGCACAGCAATCCATAGAAGAAGAACCGCAGATTCACAAAGCACAGCAACCCACAGAAGAGCCGCAGATTCATAAAGCACAGTAAACCATAGAAGAACTGTAGATTCACAAGGCACAGCAACCAATATTGAATCCCCGGAGAACACGATTTCAGCAAAGTCCCATAGAACACAATAAACTTCGATTCCACGTATTGTTGATCTAAAACAAAATTTAATTAGCTTCTCCGTGTATTGATATTACAATGTTCACATCAATAACTTCAGCCCACCGACGCACATGAGGTGGTACAATTAGAGCACATAAATATTCTTGCAGGAGTTTTAAGTCACTCCGGCGACACAGCATTCACAACATTTCTATAACAATTAAATTTCCTGGTACATATTTCGCTGGTACCGTCATCAGAAGTATCGCACATACACAGTGAATATCAACGTACTACTGACTTGAAAGTCAGCCTCTCCACATAGTAACACTACGGAGAAAACGACGATTAAAACAAAATAAATTAGGCTGGACACCAAAGCCTCGGCCGTTAGTTCTTGCTCTCCTCTTCCGTCAAAATGTTTTTAATTTTCATCATGTTCTTATGTCATTTCAAGTTGACGTTATAATTTACGTTGACGTCACACCCAGCCACCCACCGCCAGATCTCCAGCTGGCCTCCCTCATCCTGGTTCACTTCCGTCGGACCTCAGCTGCTGCAGGCTAAGCGAGATAGGCGCCAGGCAGAACGTTGCTGGCTCAAATCTGGACTACATGTTCATAAACAATTTTTTCGTACTGCCAATAACCTAGTTACCAACATTCTGGACAGTGCCAAATGCTAAAATCCTAGCCTGTAGTACATCCCGACAACTGTTTACTGTAACCAATACGTTACTTGGCAAATCATCAAAGTCCACACCACTGCCCTCCTCAGTCCCTGCGACAGAACTCCCCCAGCATTTCTCTGATTTCTTCTATAGTAAAATAGCCACTATTCGCCATAATCTGGACTCTCATGCTGCTCCTCCCCCTGCTGTTCCTGATCCTTCCTTCTCTGGCACTCAGTGGTCTGAATTCCACTCTATATCGGTAGAAGAGGTCCAGAAAATCTTGAAGCAAGTCAGTGTCAAAACGTGAACTTGACCGTCTCCCCTTATCCCTTTTTACCTGTTGTCTTGACGATGTCCTCCCATACTTTACATCCATTATCAATGAATCTTTGGGATCAGGTTGTTTTCCCACTCTGTTCAAATCTACAATTGTCAGACCTCTCCTGAAGAAGCAAAACTTAGATCCTGAAAATTTCGAGAACTACAGACCTGTCTCTAATCTCCAATTTCTTTCCAAACTGATTGAAAAAGTTGTTCTCGCCCAGCTGTCTGAACATCTTTCTGTGAACAATCTCTTATACTCAAACCAGTCAGCCTACCGGACTGGTCATAGCACCGAGACAGTGCTACTGAAGACAGCTCCTCACAGCTCTTGATGGAAACAAAGTTTCTCTTCTCTCTCTCTCCTAGATTTGTCTGCTGCCTTTGATACAATAGATCACTCCATTCTCCTCTCTGGACTCAACACTTCTTTTGGTCTTTCTGGTTCTGTCCTTTCCTGGTTCTCTTCATATCTCTCTGATCGCACGCAAACTGTTTCAGTGAATGGTGTTACGTCTCCAGCAAGAGCACTTCAGTTTGGTGTCCTTCAGGGATCTGTCCTGGGACTGGTTTAGTTTGTGCTATACACCCAGCCTCTCTCGGCCATTATCAGCCAACACTCTCTCCTTCACCATTGCTTTTCTGATGACAACCAGCTGTATATCTCTGCCCATCTCAGTCAGCTTCATGAAATATTCTCCTCTTCCCAAGCGTGCATTTCCGATGTTTAACCATGGATGCACAATAACAAACTACAACTTAACGCAGACAAAACTGAAATAATCGTGGCTGCTCGTAACCTCGGCGTTACACTCGACAAAACTCTCTCTTTCAAACAACATTTCTCTAATGTGTCCAAGTCCTGCTACCTTGAACTTCGTAGTATCAGCTCAATTCGCCGCTTCCTCACTCAAAATGCCCTGAAGACTCTAATCTGTGCTTTTGTTCTGTCTTGGCTCGACTATTGTAAGTCCCTCCTTGCTGGTTGTCCCTTAAGGCTCATCTCTAAACTTCCAAAAGTTCAGAAGAATGCCGCCCGTCTGATCTCCCGCTCCTCTAGATCTGATCACATATCACCAATTCTGTCGTCCTTACACTGGCTCCCAATTAAGTCTCGCATTGACTTTAAAGTTCTCCTCCCGGTTTTCAAATCACTGAATAGTCTGGCTCTCTCCTACCTCTCTGACTTACGCTCATCCACTGAATCTCGCCTGCTTCGGCTCCCCTCCGCTGGCTTGAAAACTTCAGTCCAACAATCTTTCATTGTTCAGTCACTCACCATGGTTCGACCCGTGGTCGTGTGCACTGAACTCCAGTTCACCCAGTAGCAACACCACCGCTGATGAAGACGGACGGAGATCTGTCGAAAGCTCCAAGTAAGTGCTTATTTCCAAGCTGAGTGACCTGTCTAAATCTGGTAGTCCTAACGATCTTTCTCTTACCTGGCACCTGCTCTGTGGAATAGTCTGCCTTCTTCTCTGCCTAAGACAGACTCTTTAGAGACTTATAAAACCTCCCTAAAGACACATCTTTCCCTCGGACTGATTAACGATATCCACTTACCACTGTGCGCGTGTTTGCTGGTGTTGACGCGTTTGTGTGACTGTCTGCACGCGCGCGCGCGCGCGCACGCGTGTGTATGTGTGTGTGTGTGTGTGTGTGTGTGTGTGTGTGTGTGTGTGTGTGTGTGTGTGTGTGTGTGCTTTGAGTTAGAATTAGTATTTCATCATGTTTCTGTAATATGCGCTTTGGGCTCTTGCGAGGTAAAGCGCTCTGTAAGTGTCATTTTACATTACAAACACACACACACACACACACACACACACACACACACACACACTCACACTCACACACACACACACACAAACACACACACACATGCAGACACAATTATACGAACACACACACACACACACACACACACACACACACACACACACACACACAACAGGTGCACACATTTTTTCCAAGGCATAGAGAGGAGAGAGAGAGAGAGAGAGAGAGAGAGAGAGAGAGAGAGAGAGAGAGAGGGTGGGAATAATGCAAGTGCGTACGAACTTTCCTCTCTGTCACTTCAAACTCACCAGGAAGTCTACCTGTCTTTTTTTTCTAACTGGCCAGGCTGAGAATCTTAACTCCATGACTCGACTCTCCTTGCTTTGCTTTACCTTGATATTTGCCTTCTTTCCAGCCAGCTGCAACGTGCATTGCATGGCCTTGACAATCGGTTTTCATTACCCACAGAAGTAAACATGGGGTGCAGGTGAAGACAGATGACGTCAGCCCATGTCGTGAGGTTCCTTTGTCGACTGAAGTGAATTCTCTGCCCTTCCCACGCCCTTCACTCCCTCCACCCCTCTCCTTCTCCCCCCCCCCCACCCACCCCGCCCCCTCGCTTCTTGTGTAAGGCGAGGTGAGCCAAGTCATGTGGTTGTGTATCTGTTATGTAGATTGCTTTTCTCAAAAATGCCTTTCACACTTTCCACTTCAGTGCATTGCAGTGCAGAACTGGGCATTCCTTGTGTGCTGTCTCACCCCCACCCACCCTCTCTCTCTCTCTCTCTCTCTCTCTCTCTCTCTCTCTCTCTCTCTCTCTCTCTCCGTGTGTTTGTGCCTATATGCATGCAAGTGTGTGGGCATGTGTGTGTGTGAGAGAGAGAGAGAAAGAGAGAGAGAGAGAAAGAGAGAGAGAGAGAGAGTGTGTGTGTGTGTGTGTGTGTGTGTGTGTGTGTATGCGCGCGCGCGCGCGCGCGCGTGTGTGTGTGTGTGTATGTGTACACATGTGTGCGCATGTGTATGTGTGTGCGTGCATGTGTGCGTGCGTGCGTGCGTGTGTGTGTGTGTGTGTGTGTGTGTGTGTGTGTGTGTGTGTGTGTGAACCCTTGGTGGTGTGAATCCCACAAAGGTATAGACTGTTGTGTATCTCCTTTTGATGGGAAAGACTAAGGAGCACAGACACAGTCAGCTGAGTCCTACTGACGAGTTCCAATCAGCAGACGAAAGGCCTCTGAACAAGCGAAATGAATGGTTCTGCGCTGAACACTTGAGCGTCCCGACCGTGAAAGTTTTCTGAAAAACGCATATTACAAACACTCCTGTTAAATGTTATTCCAGACGATTGCATACACCGTCTATTGGCCATTTCGAAATTCTTTAACGGAAAGGAAAAACTCAATGTCCCCCCCCCCCCCCCCACACACACACACACACACACACTTCCCACACACATACACCTGCAAACGCTCCTGGCGGCGTCATAGTAATAAAAGAAAAAAAAAACATAACAAACAGCTGTCGAGGCGACCCTGTCAACAAAACATGAGATTTCTCAGACACTGCGCCTGGTATTGAAAGCGAATGAAAGCGTGATATCCGATCAAATCACGCACTGCCAACTGTCATTGGCTTTGAAAGGCAAGTGAGCGGACAGAGAAAGGGACTTCAAAACGTAAGAGCTGAGCTGCGAGATTGTCTAGTTAAGATCTATTTGAGTCTGCATAGCAACAAGCAGAACGTTCACATTGTATCACAGCAAGAACTATGCCGTCGTGTCGGGAAGTGAATGGGGTGTTAACTGAAAAGATTTTGTTGGTGCAGTCAGGTTTTGTTTAAAAAAAAATGCTGCTTAACTCAAGCACAACTTATCGAAGAAGAAACGTGTGCCTCTCAATAAAAAAAAAGATGCAAAGCATATAAACGTACTCCCAGTTTATCCTGAATACGCGTGAGATATTCCATAAAGAGGAAAAACCGTCTTGGACTGGTGTAACCGTTAGTAATGGCAATTCTGGTAAACATCGGCCATCGTCTGTGACCTATAATGAACATACTTACAAATTTTCAGAAAGATTGGCCAAGAACTTTGACATTTTCCATAAAGAAGAAAACCATTATGGGCCGTTAGTAATGGCTATAACGGTAAACTAAAACATCGGGCATCATCCGTGACCCATAATGAACATACCTACAAATTTTCAGAAATATCGGCCAAGTACTTCCCGAGATATTCCATAAAAAAGAAAAAACCGTTACAGGCCGTCACAGCCGTTAGTAACGGCTATAACGGTAAACTAAAACATGGGGCATCACCCGTAACCCATAATGAACACACATGCTAATTTTCACAAAGATTGGCCAAGTACATTCTGAGATATTCCATAAAGAAGAAAAAGCGTTACAGGCCGTTACAGCTGTTAGTAACGGTATAACGGTAAACTAAAACATCGGGCATCATCCGTAACCCATAGTGAACATACCTGCTAATGTTCACAAAGTTCAGCCAAATACTTTCTGAGATATTCCATAAAGAAAAAAATGTTACAGGCCGTTACAGCCGTTAGTAATGGCTATAACGGTAAACTAAAACATCAGGCATCATCTGTGACCCATAATGAACATACCTGCTAATTTGCACAAAGATCGGGCAAGTACTTTCTGAGATATTCCATGAAGAAAAACAACCGTTACAGGCCGTTACAGCCGTTAGTAACGGCTATAACGGGGTAAACTAAAAAATCAGGCATCATCCGAGACCCATAATGAACATACCTGCTAATTTTCAGAAAGATCGGCCAAGTACTTTTTGAGATATTCTATAAAGAAGAAAAACCGTTACAGGCTGTTACAGCCATTAGTAACAGCTATAACGGGGTAAACTAAAACATCGGGCATCATCCGAGACCCATAATGAACATACCTACTAATTTTCACAAAGATCGGCCAAATACTTTCTGAGATATTCCATGGAGAAGAAAAAACAGTTACAGGCCGTCACAGCCGTTAGTAACGGCTATAACGGTAAACTAAAACATCGGGCATTATTTGTGACCCATAATGAACATACCTACAAATTTTCAGAAAGATCGGCCAGGTGCTTTCTGAGATATTCTATAAAGAAGAAAAACCGGTACAGGCCGTTACAGCCATTACTAACGGCTATAACGGTGAACTAAAACATCAGGCATTATTCGTGACCCATAATGAACATACCTACAAATTTTCAGAAAGATCGGCCAAGTACTTTTTGAGATATTCTATAAAGAAGAAAAACCGTTACAGGCTGTTACAGCTGTTAGTAACGGCTATAACAGGGTAAACTAAAACATCGGGCATCATCCGAGACCCATAATGAACATACCTGCTAATTTTCACAAAGGTCGGCCAAGTACTTTCTGAGATATTCTATAAAGAATAAAAAGCGTTACAGGCCGTTACAGCCGTTACTAAGTCGTATCACTTTTCAACTGCTTTACTTCCAACAAATGAAACCGAAGTTTTACTATGCGATTTGTACATGTGCTTGTATTGGACCACTGATAGGCGTAAACTATGCCCAGTTAATACAGCGAAGAGAACGAGTAAATCTTCGTTCTAGCTCAACCGCCCTCAACCAGTTTCGGGCGGTTGCCCTAGAACGAAGATTTACTCGTTCTCTGCTAAGTAAGACTTAAAAAAATGTTACAAGCATATATACTGTGTAGGATTGTCTGTTTTTAATACTAATTTACAAAACTTTTCAGATTTCAGTTTTTGTTTAATCCTTTGTTTTTCTTGATCGTTTTCAATAACATCATTTTCACGCATACATTCATCAAATGCGTCTCTGTCTTTCATATGAAATAAAACTACAGTCTTTAACTGTTCTCTAAAGTCTTTTAAAACTGAGTTATATTTTTGACATAAAATCCACACACTTATCCCAGCATGTCTTCCA
>CM065728.1:26608142-26610642 GCA_033310375.1 Conus canariensis
CAGGAAGCCCGTCAATTATTACAAATCAATGTGAATGAGAGTCTAGATAAATTTGTCAGTGCTTTGTGCGGAGCCGCAGCCTGTATGGTTCGAGTTATTTGTAGAGGCAGCAGAACATACAATGACTGGTTTGATAATGAGTGCGAACGAAAGAAACAGGAAGTTAAAAGGTTATTAAAAAGATTTCAGAGATGCAAAACAGCCAAGGATAAAAGTAAGAAAAGAGAAGAATACGCTGTATCACGTAAAGAGTATGTTACGCTAAGGAAAACAAAGGAACTGGAGTTTAAAGAAAGTAGGTTAAAGAAACTGAAAAATTCAGTCAGTGATTCTAAAATGTTCTGGTCAGTGATAAGATCTGTAAATAAAAAGAGTTTTGTGTATAACGAAATCTCAGTTCAACAGTGGCATGACCATTTTTGGGGCGTTTTTCATAGTTTTGATAATAAAAGTATGGAAGAAGAGACCGGTGTGGTAGAAGAGAATGAAATTGAGCCATTATTTAATCAACCTATTTCCAGTGAAGAAGTCGTTGCTGGTATTAAACATTTAAAATTAGGAAAGAGTGCGGGACCAGATAGAATCATAGTAGAAATGTTGAAGAATGCAAACACAACTGTAATCGATTTCCTTGTTCATTTATTTGCCCACCTTTTTGATAATGGTACCTTTCCATCAGAGTGGGCTAAATCAATTATTGTACCAATCCATAAAAAAGGAGACGTGAACAATCCCGACAACTATCGTGGAGTATCACTTACCAGCATTTTAAGTAAAATCTACACTCACATACTAAATACAAGATTAACTGAATGGGCTGAAACTGAAGAAAAAATAGTGGAAGAACAAGCAGGTTTTAGAACCAGTTACAGCACCATAGACCATATATTTACACTATATTCTTTGATTCAAAAACATCTACTCTGTACGTCGAAGCTCTACATTGCATTTGTAGATTTCAAGAAGGCCTTTGACTCGGTAAATCGGAATGCTCTGTGGAATGTACTCCGTAAAAGTGGTGTCAATAGTAAATTGTACATGGCTATTAGAGGGGTCTACAACTCAGTGCTGGCATGTGTGCGTGCGAAGAGTGAGTATTCAGATTATTTTGATTGTCCAAATGGAGTAAAACAAGGATGCTTGTTGAGTCCACAGTTGTTTTCTTTTTTCATAAACGAACTGGCAGTGGAATTGTCCCGCAAAGGCAGACATGGTATCCAGATAATACCTGGAGCAGCTGAATTAGTTTTATTACTGTATGCTGATGATGTTGTTCTTCTGTCCGGAACAGTTGTAGGTTTGCAAAACCAACTAAATGTATTGAAAGAAGAAGCAGATCGCTTAGGTTTATCAGTTAACTTGGATAAGACAAATATAGTGGTCTTTAGAATGGGTGGCCACCTATCAGTGTGTGAAAAATGGTCTTATGGAAATGCAGACGTTCAAGTAGTTAATTCATATAAATATCTTGGAATGATATTTTCAACAAAATTAACTTTCCGTTACGCATGGGAAGAATCTCTAAGAAAAGGGAAAAAAGGTACTATTGAAATTCTGAAATCCCTGAGAAAACTGAATTGTACAGACTGTAGTATATTTTGGAAAATGTTTGATACACAGATAAAACCTCTTCTTACATATGCAGCTGAAATTTGGGGCTTACATGAAAATTCGATGATGGAAAAAGTACATACGTATGCTATGAAGCGTTTCCTTCAAGTACCTATTCATTCATCTAACACCGTTTTATATGGAGAGATGGGCAGATACCCTTTGTACATAAGTACATTTGTGAAATGTATTAAGTACTGGTTGAAAATCTTGAAGCTACCCCAGTCCCGTTTTAGCAGGCAAGCCTATGATACGATGCTTTTAGAAATGGAAAAAGGTAAAGAAAACTGGGCTCATAAAGTAAAGAAAGTCCTTTCAGAACAGGGTTTTGGAATAGTGTGGATGGCCCAGGAAGTAGGGAATGAGCAACAGTTTATTGCAGAATTTAAAGACAGGCTTATTTGTTCTTTTAAACAGAATTGGCACTCGGATATGGAAAGTAAAGAAAAATATCGATGGTTTTTCTCATTTAAGAATGTGTTTCATTCTGAAAAGTTTCTCAATGTCATAACAGATAGATGGCACAGAATAAATTACGCAAGATTTAGGTTGAGAACTTTAGGTTTTAATGCAAACAAAAGATGGTTTGAATGTGAAACATCCACAGAATCTCCTTGTCCTGCATGTAGACACATTATTGATGACGAAGAACACTTTCTGTTCCACTGTACTGCTTATAATGAAGTGCGGACAAATTGTTCACTTTTCCAGTTAGATATAGCGAAAAGACAAAATGTTGCTGTCGTGTTATCATCAGATGATGAACTTGTAATTAAATCAGTTGCAAAATTCATCGCAGAAGCATTGAAAATTAGACAGATGAAGGATAGTGAAATTTAAGATAATGCATTGTAAGAGATATCTGAATGAATATTATCATTCATCGCAA
>CM065728.1:26613142-26688142 GCA_033310375.1 Conus canariensis
CTGCACTTGTTTCCCCCCACTACTTAATTGTTCAGCATTATATTGTTTGGTCAATCAGTGGGAGATTGTATCTCTTAGGAGATCCAAGTAAAGGTTGTTTTGTACGATTCTTAGCCACTCACAATGCTTGGGTTATTGAACAGCAGAGCTGACCACTCAGACTGTTCCATATCTTTTGATCTCCCTTGCATCCTTGAATGGATCCTCAAGCATAGGCTCAAAGATTGTCCCCTACATTTTATACTGTTTGAATAATGCTTTTAGATTTTCAGCAACATTTTTCCTCTCGACACTTTTGTTTTGTTCCATTTACTGCCCTTCGCTGGGTGCTGTTGGATTCTTCTTTGAACCCCTTGGTGGTGAGAACACCACAGAATTATGGACTGTGGTGTGTCTCTATTTGACACCAAGAGCACAAATACAGTCAGCCGTGTCTCCCTGATCATTCGACCCAGCGTACAAAAGGCCTAGGGGCAGGCAATACAAATAAATGTGCCTTCAAAAAACTACGATGGTTCCCTCAGACAGCTAATGAAGGGCTTCTCATATTTATAATATATTTTCTTCATCTTCAATTTTTTTTTTATTTTTAGTTCAAATCTTTGCAAAGTTATTACTCTAACGAATGAAGAATTGTTAGCCTGTACGTGTTTTCCCCCACTACTTAATTGTTCAGCATATTTTTATATATATATATATATGAGAGAGAGAAAGTGGTGAGTAAAGCCAGAGATGTGTATAAACATATGAAGGGGGAGGGGAGTTCTGCTAATTGCGTTTTTTTTTTCAAGCGATTTTAGTTTATTTGGTTTTACGTTTACTGGTTTTTGAATTGTTTTTTTTTTCTATAAAGGATTGCGTTTCAGTATCATAATTGTTAATTGACAGTACAAGCTCTGGTTAATATGACGATAACTGGTTTCATTCACTCACGGTGTGTGTGTGAGAGAGAGCCGGTTTTGTGCTTTCCTGCTTGAGTGTGTTCAGCGAGTGGGTGCGCTCTTGCGTGTGAGTGTGCGCGCGCTCAAGCTCTCAAGTACGTATGTAGAGGTAGGGCTCAGAGAGAGGGAGGGAGAGAGAGACGGAGGGAGAAAGATAGAAATATATGGGGAGAGAGAGAGAGAGTGGTGAGTAAAGCCAGAGATGTGTATAAATATACGAAGGGGAGGGGAGTTCTGCTAATTGCATTTTTTTTTCAAGCGATTTTAGTTTATTTGGTTTTACGTTTACTGGTTTTTGAATTGTTTTTTTTTTTTCTATAAAGGATTGCGTTTCATTATCATAATTGTTAATTGACAGTACAAGCTCTGGTTCATCTGACGCTAAGTGGTTTCATTCACGCACGGTGTGTGTGTGTGTGTGTTCGTTCGTTCGTTCTTCTGTTTAATGTCTGTTCACTTTGAGTGATATTAGACGTGAATGAATGAAGAGAATGACTGAAGGAATGAATGATTGAGTGAATAAGCCTATATGTTATATAAGCGTGTATGTAGGCCTTTGTATGTGAGTGTATACGTGTATATATCTGTCTATGTATCTAAACAAAAACAAAAACAAAAGAAAAAAAACAACAAAAAACAACAGATATCTTAATACAACAATTCATGGATAAAATTAACAGAAGATATAGATCTAACATAACATAACAATAAAACAAAAATCCTTCACTATCTAAACTTAAGAGTGAAGGAGTAAAATGCAGGCCATCATTATATAACGCACTGTGAACTTACACAGAACAATTTAAAGAAAAACCCCAATCGGACTATGAAATAAGTGTTCAGCAATTTCGATCAGCAAAAAGTGGTCCAAAAGTATATCTTGCAATTTTTTTTTTCAGAAAAATTATTCGAACTTAATGATGTTGGTAAGAAAGAAGTTAACTTGCGACATTTAAATAAAATATGGGTCAATGTTATTTCTTTACCACAAATACAATGAGCATTTTTACTAAACTTTGTTTTTAAAGCGTTTAGCTTTAATCGAATCATAAGGGAATATATTTGTCTGGAACAATAAACTGGATGATTACACACACATGTGTGTGTGTGTGTGTGTGTGTGTGTGTGTGTGTGTGGCGCGCGCGCGCGCGCGCGTGTGTGTGTGTGTGTGTGTGTGTGTGTGTGTGTGTGTGTTGCAGTTACCTGGAACGCGATTGTGTAACATGGCTCAGGGTGAAGGACCAGGTAATGATTTATCGAGAACAATATAACTGTGATAACGATGTTGATGAGTATAATGATCAACGTGATGATGATGATGATGATGATGATGATGATGACGATGATGATGACGACGACGACGACGACGACGAGATGATGATGATGATGATGATAATGATCGACGACGACGACGACGACGACGACGTTAATGACAACGACGATCGCGACCACGAATACAGTAGTTTTACCAAGTAGAACAACTTAATGTACGTTTTAAATGATAAATTTACGTGTTGTTTGGTGGGAAATAAAACTGAGGAATATAACTCAAAATGTCAACAGCTGGTAAAGCCTAGTAGATCAACCCTGTTAGAGAATGAAGGAAATTCTAAAACACCACTATTTCATTGCTACGACCAGTGTTACCCTAAAAAAAGGGAGCAAGTCAGCAGCAGTAACATTATTTCTATCCCTCATACGAAGCAGTTGCAACGATAACTGTGTCTGGCTTAATGAACAACGTTGATAGAGTTATAGTGGCCAGTTCATAACAACATTTAGAAGAATGACTTGGTGAAGAAGAATTATGTTTTACGCTCGCTGTTCATTACTCGTTAGCATGATGCTACTTTTAATTTGTTATCTACCGATAGAAGGCATCGAGGAACACGCATACCGATATGTACATGGTCCTGGGCACATGATGTACGTTTGCATGCGCATGCTTGCATGGGATTGTGTGTGTGTGTGTGTGAGGGACAGGGAGAGAGAGAGAGAGAGAGGAGAGGAGAGAGAGAGAGAGAGAGAGAGAGAGAGAGAGAGAGAGAGGCAGACAGAGAGAAGAGAGAGAGAGAGAGAGAGAGAGAGAGAGAGAGAGAGAGAGAAGAGAGAAGAGATTGAGCGCAATTTCTGTATGCCATTGGTATTTCTTGCAGCTTGATAACTGTGTGAATAGGAGCGATTGTGTACTATCTAAACGGAGAATTTAAACATTTTAGAGTGTCACTTTTCCCTTTTCCTTTTGTCTGCAGAATGCCAGAAATGCCGGGAACTGGAGCAGATACATCTTGGTTGCGAATTCGTCTCTTTCTTTAAGAATGACCTCTTTGAATCACCAAGTGGCGTGGGTAAGAACAAGAAGAAAAAACTGAGAAAAGAGAAGGCAGAAACGTTCTTAATGTACATCAACGCATTTATGAACGAGGGAGGTGGAATCCTGTGCCTCCACGTGGAAGATGCTCACTTGCTGGGTTCCTTTGAACAAAGTGTGAACCGCTTCATGGCAGACATGATTCCAGACAACTCGACTTTTCCTGAAAATTTTGAACGTCACGTGGTTGGAAAGAATCATGTGCTTTTTCGTGTGAAGCCCCGAAGTGCGCGGCTCAGTACATTATCGTTCAACACAAAGATCTCGTTCGACTGCGGTGTAGAAAATCCTAACCATGAACAGATGAGGAACCTCTTGAAACCCAAAACAGATGAGAAAGAACTGTACAAAGAGCATAGCTTCACATTTAGTGAAAATGATGAAGTTGGAGTTCAGATTAAAAATCAAAGGGATGGTGATGGTGGAGATCCAGAAGAATCTGTGTTCCAGGAGAGGAAAAACATTCAGGCCAAGCGTGTAATAAACACTGCAGGTAGATCATTCGAGTCCTCTCTCGAGGCTGAGTTTTTTAATGAAGACAAACCAGGAACGTATTTGCCAAAGTACATCTCAGCTTTTTGCAGACTCCCTCAAGGCGGGTCCATTTTCCTGGGACTGAGAGAGGAGAAGGAATACAAACCGAAGTGGAGAGAAGTACAAGGGGAGGAGATGGATCGGATGCTCACGTTGCGTGACCCCAGATATCACCTGTGGAAAGACAGCGAAGGGATGTACATAATCTCTGAAGAAAGCCAGATGGAAGAAACCGAATCCGGGGTATTCAAATGCGAAGGAATCACGCTCACACAAGAAGAACGGACAAGCGTTCCCACGGAGTTAAGACGACTCATCTGTACGAAAATGGCCTGGATCCCATATCGAAGCACCGAAGAGCAGCCAGTCACAGAGCTTCCTGACCTGGTCAAGGTTCGCTTCCATGACGTGCAGCCAGATAAAAGAAAGGTCGTTCTGGAAATAGAGGTCGGGAGATATCAGGGTACGGCTTTCCATAGCAAAGATGGGCCAATAGCGTACTGCTTTTCTCGGCGTACAGAAGATGGCGATATTCAACTGGAGAAAATGACCACCGACAAGTGGCTGCACAATGTATGTGGGTCAGACGAGTAACGTTCTTGGTGGACCAACACTAGATTGAACTCGTCTACTAGATCTTCACACCTGGTAGATCATAGTTACTGGCATGTAAACAGAATCCACAAACCGGTGGCAATGTCATGATAAAATATCGGCAGTCTTACAACACATGTCTTACTTTGAACGTTGTCATTGTGTTTGTTGAGCCTGAAATCCATGTTTTAGACCACCTGCCCTTGCACCTATCTTCGGAGCATCTTCCATCTGCGTGCCGCGTGTCCCTTGCGACTTGCTCCAGATTTCTCTAACAGTCACTCTCACTCTTTTTGTTGTTGTTGTTGTATTTACGCATCCCTGGTCCATAACACCAACGGAGGCCGCGCACTACTGATAAATCGTTTGCGTTTATTTTGCTGTCTTCCAGTCTGCAATATGCAGATCACTTTCTACAGCTGGCATTGAAGAGCAGACTCGCCCATCTGCAAGGCAAGCGATATGACTGAGCCTTCTTTATTCTCTTTATTGAAAACAGTTTCAGTCTGTGGACTTTGACGATGATACCCACAAAAACACTTGGCTTGGAAGTATGAGTGCATTGAGGAAATGGGAAGCCTCAAAATAAAGCCAAAACATCATGTACCCCACCACAAGTGTGCTTTAATCACTTTAGTAGTCATTTTCAAAGAAGTCTTTATATCTCATGCACTTCTGATGCATCTAGAGCAACTTCTGATATGACTTTAAATGGAAGGTTTTCAGCCAAAGGTGAAGAAAGCATAAAGAGACCTCTTCTCTTTCACATGCCAAACCGAATCAAACTGCAATGCAGGCAAAGTGTGACGTCATACTACAAGGGCGAGCCTTTTGAGGCAAGAAGTTGTTTATCTAGTATTTATAAAAATATTGGCCCGGGTTGAAAGACGAATGAAAAGTCTTGTCATAAAAATGAGGTGGGTTTCGAAGAGGTCCTGTCCAAGTCACCGGTATGGGCAGATTCATGGGTGCTGTCTTTGGACGCAAGTGGTGTTGTCTTACGGAGGGAAAGGTCACTCATGCTGGCTTCGCAACTTAGCAGTTATTGTCGTCATTATAGGTTTAGTATGTGGTGTGCGACATTTGCAGGGTCAGAAGATGTACCACTGAATACAAATGAAGTGGTTCAATGGCAGCGCAGTGTCTCCTTTGGTGGGTTGTCTCATGACAACCAGATCCTGTGGATTGCCGGTGTTGGACTGCGGTATAAAAGCCGGAATGTGCAGCTTTGGGTAATGCTACCGAGGTGGTATGAAAGACATGACAGAAAAAAGAAATTAGATCCTCTGCCTTTCACTACCGAGAGATTAAAAATGTTAGAGGTGTGCTTTTGATTGCCTTGTTTAATGATGCTGAGATGTTAAGGATATTTCATTAACAAATGGTTTGAGTGATATTTTATGTTTGGGGTTTATCCTTATAATGCTCTTCAATGAGTGAGATTTTAAAGTTGTCTTTTCGTTGATACTCGGAGGATTAGTTGTGTGTTGTCAGTTTGCTGGTACTTTTTTAATATTCTGTATGCGTCGTGTTTTGAAATCAGTTTAGCACAGTTTATGAATACTTACTTTAAGAAAACAAAGTTTTAATGCTCTATGTTATGGTATGAAGCTTCGAGTCCTTACTTGATATCACTTAAGATGTAGTGCTTATTTAGTATTGAGTGCTCCAATTTTTCATATTGAATTTTTCAGTGCTCTGCAAGTACTGATGTTTGAGAGCGTGATGTAGATTTTGCGCTCATTTATTTAATCGTGTTTGATTGTAACCGAGGTTTTGAGTTCTGATCTTGTATTGGCCGAGTCTGATTGCTGTGATAAAACACATTTCAAGGATGCTCTGTTTCTTTGCACCGTGGGTTGGCCGACTCCATTAGCACTAACACACAGACTTTTCTGTTGACTGAGTTTCGCACTGATAATGTTGTAATGAACTAAGAAGTGTTCTGTTTGTCAATATTGTGCCCTAAGGCATTTGATTAGCACAAAAGATGTTGGGTCACGTCTCTTGATCATCCGGTCTTACAACAAACACCTTCCATGGCATTGCACCAGTATACAGAGAAAGGGGCAAAGAAGAAAGTGGGAGGACAACATCCAAGAATGGACTTGCTTGACCATTGGCCAATCCCGGAGAGCGGCAGAGGACAATTAAGATGAAGGACGATAGCCAAATCAAGGAGTGCCATGACAACCCAAAGTTCGATGCACTGATGGTGATGATGGTGATGATTATAATGATGATAACAGTGATGAACCAATAGCGCCGATCTGTAAATCATTTTCCCGATATTTCTGTCTTTGTGACTAATATTTAAAAAAATGAGCGTTGAAATACTGCATTTGCGGGTAATGAGTTTTTGGATGCTCTGTCATTACTCAGTTTCAAACCGTTCTGTGTCTTAGTCCTTAATCCTGGATGTTACGTTAGCAGTGGATTTCAGAGTGATCCTTTGTTACGGATGCGTTCTTGTGTGCTCTGCTTGTAGTTAATGAGTTTCTGGAGAGTTTTTTTCCTTGTTGTTGCTTTTTCCAGAGAGTAAGATTTTACTTATCTGTATGTGAACACTGAGTCTGTGATATTTCTTGTCATTTATAAGTTTTGATGTATGAGAGTGAGCTCTGGATATTTGTGTGAGTAAATAATGAGACTGTTTTTAATAGAGTCAGTACTCACTTTAGATTATTCTGTTTCTTAATACTTAATGCTGTAATGCTACGTTAGTAGTAGATTTCAAAGTGACATGTTTGTTAGGGACAATTTCTCGAGTGTTCTGCATGTTGGTAATGTGTTTCTGGAGAATACTTCCCTACCTCCCCCCCCCCTCCCCCTCACGAAAGTAAGATTGTGACTTACCTGGTTGTCAACACTGAGTCTGTCATTGCTTTGTGTCATGGCCCCAGTGTAGGCCATGGTTTGGTTATTGTGATGTTTTTTGTTGTTGTGATTGTTTGCCTATAAAGATGAAATGAAATGGCCATTTTAGTGTTTTGGGTAGACAGTGAGTGGGGTTAACTGAGAGTGAATACGGTCCCTGGGTGTAGGAAAAAAGAGAGTGGAACTCAGGGGTGTTCACCTGCTGAGGCGACTGGATGAGAAATCGTCATTCGTTGCTGCACTGGTCGAGCTGTCAGGAAAGAAGACAGCAAATGTATATAATTGTAACTAGGCTTGACCTAGAGAGGGGTTAAGCCCAAGTTGGATATGTAGGCTGCGGTATTCGGCTGGAGGCCAGACCCAAGTACACTTAGGGTAAGTGGATATGTGGATCCAGTTTTGACTAATTGTATAATTCGGCATTCTTTTGTTTTGAGGTCGATTTTGAAAACCCCTGATCTACATATCTGGTAAGTAGGTTGTCGTTCGAGAATTCCATGAGAATCGGTGGGTACCTTTTTATATAATTTTCCTTTATAAGTCGTCTGTATTACAGGACCGTATATTGTGGGATTTTGGAGTCCCGAAACAAGTCAAGAGAGCAGCCAGTCGCCCAGTTCAGGGAAACACTGACGGGAGTCCGATGGACCAGTAGCCTGGAAAGATTTTATTACCCCACCGTATCGGGACGAATTTATTTGTTACCCCGCTGTACCGGAAGGAGTCTATTTGTTACCCCGCTGTACCGGAAGGAGTCTAATTGTTACCCCGCTGTACCGGAAGGAGTCTATTTGTTACCCCGCTGTACCGGAAGGAGTCTATTTGTTACCCCGCTGTACCGGAAGGAGTCTAATTGTTACCCCGCTGTACCGGAAGGAGTCTATTTGTTACCCCGCTGTACCGGAAGGAGTCTATTTGCTACCCCTCTGTACCGGAAGGAGTCTATTTGTTACCCCGCTGTACCGGAAGGAATCTATTTGTTACCCCGCTGTACCGGAAGGAGTCTATTTGTTACCCCGCTGTACCGGAAGGAGTCTATTTGTTACCCCGCTATGTCGGGAGGACTTTATTTGGTATCCCGCTGCGCCGGGAAGGAATTCCGAGTGGAATTCTGTGTATCCGGGAGATGAAGAAAAAAAAAAAAAATTTTGAATCTTTGGGATATGAGTCCCCATGTGTACCAACCAATGTCATGAATTCATGTAATTAGCAATAGTGTGGTAAGAAAAATGGAAGTAAAAAGAATATGTATTGGCCGAAATGACGTGCAAGCTTGATGTGAGGGGTAAATTTACTTTGGAGAGAAAAAAAAAGAAATAAATACCCCGCTGAGGTTGTTGGCCAGGGGGAGAAATTTTCGTGAAATCTTTATAGTGATATTTGGTGTGATTGGAGTCAGATTGCGGTTGTGCCCGGAGAGGTCGAGTCTCGTGTGCAGATGTATGCGATTGCGCGTGTGGGCGAGGCACGGCCATTGTGACACTTTGTGACAGTTTTTTTCCCAATGTTTTGTTGACATTACTTTGTGTGTAAGCATTAATTTTAGTGCTGTGGGTCGTTAGTATATGAATGTTTAGAACTCAATTTGAAGCCGCAAAATTCAGTTGTCATTCTTTTGGTAAATGACTTGTATTTTAAGATTTGGATTATATGGCTATTTCTGTTTTTTAGGACGCCAGTTAAATAAAATGTAATTAAGATCATATCAGGGTTTATGTATTAGCATGCACGCGTAAGAGAGCGCCTTATATTCCCCTCACCTTCATTCCATTCTTTTTCTCTCCCCATCTCTCTCTCTCTCTCTCTCTCTCTCTCTCTCTCTCTCTCTCTAAACTCTCTCTCTCTCTCTCCGAGTTACACTTTCATGACTCTCATTTTCCACTCTCTGTCTCTGTCTGCCTAACCTTGTCTCTCTGTGTGTCTGTGTCTGCCCGCCTGTCTGTCTGTCTGTCTGTCTGTCTGTCTGTCTGTCTGTCTGTCTCTCTCTCTCTCTCTCTCTCTCTCAACCACTCCCTCTCTGTGTCTCTTGCTTTCTGTCTGTCTGTCTGTCTCTCTCAAAGAGAAAAAGAAGGACTAGGAGTAAGCAGAGAGAGAGAGACAAGACAAGACAAGACAAATGTTTTAATTGAACTAGGCCACATGCCCGTGTCAATGGGAACAGAGGGAGGGGGTAGAAACAAAATCAAACTGATCGCAAATGAAATAAGTAAGGAAAGAAATCAATGCATCGTCAAATACAGTATATGCATAAACACACAAAACTAAACAATAAATCTCACGAACATAATCAACGATCGTTGACCTTGTTCGCTTTCTCTCTCTCTCTCTCTCTCTCTCTCTCTCTCTCTCTCTCTCTCTCTCTCTCTCTCTCACACACACACACACACACACACACACACACACACACACACACACACACACACACACACACACACACCTCAATCACACGCTATCGGTGTGATATTATTAAGGCAACTTTGACGGTGCATGCAGGAACAACGGTTCTAAGTCACATCAGTCTGTCCACATCTGACCTCAAGAGCTTTCGATATGAATGTAGCCACAGCATTACAGATTTTTCCGTTAGCGAGCAGTAACGACATCTTAAAAGCCGATGGTCGTCTATAAAACTTGAAAGGTATGTAACGCTCGCGAATAACTTTGTACTTAGGACATACTATCAGAAAATGGTATTCGGATTCCAACTCACACGGACAAAACGGACAGCACAGTGCTTCACGGGGGACGCTCGAATACCGCAGTTTGTGTGTGTTCAAACAGGATACACCAAGTCTGAACCGTATCAAGTTTTTACGACTGCTCACGTTGTTTACAGTGAATAGATAATTTGGCATTTCCCAAAACTGCTTAAAAGAAAAATAAAAGAGAAATCGGTCCTTAGATTCTATGTGGCTATACCATGCTTGTAAATGACAATCGATTAGCCGACTTTTGAATTTTGAAAGGAAAACTTTTACGTTGGGAACTCCTTGATTTTCCCATACATATCCAAAACCGTAACGATTTAATGTGAGGCAGACTGACGTAACCCAATTGTTTTTACCCCGGCAATGTAAATCATATAACATTTTATACGCTTTTTTGGGAAGACGATTGTCAGGCATATTAACGACATGTATCCAATACTTCACGCATTTAGTATAAATGTTTATATAAAGTGGAAACCTACCAGTTTCTCCATAAACCAAGGCATTAGGCGCTTTTACAGAAACATTCAGGAATCTCTTGAGTGCAAACAAATGTATTTTTTCTATAGCCGAGAGGTTTGCAGTTAAGCCCCATACTTCAGCGCCATAGGCAAGGATTGGCTGGATCTGACAATCAAAAAGTTTGAAGAATAATTTTGGGGCCACACTCTGATATTTCCACAGAAGTTTCAATATAATAATGACCTGATGTTTTGCCCTGGATGCTAAATCCTCAAGGCAATGAGAAAAAGTAAGGCCAGTGGAGAATATAGCACCTAAATATTTATATTGATTAACAATCTCTAGTTGCATACTATCGTAAAACCATTTTTCTTTTGAAGCAATATAACCGCCATTTCTAAACACAATAACTTTTGATTTTTCCAGATTCACTATTAAATCAAGTTTCTTAGCTGTTTTACTCAAAACGTTCAGCTGTGTCTGAAGACCTATGACAGTGGACGCCACGAGCGCCACATCGTCAGCGAACAGCAGAATCAATAGCTCTTTGAAGTCAGGAGATAAAGGAATACCATGCTTACCGTACTCTGTAATTTCTTCAGCAAGTTCATTAATAAATAAAGAAAATAAAACCGGGCTACATATTTCTCCTTGCTTTAGACCTTTAGGACACATAAAAATATTAGTTAAGTCTCCCCGTACTTTAACCCTAGCCGTGACAACGGTGTACATACTTTTAATTGCATTGTACATCTTTCCTTTTATACCCTTTTTCTTTAAGACTAACCAAAGTCGATTTCTATCAATCAGGTCGAAAGCCTTTTTAAAATCAATAAAAGCCACGTATAGTTTTTTGTGGTTAGAAAGTTGCTTTTGCACGAGAGACAGGAGTGTAAATATATGGTCAGTGGTACTATAGCCTTTCCTAAAACCAGCCTGTGCATCGTTTATTACACTATTATCCTCGATCCATTTGGTTAAGCGTTTATTCAGAATGTAGCTGTATAATTTAGAACTGATATTTAACAGGGAAATACCTCTATAATTATCAGGGGAATTGATATCACCTTTCTTGTGCAACGGTTGAATAAGAGCTTCACACCATGCAGAGGGAAAGATTCCAGAATCAAAGAGTTTGTTGAAATATTTCTTAAGAAAAAGGAGAACGGTGGGCATAGCATACTTATAGAACTCTCCAATAAGTCCGTCTGGACCAGGAGCTTTGTTTCTTTTTAAAGCCTTTATCGAGTCTAAAATTTCTCCCTCTGTTATATCTTGATCAAGAAAACTGGTATCACAGTCAACATCAAGCAAACAGTCATCTTCTGCATGAAAGCCTGGAGAAGTGGAGTCAGGTAGGGTCAACTCTTCATTAAATAATCGTTCAAAATGCTGAAACCAGTCTGTGTTGGATATTGAGTTTGTCACAACGGAACTACTTCTTATTGACTTCAGAGTCCTCCAAAATTGTTTAGAGTCTCTAGCGTTTTCGTTAAGAGTGCGCAGAACACATTGTCGATATAACTGCTGCTTATAGCGGAGTAAATCTTTGTATTGATTTCTCAAATAACAATAATTTAATCTCAGGTCAACGGCGTCAGGGCTATTAGCAAGTTTTACCCGGCTGAACATTCTCAGTGCCTGTCTTACCTGACGGCGTTTAACAGAGCATTCAGTATCAAACCACGGGCTGCGCTTGTCGTTACCAATGATGATATCTCTATTCATGCACTGACCAGCCACAGAAAGACCCTCGTTAAATTTTGCTAGAGCATGTTCGAAATCAATATCGATAAATTTAATAGCTTCATCAAAAATTGAAGTTACATCAGATCCAAGTGCACAAACAAAATCATTTTCTTTAGCTGGATCCCACACATATTTTTGAAATTGTGTAATTTTAGGTGCTACCGGTTTCTGACTACGGTTTGGAAAACCTACCTTAAGTTCAACGGGCATGTGTTTGGATTCTATCCGCTGAGTTACTTTCAACTCGTGGCATGATGAAATTAAGCTTCTTGAAGAGATAAAGTAGTCGATTACACTTGAACCATTGTGGGCTATATATGTATAATTGCCGTTTTCATCACCAGGTAGAAGACCGTTCAAAATTACTAATTCAAAGTGCTGACAAATGTTAATTAAATAGTGACCAAAATCGTTTGTTGAACGATCTTTTGACGCACGGAGGAAGTCATCACCGGGAGTATCATCTCTATTGTTAAAGTCTCCATCATATGTAGAACATTCCTTTGCATTTAGGCCACCTGTTCTTGCATTTAAGTCACCAAAGATGATCAACGGACAATCACCAACTTCTTCAAAAGAATCCATTATGCACTGTTCTAGAAGTGAAACTCCATTATCTATTTCAGTATTTGTATAATAGATACTGTTTGCTGGAGGCAAATAAATCCCAACCAGAAGAACATCTAGGTCTGGAGTTTTAAGCTGAAATACTATAGTATGATCATATTCTACTCGAATTTGTTTAACCATTTTTGCATAAGTCTTCCTTACAAGAAATGCAATCCCACTGACAAGCGTGCTGTAGCAGCATCAGATAATCGTATACCAGGACAAAGGAAAACTTTATAATCAGGAAAAAGAAAAGAGGGAAATGTTCTTGAAAAAATTTCTGTTAGAACAACAAAATCAAACTGAGAGATATAATTTTTTTACATCTAAGTCATAAACTAAAGACAGACCCTCAATATTGTAGGTCAAAAAGGAGAGACATTCTTTCTTACTGTCCTTGACACGAGCACGGCCGTTTCCCTAGGTCTCCACGTTGTCTGGAGGATGCAGGTGCACCAGAGGATCGTTATTTCGTCCACAGATACGTCCAGAGCTGTTTTTCGGGTGGGCCCTGGAAAAACTTTCAGTGAGCTGCATCTGCCTGGTCCTCACACGACTTCGGGTACAAGGGCCATAGCCTGGGGACCGACCCTCAGTTTCATTGACAAGGGACACTTGAGAGGGCTGAGGGTTCTTCAGCGCACCAGCACCGTCACTCGTTACAACCATTGTCTCCATACAGTCAAAGGACTGGCTCTCCACGTCGGCTGGCGGGTCCACAGAGGAGACTTTCTGTTTAAGCAGAGTCAGGCTATCGTCCAGTACGTCTGCTGGAATCGATGTGGGACTCTGAAGATCCTCTGAAGCGCTGACAGGAATTCCTACCTGGTGCACGTCGTTGCAGCCCGTAGTTACGCCAGGACTTGACGCCTCCCCATGGGAAGGTGGACCAGGTCTTAAGTCACGGCAGTATGTGTGGGCCTCATGGTGGTTGCTCTGGCTCTGGATTCGCTCAAGACGTGCGGGGGTCAGTCCTCTGTTCCTGGGTGTACTGGTTCTGGGCAAGGTGGGGAACTCATGCATGCTGCACAGAGGAGGGGGAAAGGAGGATATGGAAGACGGCACTGGATGTCCAGAAACACAAGATGGAAGGGGACAGGTGGAGGTGGAAGGAGAGGGGTGGATGGCTGTAGGAGGCACAGGGGGATGGATGGAAGTCGGTGATGCACATGGACGGTTGGAAGTGGAGGGTGAAGACGAACAAGTGGAAATGGAAGGCAGAGAGGAATGGATTGAAGTGGAAGGTGGAGGGGAACGACTGGAAGTAGGTGGCAGAGGGGGACGGATGGAAGTGGAAGGAGGGGAGTGGGTGGAAGCATGTGGCAGAGGGGGACGGGTGGAAGTGGAAGGTGGAGGGGAGTGGGTGGAAGCATGTGGCAGAGGGGTTCGGGTGGAAGTGACGGGTGGAGGGGAGTGGGTGGAAGCATGTGGGTGAGGGGAATGGGTAGAAGTGACGGGTGGAGGGGAGTGGGTGGAAGCACATGACGGAGGGGGACGCAGAGAGAGAGAGAGAGAGAGAGAGAGAGAGAGAGAGAGAGAGAGAGAGAGAGAGAGAGAGAGATGGGGGCAACGGTTGCCTTGTTGCCAATAGGGCAGTGAACCCAACTGACCTTTGAGTTGGGTTACGGGAAACACACACGATAGATGACACGCATCCCCATTGTAACGGTGCTTAAACTGTCTCTGTGCCAAGTTCCTGATCTCCCCTACTGTCACCCCTGAGAGTCAAGCAGCTCCACGGGAGATACCCTGCTGCGACCTCATGTATGTCACGTAGCCTCTCGGGAAAAATGTATTTGTGGGGAATGGTCCCCAGAGTTTATTTGTCGCAGATTATTCATTATTCCGCGCTATTTGATGTCTTTGTTATCTTTACTTTTCCAAATTAGGGAAGTCATTCATTACTACGGCAAAGATACTTTTTTTTAGAATATACATACTGTTTATCAGTAATACAGAATAGGACAACATGAAACAAATATCTTGTTTTTTCCTCTTTGACAACATGGACGTATTAATTCATCTTCACTGTACGCTGTGTAATCATTGCCACGTACAGCAATTTCGGCATGTCGTCTTGGTCTCTTGTGATGCATCTTCAATATCCTCCTAACTTGCTTAACAGATATCTTTTAACATGTAGGACGGGAACCGGTCTAAGAGTGTGTGTGTGTGTGTGTGTGTGTGTGTGTGTGTGTGTGTGTGTGTGTGTGTGTGTGTGTGTGTGAGAGAGAGAGAGAGAGAGAGAGAGAGAGAGAGAGAGAGAGAGAGACTGGCAGACAGACAGATTGACAGACAGAGACAGACGGACAGACAGACAGACGGACAGACAGATAAGACAGGCAGACAGACAGATAGGCTGACAGGCAGACATGCTGACAGAAAGAAAGACAGAGATAGTCAGACGGATAGACAGAGACATAAAGAGACCGACAGACAGACTGAGAGAGAGAGAGAGAGAGAGGAGAGAGAGAGAGAGAGACAGACAGACAGACAGACAGACAGACAGACAGACAGACAGACTGAGACAGAGAGCGGATTTGGATGGGGTAGGGTGGGGGCTAAGTTGAAAAGATACTGCATTGCTTACGCACTGCACCCGCTCTCGTGAATGCTATCCTATACAATTAGTTTGAGTGCGCAGGCATAACGTGATCGGTATCGGGAGGTTCAGTTTTTCAATGTATTGGGGTTTTGGACTTGCCTTACCCCCAACCTGTCGCGTCCTGCTGAAGACCGCTTGTCTCTTTAGATCCTCTGTCGTCGATTAGGTTTTTTTTATTGAAGGAATTTGCCAAGCAAACTTGGTGCATTTCCAGTACTGTCTTGCACACGCTCTCAGAAATCCCTGTGTGTGTGTGTGTTGTTGTTGTTCTTCGATTTAACGTCTTTTCACTTTAAAGTGATATTAGACAGGAAGTGATTGTTTACTTGTATATGTGTATGAGTGTGTAGTATGCATGCGTGCTTGCTTGTGTGTGTGTGTGTGTGCATGTGTGTGTGCGCGCGCGTGTGTGTGCTTGTGTGTGTGTTAAATATTAGTGGAAATACGACATAAGAACAATCCTTAGCAAAAATCAACATTAACAAATCAAATTGCAACAGTCAAAACAAAACAGTCTAAAATACGCAGAAATCATAAAAACGAGCCGACTGGACTTATCATTAAGTTCTGAACAAAGTTCAAAAGAAATACAGGTTCTTGGAAAATGCATTTAGATTCATCTTTTCTGAATTTTGATAGAGCTGATTCAAAATAAGGACAAAAGTACAAAATATGTGTTGTTGTACAACTATCAACAGCCCCGCATACACATTGGGCGTTTTTTATGAACTTTGTTTTGAAAGCGTTTAACCTAAGTCTGTAAAACAGTGAAACAATTTTTTTGCGGTGTTTTGGGTGTTTATTGACATTTTTTTGATAAAATGTATAATTTATTAATGAATTCTGTTTTGAAAAATTTTGTGATCGAGCGTTTAAACAACACTTTATTGAAGAATTAGGCTTATGTACTTTGGGAAGCATGTAGTCTTTATATATCTTTTCAAAATTTTCAAAAGAAGCTTTTTGTAATAAAGAGTAACCCTCTTGTAAACTTAAAAGAATGGGAATATCCTTGGATTTAAAAGACTTTTTTGCACCTGCACGAGCTGTACGATCAGCCCATTCATTTCCAGATATTGAACAATGAGATGGGATCCAACAAAAATCAACTGCGATACCCCTTGATATAACAACATGAATAAGTATTTTAATTTCTGTGATGACTTCAGCCCGGTTTTTCGGATTTGTTGATTCTAAAGCTTGGAGAACTGATTTAGAGTCTACACAAAAGAGTGCACCATAGAAATTGAATGGTGTATCAATGACATACTGAATAGCCATTAAAACTGCTATTAATTCAGCTGTGAAAATGGAGAAGTCCTTACCAAGGTAAAAAGATTTCTCAATTTTTAAAGTGGGGATGACAAAACCACAGCCTGCCTGATTGTCTAATAAAGAACCATCAGTGAAGATTTTTAGATGATTGGGATAAAAATCATTCATATGGGATCTAGCTTCATATGCAAGAACATTGATGTTATCAAACTTGGACAGTTGTGTATAGTTATAATCAAACTTTGCCTTAGAAAGCTCCCAGGTTGGGATGGGACTTATTGGAAAACGCACAGCTAATTTCTTTTGATTAGTGTTTAATTTTGTCAATAGTTTAGAAGAAAATGTAAGAATAGTTTTATTAGATCGGATACGTTTTGCACGCTTAGGAAAATGAATATCGGACCTAATTTCAAGTTCCATTTGGTTTGAATTTTGAATGGTAGAGCATCTTAAAATGTATTTAGCACAGGCTAATTTTCGCTGATCATCAAGAGGCAAAACACCTGCTTCATGGTAAGATCCTATGATGGAACCATGAAATGGAACGCCAAGGGCTATTCTGTATGCTTTACAATCTATGCTCCGCAGTTTTTTCAATAGATATTTTGGAGCACTAAAGAAAACCTCTTGTGCATACGACAATTTAGATCTAACTAAAGCTGAGGACAAATGAATTAATGTATTTGTGTCTTGACCCCAGCTTTGTCTGCTTATGACTTTTAGAAGGTTCAATGACTTTCTTGCTTGATTTACAGCATGTTCTAAATCCAGATTCCAAGAGAGCTTAGACGTTATATAAACACCAAGAAATTTAATATTTGAAGCGTATTTAAGTATGATGTTGTTAACTTTGAATTCTGGGGCATTGTGAACATATCCACTTGCATCGAATAGCATCATGTGAGATTTTTGAGGTGATAAGCTTAAACCATTTTCAGACATATACATAGCAATATTATCTAGATCACATTGATATGCTCTTTTTATAAAATTTATATACCTTTTTGATGTTTTCTTTTTTAAAGTAACATTCATCCACAAACAGATATCATCGGCATACTGAATGAAATTACTTTTTTGGGAAATAGATATTGGTAAATCGTAAGTTAGGATATTAAATAGAATAGGAGCAATAACAGAGCCTTGAGGGATACCCATATCAAGGAATCTTTTAGAGGAGTAGATGTGACCAATTCTTGTTTGGATACTTCTGTTGGCCAAGAATGTTTTAATATAGTCATAGATATGACCAGAAAGCCCAACCGTTTTTAACTTGTATAGTAATCGTTCATGCCAAACCTGATCGTATGCCTTATTTATATCAAAGAATGTGGCAAGAACATTTTGTCTTTTGGCAAATTGTTGTTTGATTTGAGTTGTTAATTTCACTAAATGATCAATGGTTGATCTGCCTTTTCTAAAGCCTCCTTGGTTTACAGGGATAATCCCACGTTTTTCGCAATGATAAGACAATCGATTTAAAACAATTTGCTCCATTAATTTGCATACGTGAGACGTCAGAGAGATAGGTCTATAACTATTCACATCGTGTACTGGTTTGCCCTGCTTTAAAATAGGGACTATAATTGAATCTCTCCATATGGATGGGATGTTACCTTCAATCCAGCATTTACTAATAATTCCGTGTAAAAATAACAAAAAGTTTTCTGGAAGATGTTTTATCAACTCATTGGAAATGGCATCCAGACCAACAGAAGTTTTCTTGGTCTTAGGTAATGAACAGATAGCAGACAGTAATTCTTGGAAAGTAATTTCAGCATTCAAGTAGTGATCATTATTTTTCTCAGGGTCATTGTATATGTCATTTTGTGATTGATTTTCCCTCAAAGTTCTGCATTTGTCTGATAGACTACTGTAGGAGCTATTCTTTACAAAGGTGTCAGCAAATGCCTCAGCTTTTTGATATTCTGAAGGAAATTGTTCATCACCTAGAATAACTGGATATTCTGGTAGATGAATCCCATTTTTCATTTCATGGATCTTTTTCCAAATTTTACTTTTATCTTTATGGTCACTTATTTCATTAAAACAAAACGTTGACCAAAAGTTGCTTTTAGCACTTTCTATAACTCTGTTTCTTTGGTTTTTAGCAGATTTGACAGGAACACTGCCTTTCACTTTTTTAACTTTAGCATACGATTTAAAGATGTTCTTGTTTTTGTCTACAGCATTTTTACATGAATCTGTCCACCATACTTTACCAACGTGTTTCGAAGAGTTTGACACATTAATTTTGGGAATTGCTTTGCCTGCAGCATTTAAAACTGCCTCTGTAAAATGAGTGTACATAGATTCAATGTCTGATTTATCAAAAGAACTAACGTCGTAAGACCTTAGAACAGATTCAAATTTGGCCCAGTCAGCTCGTTTATAATCAAATTTAGGAATTTTATCCTTTACATCATTGTGCTTAACTTCAAATCCTCTAAAAGTAAGGATAATAGGAATATGGTCACTTCCCAAAGTGTTATCGTGTAATTGCCACTTGCAGCTAGGAACTAACTTTGGAGAGATTAGAGTCAGATCAATTGCTGATGGTTTGTGGCTGGGAACATCAGGCAGTCTTGTAACACTTCCGTCATTTAAAAGAAAAAGTGGAGAATCTGAAATATTCTCCACCAAGCGATTAGAGGTTACTTTGACGCAAGATAGATCCCAAAAAGGAGCATGTTCATTAAAGTCCCCCGCTATTAACCATTTATCAGTTGTAGTATTTAACGAACGTAGCCAGTCAGAATTGCAATCAATAATACCTTTTGGGAAATACACTGAAACGATATTCAAAACTAACGATTTGTCGAATCGGACACACGCTGCACAAGAAAACAAGTTTGTTGTGTCATTTGGTACAGGCGATTGGATTGGTTGGTAAAATAGTTGGTCATTAATATAAATGGCCACAGAAATTTTCGCAGCACAATCACTTTCTTGGCACACTGGTGGATAGAAGAAATGGTCCAATCGTGGCAAGTCCTTCTTTGTCACATTTAGAGATTGAAGGATGATGACCATATAAGTGTTGTTCTCAAGATGTTGTTGAAGGTGTATTATATTGGTAGTGATTGAACGGCAATTCCATTGTAGGATACTAATATTTGTCTTTTTTTCCATCAAAAAGTTATAAAGAATAATAATAAAGAAACAGAAGAATACTGCAAATAAAACAAAGCACAGTAATAGCCTATTAAAATGAAAATAGACACTTTGCAAACACCAAAAACTGAAATTCAGTATGGCAATACCTAAAATCTATCAACAGGACAGTGACTAATAACTACTATGAACAATCATGCGCGACTATGAAAATGGCAGCCTTATAACAATCCAACAGAAATACGTAGACAGAAGACTTTCACTGGGCTCGGTAATTGTACAGGTAATCTCGTCCCCGATGTTCCCTGCGCAGCAAGAAAGAGTTCCTCCTGCCCTGGTGATGTGGACGGGGTGGGTTATCCCTGGGACGACGAGAGCTGTAGCGATGACCGGGTTGTCTTTGCTTTCTCCAGTACATGTAATGAAGATGACGACCAAGGTTGCCTGCAAACACGCTGAGGCCCCTTTCTGAAGGATGGATTAAGTCCCACATGTACTGAGTGTTGTTGGTGATGTTTTCGTGGGACACAAACGACACGTTATTTTGACCGGAAAGATTACAATGTATTTCGTCATTAAAGATTTCTCTTTTGATGTTTAGCTTTTTTATCCTAGTTGGGGCGACCTTGCTAACAACAATTCGAGTTTGAGGATAATGCTTTTGCAATTCTTTCACGAGGTTGATGAAAGTAGATGCCTTTTCTTTTGGATCAGATGTGTCTTTGAGATCATTTACCCCAACATGAAGCACAAACACGTCTGCATTGTAGATAGTGTCAGACAGTAAAGCCTTCTTGCATTGATCAATGGTGGTCGTTTTCTTTTTCTTGATATACAGTCCATAAGCTGCACCCAGTCTTTGAGCGGATATACCGTTTAGCACCGAGTCGTGCAGTATAACAACTTCGGGTAAATCTATGGAACCTCTAGATTGCAATGAATGTGAAGAAAGTTCGTGTTTTTGCTGGTGATCTTTATTTCTTTGTTTGCTTGTAGAATGTAAGGGGTTAATTTTGTCTTTTTCTGAATGTTCTTTTCCCTCATCCATCCCCCTAGCGTCATTTTTATTCTCGTCATCGTTTTTAACGTCATCAGATGCCGTAGAACCCTTCATTACAGACCTTTTAGCTTTGCGTTTGACAATGTCCGAGTATGTCGGCCTCCCACCGCTGCTCATCCGTGACATGGTCCCGAGACGAGTGGCACCTGCCGCGCCCGCAGCAGATGCCACATGCTGGGCCCCGACAACGCCTGTTGTACCGTCCGCAGTCGACCGTGCAGCCACACTCGCACTCTGGACCACCTCACGCAGCTCGTTGATTTGGCTCGAGATCGCGCTTTTCAGATCCAAAATCGACGCATTCACCTCATTCATCAGACTCTCCCTCGTTTTTGTAAGTTCTGTCTGAGAAGCTGTGTTTGATTTTGTTGTTGTACTGTTGTCTTTCGTAAGGTCCCTTTTCGTCTGGTTGCCAACAGTGGAGTAACCGCTAAAAGTAGGTCTATCCCGTTGATCAGACTCACCTCTTTCTTGCTGAATTTCCTTCATCAGTTCAGGACTCATTAAACCTGATGCACAATTTTCGCACATAAACTTTCGTTTAGTTTTCAAAAATACGCATAGCATGTAGCTTGGGAGTCCAGTTTGTGACCAGGGAATTAGATCTAAACATTCCATACATTTCAAGGCGCGGCCGTTGGTGGAGTTTTGCCTGCACTGTTCCCCTTCAGATCTAACAGTCGATGTAACAATCGATGCACATAGCTCTGGTCCTGTAGAAGGTTCCGATGGTTCTCTGGTTGACTTTATGGAGGCATTTCCTTTCTTATCCTGCTTCCTTTTGTATCTTGTCCTGCCCATGATAGGTCTTCTGCTACGACTGATTTAGTCCATGGAGAGATCAGCCGCCATGTTGAACCGGAAGTGTGTGTGTGTGTGTGTGTGTGTGTTTGAGGTGGTGGTGCAGTGATGGACATTTGGGAGAGGGAGAAGACGGTGCTGGTTCTCGAAATCTCTCTCCCTAAACTGACCTTAGGCGTGGGGTTGAGTAGAGGGAGGGGACAGCACGCGCACAGGGCAGGGTGTGTGTGTGTGTGTGTGTGTGTGTGTGTGTGTGTGTGTGTGTGTGTGTGTGTGCGTGCGTGCGTGCATGCGTGCGTGCGTGTGTGCCTGCATGCGTCCGTATGTGTGTGTGTGTGTGTGTGTGTGTGTGTGTGTGTGTGTGTGTGTGTGTTACAATCACTTCTAGAGTTTATTGCCATGAATGTTACTTGGTATGAACCAAAGAAGCGGAGAATGAATGCAATGTTAAATAGGTTTGTTATTTGTATGCGTTGATCCTTTGCTTTTTTTGTAAGTTACCAATCGACACACTCCTTTTCTTTGTTTTGTTTTTAATCTTAACATACCATTTTGTTTGAAGAAGAAGAAGAAGTACAACCACAACAACAACAACAACAACAACAAATATTGATGAAGATGATTATAATGATAATAAATATAATAATAGTAATGATAATAATAATAACGCGCCACAACACACACACACACACACACACACACACACACACACACACACACACACACACACACACATTCCGGTAGGCAAACAAATACGACGTAAGAAACCAGCCATTCGTGGAGGGTTAAGTATCCCATGACGCGAGATAAGATGACGTGGGAGACAACACAGACATGCAACAAGAAAAGAAAAAAAAAGAGTCAAACAAAAGACGCAGTACAGGACCCCCACATTCCCCCTTCCACCCGTCCCATTCCCTTCCGCCAGCCCTATTCAGCCTTTATTGAATTCAACCCTTCATGTCAACCATTTATTCCATACAGCCTTGCTATCTTTTTCCCCAGTGCTGTAGACGGCTGAAATAAATCACTTCAACTGCAACAACTACCTGGCACGCAGTGCGATCACGGTGCCCCATTGTACTCAATGCAAAAACTACACGTACGCACATTGGCGCGCGGGCGCGCTCACACACTCACGTACGCACGCACGCGCGCGCGCGCACACACACACACACGCCCACGCACGCACGCACGCACGCACGCACGCACGCACGCACACACACAGAAACATTCGTGTGCAAATACAGAGAGAGAGAGAGAGAGAGAGAGAGAGAGAGAGAGAGAGTTTACAGACCTTTCTAAGAGCCATGGCCAAGGCTGGCAGCTCAGCGGTGTAGGTGGAACTATCGGTGGGGATGTGTTCAGTATATCTCGGGGGGGGGGGGGGGGGGGGGGGGGGGGGTCTACTGCCCAAAACAAGCAGAGGCAACCCCTTCCTTAGATTTGGAACCGTCAGTGAAAATTGTTTTGTAGGATGGACACTTTGAACACAGTTCAGCGAAAAGGGACTTGCATGCCAAGGAACTAGTGGAATCTTTGCGGTACGAGGCCAAATCAAACCGGATCTCTGGTGTGACGAAAGTCCATTGAGGGTCATCAGGAAACTTGGATAATTCACAAACCACTCCAAGGTCTATATCTGCTTTGTTCAAATGGGGAAAAAATACAAATTCCCAATGGACGAATGGGGCTGGGATGGTCATTGAATTTCTGCTGGAACTTGGGGTCCAAAACAGTCATATGCAGGATTTTGAGGTTCAGAATGGAGACTCAGACAATAGTTCAAGTCACGTTTCAATCGACGATTTGAGAGGGATGACTCTCCTGCATCAGCTACAGGCTATAAACTGGGGTGGTGCGGAAGCACCCAGACACAATCGAAGCCCTTGATGGTGGATAGGATCTAGACTTTTCAGGTAAGATGGTCTGGCCGAGCCGTACACTACACATCCATAGTCCAGTTTGGAGCGAATCAGGGCCCTGTAAAAATAGAGGAGAGTCTTCATGTCAGCGCCCCAATCTGTGTGTGCCACAACTCGCGGAATGTTCAGTACTTTCTGACATGCAGTTTTGAGTGTTGGACATAACTTTAAAGGTTCCGTTTTTCATCAAAACTTTCACCCAGTAATTTGGCTTCTTGCACAGCTAGAATGATGGACTTGTCCAGACGAATTTCAGAATCAGCAAAAAAACTGACGAAAACTGTGGAAATGGATTGACTGAGTGTTAGTGTTTGAAAAGGTAAACCTGTTAAACCAGCGCGAAGTCAACAACAGCGAGGACTCAGAACAATGGTTTACTGATTTCAATTCCATTCAAACAGAAGGGACTGTTGCTACTGTACTTTAAGTTTCATTGGTGTGCATATACCTTTTCATGCGTTATTGTAGATGAAATTGTTTTCGGGTGTGTTTCTTCATTCTTCACACAGTGTTTATATGCATGGTTTATAGAGCGCATTTCCCCATGTATATGTGTATAATTGGCATGATTTGTCAAGTAGACTTGTGTGGCTATTGCATATATGTTTTGATGATGATGTTGATGATTATGATGATGATAATAATAATGATGACGATGATAATAATGTTGATGATAATAATAACAATAAGAATTATAATAACAATGATAATAATAACAATAATAGTAATGATGATGATGATGATGCAACAACAGCAACAACAACAACAATGAGAACAGCGACGTCGACGACGACGACGACGATGACGACTATAACAACAAACATCATCATGATCATCATCATGATGATCATCATCATTGTTTATTGCATTATTATTAACATTATCATTGTAAAGCAGTTAGGGCACTTTTCTCAAGTGTGTGATGTATCCGTGTTCATCATTATTATTACATTTTACCATCACCATCATGATATCATCACTTTTATTATTATTATTATTATTATTATTAATGTTGTTATTATTATTTTTTTTATCATTGATAATGATAACAACGATATAATATTATTGTTATTAATACTGTTGTTGTTGTTATTGTTGTTCATTTTCAGTAAGAGTTTATACTACCAGAAAGTTCGGTGTGTCTGACGGGTGTTGCCGTAAAACGTCATCATTTACTAAGAAAGATAATACAAATTTGAGGGTGCAAACAGAGAGAGAGAGAGAGAGAGAGAGAGAGAGAGAGAGAGAGAGAGAGAGAGAGAGAGAGAGAGAGAGAGAGACGGATAAACAGACAGACAGATCGACAGACAACAGACAGATGGTTAAACTATGTTAAAAACAAACAAGCAAAGACAACACACACACACACACACACACACACACACACACACACACACACACACACACACACACACACAGAGAGAGAGAGAGAGAGAGAGAGAGAGAGAGAGAGAACGTTCGCGAAAGTACTCTCACCACCACTACCACTACCACCGCTATCACCACCACCACCATCATAAAGGTTTTTGTAGTTGTGCATAGTTTTAACTCTGTAAACTCTATTCGTAGTGTACAGAATCATATGACTCAAAAGTGCTATAAATAAAGATCTCGACAAACAGGTGCTTTTTGTACTCCCAGTTCTTATAGAACAGGGAGTACTTTAGAATGGAAACGAAGAAATGCTGTCTGTGTGTCTGTCTGTCTGTCTGTGTGTCTGTGTGTCCGTGGTCAAAAATGTATTCCACTCGCTCCAGACAAAACTACTGGGCCGAACTTTCTGAAAATTTGTAGGTATGTTCATTATAGGTCAAGGATAATGCCCGATGTTTTAATTTACCGTTACAGCCGTTACTAACGGCTGTAACGGCCTGTAACGCTTTTTCTTCTCCATGGAATATCTCAGAAAGTACTTGGCTGATCTTTGTAAAATTAGCAGGTATATTCATTATGGGTCTCGGATGATGCCCGATGTTTTAGGTTTCCCCGTTATAGCCGTTACTAACGGCTGTAACAGCCTGTAACGCTTTTTCTTCTTTATAGAATATCTCAAAAAGTACTTGGCCGATCTTTCCTGAAAATTTGTAGGTATGTTCATTATGGGTCACGAATAATGCTTGATGTCTTAGTATACCGTTATAGCCGTTATTAACGGCTGTAACGGCCTGTAACGGTTTTCCTTCTTTATGGAATATCTCAGAAAGCACTTGGCTGATCTTTGTGAAAATTTGTAGACATGTTTATTATGGGTCACGAATAATGCCTGATGTTTTAGTTTACCGTTATAGCCGTCAGTAACGGCTGTAACGGCCTGTAACGGTTTTTCTTTTTATAGATTATCTCAGAAAGCACTTGGCCGATCTTTCTGAAAACTTGTAAGTATGTTCATTATGGGTCACGGATGATGCCCGATGTTTTAATTTACCGTTACAGCCGTTACTAACGGATGTAACGACCTGTAACACTTTTTCGTCTCCATGGAATATCTCAGAAAGTACTTGGCTGATCGTTGTGAAAATTAGCACGTTTGGTCATTATAGGTCACGGATGATGCCCGATGTTTTAGTTTACCCCGCTATAGCCGTTACTAACGGCTGTAACGGCCTGTAACGGTTTTTCTTCTTTATGGAACATCTCAGAAAGCACTTGGCCGATCTTTGTGAAAATTTATAAGTATGTTCATTATGGGTCACAAATAATGCCCGATGTTTTAGTTTACCATATGTACCGTTACTAACGGTTGTAACGGCATGTAACGCTTTTTCTTCTTCATGGAATATCTCAGAAAGTACTTGGCTGATCTTTGTTAACGTTAGCAGGTATGTTCATTATGGGTCACGAATAATGCCCGATGTTTTAGTTTACCGTTACAGCCGTTACTAACGGCTGTAACTGCATGTAACGGTTGTTTTTCTTCATGGAATATCTCAGAAAGTGCTTGGCCGATCTTTGTGAAAATTAGCAGGTATGTTCATTATGGATCACGGATGATGCCCGATGTTTTAGTTTACCGTTATAGCCATTATTAACGGCTGTAACGGCCTGTAACATTTTTTTTCTTTATGGAATATCTCAGAAAGTACTTGGCTGATCTTTGTGAACATTAGCAGGTATGTTCACTATGGGTTACGGATGATGCCCGATGTTTTAGTTTACCGTTATACCGTTACTAACGGCTGTAACGGCCTGTAACGCTTTTTCTTGTTTATGGAATATCTCAGAATGTACATGGCCGATCTTTGTGAAAATTAGCATGTATATTCATTATGGGTTACGGATGATGCCCGATGTTTTAGTTAACCGTTATAGCCGTTACTAACAGCTGTAACAGCCTGTAACAGTTTTTCTTCTTTATGGAATATCTCAGAAGGTACTTGGCCGATATTTCTGAAAATTTGTAGGTATGTTCATTATGGGTCACGGATGATGCCCGACGTTTAAGTTTACCTTTATAACCATTACTAACGGCCCATAATGGTTTTCTTCTTTATGGAAAATCTCAGAAAGTTCTTGGCCGATCTTTCTGAAAATTTGTAAGTATGTTCATTATAGTTCACAGACGATGGCCGATGTTTACCAGAATAGCCATTACTAACGGTTACACCAGTCCAAGACGGTTTTTCCTCTTTATGGAATATCTCACGCGTATTCAGGATAAACTGGGAGTACGTTTATATGCTTTGCATCTTGTTTCTTTCTTCTTTCTTTCTTTCGTTCTTTTCTTCTTTCTTTCTTTCCTTCCTTCTTTTTCTCTTTATGACAAGAATATATCTTGTGTATTCAGCTGTGCGAATTGAATACACCATGTTTACGACTGGCCCACTGGCACACCTTTGAGTGAGGAATGACAAGTCAGTATGCATAGATAGTTTAGCTGGCAAGCAGCCAGTACATTATACTAGCTGGCGAGCAGCCAGTCCGGATTTTCCGACTAGGTTCCTGTTACGAGAAGATACGGTGATATACTACACGGTGCTGTCCACTGGTGCATATTGTGGGTGGGACCAGCTTACGTCTTTGTGAAATCAGGAATGGCAGCGTTGTGTCTTGAATGTTGAGGTGAGTGAATCAGAAAAGAAATAATGCCCACTTTTTCTTTCATTCCCATTTTCATTTTAATCCCAATTCAGTTTAATTCCCCTTTTCATTTTTAGTCCCATCTACCTCTATTATCTAAGCTAAATCATTGATCTTATTGTGAAAAAATGTAAACCTTTTTTTTTTAATGTCTTTTGTCTGCTACACATGTATGTGTGTATGTATGTATGTATGTTATGTATGTATGTATGTATGTAGTATGTATGTATGTATGTTATGTATTGTATGTATGTTGTATGTAGTATGTATGTATGTATGTATGTATGTATCTCAAGCTAAACTCTTCTACCAATCGAGCGCACATGTTCCTTCCCCGAAAACAAGGCGGCCTTGGTCTGTTGAAACCAAGTACCATGTATTACGCCAAACCATCTCACTCCTGATCTGTGTTCTGAACAGTGATGACCAACATGTCAGAATGGTAGCACGCAACAGTTTCCATCTCCACATGGAAAAGAGAAAAGTACCTCACGCAGATCCAGACGACAGCAATTTTGGAGGATATTCCACAGACACCGAAGGGAAGTTAAGGAAAGGCAGCAAGGTCAACTGGTCACGTTCTTCCTTCGTTGAGCTCCATGAGCTGTGTGTGCGACTGGATCTTAAGCTGGAATTCGATGAACACAGCGACAGTTTCGGAGTAGTACTCCCAGCTTCTGATGATGGGGTAGTTCAAATGCGCTACAGTAATTCTAAACAATTGTACAGCGCAATCAAGAGAATGCAAATGGACAAAGATACACACCATTTTCAGCAGCTGCAACAACAGGGGAGAATCACCCGGGTTGCAATTCCGGATGCGGCAGTGACCCACTCCATAGGGCACCTCACCAACACCAACGTCAATGACCAAATAACCATGTTCATCAGCAAGGGACGTCTACAGCTGCTGGAGATCAATGCAGTGAACAACATCTACTATCCTGATACTTACCGGAGAGAGTGTGCTTTGTGCGGGTTTCGTTCTGACACAAATTCCCATGCCTTGAATGGATGTCGTCAACTGAGGGGCCTCTACACACAAAGACACGACAGATGCGTTGAGATCATAAGAAAGGAGCTACAGAAATGCATTGCGACGGATTTTGTGGATGTTTTTCAAAATAGGCCTGTCTCAATAAACGGTGTTGAAGATCTACCAAGGCTGAAACCTGATCTATGCTTCATCGACCATCGAAACTCGGTGGCATTCGTCATCGAGGTTTCAAACTCATTTGACACATTCATACAAACATGCTATGAGAGCAAATTTCAAAAGTACATGCCTCTTTGCTATGCTCTTAGTGATGCCGGATTTAGCACGAAAGTGGTTGTTCTTGTAATAGGTTCACTAGGCATAGTTCATAAAAGAGTGGTTTCAGGACTTTCAATGTTAGGACTGCCCATAACTTAATGTAAACAAATCGCAAAATACTTGAGCATGTCTGTCATGATTGGGTCTAGGCGTGTTTGGTCAAGGCGGAATCACCTCATGAACTAGCATTGACACTGAGAGATGATGACTTTCAAACTGTGCTTTAAATAGTATCAGCTGACTAAAGCACTGACAGACAAAGAATTGGAGCCAGCCGGAGAGAGAAAGGGCGTGGGGACAGAGAGAGAGAGAGAGAGAGAGAGAGAGAGAGAGGAGAGAGAGAGAGAGAGAGAGAGAGAGAGAGTATGTGAAAGATAACTTTTATCGATGCGCCTGCAATCTGGACTACTGTGCATTGTTGTTGATTTGACAAGTTGATGTATGTATGTATGTATGTATGTGTGTATGTATGAATGTATGTATGTATGTATGTATGTATGTATGCATGCATGCATGCATGCATGCATACATACATACATACATACACATACATACATACATACATGTATATATGTAAACAACTCGCATATATATAATGTAAACAAATCGCAAAACACTTGAGCATGTCTGTCATGATTGGGTCTAGGCGTGTTTGGTCAAGGCGGAATCACCTCATAAACCAGCCTTGACACTGACAGATGCTGACTTTCAAACTGTGCTTTAAATAGTATTAGACATACAAAGCTGACTAAAGCACTGACAGACAAAGAATTGGAGCCAGCCGGAGAGAGAAAGAAGGACGTGGGGACAGAGAGAGAGAGAGAGAGAGAGAGAGAGAGAGAGAGAGAGAGAGAGAGAGAGAGAGGAGAGAGAGAGAGAGGAGAATGTGAAAGGTAACTTTTATCGATGCGCCTGCAATCTGGACTACTGTGCATTGTTGTTGATTTGACAAGTTGATGCATTAAAGTAATTGATATGTATGTATGTATGTACGTATCTATGTATGTATATGTAGGTAGGCAGGAGTATCTGGATGTATGTATAAGTATGTATGAATGTATGTTTGATGCATGTGTGTATAAAGGTATATATGTATATTAACACGTATTTACAGGTATATATGTATATTAACACTTATTTGTATTCTTCAGAGTGTAAGCCTGTGGACCGGAGAAAATGACAATCAAAGTTCTTCAAGAAGCAGTGGACCATCTGGCTGAAAGTAGGACTTAGTTTTTGCACTCCCAGTTCTTGTGTGCGTGCGTGCGCGCGCGTGCGCGCGCGCGCGCGTGTGTGTATGTATGTATGTGTGTGTGTGTGTGTGTGTGTGTGTGTGTGTGTGTGTGTCCGTCTGTCCGTCCGTCCGTCCGTGGTCAAAATGTGTTCTACTCGCTCCAGACAAAACTACTGGGCCGATTTTTCTGAAAATTTGTAGGTATCTTCATTATGGGTCACGGATGATGCCCAATGTCCTTTTTTTACCGGTATAGCCGTTACTAACGGCCATAAAGGCCCATAACGGTTTTCCTTCTTTATGGAATATCTCAGAAAGTACTTGGCCGATCTTTCTGAAAATTTATAGGTATGTTCATTATGGGCCACTGATGATGCCCGATGTGTTATTTTAACCGTTATAGCCATTACTAATGGCTATAACGGCGCATAGCGGTTTTTCTTCTTTGTGGAATATCTTACAAAGTACTTGGCCGATCTTTCTGAAAATTTGAAGGTATGTTCACTATGGGTCACGGATCATGCCCGATGTGTTGTTTTACAGTTATAGCCGTTACTTACGGCTGTAACGGCTCATAACGGTTTTTCTTTTTTATGGAATATCTTAGCAAGTACTTGGCCGATCTTTCTAAAAATGTGTAGGTATGTTTATCATGGGCCACGGATGATGCCAAAGTTTTCTTTTACAGTTGTAGCCGTTACTAACGGCTATAACGGCCCATAACGGTTTTTCTTTTTTATGGAATATCTCAGAAAGTACTTGGCCGATCTTTCCGAAAATTTGTAGGTATGTTCATTGTGGGTCACGGATCATGCCAATGTTTTCCTTTACCGTTGTAGGCGTTACTTACGGCTGTAACGGCCCATAACGGTGTTTCTTCTTTATGGAAAATCTCAGAAAGTATTTGGCCGATCTTTCAAAAATTGAAGGTATGTTCATTATGGGTCACAGCTGATGGCCCATATTTACCAGAACAGCCGTTACTAACGCCTATGACGGCCCAAAACGGTTTTTCCTCTTTATGGAATATGTCACGCGTATTCAAGATAAACTGGGAGTACGTTTATATGCTTTCCATCTTGTTCTGACTGTTCCTGTACTCATTTGTTTGTTTGTTTGTTTTGAGAAAGAAAGAAAGAAAGAGAGGGAGAGAGAGAGAAGAGAGAGAGAGAGAGAGAGAGAGAGAGAGAGAGAGAGAGAGAGAGCGTGTGTGTGTGTGTGTGTGTGTGTGTGTGTGTGTGTGTGTGTGTGTGTGTGCGTGCGTGCGTGTGTGTGTGTGTGTGTGTGTGTGTGTGTGTGTGTGTGTGTGTGTGTGTGTGTGTGTGTGTGTGTGTGTCCGTCTGTCCGTCCGTCCGTCCGTGGTCAAAATGTGTTCTACTCGCTTCAGACAAAACTACTGGGCCGGGGGGTGAACACAGCTTACCGGTGCGAGCGGACGCTAATTTTCGTAGCTCTGACAAAAATTAGGTTTTGCGTTAATTGAACGCACCATGACCGGTAATTAGTTGTGAAATCAACTGCTGCGACCTCACACAGTAAGTTGGCACTTTAAATCAAGACCATGAGATAAAAATCAACGTATTATAGTTCATTTTCAAACTTGAACCGATGGGCCGTAAACGCACAGCTAAATCACAGTCTGGATCGAGTACCTCCGATTCGTCTCTTCTTGATTCGTCCAACGCAACGAATGAAATTGTGCAGTCCAAAAGTGCCAAGAAAAAAGCCAAAACCCACTGCGCAACCAAAGATCTCTCGCGATTCACGTTCGAGCCACGATCGGACAAAGAAGCGATCATGGAAGAAGCTGCGACCATTCAACACGTCGACTCTCCTGACGCTGTTTTCGCCACCGGTCCGGATAACGACTCTCGCCCGTCCCCGTCTCACGGCGTTACAAATGAAGACATTATGCTGAAACTGTGCGCTAACGGCTCGGTCATCGCGAAACTGTCTCAGACAGTAGAACAGCTGAGAGCAGCAATCTTCGACCTCAAAAACGAAAACGACAGCTTGAAGCAGGAGCTAAGTGAGGCGAAGAAGAGGGAAGAAGATCTACGGAGCCAGGTGAAGGAGGCAAAATTCGCAGCCGAGGTGGCAGACCGCAAGGCGGAGGAGGTGTCAGCCTACGTCAGGAGGAACAACCTGAGGGTCTTCGGTGTGGCGGAGGAGACAAGCGGGAGCAGGGAGGAGACGGCGGAGCAGTGTGAAAGGAAGGTGTTGGCGCTGTTCCGCGACAAGCTGCAGGTGAAGGTGGACAGAGGGGACATTGAGGTTGTGCACAGACTGGGGGGTAGGAAAACACGTCCAGTGGGGGGGAAAGAGGGGGCTCCCCGGGGAATCATAGTTCGATTTGTTTCAAGAAAGATCCGTGACTCTGTATTGTATGCCCGATCAAAACTGAAAGGCACAAGAACTGTGATTGTGGAAGATCTGACCCCTCGCGCTTACGCCTTGCTGTGCACCGTCAGAGACGATACATCAGTCTGTAAACAGGCGTGGACCAAGAACGGCAAGGTAGTCATTAAGACGGTGACCAACAAAATTGTTGCCATAGACTCGCTGGCTGACCTTGCCGAGCACAGACGCGCGTGTACCGGAGCACAGAGGGCCGTGTCGTCTGCTACGGACAGTAAGTGATTCCCCTCACGACAGCAGACAATCGATAAGTTAAGTTGTGTGGAATTGTACTGCACTTTAAACGTTTAATGTCTCAAAATTTGGTCGATATTGTGCGTTTTGTGTGTATCTGTAAGTTGCAACATTGTCATAACATTATTTACTCGGCAATCGTCCCCTTAAACAGCATGGCGTGTCTCACGTGACTGGATGTGTTTGCCGTGTGCTTTTTGAACGAATTTCTTTTCTCTTTGTTGCAGCTGGTTATTATAAATATACGACCCTAAAAACATCAAATGAACAATCAGTGGCGATCTATTTTCTTCGCAGTCGAGTTTTCTTTGAATCGTTTATTTATTATTTTTGTTCAATTTTGTGTGTGTATCATTGGTAGCTGCGTAGCTATCACGTGTCTGACATAAGGGTTCGAGTCAAAATGAAAATGGATCGTGTGAATGTTTGGATGTTTGTTTCCAATGTGTGATAGGCATCGTGTTTTCTGCCTCATGGAACTTATATTCATTGTAAGGGTGTGGGATAGCAGCGGATGACCCAGTTTTGCTCAACGGAGGTGGATGGGTTTATGTTGTTGTTGTGGTTGTTGTTTTTTTTTTTTCAAGGGGGTAAGTGTTGATTTTTTCTTTTCGTCTGTTTCTGTAAGCTCGTCAGTGTACATCAAAATGGCGAGTCAATGTTCAAGTGGATTAGTTACAGAGTCATGTGCACAAGGAAACTTATATCTATGTGCGTGTGTTTGTGTACTGGCTGGTTTATGCTTTCATTTTTTTGTGTTGTCTGTGTGCAAGAAAGAATCAGAAGGGGTTAAATATTGGTTGGTTGACCTTATGAATTATTCATATGACACAATCCCAGTTTGTAGGTTGATGGCTGGAAAATTGTTGATGGCTGGAAGGTTGCTTACAAATCCATTTTATTATTTTATTACTGCTTTGTCAATGGTAATTTTTGCTTGTATGCAAGAAGCTAGGTCTTCGTGTGTGGGAGACATGAAGAATTTTTACTCGTGGCAAGTAGAATATATTTTGGGGGGGTACCCTGTGCCGTGGGCAAAACAATGTCTCTGTTCAAATAATGAACAGTTGCAGCTGAGGGACAGAGCTGTTAAACTGGTTGTACTAGCTACATGGTTTAGTGTTATATGTTCCCACAGCAAAATGGACAGTATTAAATCACATCGGGGTAATTATGCAAGCCATGATTACAATGATTATTCAAATGCATGCTGTTGTAAAGTATATTCCTTTTTGCCTGCCCATTGTGACATTGAACTGGATTCCTGTGTGTTGCTTTTATTCCTCCTGTGGCACTTGATGATCCTTTATGTAATGTTTTTGACTACAAGGAAAACACCATGGATTCAGTAGGTAACAAGGCAAACAGGTTAACAATTTCATCATTGAACTGTCAAGGTCTAGGGAATTATCAGAAAAGAAGAGATGTATTTCATTATTTAAGAAAAAAACAATACTCTATATATTGCCTACAAGATACTCATTTTGAAACAGATACAGAAAAGTATATAAGAGCGGAATGGGGGTATGATTGCTTTTTCTCCTCATACAGATCTAATGCTCGAGGAGTAGCAATACTATTTAATAATAATTTCGAATTCAAAATAAACAAGGTGGAAACAGACATGCAGGGTAACTTTATCATCATATTATTTACAACACATGAAAAGGAACTGTTGCTAGTAAGTGTATATGGACCAAACAAAGACGACCCAGCATTCTATGAGGAACTCACAAATACGATTAAAAAGTACAAAAATAATAACATTATTGTGGTGGGGGATTTTAATATAGCACTAGAACAGGAAATCGATTGTTACAATTATAAACATGTAAATAACCCCAAAGCTAAAAAAGCAGTTGAAGATATGATGCAAGATTTGTCTTTAGCAGATATATGGAGAGAAAACAACCCTGATTGTAGGAAATACACATGGCGTAGACCTACTCCCTTGCAACAAAGTAGGCTAGACTTCTTCTTCTGTCAGAATATTTAATCTGGTATTTTGAAGATACTGATATTTTACCAGGCTATAGATCTGACCATTCACTAATTACACTAAAGCTTCAATTCGGAAAGGAGATTAAACACAAAACTCTTTGGAAATTTAATTCATCTCTATTAAAAGATAAAGAATATGTAGACGGAATCAATAATCTAATAAAAGAAATAACAGAGGAATACACAGATAAAGATGAGGGGAGTGATATTAATGCTGACAATAGCCAAGATGAAAACCAGTCGAAAAGCCCAGACCCTAAACTAACAGTGTGTGATCGGGTCTTTCTTGACTTCTTACTAATGAAGATAAGAGTAAAATCCATCCAGTATGCTACAATTAAAAAACGAGAATCACAATGTAAAGAAAACAGCCTTATGCAAACTATTAAAGATATTGAGAGTAAAGCACTTAAATCAGAGGAGGATTTGAAGACAATTGAAGAGAGTAATAGAGAATTAATATTACTAAGAGAAAAGGTTATGAATGGTGTACTACTAAGATCAAAAGCAAGATGGGTTGCAGATGGGGAAAAGGTTAGTAAATATTTCTGCAGTTTAGAAAAGCGTAACTTCATTAGCAAACAGATTGTAAAACTACTGGATGGACAAGGTAATACACTGGACAAACCAGAAGACATAAAAGTTACAGTAAAACACTTTTATGAAGATCTATACCGAAAAAGATCAACTGTGAAATGCAATATTGAAGATTTAGTGAATAAGATACCGAAATTAACAGAAGAACAGACTAAATCATTACAAGGTGAAATAACAATAGAAGAAGCAGGGATTGCATTGAAAAATATGAAGAACGGAAAAAGCCCTGGATCGGATGGGTTTGGAGCTGAGTTTTTCAAATGTTTTTGGAAACAAATTGGTGTGTTTGTAACCCGAGCTTTAAATGAAAGTTTTAGAGAAGGTGAACTATCAAACACCCAGAAAGAAGGTATTATAATTTGTATACCCAAAGAAGGAAAACCAAAAGAATATGTAAAAAACTGGAGACCGATTTCACTTTTAAACCTTATATACAAAATTGGCTCGACTTGTATTGCCAATAGAATTAAAAAAGTTCTCCCATCACTGATTAGTGAAGACCAGACAGGATTTGTCCCAAATAGGTATATAGGTAGTAATATTAGGTTAATTTATGACATAATACACCATCTTAACATAAGAAATATCCCAGGGATGCTAATTAATTTAGACTTCGAAAAGGCATTCAACTCGTTAGATTGGGATTTTATGCACAAAGTGCTAGAGGCTGTAGGTCTAGGTAAAGATATATGTAAATGGATAGAAGTATTCTACAAAAACATTAAGTCTACTGTTATCGTAAATGGCCAGATATTATCATGGTTCTCAATAGAAAGGGGTTGTAGGCAAGGAGATCCAGTCTCACCATATATCTTCGTATTATGTGCAGAAATATTATCCATAATGATCAAAGAAGAAAATAGTATTGAAGGTATACAAATCGGGGAGAAACAACACAAGATATCACAATTTGCTGATGACACTCAACTGATGAACACAGGGAATAAGAAATCATTTGAAAAATCTATCGAGATTCTTGATAGGTTTGGGAAAACATCAGGTTTATTCTTAAACAAAGAGAAAACACAAGTAATTTGGCTTGGAAGACAAAAGCATAGTGAAATAAGATATATGGAACATTTAAAGATGATCTGGAATCCAAAAGAATTCAAAATATTAGGAATTTGGTTTACTCAGGACTTAACACACATGGAAAAAAGAAACTACAAAGATAGAATGATAGAAGTGAAGGCACTATTTAAAATTTGGCTTAAGAGAATCATTACCCCCTTAGGAAGAATTGCTGTCTTGAAATCATTAATTCTGTCAAAACTAACTTACCTATGGTTGATGCTTCCAAATCCACCTGACACATTTGTTAAAGAATTACAAGACTTATGTTACTGGTTTGTATGGAATAGAAAACAAGATAGAATTAGTCGAAAAACAGTTATTAAAGATGTACAGGATGGTGGGTTGAATCTACCTGACATAAATGCTCTCATCACTGCATTACAATTAACATGGATAAAAAGACTGAGACAAACAACACACAGATGGAGAGACATGTTGATTTTTTCATACCCAATTATTGAGAATATTGAGAAATACTCCCCAAATCATCTGTGCAACACCACTCAAGACAATGTTTTCTGGAAACATGTATTCATGTCATATAAGCAGTTCTACTACAAAATAAAACCAGAAAATGCTAGAGAGCTACTTGCAGAACCAATTCTTTACAATGAACATATCAAAATAGGAAATAAACTGTTAAAACACAAAAGCTGGAACAACAGAAATGTATTTAGAGTATCTGATTTTTTCAAAGCCAATGGAGATTCACTATCCCATGAGGAATTCAGAACAAAGTATAATATTAAAATAGATTTCCTATCTTATGGTGGATGCATATTATCCATTAAAAAATACATCAGAGAACAAGGGTTTGAGAATGAGATAAAAGATAACATTGAAGCAGAAGTCAACACAGCTCTAAAGAAAATATATTCTGTAGATAAAGGTTCCAAAACTTATTACAGACTTTTAGTAAAAGATAACTGGGAACCAAACTGTTGTGCAAAATGGACGGAGAAGCTAAATCGGCAGATACCTTGGAAGAAATGCTTTAGAAAAGTTCATCAAATTAAGGATATTAAGCTAAAATGGATGCAAATAAGAATAGTGCATCGAATAATTGCAACGAATGTAGTTCTGAAAGAAATGGGAATAGTAGAAAGTTATAACTGTAGTTTCTGTGAAGAGGAAAAAGACAGCATTGAACATATGTTTTGGAGATGCGTGCATGTCAATGAATTCTGGAAATCATTGCAAGAATTAATAAAAGGAAAGTGCTTAATAGCGAATAATCTGTCTCTGACTGAAAACACAATAATATTTGGAGCAGATGACAATTCCACAACTGATACAACATTCGATCTTATAATTCTGATAGCCAAACACTACATTTTTAGCTGTAAAATAAACAAATGTAAGCCTTCATTAACAGTATTTCTAAAAATACTAAGGAGAAGATATATTCTTGAAAAATACATAGCAATTGTGCAATTGAATCTGCCAAAATTTAACACTAACTGGAGTAATTATGAAGTGTTATTTGAAAATTGATAATTAGAATTATAAGATACCTGGATTTAATATGTGCATGTGTATGTGTATCATTAAATCAAAAGAAGAGAGAAAGTGGGGGTGTGGGTGGGTGGGGAGGGGAGGGGGTGTAAATGGAGTGAGTGGGTGCGTTGGTTTGCCATTATGTGCTTGTAGTTTATAAGAACTCAGAGGATTGTGTCTAGGATTTGTGTCTGTTTGTGTATGTGTTTGTATATCCAACAACAACAACCAAAAAAAAAAAAAAAAAAAAAAAAACTTTCCTCGGCATACATTGAACTCTCACTCAATTCCATTCAAACCGAAAAAAAAAAGAAGACAACTCAGTTCTAATATGTTTCACAGATTATTTACTACGATATTGTCAAACATGTACAAATATGATTAATAACAAAAAATATGTAGTAATTTGCATCCGGAAATGTACAGCAAAGAGAAAGATCATGTTGATGAAAGAATGGAGAAGAGAGAAAGAAGGAACTGTGGAATGGAAGACAGAATGAGGAAAGAAATTAAAAAAAAAAAGAAGTAAAAAAAAAAAAAAAAAACTACTGGGCCGATTTTTCTGAAAATTTGTAGGTATCTTCATTATGGATCACGGATGATGCCTGTGACGGGTCTCCGACGCTCCCCCTCGTTATTAAAATATGATTTTAATATTCAGGGATGCAGGGGGGTTATAGACAGAAGTATTTACGCTTTCACAACTAAAATGCGCTCTCGCATAGGCACACACACTCTGTCACTCACATCGGGCCCGCACAAAGGTGACGGGAAACAAATAACATTCATAGAAAATAATCAACTTTTATTTAACTTGACTCCGAGCCCCCACCCGTCACTACACAACACACTTATCTGTATCATACAAATATGTAAACATCATACAGACAATCTCATAAATCGCATCCCCTGTTCTTCAGTTATTCTTACTTAACCAGGAAGGACAATATTCCACTATCCTGTTTGCACACTTATAAACATAAGAGCAAATAAAACGTCCATAACTTGCCAGCATTCCTTGGTTGACCAGTTTCTCTCATCGCACTGTGCGACCACGAACTGAAGCTGCCACACTGTTGTGTCCTCCCGAGTGGCCAAATCCCAGTTGGGGGGCACTGGCACCGTAGCTCGCGTTGCACCCTCACACCGAGTCTCCCGGACTCCACTGCACTCTGCCCTCTCCACGGAAAGGGCTCCTGTCGGCCTCTCCCACAGGTCTTCTCTGGCTGCAAACACCCCACCATTGTCTGGCAGCTCCCTGTCTAGGCTCCAACAGGCTGACACGTCTTGCTGTCGACCGTCCCCACACAGAGACAATTCTTCTCGTCGTCGGCTCCGAGGCTACAGCAACCTCCACTGTCTTACGTCCCCACACAGGAGACAACGATGCGACAGCAACCTCCACTGTCTTACGTCCCCACACAGGAGACAACGAGGCGACAGCAAGCCTCTGCTTCACGCTGTATTTTCTTGAGCCCTCAGCAAGACGGGCGAGTTCACTTTCCCTTAAGTGAGTCACACATTTCCTGGTTTTCCAAGCTCCTTATATTCGTTCTCAAAGAAAGAGAGAACCCGAATTTAGCTGGTTCAACCAATGGAATCACTGGCACACACCCATCACACGATTTGTACCAATAGATCCCCAAGTTATTTTTATTCCGCCAATGGAATCATTGGTCACCTACACATACACACACAACAGCTGCTAGCGCCAACAAAGACTTGGGTACCAAGTGCTTAATGCCTGACTTCCTATTCAACTCATGTTCGATTCCCCGAAGCTACCCATTGTACTAACAGCCTGGACTTCTCTACCAGCCAGGACTGATGCTTCAAGTAGTTACTACCTCTATAGACAACAAGGTGCGAACCACTCAATAGGCCGAAGCCTTCCATTCATTCCTCAGAACAAAGGACGACGGAATGGTCGCTGTACTCTGCCTGCAGGCTGACGGTCACCTACCCGTGACGGTCACCTGACACGATCGCCTTCCTTTCAGCCCCACTGGAGAACCCACTGAACAGCCAGTGCTCAAAGTGGACACTCTCGTCTACCCAGGTCGGCATGTTGGCATGTTCTTGTTACTACCCCCCTAGACATGCGAAACACTTCCCAGTAATTGTCCCTCCTTCAGTATACGACTCGGGGTATTCCCCTCTGGTGATGCCTGAGTTCGCACACTTGAAGAACCCAAAGAACTTGATCTCAACAACAGCAAAACTCCCCTTAATTTGCCTAAATGCTCAAGAACATTCGGCCGACTCATGACACCCCCGTACCTAAGAATGTTGTTCCAATCAACATTTCCTCCAGGACGAATGTTCTCAAATTGGATAAAACAAACTCAGTTGCATGGGTCAATATAACAGTACTACCCCTATGCTTCAAGACATCACTTCCATCAACATCTCTAGCATGGATAATGTATCCAATTAAAACAATAAATCAATCAAATAGTCCACTGAATCACTCTTTTGTTAGTCATAAACGACTGTGCACAACATTCAACTCTAAACTGGCTCACATATAATCCAGAACTCTCTCTACAGTGTTAGCTATCAGCATGTCCATACATATTGATTAACCATTCCATTCACTTCTAATAATAGCACAGCCATGATTAACCCAAGATTCAAATTCAGGGGTGTGGCCCAGCTTAGTAACATCAAAATCAAATTCAGGCGTGTGGCCACAATCTGCTCACACGGTCTCACACACAATATGCAAATCAAACATTTATCCTGATTTCACAACTTAAGGACATTTTTACACTTTACCGAGCTGTGACAAAACAACATGAGCAAACAGATATCAACCAGAAAGGTCATAAATCATAACACGTGAGCATGTACTCAACCCCGCCCCACAATAGGCAATGAACAAAGCACTATTGACAGATAAACATCAATCAAAAAAGAAAAATAATACATGAACATAGACTCAACCCCGCCCTATACTGGGCAATCAAAATCAATAACAACAACTGGCCAGCTACATTATTTACACGGTAACTGTCCGTAACAGATGACTGCTCACACCATCACCACAACAGCAGCAGCCCATAGGCATTGCTCCTACCATTGTTCCACTTCTGTTGCTCACACTACGACGGCAACACCCCGAAGGCATTACTCCAACCCTCGACCTACTTCTACCCCTCTCAATCTTGACTGCCGTTTGTGGCTCGCCAATAGTACCTGGGGCAGACAGTTTGCGCATTCCAGGCTTTATAAGAGAGTCAGCGCACCTTTCACACATTTTAGTCCTTAAAGGAGCGCGTGAAAATCTGCGCGATCCTCTTCTAGCCTGTTCAGCAAAATCTCCTTGGCATTCAGTCCCCTTGGCTTTCATTGCCTCAGGGTCTGTTGTTCGAAGATCACGTGAACTGGGCTGTCGCACCCATTCACTGCGACGACGATCATCTCCCCTTTCCAAAATGTTAAGAGATGATCCCTCACTCATCTTATCCGAACCGATTTTCTTTTTCTGTATGGAACTTCCTTGGTTCGAATCCCACTCCGTGCCTATGCCCACTGCTTTCTGGGACTTACTTCCTTCTCCCTTTTTCAACACTGGCTTGTCTGCTCCTATGAGCTGACTATCTTTGGCATTTTCTAATGATAGCTGGTCACCTCGACCTTCTTGCCATGCATTATTACAGCCTCCCTTGTTCCAGCCCAGCTGCTGGTCCCAGTTACTCTGTGGTCCCTGTTGGCCCCAACCCTGAGGTCCGCCACCATGGCTCCTACATTTCTGACTGCCACGGCAACGCCAACAACTTTTTGAACCACTACTACGGCCACCATGGCCTACAGCACCTCCACTACGGCCACCTCCATGGCCCACGGCACCACCACGACGACCACCTTCATGGCCTACGCTTGCTCTACTGCTAGCGGCGCCTGTGCACTTCACCTTTCTGTTTGCTTTCCAGTAGGAGTTCCTACCCTGCACTACCCTTGCTTTTCCTATTTGACTGGCAGCCTGGTTAGGCTTTGGGAGGATATACCTACCCCCTAACAAAGCTGGATAGGGAAGATTGTTTTGCACTGCTGCAGTGAGAGTACTCCTGACAAACTCTGACTCTACTTTGACATGGGCTAAAGGTAGCCGATTAGTTTTTCCATCTGCATATCGCACGCAGGTGGTTTCACCGGTATAGTCTGTCTCTCTCACACAACCGGGCTCTACCATTGCCGCTAGAGTCAATCCTGTATCTAACAAGCAGGTAACCAGCTTCCCGTTTACTACTGCCCTAGTAGTTGGTGGTGGTACTCTGCCTTCCTGTTGAATTGTATCAACGGCAACGACTGAATGTATTCGCAGTCCGCTACAGTCCTTGGCGATATGACCCTCTCGCCCACACTTAAAACATGTGCGTTTCACCCTAACACTCTCTTAAGTCCCACTGTTGCCACGGGACTTAGAATCCACTTCTAACTGCGGTCTCGCATCCTGTTTGTAGGGAGTCGGCGGATCACTCCCTGCCTGTGTGGTCTGGGCATTCCGGGACGACTGGTTCGATCCCTTCACCACATTACGCTGATCATGGGCAGACTCATACCTGTCTGCAACTTTCACTAACTCCTCTAAACTTCCTAATTCTCTTTCTGCCAAGAATACCGTGAGATCCTTCCGACAAGTGGAGAGAATTTGCTCCTTAACGATCTCCTCCCTCAAAGATTCAAAAGTTTGCTCGATGTTTCCTAACCTTATCCATTTGTCAAAGAGAGCCCTAAGCCGATAAAGGAACTGTACATGTGTCTCACCTGATTTACGAACGGTTTCTCTGAACAGTTTCCTATATCTATCGGCGGTTACCTGGTACCTCTGGAACAAAGCATCGCGCACCGACTCATAATCCATCTGTTTTTCCGGTGGTAAGCAGAAAAAAGCATCCCTAGCTTTGGGTGTCAGCAGCGCAGACAAATTTGTGGCCCACCGTTCTTCGGGTAAGCCCTGATCTTTGGCAATCCTTTCAAATTGCGAAATGAAATCCTCTAAATGGTCCGGATTATCATCAAACTTGGGCATATTGATCAAGGGACTGACATGTGGTGCAAAGTTCGCTTGGGGTTTTGCGTCCACGTCCCGTCCCTTCTCCAACTTTAATTTTTCTAACTCAAACTGCCTTATCTTCTCTCTTTCTCTTTCCTCTCTTTCCTCTTTCTCCCTTTCTCTTTCCCGTTCTCTTTCTCTCTCCTTTTCCCGTTCTCTTTCTCTCTCATCTCTTTCCCGTTCTCTCTCCTCCTTTTCCCGTTCTCTTTCTCTCTCCTCTCTTTCCCGTTCCCTTTCTCTCTCTTCTCTTTCCCGTTCTCTCTCTTCTCTTTCCCGTTCTCTTTCTCTCTCCTCTTTTTTCTTTCTCTCTTTCCCGTTCCCTTTGTATTTTCTGAGCCTCGATTACACGGGGCCAGTTCTCATCTACATATGCCTTCAGTTCCGGACCCTTTAGTCCTAAAGCTTTTCCTTCTTCTATGAGGTCCATCTTTTTCAGCGGACCCATTGTCTCAGCACCCTCTTCAGTCGACATTTTGAAGCTATCTAACCCTCGATCAGCTAGCTAATACAACCACAGTAACAAGCGAGATATCCACACGATCACTCGTAAATAAAGCGATCAACTAGTTGTGCTACACACAATCAACCTCAATACCAACAAAGTCAAGCAAGTTCAAACAACTGGCACAGTCATGAAAAAAGATCAAAACAATCAACACATGACTAACGTCTTTCCCGGTAAGAAAGAAAAAAAAATCTAGGTTTCCACCATTACGACAAATTTCAAATCCCTTGCAATTTGAACAAGACCCAGAAATCAAAATCACTTATGACTCATTTATGTTCATCCCGGACGACAGTCCCCAATTTGTGACGGGTCTCCGACGCTCCCCCTTGTTATTAAAATATGATTTTAATATTCAGGGATGCAGGGGGGTTATAGACAGAAGTATTTACGCTTTCACAACTAAAATGCGCTCTCGCATAGGCACACGCACTCTGTCACTCACATCGGGCCCGCACAAAGGTGACGGGAAACAAATAACATTCATAGAAAATAATCAACTTTTATTTAACTTGACTCCGAGCCCCCACCTGTCACTACACAACACACTTATCTGTATCATACAAATATGTAAACATCATACAGACAATCTCATAAATCGCATCCCCTGTTCTTCAGTTATTCTTACTTAACCAGGAAGGACAATATTCCACTATCCTGTTTGCACACTTATAAACATAAGAGCAAATAAAACGTCCATAACTTGCCAGCATTCCTTGGTTGACCAGTTTCTCTCATCGCACTGTGCGACCACGAACTGAAGCTGCCACACTGTTGTGTCCTCCCGAGTGGCCAAATCCCAGTTGGGGGGCACTGGCACCGTAGCTCGCGTTGCACCCTCACACCGAGTCTCCCGGACTCCACTGCACTCCGCCCTCTCCACAGAAAGGGCTCCTGTCGGCCTCTCCCACAGGTCTTCTCTGGCTGCAAACACCCCACCGTTGTCTGGCAGCTCCCTGTCTAGGCTCCAACAGGCTGACACGTCTTGCTGTCGACCGTCCCCACACGGAGACAATTCTTCTCATCGTCGGCTCCGAGACTACAGCAACCTCCACTGTCTTACGTCCCCACACAGGAGACAACGATGCGACAGCAACCTCCACTGTCTTACGTCCCCACACAGGAGACAACGAGGCGACAGCAAGCCTCTGCTTCACGCTGTATTTTCTTGAGCCCTCAGCAAGACGGGCGAGTTCACTTTCCCTTAAGTGAGTCACACACTTCCTGGTTTTCCAAGCTCCTTATATTCGTTCTCAAAGAAAGAGAGAACCCGAATTTAGCTGGTTCAACCAATGGAATCACTGGCACACACCCATCACACGATTTGTACCAATAGATCCCCAAGTTATTTTTATTCCGCCAATGGAATCATTAGTCACCTACACATACACACACAACAGCTGCTAGCGCCAACAAAGACTTGGGTACCAAGTGCTTAATGCCTGATTTTCTATTCAACTCATGTTCGATTCCCCGAAGCTACCCATTGTACTAACAGCCTGGACTTCTCTACCAGCCAGGACTGATGCTTCAAGTAGTTACTACCTCTATAGACAACAAGGTGCGAACCACTCAATAGGCCGAAGCCTTCCATTCATTCCTCAGAACAAAGGACGACGGAATGGTCGCTGTACTCTGCCTGCAGGCTGACGGTCACCTACCCGTGACGGTCACCTGACACGATCGCCTTCCTTTCAGCCCCACTGGAGAACCCACTGAACAGCCAGTGCTCAAAGTGGACACTCTCGTCTACCCAGGTCGGCATGTTGGCATGTTCTTGTTACTACCCCCCCTAGACATGCGAAACACTTCCCAGTAATTGTCCCTCCTTCAGTATACGACTCGGGGTATTCCCCTCTGGTGATGCCTGAGTTCGCACACTTGAAGAACCCAAAGAACTTGATCTCAACAACAGCAAAACTCCCCTTAATTTGCCTAAATGCTCAAGAACATTCGGCCGACTCATGACAATGCCCAATGTCTTTTGTTTACCGTTATAGCCGTTCTAACGGCCTTAAAGGCCCATAACGGTTTTCCTTCTTTATGGAATATCTCAGAAAGTATTTGGCCGATCTTTCCGAAAATTTGTAGGTATGTTCATTATGGGCCACTGATGATGCCGGTGTGTTATTTTAACCGTTATAACCGTTACTAATGGCTATAACGGCCCATAGCGGTTTTTCTTCTTTCTGGAATATCTAAGAAAGTACTTGGCCGATCTTTCTGAAAATTTGAAGTTCATTATGGATCACAGCTGATGGCCCATATTTACCAGAATAGCCGTTACTAACGCCTATAACGGCCCAAAACGGTTTTTCCTCTTTATGGAATATGTCACGCGTATTCAAAATAAACTGGGAGTACGTTTATATGCTTTGCATCTTGTTCTGACTGTTCCTGTACTCATTGTTTGTTTGTTTGTTTGTTTTGAGAAAGAAAGAAAGAAAGAGAGAGAGAGAGAGAGAGAGAAAGAGAGAGAGAGAGAGCGTGTGTGTATGTGCGTGTGTGTGTGTGTGTGTGTGTGTGTGTGTGTGTGTGTGTGTGTATGTGTGTGTGTGTGTGTGTGTGTGTGTGTGTGTGTGTGTGTGTGTGTTTGTGTTTGTGTGTGTGTGCATGCGTTTGTGTACGGTGTGTGTGTGTGTGGGGTGTGTGTGTGTGTGTGTGTGTGTGTGTGGTAATAAATTTTTCCCGCACAGAACGCATAGTGGATACAATGCCATGGAAGGTGCAGAAAGGTCGTGCAGTGTTCAACAAAAAACTCTACCGCCTTGTCAACTCAAGGAAAGCATATCTGACTTAGGTCAGTTTGCGGTGTGTTGTGTGTGTGTGTGTGTGTGTGTGTGTGTGTGTGTGTGTGTGTGTGGACAGAAAGAGAGAGATAGAGAGAGAGATAGGGAGAGACAGACAGACAGACAAACAGACAGTAAGACAGACAGACAGACAGACAGACAGACAGACAGACAGACAGAGAGAGAGACAGACAGACAGACAGACAGACAGCAGACAGACAGACGCTTGACGCTTGACGCTTGACGCGCGCTTTCACGCCGCGCCATTCATTGTGGGGCCCTCGGCCCGTCCACATGAGTACGCAACATACATTTCAACATGACAACAACAAAAACATTTGATTGAAACGTTTGATTGTAACATATTTTGTTTTCTGTTTAGAAATTCTATTCTTCCTATATCGTCAGTATTACTATCACATAAGGGTTTCTCTAGTTTTTAAGGCATAGAAGATGTACACTGCAATATCTCTTATGGTTTCAGTATTATCGTTTTGTAGCAGACTTTCCAGTGTTATTGCGTTTCTATTACTAAAGTGTTTGAAAATGTATTTTGTTCGCAATTGCCTGTAATTTGGACACCACATTAAGAAGTGCATTTCTGTTTCTACTGTTGGGCAGAAGGGGCATGTTGTTAGAGCTTGATTATCTATTTATTTTTTATTGCCATGCAGTTCGTTTATTCCTAATCGTAGTCTTGTCAATGCTTTCCTGAACTTCGCGATTGTGATTGCGCGAAAGTATTCTTCAGTTTGGTGTATAGTTTTAAACGTATGATATGTTGTAAATCGTTCACTATTCGCTATTTTGTTATGCCAGTTCTGTTTGTAACAATCTATGATTCTTTGTTTTAGTGTTATGATAAATCTTTGCTTGTTTTCTACGCCTTCATTCAACCAAACTTCAGAGAAGCCATATGTATCCAAGTAACGTTTAATTTCTAGTGCCCAGTTCTGTAGTTTGTCAGTTTCTGTTTTTCCTCTTTCATATGCTTGTCTAGGTATTCTGTCTGGAGTCATCTTCATTAATTTAAACCAATATCTGATTGCTTTTATTGAACTATCTATACTCATCGGATATCTTCCTAGTTCTCCGTATACTAAGTTGTTTGGCGTTTTCTTCCCTACCCCCATGTATCTTTTACATGCGAATAAATGTATATTTTCCACCGCGGAAAAACGAGTCAAACCCCATACTTCTGCTGCGTACAGTAGCAGTGGCTTGACCTGTGTATCAAATAGCTTAAAAATATATTTATATCTAAGTGTCCTAAACTATACATCGTTTTCATTATTTCACCTATTTTCCCTTTCGCCCTTCCTGCATATTCTGAAAGTGAAATATCTACTGCGAGTTTGGTCGTTAGAGTGAAACCTAAATATTTGTAGCTGTTTACTACCTCAATTTCTTCCCCTTTGTAGTTCCATTTTTCTGGTCTACCAAGGTATCCTCCTTTTCTAAAGACCATGATTTTTGTTTTTTGGAGATTAACCTTTAGTCCAATGCGGTCCGAGGCTTCCTGTAGGTTCTTAATTTGGTTTTGCAGACCTGCTGGAGTTCTTGCTATTAAAGCTATGTCATCAGCGAATAGAAGTGAAAATATTTCTGCCTTTCCGGGTAAGAATTGATATCCGGGTCTTCCTTTAGCTGTGACATTGTCTGCAACTTCTGTAATTAGTAATGAAAAGAGTAGGGGGGGGGGGGGGGGGGACAGTAAGCACCCTTGTTTCACTCCTGTGTGACATTCAAAGAATTCTGTTAGTTCAGTTCCATGTCTTACACATGCTTGTACTGTTTTATAGATAGCTTTTAGCATGTTAATCATCTTCGTAGATATATTGTGTTTCTGTAGGATTTCCCAAAGTTTTTCTCTATTTACTGTATCAAACGCTTTCTGATAATCAATGAAGGCTACATACAATTTACTTCTTCTTCTGCCGTATAGGCAGTTACTTATCATGGATGTTAGTGTGAAAATATGGTCTACTGTTGAGAAATCTTTCCTGAAGCCTGCCTGTTCTTTGCTAATTTTATTTTCTGCTTCTGCCCAATCATATAGTCTTCTGTTTAATATTGCTGTGTAAATCTTGCTTATGATGCATAATAAGGATATTCCTCTATAGTTTCCTGGATTCTGTCTATCTCCCTTCTTGTGTAGTGGTATAATCACCGCCCTTGACCATTCTATGGGGAAGTAACTATCTTGATATAACTTATTGAATAATTTCGTTAAGAATGCCACTATATTTTGTCCTATAGTTTTGAGAAATTCAGGAGGGATTTCATCAATGCCTGGTGATTTGCCTTTTAAAAATTTTTCTGTAGCTGATCTTACTTCGTTTTCGGTTATCTCTTCGTCTAATTCTTGTACATGAATTTCGTTTAACACTTCTTCTTGTTCTTGTGGTCCTTCTTCTCTATCGTTTAGTATTTCTGTTTCATGTGGATTCAAAATGCTTTCGAAATGCGCTTTCCACTGTGCAATAGATGGTAATGTGTTCTTCTTCCTTCTAACACTTTTTATGGTGCTCCAGAACATTTGGCTGTCCTTGCGATTTTGTACTAGTGTGTCGTATATACTGTTTTTTCTTTTCTCTAATTGTTTCTTTGTATACTGCTCTTTTGTTCCTGTAAGCCTCTCTCCTTTCTTCGTAAATAGTTGGGTTTTTATCCTTTTTCATCCATGTCAGTCTATTGAGTGCTTGTTGTGCTTCTTTCTTTTTAATTTGGCATTTTTTTTTATCATACCAGCTGTTTGTAGTCTTATATTTTCCTCCTATACCTATTGTTCTGTACATGTCTTTCCCTGCCTCTTTTAATAGCTTATTAAATCTGTCTATGGACGTGTCTACATCTCTTTCTATTTCATCTGTTATTTGCGCCATCGTTTGTTTTGCCTCTTCCGATTCTATGAACTGGACATACTGTTGTTGTTTTGTGGGATCCCACTTTAGTTTCTTCACGTAAGATTTCTTGCCCTCGTTCTCTTGTGCGTTAGACAGTGTGCTTTGTAATTCCATCATAATAGGCATATGCTGAGCTTCAATTCTCTCTACTATCTGACACTTGTTCACATTTTCTAACAGTTCAACAGAACATATATAATAATCTATAATACTGTTACCCCTTTCGGAATAAAACGTGTATGCATCGTCGAACTTTCCCATACGAAGACTATTTAGTGGAGTTACATTAAATGTTATACAAAATTCTATTAGTTTCTTGCCAAAACCATTTGTGTGGGGATCTTTAGACCTACGTGCATACACGTCCTGCTCTCTTCCTGTAATCTCAATTTCATCATCGATGCTCAAGCTCCATTCCCCAATACGAGCATTGAGATATCCTCCAATGATGTAATGGAAATTATTTCCTTGTTCTGTTTGTGCAAATATGTATTGTTCAATTAGTTCTAGTGTGCATGAGTAATCTTTGTCAGAATAATATTGACTATCTACTGGATGTACATATGTACCTAAAAACAAAATGTCTTTTTCACAATGCAATAAACTTTTCATTAACTTCACACAGAGTACATTTTCCATGTCAGTATTTATCAGTTGGACATATTCAGATAACTCTTTTTTATCAGCAGGATTGTTCCCCCTGAGGGTCTTCCCATTCTAGTAAATTTCACCGCTGGACAATGTAATCGCAAAAAATCCTGGAATTTTAATTCGAAATCGAAAAATTTAGAAGTAAATGTTTCTGTTAAACAGCACAGGTCAAAAGATGTGATAAATTCTAAAAAGTCCGGTTCCGTTAATTTATCTAATAATCCCCCCACATTCCAACATACAAAGGATAGGTTTCTTTTTCCACTCTCGTCTTCCTTTCTTCTTTCATTCCCACTCTCGCTCTCTCTCGTTCCCGCATTCATGTCATATTCTGTTGTCTTTTCATTGTTCTCTTGAGTTTGTGTAATCTATGATCCCTGTGTACGGCCGTGGCCTACCCTTCATTTCTTGCTTTTACCTTCCTTCGTAGTTGGATTCGTGTGTGTACTGCTGGTTGTTTTACTGGGTGCCTTCATGCTACTGGTGTGTGAACGTAAAATTTTGTTTATTTTGCATTGTCCTCCCTTCTCTCCCTCCTCCCCACCAGCTCTGCCCCCCTCCTCACTGTCCGTCAACGCTGTACTACTGCAGTGGATTCGCACCGTTTCGTCCAGAGTTGTTTGCCGCGAGCCCGGCGCCCTGGCGTTCGGCGCATCTGCTCCGTCTCCACCCCCACCCCTGTTCTCCCTCTCCCTTTCCCCCTCTACAAGGCTAACTCTGTCTTGACCCTGTTTACCACATGTGACCGCTTGTCTGTCGCCCTGCCGCCGCGCCGCTGTATATGCGCCAGACCTTGACCCGGGTGGACCCCAGAAGGATTCTGATTGGTCCTTGGGTTTGTTATGGTTTTTGGATGTGTGTGCGGTGACCTGTGCGAGCACATGGTTACTGTCTGAACTTGGGAGCGGGCTGACACGTGTTTCTGGGTTTTGTGTTTCATTCGTACCTTTATTCTTGCTTTCCTCAGACACATCCCCTCTCCCATTTCCCCTCTTCTTTTCTCCCCCCCCCCCCCCCCCCGCCACTGGCACCTCTCTATTATTCTCTGCTCTATCTCTCTGCTCTATCTCTCTTTGTTTTTTTGGGTTCCGCAGAGGTTCCAGTACCCTGACCCAATCAACCCCTGATCTCCCTCCTCTCTCTCCTTCTCCTGTCTCCCCCCATGCCATCAGATTTTCACTCTCACATACACTCCCTTCTCCTGCCTCACTCTCTCTCTCTCTCTCCACTTTCATCCCCACTGTCACTCCTGCTGGCGCTCATCATCTTTGTAACCTGCTCAGTTGCTTTCTTTCTTTCTCTCTTCCTTTCTTCATTCCACTCTTTCTCTCTTCTCAACTCATTTACCCCTTCCCTCTCCCTTTGCTCTCTCCTCAGTCTCTCTCTCTCTCTCTCTCTCTCTCTCTCTCTCTCTCTCTCTCTCTCTCTCTCTCTCCTCTCAGTCCCACACTTTCACGTTCCATCCTTCCAACATAGTCTTTGTAGCTCCATCCTTCGTGACTGTCCGACACTCTTCCTCTGAGCCACGATTGTCTATTTGTCTCTTGGTGCCTTGCTGTGGCGTACCCATGCCCGTTCCTGCCGTCATATCTGTAGGTCCGCTCCGCTGGTCCGTAGGTCTGCTCCGCTGGTCCGTAGGTCCGCTCCGCTGGTCCGTGGTTCCGCTCCGGTGGTCCGTGGGTCCGCTCCGCTGGTCCGTAGGTCCGCTCCGCTGGTCCGTAGGTCCGCTCCGCTCCGCTGGTCCGTAGGTCCGCTCCGCTGGTCCGTAGGTCCGCTCCGCTGGTGGATTGGGCTGCTCCCTCACGTACAGCTTCCCTCCGACGAAGTAGCCGGACTTGCCCATCTCCCTCAGCTCACGTAGTTGTGCTGTCTGGCGCCTCGTCCAGTCCTGGCTCACCGTGATCCCTTCAGCTTTCATGGTTTCCCTGGCCTACCGGTTCCTCAGCACCCGCATGGCGTCCCCCCATCGTAACATTCTGGCTATCACAGGCCTAGGGCGTTTGTTATATGGGTTAAACCTACCCAGTCTGTGAGCGCGTTCCACTGCGTCTGCCGCCCAGTCCTCCTCCTTCATGTACTTTTCCAGTGCCCCTTTGACGGTGTCCTCACATTTCTCGGGTCCACTCCCTTCGTCTCCTTCTTTTAACCCGTAGAACTTTAGGTTGTTCCTACGGGAAAAACCTAGTTTGTCCATTTCGTCCTCCATACGTGCTAGTCTGCCTGCCATGCGTTCCTGTGTTTCGTCTAAATGTTGAACTACCCTCATATTTGCCTGTATGTCTTGTTTTGTGTCAGCTAGCTCTTGAACTAGACTGGAGAGTGTGTCTGACATTTGTGTCTGTTTTGCGTCTATCTTCTTAATTGTGTCTACTTGTGATTTGAAAGAGAGAGAGAGAGAGAGAGAGAGAGAGAGAGAGAGAGAGAGAGAGAGAGAGTGTGTGTGTGTTAGTGAAATATTAATCTCTCTTCATGCAAGATGGTTAGAAGGATAGATGATTGGAGGATACTTATCTACCAATCGGTAACTTACTTGCGAGGTTGGTTAGTGGGTGCTCTGAATGTATAATCTGTAAGTACAACGCAGCACTGGTTACACGACATTAGAAAGCTTACCAATGGTTGTTACGGCCACGGCATCATGGTTCAAGTACAGTGAAGAGTTCTGTCACACACACACACACACACACACACACACACACACACACACACACACACACACACCACACATAGATAGATAGATAGATAGTAGATAGATAGATAGATAGATAGATAGATAGATAGATAGATTGATTTCGGACAGACGACACCGATCAAAGTATTTCTAATCTGTATATTTATGGCAACGTTGCTTTGGGGTCACTCATCACCACACATAAAAGACATTGACTTTCAGAGCATTTTTTCTTGCATACCATATAGATCCGTATCTATAACATTATGAACGATAGAATGTGGGTTTACGAACAAATGCAGAGACATAAAGCGTGCGTTACCGGAGTCAAAGGCTAATGTAAACATAACATACGACATAAAATGTTTACTGTTTTCCTCTATGTTGACACAGACTTTGCCATACCCCCAAAGGTGGCTGATAAAGTTCTCAACATCCTGGAGCAATGGGCTGAAGAGAAGGACTTCTCCGTCTTGATGTCGGAGCATCTGCCTGTCCATCTGGGGCTGCCTGTCAGGACCTATCCTCCGGACTGCTGGCTTTTTCAGGTGCTTATTATTATCGGCTTAATTTGTTTTTTAACATGTGCTTTTCATCTTAGGACATGTTCTCTTCTGCAACTGTAAAGTGGTGACCCAGCTCTACCTTCAGCATGTAGAGAGAAAGCCAAACCAGAAAATCCAACCTGGAGAAGGATGGGCTAAGCCAGGTTTGACTTGCCCCAGACACGCCTCTTAAATCAAGATCCTAACAGATCAGTCACAGCCTGGGGTAATAATGTCTGTAGCATCTATTGACCTCCACCAGGGCAGTTGTGAGAGTGTGCTACTGGGAGAACTTCGTGTACCATGCTACTTGATATGTAAAAACACTCAAGCAGGCTAAAAACCGAAAGAACGGACCTGTTCCGAAGAAAAGGAAGTGATTGGGGGAAGGGCGAGCGAAGACAACGCCTTCCCTTTTGTAAATCGAATTACCCTTTTCGTAGAACCCCTGAGGTCATTGGTATCTGTGACTTTTGTCTACAAGGTTGAGGCTTGTGGTGGAGGTTGATGCATATTTGACTGGAGGCAGCTTTCATCTCAGTGCAAATCGGCTGAGCCAATTGAGCCTGATAAGTGGATCTCTTCTTCACCAGTAATTCTTGAATTTCCTCGTTCTTTTCGTCGAACCAGTCTTTGGTCTTCCTTGCAGTGAAGCCTGTGGGCCTGCATGCTACGCGTCTGTAGGCCAGACTTCCTCCGAGTCCCTTGTAGTTTAAGCTAAGTCCGTAAGGCCCCAGCTGACGTGTGTCGCCACAAAGAGGCACTACATAGGGCTTGGTAGGTTTTTGAGCTTGGAAACAAGGGAGTTTCCGACCATGGAACCGATGTCTGACCAGTAGAGGGTGGGTCTAGTGCCGTGTTCTTAGAAGCTACCTTCCTCTGGGAAGCGGACTTCGCTGAGAACAGCGAACATTAAGCATAGTTCCGATATTCCAGCATGCGAGTTTAAGTCCTTTCACACCCTTGTTGGGTCTGTAGCTTTCTTTTTTGATGTAGTTTAGCCGCTTGAAAAGATGCTGTTGACCGTGGCTAACAAACTGGGAGGATGTAGGAAACAATTGTTTTTTGGTTTACGCCACCTATTTTGTTTAGGCCACTTTTCTAGGCCCCCGTGCGTGTGGAGCTAGCAGTGTTGTCCCTAGAACAGAGTGCTTGGTCATTCTGGGTGAGCCAAACGATTTTGTCGTCCGTCTCTATCTCCCTTACACTTTGGACAAAAAACCTGATGAAGTTTTAAGAACTCTTGACGAAAAAAGCATCCCATAACTCAGCCGCTACTTGCTGCTCTCCATGCTCAAAATACTTTTCAATGCTTGCACAGACAAGAGCATTACTTGCACGACTCAGAGACACCTAGAACAAGAAAGTTTCACTACGTTCAAGGATCAAAGTAATTCCTTGATACGTATGTCTGAGAGTCGTGAAATCCTCAGCAAACACCGAGAAACAGACGTGAATTCCTGATACATGATGTGATTGAAAACTCTGGCGCATCTCCTTTAAAGTTCAAATTACAAACGCCAGTAAGGTGCTGCCCTGCCACGACCTGCCTTCTTCATTGTGTGCATGGAGATTCGGGGAACATCTAACAAGCAGGTCGTACACTACCGCACCAGGCACCAAGAAAGCTTCGAAGAAAGGGACAGTGCTGAAACTGTGAAGTTGAAATACCCGGACAATGATGCCTGGGCTTTCAAGATATCAGCGACGTTAGAAAAGCAGCTGTCATAAACAACGAACTCAAGAGACTGAATGTGGACATCGCCATCCTCCAAGAAACACGGCTGGCGACACAGGCACACTGAAGGAGAGGGACTACCCCTTCTTCTGGCAAGGAAAGAGCTCTGATGCCCCAAGAGACTGTGGAGTAGGCTTTGCAGTAAAGAACAGCCTGCCAAGTATGATAAAACCAGGCAGCGGCGGCTCAGAGTGCCTCCTGACTCTCCGCTTCAACACCACCTTGTCACCCTTATCAGCGAATATGCTCCGACTCTGTCTGCCACTTCGGATGCCAAGGAAGAGTTCTATGAAGATCTTGCATCTACCATAAGGAATATAGCCCCAGCACAGAACAACTTGTTCTCCGGGGCGACTTCAATGCCAGAGTAGGTGCAGACGACTCGTGCCCCCCTTGCCTTGATTCCTTTGGAGTGAATGATTGAGAACGGACAGCGACAACTCGAGTTTTGCGCCTGTCATGAATTGTGCATCGCTCACTCCATCAAGACGAAGCCTCAACACAAAGTATCCTAGAGACATCCACGCTCAGAGCATTGGCACCAACTGGATCTGATCCTGCTAAGACGTTCTGCTGTTAAAAAAACTCCACACTCGCTCTTACTACAGCGCGGACTGTGACACGGATCACTCCCTGGTATCCTGCAGGACCATGTTGCAACCAAGAAAGTTCCACTGCTCAAAGAATCAAGAGAACCTTCGCATCGACGTCAGTAAGATGTCTCAGCTGGATCTTGTGGAACAGTTCGCTGAGGCCTTTGAGAGAGAATATGATGCATCGCATCCCGGAGACTCTGTCACAGACAGATGGGAAACTTTATGAGACACCATGCACCGCACTGCCCTGGCTACCTTTGAGAAGAAAACTTTGAAGTTCACGACAGGTTTGAGGCCAAATCGTCAGAGATGACTCCCATGATTGAGGCCAAGCGTGCGGCACTCGTTGAGTACAGAATGTCACCCAACGACAAGATCCTGCGGATCCTCAGCGCTGCCAGGAGCAAGGTTAAGCTGGATGGCAGCCTCTGCGCCAACTAGTACTGGACATAGCTCAGCGAGGAGATACAGACAGCCACTGAAAGAGGCAACATGAGAGGGACGTATGACAGCATCAAAAGGGCACTAAGACCAACGCAGAGCAAGACAGCTCACTGGGAAAGTAGGCATTGACCAAACCAGCAGATGGAGAGATGGGTGGAGCACTACTCCGACCTCTACTCCAGATGGAACACAATGACCTCCTCAGCCCGTTATGCCTTCAAGTGCATGTCAGTCATGAAAGCGCTAGACGTAGAGCCTACCGTGGACGAACTCATCAAGGCCATTGGCAGCCTGACATCAAACAAGGCACTTGGTAATGATGGCATTCCTCCAGACCTCATCAAACACTGCAAGACTACCTTTCTGCACTCTTTTCAGCAGTCCTCTGTCAGTGCTAGAATGAGGGAGCTGTACCGCAGGACATGAGGGATGCCAAGATTGTCACCCTGTACAAAACAAGAGCGCGAGGAGCGACTTCAATAACTAAAGAGACATCTCTCTTCTTAGAATCGTCGGCAAAGTCTACGCTTGGGTCCTCCTGATCCACCTGCAGAAGCTGGCTGAACGTGTCTACCCGGAATCACAGTGTGGTTTTCGAGCAGAGAGTTTCACGGTGGACATAGTCTTCTCTCTTTGCCAACTCCTGGAGAAGTGCAGAGAGCAGCAGATGCGCCTCAATGTCGCATTCATCGACCTCACCAAGGCCTTCGACCTTGTCAGCAGAGATGTTTTTTTTTCAAGGCTCTCGGAAAGATCAGCTGCCCCCCCCTCCCCCCCCTCCCCCCCTCCCCCGTTCTTCCCAAACTGCGCAGCTTAATTGAGTCCTTCTACTCCAACATGAAAGATACTGTGCAGTTTAATGGCAACCTCTCCAAGCCTTTTGACATACGCAGCAGTGTAAAACAAGGCACGTCCTTGCCCCCACCTTTTTTCGGATCTTCTTTGCTCTCCTCCTGAGGCATGCACACTGCGCAAGAGGGGATCTACCTGTGGACCAGATCAGATGGCAGGCTTTTCAATCTCGCCCGCCTTAGAGCAAGGACAAAGGTCCGCGAAGCCCTCATCCGAAATATGCTGTTTGCCGATGAATTCGCTGCTTCGATCCACACTCCACGGGGGCTGCAGTCGCTGATGGACCACTCCTCCCAGGCCTGCAAAGACGTTGCTCTGACTGTCAGCTTAAAGAAGGCAAATGTCCTGGGTCAGGACACGCTGTCACCGCCAGCCATCACCATTGATGACGACTTTGAGCTTGATGCACTCCATCAATTCACATACCTTGGGTCCACCATCACCGATAACCTCTCCCTTGACACTGAGATCGGCAACAGGACTGGGAAGGCAGCCACAAAACTTGCTCGATTCTCACAAAGAGTGTGGACAAATCTCAAGCTAACCATAAGACAAAGATGGCCGTATATAACGCCTGCGTTCTCAGCACCTTGCTGTATGGCAGTGACACATGGACCATGCATGCTCGCCAGGAGAAAAGGCTCAATTCCTTCCACCTCAGAAGCCTCCGGCGCATACCGGGCATCTCCTGGCAAGACTGGGTGATCAACGCCGAAGTCCTGTCTCGCGCTGGCCTCCCTACCATGTATACCCTGCTGAGATAGTGTCGGCTACTTTGGCTGGACCACGTTTATCGCATAGAGGATGGTCGCATCCCAAAGGACGGGCTCTATGGGGAGCTTGCCGCAGGGCAGAGAAGCCCACAACTGAGAAACAACAACGCTAGCAAAAGAGACATGAAGGCACTTGAGATCAACATCGAATCCTGAGAGGACCTTGCAGCAGACTGCAACAGCTGGAGAAGCACACGCAAGAAACAGTTGACGATTGGCGAGGACAATCGGAGAGCTGCTGCAGCAGAAAAGCCAGCCCACAGGAAGGGGATGAGAGCCAACAAACCAGTGTCAACATACAGATGTGACCGTTGTGACAGAGATTGTCACTCTCGCATCGGTCTCTACAGCCACAGGCGACGCTGCTCGGGTCGAGCAGACAGCCCGGACAGATACTTAAATCTTAGGTCGGATACATCATATCTATGGTCAGCTACGACCGACGGAGGCCAACTACTATGTGTGAATCAGAATATTGCGAGTCGCTGGGCTTTATCAAACTCTGACCAATGGTCATACACACAAGCCTTCGCTCCCTTTTTGGGGGTAGGTGGGATTAATCCTTGCCTGTCTATACAGGGAGTGTCCGCAGATGTATCAGCCTGCCTACGCAAAAAAAAGAAAAACAAAACTCTGACCATAATAGAAAAAAAGCGCAAACGTAAATGGTATGGGCATGTCAGACGACAGTCAGTATCCGCCTACACATCACTGCAGGGCACAGTGTGAGGAGGATGAAGGAGAGGCAGATAGAAAGTAATGTAAGGATAAATACCAGGGTAGACAGGCTGGAGACTGGGGGACGCCTTGAGAGAGGTGAAAACTGGTTGTTGGATCCTCTAGGAGGCCACCACTATCGCCTAAGGTAGGAGATTGATAACGATGATTATGACTGATGATGACTGAGGAGATGATGGTGACGACGACGACGACGACGACAACGACGACTACTACGACGACGATGATGAAGATGATGATAATTACGATGATAATGGTGATGGATAATGATGATGATGATCATTGATGATGATGTTGGTGATGATGATGATGATGATGATGATGATGATGATGATGATGGTGATGATGATCATGATCATGATGGTGGTGGTGGTGGTGGTGATGAACTTCTTCCCATCTTATGACATTGTGAACCATTGGTTTTCGTTTGTTCTCTTTGGAGGAAACCTTCCATCATATCATCGTCGGTTAATGTTGATACTGTTCCGGGTGATCCCCTAAGAAACCTTTCCTTTTCCTCAGCTTTGTCACACCCTTGCTGTTTCAGGTGCTCCTTCTGGGAAAAGATCTTACTTTTCTTCTCCTCACCCTCTATGACGGGGAATCCGAGGACGCCAGACCTCAGCGATCTCTGATGGAGAACTTTACGACCCGATGTGCTCGGATGTTAAACTGTCTACTGCTGAATTTTTGCTTAAAAGATTTTGTCTTGGTACCCTGTACTCTTGAAAAAAGCAGGTTCTTTGCAGATTTTTCGAAGGAGGTGGACATTCAGATAGATCGTGTGGCAGGCTTCTACTCTGGTCCAGCCCGACCAAATGAGGAGGCATTCAAGTGTCTGGACCAAGCCCTGACCATTGTGGCCACGTCTTCTGAGGTGCCCTATTTTTTGGAGGGTAGCGATGACGCTGGGAAGGTATCCTCTCTCTCTCTCTCTCTCTCTCTCTCTCTCTCTCTCTCTCTCTCTCTGTGTGTGTGTGTGTGTGTGTGTGTGTGTGTGTGTGTGTGTGTGTGTGTGTGCGCGCGCGCGCGTGCGTGTTTTTATTTTTCCGGTTTTCTTATAAACGTAAAGGGCTGCTATGTCAAAAGTCAATTCGTGCGTTTAGATCATAGACTTTTAAAATCCTGAATTCTCAGTTATAAATCTGTTTGTCTGTACTGGTCTTCACCTTAGTTGGAAGAGACCAAGAACTGAGTGTGAACTGAAGGAAATCCTTAATGAAGAGAGAGAATCCAACGGGCACATAGCATAAAATCCTAGTAGAAAGAAACTCGTGGAGAGCGTGGCAGCAGAGAGTCCTCAGAAGAGAAGCCCCCTTCAAGCAAGTGTTTCGGCCCTTATCTCCTGACACTCTAGGGGGGTTGGGCCACACCCGGTTCATGACTCCGGATGTCCCTCTGCTGCCCCTTTTTTTCCCATCTTGGGACGAGCCATGGCTGGGATTCGAACCCATGACCCTCTGGACATGCTCATTTTCCACTTAATGACTCGCGCTTTAACCACTGAGCCACAGGGACACCTGATATTTGTAGGGAAATTAAGCCTTATGAAGTTCACTTTTGTTCCTCCTTGACCAGATCCAGCTTGAACACCTCTCTGCCGCTTCTGCCATTGCTTTCAGGGCTCTGGTTTTTTCCTTCCCTGCAACTGAGAGCTGTTTCATGAGGCTGTATGCAGACGTTCCTACAAACCCCCTAGCTCCAATTTCTGCAGTGAGGACTTTGACCTGATAGCCTTCTCTCCTCAGGCTGTTTGCCAGATCAGCATACTTTTCAGTCTTGTAGATTTGAGCTGCCTCCATTCTGTTCTCATATGGCACCGTGAGCTCGATCATGATCAGCTGCTTGGTTGACTTAGAGTGGACTACTATGTCTGGTCTCATGCCACTCTTGCTGATGATCTCTGGGTGACTCTTCCATTCTGGGAGGTCTGCAGTGCACTCCCAGTCATCTGCCCCGTCCAGCAGACTCTGCCTGCATGTTTCGAGTGGCACTGTTGTTCTTGGCCATGATTTGCTGCCTCCTGCCGTGAAGAATGTTGCGGGTGCTTTTGGAGTCCTGATTTTCCCTTTTGTGGTGTTGGTACTAGCCCAGACTACTTGTACAATTTCTTTGAGCACTTGGTTGTGCCTCCATGTGTACCTTCCTTGAGCCAGGGCTACTTTACATGAGCTTAGGACATGCTCCACTGTTTGTTTTTCATGGCAGAGGGGGCATGCAGGATCGTCTGTTTTCCCCCACTTCACCAGGTTTGCATTTGAGGGCAGAAGGTCATATGCAGATCTGAGAATGAAGCTGATCCTGAGAGGGGCCATGTGCCAAATGTCATTCCAAGTGAGACTTCTTTGGAGTGCATTCTCCCACGTTGTCCATTGCCCTTGCTGGCTCTGCTGGACTGCTTTTTGGAGTCTTTTTTGGTCTTCTTCTTTTCTCATCTCCTGAATCATCATGTCTCTTTTGGCTTTTCCTTTGGCCTTTGACCACCATTCAGTTTTGGTCACCCCCAGTCCCTGTCTGTTGGTCTGTGTGTGTCCTGTTATTTCTCTGATCTTGAGACTTTCTTTTGCAGAATCCATCGCCTCTTGAACTTTCCATTTTCTGCCTGTCTTCAGCTGGGGCTTAATTGCTTCTACCACCTTGTCTCCTGAGTCCTCCAGCATGCTTTGAAGTCTGATCTTCCCTGCTTTGTATTCCTCCAGGATGGATTTCAGGGGTAGTTTCAGCTTTGCTTGGCGACAGTACAGCGCTATGTCAGTCAGACAGGGTGGGACACCAAGCCATTTCCTTGTGAACTTGTTGATTTTGGCTTCCATTGCCTCCACTATGCTGGTGCAGATGTCGTATATCATCAGAGGCCATAGCAGCTTTGGTATCAGCATGAACTGCAGACACCAGACCTTGTATTTGCCAGGGAGCCCACACTGGTCAATGGTCTCCAAGCCTTCCTCCGCCATCTGCTTGGTTTCTTTTGCTCTTTGTGTGTCTTTCAGCGTATCATCATACCATCTTCCAAGGCTCTTGACTGGTTCTTCTGTGACTGTTGGAATGGCCTGGTTGGCAACACTGAAGACCACAGATCCGGCCACTTTTCCTTTCCTCAGTGAGAGACTCCGTGATTTCTTTGGCTTGAACTTCATTCTGGATGAGGCAACTATGTCGTCCAGCCTCTCCAGCACATGACGTGTCTCGTCTTCTCTGGATGAAATCACTGTAGTGTCATCCATGAAGGCCTTGAGAGGAGGCATCTTGTATCCATCGCCAAGGTCTGTTTTTCTCGCGTTGTTTGTTGCTGCTTTCAAGATGAGTTCCATTGCCAGCACGAACAGTATTGGGGAAATTGCACAGCCCATTGCAATACCCACTTCCAAGTTGATCCAGTCTGTTGTGTACTCCTTGGTAGAGAACCGCATTGAGAAGCCATTGAAGTACTTCTTGAGCATGTCGCGGATGTTCTTTGGCACATGGTACATCTCAAGAGCCAACTGTATCATCTCATGGGGCACAGATCCATATGCGTTTGCCAGATCAAGCCACACTACGTCCAGGTCTCTCTTTTCTGTCTTTGCTTTTTGGATTGCGTCCCAGATCATTGTGGCGTGTTCTACACAGCCCGCCACGCCTGGGATGCCACCTTTCTGGACTGACACATCCAAGTACTTGTTTTCCATCAGGTACTTGGTCAGCCTTGCTGCCATGACAGAGAAGAAGATTTTCCCTTCGACGTTCAGTAGTGATATTGGCCTGAACTGGCTAATGTCACTTGAGTTTTGCTCTTTGGGGATGTACACACCATCTGCCGTCATCCACTGGCCGCTGATCTTCTGGTTTCTCCAAGCCGATCGCAGCAGCCTGTGGAGCCACTCCAGCACCTTGGGACATTTCTTGTAAAGCTGGTAAGGTATTCCGTTTGGCCCTGGTGATGATTTGGCTCTGGCTTTGTCGACCACCTTCTTGATTTCCGCCAACGTTGGAGGCTTGCCATTGAACTGTTCCTCAGGGTTGGTTGGCCACACCAGACCTTGAATGTCGAGTGGTGCTTTGCTCTGTGGGTCAGAGTATGTTTTCCTCAGATGCTGCTCAAGAACTCCTTTGTCAACACTTAGGGTCCCAGATTTTGGCTGCTCAAACAGTGTTCTGGCAAACTGGAAGGGGTCTCTGAAGAAGCGCTCTTGTGTCTTCTTCTTTTTGCTCTTTCTCTTCCTCGCAGATTCCGCTTTGCTGAGGGCACTGTGTTTTTCTTTCAGGTCTTTCCACAGTTTTTCCAAGCCTTGTTTTTCAGCTGGCAGTGCGGTCTTCATTTGCATCTTGAGGTTTTTCTTTTGGACCCTGATCTTGTCCATCTTTTCTTGGCGTCTGGATTTCTTTGGAGGTGTTTTCTCTTTGGGTAGTTTTGCTCCATAGGCGTCTCTACATGTGGCATACACAATGTCCCCATATGTGGCTAGTTTGTGTTCCAGGGTGCTTTTCCCTATCAGTGCATCGAGTCTTTGGACGATTTTTGCATCCAGTTTCTCCCAATCTTCAGTTTCGTTTGCTCGTGGCAGGTTGAGTTTCAGGCGCCTGGCATCGAGGGCCTGTGCAAATTCCTCATCCGAACCAACATATTGTAAAACAAAGGCATTACACACAGACACACACACACGCACCCACCCCACACACACACACACACACACACACACACACACACACACACACACGTGCACACACACGTGCACACACATGCACATGCACACCACACACACACACACACACACACACACACACACACACACACACACATGCGCACGCGCACGCGCACGCGAACACGCACAGGTACACGCTCACACGCACTCTCGCACGCACGTAAACACACGAACGCATGCACGCACGCACGCACGCACACACACACACACACACACACACACACACACACACACACACACACAGACACACGCACTCACACACATACACACACGCACACACACACACACACACACACACACACACACACACACACACACACACACACACACACTAAAATCTGTTCGTGGGTTAGCATCTTAGTTTGTTGTTAAGTTTTTCTACTGTTTGGATTTTCTCTTATCGTGTAATGGATATAATTACAAACGGGAACTGCCTAGTGCCCTACCATTAGGTGATAGCACTGTACATCCAATAAACCAATTAAACACATTTGTCATAGAACTGTGCCACTAAACGAACAGACATCCCAGCATGGTGCAGGTTGCTGTCACCAATCCAACCAATTGGTTGTCACATGTGTCACTATTAGTGTCACTAAATGACCACATATGGCCGTCGCAGAATACTGTCACCAGTCCAACCAATTAGTTGTCACATGTGTCACAATTAGTGTAACGAAATGACCACACATACTTACACGTCGCAGAATACTGTCACCAGTCCAACCTGCTGTATACACGTCACAGACGATTTTACACTTTACAAGATTTTTACTGTTACAGAAGATTTTACACGTTACAAAATTTTTACATGTCACAGAAGATTTTTGTGCCTGATCCGGACATGGACCACGTTCTCCATCAATTCATCGCCCATTTAACGCAAAGTGACTCGCTGGTCCTTCCATCGCCGACCGTGCGGTACTGTGAAGAGGGAAAGTCGGCAAAGGCGATACTGCTAGAAGCTGCGCTACGTCTGAGCTACCGTCAGAAAGTTGTCATCATTACTGACGACGGGCAAGTTCACGCCTGCGTACGGTAAGGATGATTTAATAATGGTACTTTAATCTTACTGTTGTTTGTCCTTTGTGAAAATAATGGAGGTGCACCGACAGCAGACACACATGAAAACATCACCCTAGTGTAGCATAACACACAGACGTCTGCTCTAGTTACTGAACATAAACTGGAATTACGTTTATTTCGAAACATGTTATCAGGACCCAAGACAACTTGCCTCCTTGATATATCCTATAAAGCTTGATGCATGGTAAACAAATTGTTTAAAAAATGTATTTCAAGCCAACACAATCATAATATATCCATAAGGAATGTTTACTGAGTCCCCATTTTTCAAAATTTTTCTCCACCGTGATATTCATGGTAATTTGCAGTGTGGTACATCATCATCATAAGTCATTTTGTAAAGCAAACTGATAAATGAATATGTCATCGGACACATGACTTGTAGCAGTCTTATTGGATTTATACTATAACCCCTCCTATTTCCTTTCACCAGTGCCCCTTTCCTCAGCCTCATCCTGCAGCTTGTATAAAACGATTGCATGACTGTTGGCATTCTATTTCGCCAAACTTTTCCTATGTTCTATTTTTTTTAGCCTTGCATACTTGTGTAAAGTCACAAAATCGTAAACTCATGTCGGATGACAGCTTGTGCCCCAAAGTCATTTAGTAACTTTAGCAGCCTAAACATATTTGATAATCAGATGATTCCCCACGTCCACCCTGTCCTGAGTACATGAAAAGCTGTACTAATCCAGGGGAGGTGCACATTGAGACACAACCAAGTGCTCAAGGAGATGACCAACGCGGTTAGCACTGCCGGAGAAAGCACTTCGCTATCAGAAGCTCCAGACCGAAGTTCTACATGGCGGGAGGCCACAAATCATGGTCTGGAACAACTATGATTTTAAGAGCGTGGAAGCAGGGTTTACTGGATGGTATAGTAGACGCATAGTAGACGTTCCAGTGTAGGAGACCCATCCGGAGATCATCAGGAAGAATGGCAGGAGTCCGGATAGTGTTCTTCCTTCAGGTTCATCAGAACAACGATTTTCATCACAGTACCATACGAAAGCAGAATGAAGCAAGCGTACATCTATGACCGAAAAGAATGCCGGTTTAGCCTGCAGCTCGAGGCAATCCGGCGTTCAGGCCCAGGTTCTCGCCGCGGAGGTTAGGGCGAGGGAAATTGAAGGCTCATCAGCTTATGGTTTGAACAAACAGCTATAGATTTTTAGGGAAAATGAGGACCAAACCTTGAACGCTGTGGCAGAGGCAGCTGAAACGTGTTCCAGCTGGATCTGGTTGAGGAGGAACAAATGTGAACTTCATAAGGCTTAAATGTCCCAACTGAAATGGCACGTCTTGAGAAGCCCACCAATCCAAAAGTTGCAGGTTCGAATCCCGGCAGCGCCGGAAAAAACGTTGGCAATATAAGGGCATATCAGAGTCATGATGAAGCCTAGCCATCTTAGAGTGTAAGGAGATCAGGGCCCGAAACACTTGTCTGAGGGCGATTTCTTCTCTGAAGACCATTTGAGTTCAAGTTGTCCCTAGAATTTTCTCATTTTGATTCATGGCTAGACCATTCGCTTCCGGGAATTGGCTGAAGAATGTTCTGGAAAGACCGGATAAACTAGGAAGACTAGACTTACGGGCTGTATGAGCTTCCTCTTCACCTTGCCTTTCTCAAACGTACGACTAGTATATAAAACGACAGATGCTCCCAGGATTCGCCAAAATGGGGAGAGAATGATGAATCTATCGGCACCAACTCTTTCAAGACCGGAATGCGCAGTGGACCATGAGTAATAAACAAGTGGAATTTCCATGTGCCTGTGGAGGGAAATTCTCTGCTGAGCGGGGCATGAAAATCCACAGAGCGAAAAGGGCAGCATGGAGACTCTGATGAATGAACACCAGCGCACTGCGCTAGCAGATAAAACACCGAAAACCAAGGCCAGGATTCAAACCACAGTGCCAATGACATCCATGCTGAGTATTCAGACTGGGAAGTTGTAAAGGCTCTTGATGCCTGACATCAGGAACTCAACTTGCCATTCACCAATGCAAAAGTGGGATGGAGGAGACTAGTTGACGAAAAAAGGTCCAAAGACTAGATGTGGTGGATGGAAAGAGCACACTGGAGCACCAGCTAACACAGACAATGCATGTGGAACCGGTAGGAACGCCTACAGAATGTAACAACCAAAACAAAGATACTTCCTAAAAATATCCAGACGCCAGTGAGAGATGGATAACATGCAAATGAAAAAGGACCTGAAATATCGAAGGATACCTCAGAAGCCGAGAAGAAAGAGTTGGAGAAGTTCTACTCTGAAAGACCTGAAAGCACAACACAGTGCCCTCAGCAAAGCAGAATCAGCAAGAAGAAGGAGCAAAAAGACGAAAACCCCAAATCGCTTTTTGAGGGACTCCTTCCTGTTTGACAGGAAACTATTCAAGCAGCCCAAAACTGTGACACTTGTAAGAAACAACGCAATTCTTGAGCAGCATCTCAAGAAACATATTCCAACCCTCAGACCCTCAGAATCAATGACAAACCACCGACACTTAGTGAGGCAAAGAAAGGGGTTAAGTAAGCCAAAGCCAAATTTTCGCCTGGGCCACATAGAATAACATATCTGCTGTATAAGAAATGTTCCAATGCCCTACAGTGGCTCCATAAAATGACAAGATCAAGATGGAGGGACATTTGAATGTTCACGAATTTTCTTTTTTTTTCTTTTTTTGTTGTTGCCATGGCACCCAGACCGAGTAAATACCTGACATAAAATGATGCTTAGATTTGTCAGTCCAGAACGATGGCATCCCAGGCGTCTCTGGCTGTGTAGAGCATGCCACTATCACTTAGAAAGCAATCCAAAGAACTAGCGCAGAGAAACGTGAGCACGACGTGGTGTGGTTCGATATGCGAAATGCGTATGGACCAGTTCCGCACATGACGATTCAACTGGCCCTCGAAATGTACCATGTCCAAAAGAACATCAGAGAAATGCTGAGGATGTATTTTATGGCTTCTCAATGCGATTCTTTACAAAAGAGTACACAGGAGATTGTATCAATCTGGAAATTGGCATGGCAATGGGCTGTGCAGTTTTTCAAGTACTGCTTGTGTTGGTAATGGAGGTCATCTTAAAAACTGCGATGAACTGTACAGGTCCAGCAGATGTCGGGATTGAATACCTTAAGCCCCTTCTAAAGGCCTTTGTGGATTATGCAACAGTGGTTTTCATCAAGGAAGATGAGACACACGAAATAGTGAAGCAATTAGACAGGTTAGTTGCTTCATCCAGGATGAATTTCAAGCCAAAGAACTCACGAAAACTCTCCCCTCAGAAAGGGAAATCAGCAAAAACAGTCAAGTTCGGTGTTGCCAACCAAGCCACTTCAGCTGTAACAGAAAACCCAATCAAGACCATTGGGGCGTGGTGGTAATTCCTTGAAAGATACAAGGAGTGGAGGCGAAAACAACCAAATGGCAGACGAAAGCCTGCAGATAATAGACCAGTGGGCTCCCTGGCAAGTACAAGGTTTGGTGTTTGCACTTCATGCTGATCCTGAAGCTTCTATGGCATCCGCTATTATACGGTATTAACACTAACACTGTGAAATCAATAGAGGTTACATTCAATAAATATACAAGGCAATGGCTAGTTTCCCTCCTGGTCTCATTGACGTTGCACTCTACTGACGCCAAGCAAAGCTGAAGCTTCCGCTATTTATCCATCCTCGAGGAATAAAATGTGGGTAAAGCAAGGTTATCAACCATGCTTGAGGACTCCGACGACAAAGTTGTGATATCAGTCCGGCCCAAGCTAAATACTGACAGAAATGGAACGTTTAGGAGACAGTGGACGTGGCAAATAAAAATCTGAAGATCAGGGAAATATCAGGCCACATGCAGACCATCAGACTGTGCTGAGATCAACAGAAATGAAATGGTGTTCAAAGACCAAAGGGAAATCAAAGAGGGACATGGCAACAAAGGAGCTGAAGGAAAAAAAGAAGATGCAAGAGAACCCAGAAGGCCATGCAGCATGCAGCAAGGTCAACAAAGACAGTGGACTACGTGGGAAAACGCCCTCCAAAGAAGTCCCACCTGGAATGACATACGTCACATGGCACCTCTCAGGGCAACTTTCTCCTCAGATCAGTATTTTCCTTCGATTTCAAACCTGGTTAAAAGGGGGTAGATCAGGTGATCCTGCATGTTCACTCTGTCTTGGCAAACAAACAATGAAACGAAACAAAGCAGCGCGAACCCAGACAAAGTACATATGGAGGCACAACCCAGTACTCAAAGAGATCGCACATGCGGTTAACACCCTCGAGTTTCCTCAGAATGTCTTGCTATTTTGAAAAGGAAACTGAACGAACAATGCTTACCTAACTCTTCTAAATGCCACATGTTCTCCAGATGGCTTTCTACAAGTGTCATGCACCTGCACACTTCCATCAGGGGAGGGTTTATTTTCTTCTAAACTTTTTAAATTCCTGTTCGTGACGACTAAAGGAGACATGTTTGTTGAAACTTAACACTGGGTTTTGTATTACGTGTCAAATGAATTTACTGTTCACGTAATTTTCATATATATTTGTGTCTCTTGGTTTAAGATAGCATTTCAGCCCATTTCAGTTGTGGTTCCTAGACAAACAGTAAAGCTATAAGCATTAGCTAATGTTTATTTCACCCGCTCCCCGCCAAACTTAGACATTACTGTACGAAAGAGGTCAACCGGTGTTTGGTCACTACACAATTCCACGATGAAGAACGCGGTCTGTAGTATTACGGTATCAAGAAGGCTCTCTGTATGGTCCAGTTTTTTTTCCGTAGCTATCAGTTTGTGTCCTGCCTTATTGGTATCGAGTCTATGACATTTAACCCGGCGACTCAGGATATCAGCGGTTTGTTTCTGTATTATCTTGTTTCATTGTGTACACGACTATTGTTAATCCCTTAATCAATGCTGTTGTTGGCACCAAAGCATAGTAGTTGAAGTATTAGTAGTAGAACTCGTAGTAACAGAAATATCAGTGGCAACAGCAACAGCTGAAGTGGTAATAGGAGCAGCAGCAGCAGTACGCAGTAGCAGTGGAAGCTGTACAAATATTGTAGTGGAAGTATGAGTTGTAGCAGGAGCGACACCCGGAGGAACGGCAATGGCAAGAGCAGTGGCAACAGTAGTTGTACGAAGTAGCAGCAGTAGCAGTAGTTAAAAAAGAAGCAGTAGTAGCAGTAATAGCAGCCGCAGCCACAGCAGCAGCAGCAGCAGCAGCAGCAGCAGCAGCAGCAGCAGCAGCAGCAGCAGCAGCAGCAGCAGCAAGAGTAGCAATAACAGCAGCAGTCGTCGTCATTTAGTGGTGGCAGTGATGGCAGTGGTGGTGATGAAGATATTCAGTACATGTCTTTATGCATATGTTACCTCAATGGTCGTTTGAACTGAAATATCTTAGTCGCTTCTATTTCAGAAAACTAGCCGAGTCTGCTGAAAGAGAATACGGACTCGAAAAGTCTTGGTTCCAGTGCGTGACTGTCAAAGAAATACTGGACACAGGGTCCTCTGACACAACCCACTCCGATAGACACGTAGCTCTTGACAAAATAAGCAGTGGAGCCTCGTGCAATAGAGCAAGAGTTCATGAGCTAATGCTCAATGGAGGAAGCAGGGAAGATGTGGAGACTACTGAAGATTTCCTTGGGTCAGAATCCCAGTCAGCATTTATCACGCCGGGGAGGAAAAAATCCGGTGAATCTGTCCACGCTTCGACACCATTGACACCATCAGACCCAAGTGCTTCCACTGAAGCAACATCCAGGGAAAAAACACCCACAGAAGCACTTCCGTCGAAATCCTCATCAAGTGATGCTGAGCCCTACAGAGCTAAACCTGTCGACGTCTGTTACATCGCCATCGATGCTCCACACGTTCCCGATAATTTACCTGGCCTGCGGCTGAAGCTTCTGAAGAGCCCGCGGCGATACAAAGGTGATCAAGGAAATAATGATAATATAATAATGATAATTATTATTATAATTATATTAATAATTATGGTCAGAATTGTATTAATAATAATGATAGTAGTAGTAGTAGTAGTAGCAGCAGCAGCAGCAGCAGCAGCAGTAGTAGTAGTAGTAGTATACTACTACTACTAGTAGTAATGATAGTGATAACAACAACAACAACAACAATAATAGTAATAATAATAACAACAACAACAGCAACAATATTATTATCATTGTTATTTTTATTATTGTTATTATCAGTAATATTATCATCATTATCATTATTATTATTACAATTGTTATCATTATAGTTATCACCATTATCATTGTCAACATCATCATCATCGACATCATCATCATCGTCATCATCATCATCATCATCATCATCATCATCATCATCATCATCATCATCGTTGTTGTTGTTGTTATTATTAAGTGTTAGTCGATAGAACATAACATCATGCCAGACAATGCCCTACGACTATATTTTTCTGCAATCTAATGCAACTAACTTCATATCAGTATCAGGTTATGAAATTCGTCGCAATGCACTGTGGAGGTAAAAACAACAACAGAATACAGAGCTGTGTATAGAATGCAGTACTGATAACAAAATTAAAGCAATGCAGTACAATACGGCACAAGACAATATAAATCCACTAGGATGGAATGCAGTACAATAGAACTGGTCACATCATATTTGGCTTGTGCAGTAGCAGAGTAATGTGATTTCTATGCAAGTAAACTAGTGCGAACACGTTGGTCCTGTAAAGCTATATTTTAGATATAAGGAGTCTTGGCAGAATTTTGGATACGATCGATTATGAACTCTTAGTACGCTTTAAATGATATGTCTTTCCAAAAGGTCATACATGGTCCTCAGCCTTCTCGTATTTGTCTTTCCTTACGTCCAGAAAAGTTTCGAATCTTACTTGTGGGAAAATCTGGCAGCGGAAAAAGCGCCACTGGGAACACATTGATGGGGGCGGAAAAACGGTTCATATCCAACGTCTCCTTCTCTCCAGTCACCAGAACAGGTCAAGCGGAAACGTGCGAATATGACGGTGTCTCTATCGAGGTAAATACTAACAAGTTGTTATTTGGTTGTATATGGAGGTGTCACCATACAGGTAAGGATAAAAACGTCATTATTTGCGTGCCTGTGGAGATGTGACCATTGAGGTAAATATAAGAACGCTAACATTGGGTGCCGTTGGAGATGTCACCATTGAGGTAAACATAAGAACGTCATAATTGTGATGTATGTGAGGATATCATAATTGAGGAAAATATAAAACACCATCATCTGGGTCCGTATGAGGATGTCGCCCTCAAGGTAAATATAAGGAGCTATTATTTGAATGCATGCAGGGATGTAACCATTGGGTAAATACAAAAACGTTATCTTTTGGGTGCATATGAAGATGTCACCATTGAGGTAAATGTAGAAAATCATCATTTGGATGCATGTCCACCATTGAGGTAAATACAAAAACGTTGTCACTGGGGTGCATATGGAGATATCACCATTGAGGTAAATATGAAAACGACGTGACTTGTGTGCATAGGGAAGTATTACCATTGATGTTGATATAAAAAGTATATAATTTGAGTGCATAGGGACATGTCGGCATTTAGGTAAATATAAAAGAAGATATCATCTGGATGCATGTGGGGATGTTACCACTGAGGCGAGTATAAAATCGTTTTCATCTGGGTGGATATGGAGATGACACAATTGGGATAAATCTAAAAAGGTTAACATCTGGGTGCGTGTTGTGATGCCACCTCCAAATTAATATAAACATATCATCATTTCGGCGCATGTAAAGATGTCATCATTGAGGTAAAATATTATATAAACTTCTTACACTTTCTTTTGTTTTATTTTCATCTTAGTTCATTCCATTATTTTTCTGTATTTCATTTTTTTGCCGTCCCATATTCTTTGCCATCCCAGTGGTAGTGCACCCACGCTGTTCATTCCGACACCCCGTACAGAGCCACAGGCCAGCCCAACCCGCCGCGCCCCAGCACCAGCAGTCCATAGGAGCAGTCAATATCAAGTTGTCAAGAGGCAACCCACCAGAGAAGACACTGCACTGCTGCCGAGTCACTTCGGTGGTGTTCAGCAGCGCCTGTTGTGATCCAACGTACGCAGGACACCACCTCTTAAGCCCCCTACTGACGACAATAACTGCTTAGTCGCGGAGCCAGCGTGAGTGAGCTCTCCCTCTGGAGGGCGCTACCACGTCCATCCAATGACTGGCCTCATGGACTCGCCGATTCCGGTGACCCCGACGAATCAAACCAAGGCCATAGACGCGGAGAGGACATCAAAACAGGTCACCATGACAGCAGAGCAGGAAGGGCTACTGAACTTGGGGCTTTTTATGCTGATCGATGAGAATGAGGATGATGCTACGGATTCTCATTCCTGTCTGAGACTGTATGACAGGGCTACACTCTACGCTTACTTTCATGATCTATCCTGGCGTCAACCAGGCCTGAGAGATACAGACTGCAGTGTTGGTCAGGAAATTTGAGCAACGCTCTCAGAGACGCATCCATTAAGTGGATGAAACTCGATTGTGTGGTCCCAGAACTCCCAAATGAGCCAGCAGCAAACTCAACTTTAGGTAGGATCCGGTCGGGGCAGACAAATCCAACATGGATCTGATGGGAATCGAACCCACGACCTCCCAGCTGGGAGTCCGCAACGCTAACCACGCTGCTGGTAATATCAAACTTTATGATTTAGACATTTGTGGATATGTTATTATTTAGATGGATATAAAAACCGTATTGTTTGAGTGTATGTGGGATATCACCATTGGGGTAAGTGTTAAAAAAAAAAATCATCAAATCGGGTGCACGTGGAGGTGTCACCACTGAGGTAGATATAAAAGTGTCATCATTTGGGTGCATGTGAGGATGTCACCATTGAAATGGGTATCATCTTTGAGGCCAGTATGGTGATGCTAACATCGAGTTAATAAAAGCAGCATCAATGAGGTAAACACGGGTGTGTCAGTAATCAGCTGAATATGTTGACGTCCTCACTGACAGATATACAGATATGTCATATGCGCTGAGGTTAGTATTGTGATGTCCTCATTGAAGAACATGTGGAAATGCCATCATTAAATTTAATGCTGAAATGTCACTGGAGAAAGTGTGCAGACGTGATCGTTGAAATTATTGGTGATTAGGTAATTATGGAGATAGCCAATTTAATCTAGAGATGCCACTATTTAGGTAAACACAAAAATATCGTGGAGATGCCATTATTCAGATAAATCTGGAGATGCCATCATTGAGATAAAAGTGGGAAATTCACGAGCAAAGGAAGATAACACTGTCGTTGAGGAAAATGAAAATAGATGCCGTTATTTAGGTGAATGTGGTGATGTCATCATTTCGATGAATGAAGGGATGTCATCAATGAGGTGAATGTAAATATGTCACCACTGAGATTAATGTAAATATGTCACCACTCAGGTGAATGTAAATATGCCATCAATGAAGTGAATGTAAATAAGTCATTACTGAGGTGAATGCAAATGTGTCATTACTGAAGCGAATGTAAATATTTCATCACTGAAGTGAATGTAAATATGTCACCACCTAGGTGAATGTGTAGATCTCGCCTTTGAGGTAAACGTGGAGATGTCATCATTGAGATGAATGTGGAAATAACGCTACTGGTGTTTATATATAAATGTCATCACTAAAGGGAATACTGGTATGTCATCACCGAGGTCAAAAAGTGGTGTTTTCTCTGAGGCGAATCTACAACTGTGCGAGGTGAATGCAGAAAGTTGTGACTCAGGTGAATGCAGAAATCTCAATGAAGTGGGCATGGAGATGTAACCATTGCATTTTATAATGGAGATGTCATATCGAGTGAATCCAGGAATTTGACCATTACGATGAATGTGGAGATGTTATCATTGAGGTTACGTGAATCTGATGAAACTATTCTTCAAGCGAATGTGATGGTGGTGTTGTTTAAGTGAACATGGGGGTGTTGTCACTGAGGTTAACGTGAAGATAAACATAATGCAGGTTAGTGTTGTGATAGCTTATTAAAGCAAATGTGGAGGTAACTATATTGAGGCGAACATGACTGTGACATCACAGAGGTGAAAACGGTTGTGTCATTATTGAGATGTATTTGGAAATTACTAATAGAGATGAATTTAGAGGTTTCATCCTTTACTTTGGATCAATTTAGGTATGGAATCACAGATACGAAATTCGAAAGGCTTTCATAAGGGTGAATGTACAGATCTCATCATCATTGAGAAAGCTCATCGTTAATGTGAATAGAGTAAATTCGTTATTGTGGTAAATATGGAGATGCCATCATAGAGGTAAAGAATATATATATATATATATATATATATATATATATATATATATTATTATCATTCAGATGAATTAGGGGATTTGAGGTCATTGAGGTGAATATGGAGATATTCTCACTGAGGTGAGTACGGTGGGGTCATAATCGCGGTAAGTGTGGAAATATCCTCATATGCATGAATATGGTGGCACTTTGGTGAATATTCAGATATCCACATTCAGGTGAAGATGTTGTCACAATTGAGACGAGTGCGTGTCATCATTGGATTTAGTATAAAGATATCATCATTGGGACGAATTTGGAGATGTCTCCATTGAGTTGAATATGAATATTTATATACTGACATGAATGTGGTAGTCTCTTTACTTAGGTAAATAGCGTGATGTCCTGATTTAAATGAAGAAAGGATTTGCTCTTAAAGGTGAATGAGAATATGTAACAGCTGATATTGGTATGGAGAGGCCATTAAGATAGAGATGGCGATGCCCTCATTGAGGTGAATAAAGAGATGTCTTCATTGTGGTGGGTTTGAAGACACTATTGAGGAAAGTATGAAGGT
>CM065728.1:26705642-26708142 GCA_033310375.1 Conus canariensis
AAAATCCCATAGGCCTCTGATGGGAATCGAACCCGCAACCTCCCAGCCGAGAGTCCGCGACGCTAACCACTGCGCCATGGCGGCTGGTACAAATATTAACTCTTTGTAGAAATGACCTTATACATAGACACACGTGTAAATTGTTATCATGATCCGAGTACTTTTTTGTATCTGTTGTACATATTGACCCCACAAACATTCGAGTAAAATTCAATGACGATCCATTATACTCACGAAGAATATTGTGGGTGATGTTTATTCCTTGAAATGTCGTGAGAACACAAGGCAAACAATACATTTCCATCTTGTGGATCATATAATGTCTTGTAGCTATGATATGCATAGATATGCATAGATTTAAATGACGATCCGTAAATTTTGTATCATTTTACAGATGATATTAATGCCATGTAAATATTGACCTTACAAAGGCACGTGTCAATTTTAATGACGATCTGTGTATTTTGAAGTCTTTTAGCAGATAGACAGAGACATGCCAGAAAACAATACACTGTTCTGCTCTGATAGTTACCTGTATACAAGAGAAACAAGCAGCATTCAGGAATTTTCCTTTCTGTCTCATCTCCCGCTTTCTTTTAGTGCCATTGTTCACACATCACTAATTCCTGCTCTGCAAACACATTCAAACACAGGCTGATATTTTGCAATCTGAGAAAGGAGCTAATATTTTGCAACATGAGAAAGAAGCTATTTTTTTTTAACCAGAGAAAGTAGCTAATATTCTGCAGCCTGAGAAAGAAGCTAATATCTTGAAACCTGAGAAAGGAGGTAATATTTTGCAATTTGAGAAACGAACCAATATTTTGCAAACCTGAGAAAACGAGCTTATTTTCGCATCCTCAGAAAGGAGCTAATATTTTGCAACCTGAGAAAAGAAATAGTATTTTGCAACTTGAGAAAGGAGCTAATAGTTTGTAACCTGAGAAAAGAAATAGTATTTTGCAACTTGAGAAAGGAGCTAATATTTTGCAACCTGAGAAAAGAAATAGTATTTTGCAACTTGAGAAAGGAGCTAATATTTTGCAACCTGAGAAAAGAAATAGTATTTTGCAACTTGAGAAAGGAGCTAATATTTTGCAACCTGAGAAAAGAAATAGTATTTTGCAACTTGAGAAAGGAGCTAATATTTTGCAACCTGAGAAAAGAAATAGTATTTTGCAACTTGAGAAAGGAGCTAATATTTTGCAACCTGAGAAAAGAAATAGTATTTTGCAATTTGGGAGAAAGGAGCTAATATTTTGCAACCTGAGAAATCAGGTCATCAACTTATCAGGGGAGCCATGTACCGTTGCACTTTGTTCAGTGGTGCTAGTGTTTGTCATACATATGTAGCTACTACCTATTGACAGCAATAATTACTTAGTTGCTGAGCAAGTATGAGTTAGCTGCACGCACAAAATGAATGAGTAAGGATCTGATTTTTTTTTTCTACTTTTCTTTTATTGGAGGGGGGGGGGGGGGGGGGGGAGGGGGGATTTCAAAGCGAAACAAACAGTGCTATCCGTGACTGAGAATTGTACAGATCCCATATGCTGTGAGTGAAGAGTTACCCCTTTTTTGTCAAACTTTCACAAATGTGTTTTCGTTACGGCCTAGAAATGTTGAACCTGCAGTTGTGTTTATGTTCTATTTTGTTGTTTTATGCATATTTGAGGATGGTATCTTCAGTGAGATTCGAGTAAAGTTTATATTTCACACAATTATTGTCTGCTGTGAGGGCTGTTCTGCTGGCAATACCTTGGCTTATTTAGAGCAAACTGATTTTATTTTTGTCTCCCTGTTCTCTGTCATGTCACATTTTCTAACGTTAAAGTAGCATGCTTCTTCTTTTTCTTCTTTTTTATGATAATTAAGTATCAGCCATTTAATGCAATCAGATGTCTCTTGATCGTCAAATCACGTTATCCGCATAATACTACACAGTTTTGAAAACAAAAGAGATAAAATAGCACAACAGAAAGAAGACAAAGGTTCTGGGCGCAATGCGGGTGGAACAGATCGGACCCAGACTGGAAAGACTGTCGTCATTAACAACCAACAGTTGCTTTCGTTTGACTCCCATCGATCCCAGACCATTTATATGACAACGGGACAGCTTCTGGGCCTATTCAAGCGTGACAATCAACACTGCCACTGGGATTTGCCGTGTAGAGAGAGAAATCTTCATTCATCAATGTCATTTTGTTCCGGAGAATCCGGGAAAAAAATAGTTCGTCCTGCAGGCTGTACCAGCATCATATTTGATCGAGCTGTCTATCAAAGTAGTAGCACTGGGTTTGCTATTTTTTCTGGGAGGAGAATTGTGATTGTAAGCCTTTCATTTTTCGGAATGGGATTTGAATCCAATGGGTCAGAAACTGATGTCAAATGTAAAACGTGCAAACTGGTTCCTGATGCAAATAAGCCTTGGTGGTGGTTTTATGTGTTAAAACGTCTTTTATTTGAAAGTTTTTTTTTCTTTCAAACTATCACCTCTCGT
>CM065728.1:26710642-26720642 GCA_033310375.1 Conus canariensis
CTGGTTCATAAAAATGAACACTGACATTGGTTTCATATCTCGAGTGTCTCTCAAATGTTCTGGGTTTTTTTTTTTCCTTATCCACCCCAGCTATCACGTCTTCTGAGCTGGCCTAGAGAGTGGGGCTGTTGTGTTTTTCCTACCAGTCCCAACATTTATTTTCTTTATGATTTTCTACAATGCGAAATTTCATTTTCACCAATGTCCTGGAAACTGTCACTCAGACCAACAGGGAGACTGAAAGTCATGTTGATGCCGGGGGGCAGGAGATCATGGAGCCGAAAATGTGTTAGGGGGGATGGTGATGAAAAAAAAAAACAACAGATGGGAGATGTCTATGTGTGTGTGTGTGTGTGTGTGTGTGTGTGTGTGTGTGTGTGTGTGTGTGTGTGTGTTTGTTTGTTTGTTTGTTTGTCTGTGTGTGTCTGTCACACTGTGCATAAATGCATGCCTGCACTCAGCCCAGCATTCACTCCGTGCACACGCAATCTCTCCAAACAACCAGAAGGCGCACTACAATAACTCTTCTTCTCCCCCTCCTCTCCGGGGAATAATTTACTAGACAATAATCAACTTCAAAATTTTCAATCTTATCTTCCTCCACTCCAGTGGAGGTACAGACATTCCCCAGATCCACTAGCTGGGACCAAATTTCATCTCAATATACATAGCAATATATACATATATCGTTTAATGGTTTCTCCTTCTCACTGGAGATACAATATTTATATTTTCAAGAAAGAATCAAGAAGATGGCTTAAAATATAGGTATATCAAGTGGGTTCCAATGTAATGGGGAACAATTAAAAGTCATTATGGGTCAACATGACAAATGCTTTGTTTTCTTACGACTGGTACAGTCGTTGTCTTCTACAGCTCGATTCTCCAACCCTGGAGACGATTAGGTGCTGCCGCAGCACTGTAGCCCAAATATTTGTTCGACTGCCTCAGTCGCCTAACTGGTGCTGCCACAGCACTGGGAAGGGCTGAAACACGAATGAAGTCCGTGTAAGTAATCTATTTCAAAATCTGAATAATGATAAATTCTTTTCCCTTTTTCCCTTTTCTTAACTCTCTCTTTTTTTCTCTCCCCATCTGTCTATACCTCACCTGGTAATGGTGAATTGCAGGTGGAACTCGTTCTTCCGACAACCTGTCCGGTCAGTGTCCCCAAGCCATCTCCTTCCTATTCCTTATTTTTCCCTTCTGCGCTCTTTTTGAGTATACGTTCAGTGAGTACTCGTCTAACTCTGCGCATTACCAGCCCTTGTTTGCTGACCAATGGACAACGTCCGTCCATTCAACCAATAATTGCCCTACGTCTATAGCCACCAGCGACACCGATCACACTGGTCAGGCCATACAAATTATTGTTTCTTTTACCTTTTCTCTTCCCTACCTAGGGAAATGCTTTATAACAAATAAGGGCGTACCCGACGGAACGTCACATGTCGCCATGTGAGGTTACATTACATGACAGTGTCTGTGTTTGCGGGCGTAAATGTGCGCGCGCGCGCGCGCGCGCGCGCGCGTGTGTGGTGTGTGTGTGTGTGTGTGTGTGTGTGTGTGTGTGTGTGTGTGTTTGTGTGTGTGTGTGAGTGCGTGCATGTGTCGGTGTGTGCGTATGTGTGTGGTGTGTGTGTGTGTGTGTGTGTGTGTGTGTGTGTGTGTGTGTGTGTGTGTCCCTCCTTGTGTGACTCAGTGCGCGCGCGCGCGCGCTTGTGTGTGTGTGTGTGTGTGTGTGTGTGTGTGTGTGTGTGTCCGTGCATGCGTGCGTGCGTGCGTGCGTGTGCGTGCATGCGTGTGTGTCTGTGTGTGTGCGTGCGTGCGTGCGTGCGCGCGCGCGCGCGCGCGCGCGCGCGCGCGCGTGTGTGTGTGTGTGTGTGTGTGTGCGTGCGCGCGCGAATCGGTGTGTGTGTGTGTGTGTGTGTGTGTGTGTGTGTGTGTGTGTGTGTGTGTGTGTGAGTGTGGGCGTGCGCGAATAGGTGTGTGGTGTGTGTGTGTGTGTGTGTGTGTGTGTGTGTGTGTGTGTGTGTGTGTGTGTGTGGTATGTGTGTGTGTGTGTTTGTGCATGCATGTGCCAGCGCCTGTTTGCATATGCGTATTTGTGTGTGTGTGTGTGTGTGTGTGTGTGTGTGTGTGTGTGTGTGTGTGTGTGTGTGTGTTTAGTGTATGTACGTGTGTGTGTGTATGTGTTAGTCTGTGTGTGTGTATGTGTTAGTCTGTGTGTGTGTGTGTGTGTGTGTGTGTGTGTGTGTGTGTGGTGTGTGTGTGTGTGTGTGTCTGTGTGTGTGTGTGTGTGAGAGAGAGAGAGAGAGAGAGAGAGAGAGAGAGAGAGAGAGAGGGAGAGAGAGAGAGAGGGGGGGGATTAGTCAATGAATAACTTTATTTGGATATGAACCTATGTTCCTTACCTTTTTTGTTGTTATCGCTGAAGTGTTGTCCACATTATGTCCTGAGGTTTGTTTTTAGCACATCTCTTTCGTTTTTTATTACTTTATTCTGTTCATTTTTATGTCCTTTTCTATTTATTTCACAAGCTTTTTCTTCTTTGGTCGTTCCGCTCTCTCTTTCTTCTCAGGATTACCTTACGTAAGCTTTTCACTCCTAATCTTTTCGATGACATCTCTCCAGTGAATTTAGGCCTTGGTAATCTCTGCTATTTTTGTCTGATTGATTCATCCGACTGGTAATGATAGTAAATGTTCCGCAAAACAATTAGCTTGCAGTTCAAATTCTAGAGTACCGTAACCCTAGAAGATATTACAAACCTATAGAAATGACGTTTTTGTTTATTCATCATTCATTAAAACCATGGTAAGAATCTAAAAAAAAGATAAAATCTATGCTCTGTTTTCATGGATAGATTTTACACATGTTTGACAAGCGTACGTAAGAATTATAGTGATTAATGTGAAAATAAACGCTGTTAGCCAATACAGTCACACAAGGTGGAACGTTCAGTTTCACTTGAATTTTAAGTATGAACACTTTCACAGACACTTGTACCTGTATCCATCTTAAAAACGAAAATCGCAAATAATATAGGCCTACCTATCCCTGCTGTACTAAACAAAGACAAAACACCAACAGGAAAACAAAAGCAAACAGGCACAAGAGTTTCATCGACAAAGAATCGAGAAAAGTTTGAGAAGTGATATTGAAGATTTTACTATGCAAGACTTGATTTGGGGACAGATGCAAGAAAGGGGCTGACAACTCAGGAGGGGGGATAGTCAGGACTGGTTCGGAACAAAAGGACAGCTGCCATGTTTTAATGATGATTTATAAAAGGACTCCAGACGAGTTGTGTAGGAGGACCATACATCTTTCAACAGTCTGCCACGTGTTCCTTCACTTTACCACTGTACATATAGTGAAGCCCTCGTTGGCTTCCTGTAGTGGATTTCCACATGTTGTTCGACTCTCTCTCTCTCTCTCTCTCTCTCTCTCTCTCTCTCTCTCTCTCTCCCCCCCCCCCCCCCCTCTCTCTCTCTCTCTCTCTGTTCAAGAGTGTGGTGAGTGTCTTTGTGTTGCACACACATTCGCACCTTTTGTGGTGTGTGTGTGTGTGTGTGTGTGTGTGTGTGTGTGTGTGTGTGTGTGTGTGTGTGTGTGTGTGTGTGCGTGCGTGCATGTGCGTGTATAAGTAAGTAAGTAAGTGCTGTGAATCTGCAGAGCTGAATATTGGGATAGCAACGGCTATATGTTGAGAGTGTTATTCTCTCCATCAGCAGTTTAAATATGTCCATATTTATTGCTCTCTGTTTCTCTGTCTGTGTCTACTTATCTAGGTCTCTGAGTTCGTCTTCGGAATGCCTCTGTTTCTGTGACTCTCAACTCTGCCTCTCTCAAAACAAAACAAACACCCAGGTATGAACATGAAAACACTTCCTGCATCAAAGATTCATAATATATCCTAGCACACACACACACACACACACACACACACACACACACACACACACACACACACACACACATACACACACACGCGCGCGCGCGCGCACACAAGCCGTATAATATTTCAGTCCCCAGACTGGAGTGCGTGGCTGTATGTCTGACCAGAAGTGAATTGTTTGCATCATTTATTGTGACAAGGGAGCGAACTCGTAGCTTCACTGTCTGGCCACCACCGCAGGGTGTCTGTCGTCCCCAGAGTGTCCTCAGACCATCGTTTGATCGTAGTGTGGACCCCAGGGATCTGAGTCGTTCACAAGAAACCTGTCCATAAAATTCTGAGGCGAAGAAAACGACTTCTTGAATTAAAAAAAGGATAATAAAAAGTTTTGAATGCACACACACACACACACACACACACACACACACACACACACACACACACGCATGCATACACACACGCACGCACACACACATGCACACACACACACACACACACACACACACACACACACACACACACACACACACACACACACAAGCGCGCGTGCGCGCCAAGCCTGTTCATAACATTCCGACTGGAACAAAGCGACTTGCCAAAATAAAAAAAAAGAAGTTAAAAGTTATGATGGCACACACACACACACACACACACACACACACACACACACACACACACACACACACACACACACATGCGCGTGCGCTCGCACAGACGCACCATGCACTCTCACGCACATACTATGCAAACACATACACACGCACACACACACACACACACACACACACACACACACACACACACACACACACTCTCTCTCTCTCTCTCTCTCTCTCTCTCACACATACACACACACACACACACACACACACACACACACACACACACACACACACACACACACACACAGAGCAACTTTAAGAGTACGAAACACTAAAACTTGAAAATAGCGTTAAAATGGTACATTCATTAACCCTTCTCGCTTGAAACCTCCTATCTTGCACAAAGGGAAACTGCTTTGCTTTTCTCTCCCGAAAACTGTTCTGGTCGCTCGAGATTTATTTTCTGCTGTTTGTGTTTTGTCAGCTTTACATAAGAAGACGTTAAGACTGACGGACGTTTATATACTGACCCTACAAACAACGCTGTAAATTCTAAAGACGATCTGTCCACTTAGATACTGACCCTACAAACAACGCTGTAAATTCTAAAGACGATCTGTCCGCTTGCCTGCTTTGTCAGCGTGCGGACAGGCAGACGGACGAAGAATGAAGCGACAGGACTGAAAGCAGCGCCCTGCTCTCTTTATGATGGGCATGCATGCAAGGTGAAAAATGCGTCTTGTCAGGACAGTCGTGTTCGTTTTGCGCACAGGCGTTAAGGGGTTAAAGAGGACGCACGCACTCACACACACACACACACACACACACACACACACACACACCCTTCTGTCTGTCTGTCTGTCTGTCTGTCTATCTATATATCTACCAATTTTTCTCTCTCTCTATCAATCTATTTATCTATCTATCTATCTAACCATCTTTCTTCATTTCTTTCTTATCTATCTATATGTCTATCTATTTAGAGAGAGAGAGAGAGAGAGAGAGAGAGAGAGATTCTCTATGAAACAAAATTCATCTTTATATAGCAGAGTATATACCCAAACACGGGTATGTCATTAGGTTATAGTTTTTCCGGTTTTCACTTCGAATTTTTCATAAGTGTACCGACACATTGTGGATTATTTGTTAGTTATTATTATTATTATTATTATTATTATTATTATTTGCGTTTGAATTAATCATTTTAGACAGACTGGCACTGTCGGATAAATGAAAATCGATTGTTTCATTTAACCTGTGTGCTTAGTTTTATGGACGCGCATAATAGCGTGTATTGTGATCTGCAACACGACAAGTCTAATAATACACAACCAGAGAAAAGGTGGCACATACAGCAGGGAAGAAGATCCCCACAGTTTGAAGATGACACAACTCGTACCCAGTCTGAATGGACCACTGTCGGCAATAACGAGCAGTTGCCTCCCTTTGGCAATCCGAGTTGCTTCCCTGTTGTTCTAAAGTGGCCATCCATGACAACAGAACGTGTTCTGGAACTACTCAGGCGAGATAATTAAGACTGTCAATAGAATCCGGCGTAGGGAGAGTAGTTTCCCTTCGTAGACTCCATGCTGCTATGAGGAATCCTAGAAGTTTTTTGGGGTTTTTTTTTGTTTTGTTTTTTCAACTCAGACACACCCCCTCCTAACCCCCTGCTCTCCCCTTTCCTAGATCTGACCACAGAATCATATTTGCTGTCTCCCAAATCTGAACCAGGTTTTCTTCTTTCTTTTCTTTTTTATTTATTTATTTTTATTTTATTTTATTTTTTTTAATTATTTTTTTATTTTTTATTTTTTGGCAAACTTGCGATTGTGTGCCGTTTTATTTTCGGAATGGGGCTTGAATCCTTCGGGGTTAGAAATCGCTAGGTTCTAGGTGAGAATCGATGCTTGTATTGTTTTTACGTATTGAGTGCATCGTGGAAGTTTCATGTTTTTCTTTTCTCTTGAGACATTAGATTTCTATACTAACAGTCTTCGTTCGCAAGATTGTGTGCATATTTCCCTTTCGCTGTGAAATGCCTTTTTTGTAAAATAGAAATCTACATGTCCATGGAGGTCTGAACTTTTTGTCGATCATGTTGATGTCATGGGAAGGAAGCTGTGGATGTAGTCTTGTAAATTGAAGGTATCATTGGCATTAGCTGATGATTCTCATCTTGTTTTTTTAATGTTAATTCATTATTTCCTCTTTCTGTTTTATTTGGTCACCACTCTACCCCACGCAATTAGTCGTTCAATCGAGAACCCCCCCACCCCCCCACCCCCCACCCCCCCCCCAAAAAAAAAAAAGTTCTTGATATTAAGAGAGAGAGAGAGAGAGAGAGAGAGGGAGAGAGAGAGAGACAGAGAGAGAGGGAGAGAGAGAGACTTATCCTCACATTTAGATACTTACATACGTACAAGCGCCCACACATACAAGTACGCACTCGCATACACAAACACACAACAGACGGACAGACAGACAGACAGGTACAAACACACACACACACACACACACGCACATTCACACGCTCTTATCACTGTATGCATCTCTGTCATTGTGTTTATACACAGCTGACTCCCAGCGTTTTTGTATAATATACAATCAAAAAGAGAACTGTTGCTGCATCCATGATGAGAAGGGATCTTGCACTGACAGTGTTCTGCCAGACCAGCACAGCAGGATGCCTGTTGTCCCTCAGGTATCCTCAGACTATCGATTGAAGGCACGCGACATACGGTCATGGGGTCTCTGTGAACGCAATGGATCCTTGTGCCAACAGAGACTTCTCTACAACATCAGCTGTGATGTTGGAAACAGACCATGGAGTCTTATGCATCATTTGTGAATTGTTTTGTAATCTAGTATTTTGTCGTTTTAGCTTTTCAATGAATTATCATGACAATGGTATGATTCAGGGGCAGTAGACGAAAGAAAGAAAGCACTCTGTGTTCTCTTCTTACATGAAGAAAAGTTAAGTTTAGTTTATTCCTCATGCGATCAAGTGTTGAATATAACACATTGCTTGAATCATGTATAAAAGAAATAAGAAAGCGAAGAAAGAAACAATTGCCTTGTCTATAAACATGATGAAACGAAGCCGCATAGATTAGTCTAAATTGTGAATTCGTATGTGTGATGTATTTGTACAATGGACTCATCTATGCAGTTATTCGCCAAGTACACACAAAAATTACGTAGACCACAAAAGAGTAACACATGATGACAAAAACAGACTAAACCAAAACAAAACACTGTGGGCTTCAAAGAAAAAAAATTCAAAAAAAATTTTTTTATAAACATTTTCAACTTCAAGACATATAGGAATATCATGATTTCAAAGCAAAACAAATAGTGCTATCCCTAAGAGAGAGTTGTACAGATCCCAAATGCTGTGATTGAAGAGTTACCCCCCTTTTTTTTCAAACTTTGCCAAGTGTGTTTTCGTTACGGCCTAGATATTTTGAACCCGCAGTTGTCGCCATGCTCTATTTTATTGGTTTGTATGTATTTGGAGATGGCATCTTTAGGGAGATTCCAATTAAAATTTGATTTACACAATTATTGTCTGCTGTGAGGGCTGTTCGGCTGACAATACCATGGTTTTCTTCGGACCAAGCTGATAACTTTCCGGTGACATCCGTCTAACTTTTGTAGTTCATTTCACATTTTCTCAAGCTTTAGTAGCGCATTTTGTTTGTTTGTCTTTTTCTATTTTTTTCTCTTTTTTGTGATAATGAATTATCAGTCGATTAAATTAATGATATCGGACGTCTCTTGATCATAAAAGCGAATTGTTCATATAATGCTATACAACTTGAAACAACAAGATATGACTACAACAGAGAAAAAGGACGTTGCTTCTTTAGAGAGCAACGATTTGGGACAACTGGGACCCAGACTGTCACGACTGTCGTCATTCACAATGAACAATGGCTTCCGCTTGTCTCCTATTGATCCCAGGCCATCCATGAAAACGGAAAGGCTTCTGGACCTGTTCAAGCGAGATAATCAACACTGTCACTGGAATTTGCCGCAGGGAGAGAAAAATCTTCATACATCAATGTCATTCTGTTCCGGAGAATCCGGGGAATATAGGTCGTTCTGCAGGTTGTACCAGCATCATATTTGTTGTTCGAACTGTCTATCAAAGTTGCACTAGGATTTTGCTATTTTTCTTGGGAGGAGAAATATGATTGTAAGCTTTATCATTTTTTATTTCGGAATGGGATTTGAACCCTATGGGTCAGAAACCGATGTCAAATGTAGAACATGCAAACAGGTTCCTGATGGAAATGAACGTTGGTGGTGGTTTCATGTGCTGAAACGTCTTTTTTTGGAAAGGTCTTTTTTTTCAAATTATCACCTCTTCTTTACATATCCTGAGCGTGAATTGTTGCTTTGCTGCCAAGCACAGCACTTGTACAATATTTTCTGCAATACAGTGTTTCATAGAGGTCTTAGTGTCTGTCACACAGAGTAGTAGGGAAACTGAAAGCCAGATGAACGATTTTTAACAGAAGTTTATGGAGCTGATAGTGTATAGAGGGATGATAATGGAGAAGGGAGTGGCCGGACTTAGTGTGTGTGTGTGTGTGTGTGTGTGTGTGTGTGTGTGTGTGTGTGTGTGTGTGTGTGTGTGTGTGTGTGTTAGTTAGTTAGTTAGTGTGTGTGTGTGTGTGTGTGTGTGTGTGTGTGTGTGTGTGTGTGTGTGTAGCAGGAAGCTAACAATCAAATAGTCTTATTCTGAATCAAATATTTGTTGGACACTTTTGGCTTGTTTTTCTTTTCTTTTTTTCTTTCCATAGTGCCTTTTATTTTGTTGTTCAAATTCTTTCTACGTTCTTGCCCTCATTTGTTTAAAGCTCGTCTGTCTTTCTTTCTCCTTTCACTTTGTCTATCAATGTCACTGTTCCTTCATTTTGTGTCATGAGCGCAGTGTGACTGAGAAGCCTTCAGTTTTCTTGACAGCTGAGCTGAACGCTTGCTGCTGATATCTGTGTCCCTGTTCCTTGTAATTTTTCACATTTTCGAAAGTTTTAGGAACGCATGTATTCCATATATTGTTTGATAACAGTATCAATCATTTAATGCTACTGGATGCTCTTGAGTGAAAAAAATCGATTTACAGAAACTCGTTGGTGATGAAAACATTGTTTACCAAATACTACACAATGTGACACAAAAATATGTAATTGAATAACTTACAGAAGACAGGATCTGAAAGTAATTAAGATGAAACAACAGTGACCCAGACTGAGCAGACAGACTGTCAACTCTGACAATAAGTAATTGGCTCGTTTTGTCTCTCATTGGTCTGAGTCCATGACAACAGAACGGCTTCTGGAAGTACTCAAACGAGATAATCAAAATTGTCATTGGAATGGCCACAAGAACACAGAAGTTTTCATTCATCAACATCATTTTATAACGGCGAGTCCAGGGAGAATTATTTGTTCTGTGGACTGTGGCAGCATCACATTATTTTGACCGA
>CM065728.1:26725642-26730642 GCA_033310375.1 Conus canariensis
CATAATTGTGACTATGACATGGGCCATTAACTATTGCATTTCAAAGAGACCTCAAGAGAAAAAGATGTTGCAGCGAGAAAGTTGAAACGGTTAGGCCCAATTTGGATAGACCGTTGGAACGTAGAATACATAGTCGCCTCAGTTTCCAAGGGATCTTATTAACTGGCTATTATTGATGACACAAAAGCGCAATTTGCTTCGGGTTGAAAACTACACTTCACTCCAGTCCTGTAATGGAGAATCTAGAGTGCTCTTTGATCTGCTGACTGTGGCAGCATTACATTTGCTTGCGCACTGCCAATCAGGCAACAGGATTTTATTGTAACGAAAACTGGAATCGTGAGTCTTTCGATTTTTAAAACCAGACCAGAATCCCATTGTCAAAGGTGAATCATGCTGATTGGTTCGTCTTTAAAATGAAGGCTAGGTAATGCATCGTTGGCGTTGCGTTGTTGTTGTTGTAGTTTTCATAGACCCCTAATTGCCACCTGTTGTTTTGGGGTATAAAGGATGGTTGTTTTGCCTTGGCTACCAAGTACAGGGATGTTTTGTTATAAAGAAGGAAGAACTAGGCTATTCTCAGGCGGACTGGTGCTCAGTGTCTGTATAGTTGACAGTGACAGGGAACCTCTTGTGTCTTTATTCTAGGAATCGTGTTTGCTGTTCGTTTCTGTTTTCATGTCTTCTACATCTTTGCTCAACTTTCAAGTGCACTTTGATGATCTTGCTGTCGTTTAGCTGCTTGTCGTTCTTTATCCCTTTATTTTTGTTTCAGTCAGTCTTTACGAAAGAATGTGAAAAACAATCTATTGGTGTTTTCATGGTATTCTAACCAGGGCAAATCATTAACCAAAAACATAAGGACGTTGTTAGTCAATACAATTTCATTGGAACTACGGTACTGATGCTACAGACACCATTTAAATGTCCATTTTAACGAAGCAGTGTTATTAACATGTAAGAGAAACACATACTGTTATTCACAAGCGATTGATACACAAAGAAAGAAAATACATTACCAGTATGCACAGGCAGACTAAGAAACGCACCGACACACGAGGTGCACATATGAACACATTTGAATACATTCAGACAAGAATGCATCTAAAAAGACATGAACCATGAATTCTATCCCAAAACTTTCCAACGCTCTTTCCTCTGTTATGAACAAACAAATGATAAAACATTCAAACAATCAAGAATCAAAACTAAAAAAGAAAAACAAAACACATAAACAATTCTACAGGCATACAAAACGGAGAGGAAAAAAATAATGTTTTGGAGATTTTGAAACTGAAGGTGAAGTTTGAGAGAGATGTTTACAGGTGGAGGTTAGGGGGTTTGATGTTATGGAGGGAACGGGTGTTATTCTTGAGGGTGGTGTAGAAAGCAACCTTACCCCACAGTCAGGAGGGCCAGGAGAGTCACTTGTCCTGTAGGATGTGGCAACATCATGTTTGTTTGAGCTCTCTGTCAATTGAGAACTAGGATTTAGTTCTTTTTTGTAAAGGAAATTGCAGTCGTCAGCCTTTTCATCTTCCAGCTGGGATCGGAATCCCCAGGGTAAGGCGGTGGGAGGGTGGAGGGTAGAAATTATTGTCAAAGGCAGTCCTTGCTAATTATGTTGTCATGAAAATGAATGCTTGTGTTGATTTCAGGTGGTGAATGCATCATGGATGCTGTTGTTATTTTGGGGTGACACCAGACTGTTAATCCTGTTCTGAGAGAGAGAGAGAGAGAGAGAGAGAGAGAGAGAGAGAGAGAGAGAGAGAGAGAGAGAGAGAGAGAGAGAGAGGTATAACTTTTCTGCATTTACCGACAGGCGCAATTGTCTGTTCTCGTTCTTTTGCAACATGAATGTCTGTGTTTATGGACGTGTTGAATTCCGTGAATCAGCTTGTTGTTATTGGTTTATCTGATAGTGCAAAGGAATCCCATGTGTCTTTGTACAAAGATCATTTTTGCTCGATGTTTTTAGTTCTTCATCTCCTCTATATATCGGTTCTACTGTTGTGCGCTCTGTAGTTTTTTTTTTTCTTTTTTTTTCTGAATCCTTGTTGTTCTTTCTCCCTTGATCCCCCCTCATCAACCTATTTGAACCACAGTGTATTGTAGCACTATGGACATTACCTTAGTATGTAAACAATATTTTTTAATCCACATTTCACTAAAATTATGTATCGATCCAAATCGACTCCAGCCTATATACAGTTTTATCAAGTATGTTTTGGTAACGTGGGAAAAAGACTACAGTATGTTAACAATAACATAGCAATCACCAACATGCAGACACAGACTTTGACACATGCTTTACATGAAATGCAGATATGAGCATATTTACAGACATGCATGTGTCTGAACACACAAAAATCATGACAAACCCCCACACATCCACCACCCATCCCACCCACTCACCCACCCAAAAAAAAAAGAAAAAAAAAAGAAAAAGAAAATTCAGACAAAAGAAAAAAAAAACAACCAACCAACAAACCAGCCATACAAAAAGAAAAACGCTCACCACCTTCGCTATTTCCTTTTCCGCCCCGACCAAGAGAATAAAAAAAGAAAAGAAGGAAAGGAATTGAGATAAATGTAAATGCACATTCCCACTAACTTACAGAAAAAAAAGAGAAAGAAAGGACGTGACCACAGAGAATCTGAAACAAAAGGAGTTTAGTAGAGAAGTGCAGAGATGGGGGAAGGAGGGTGGGAGTGGGAGGATCGGAGGTGGGAATGGTAAGAAGAAGTGTGAAATTCCATCTTGCGTCTCAGTCCAGAAAGCCGCCACGTTTTAATGACATGTGAAAGGAGACGCTTTTGATACTAAGTGTCTACGTAAGATCTTGGGCATCAATTGGTCAGACTTTATACCAAATGAAGACGTCAGGGAGAGGTCCGAACAGCTCCCCGTGTCAACCATCGTCTGCAGACGGCGCCTCCACTGGATGGGTCATGTCTTAAGATTACCCTCTTCAAGACCTGCAAACCAAGCCATTAAATGGACCCCAGCAGGCCAGAGAAAAAGAGGACGACCCAGGATGAGCTGGCGACAGACAGTGGAGAGAGACCCCGTGACAGAGGATGGAGTGACACTAGCAAACTGGCTGAGGACCGTGCACAATAGAGCGCCTTGACTGCCTCATGCGTCGCAAGACGCGGGAGCATCTAAGTCCAAGTAGGTGAGTAAAGTAGACCAGACGAGCTGTGAAAGAGGACAACACGCATGTCAATAGTCAGCCAAGTTATTGTGACCTTATCGCATTATCTTACAGACACGCACACATTTGCGTACATACACAATATACATATACGGCCACATGGCTGTTTTCTCAGACACCTGCATACAGGTCGAATATATCAGGTGTTAAGTCATCCACCGTACGTGACTTTGTCAGTTTTTATTACGTTCAAACAATTCTCTCTCTCCTCTCTCTCTCTCTCTCTCTCTCTCTCTCTCTCTCTCTCTCCTCTCTTTGTGTGTGTGTGTGTGTGTGTGTGTGTGTGTGTGTGTGTGTTGCACGCGCGTGCACCCGCACGTATGATGTGTGTGTTGTGTGTGTGTTGTGTTGTGTGTGTGTATGTGTGTTTTGTGTGTGTGTTGTGTGTGTGTGTGTGTGTGTGTGTGTGTGTGTGTGTGTGTGTGTGCACGCGCGTGCACCCGCACGTATGAGTTGTGTGTGTGTGTGTGTGTGTGTGTGTGTGTGTGTGTGTGTGTGTGTGTGTGTGTGTGATAGAGAGAGAGAGAGACAGAGACAGAGAGAGACAGAGAGAGAGACAGTCAGAGACGAGGGGGGGGGGGGGGGGGGGGGCAGCGATCAGGCAGTGAGGAATGATGAAGACGGGGTGGGGGTATGGCATGGGGGGTGGGTGTCAAGGACAGAAAGTTCAAATCGTTCTTTATGAAATACTTTCGTTGATTTGCTGTGATGTATCCTTCCTGGATGTTGCTTTTGTTTGTTTGTTTTTTGGGGGACAAACAATGTCACCTCTACTTTGGTGGCATAGAGTATGGCACCAACGCCCACCTTGCGCTGAAGTTAATCAAGATAAGTGATTGCGAGTTGTCCTGAGTGTTTTGTATCTTGCCTGAAGAAGACCTAAGAGGTCGAAGCGCGTCGTGTTTTGTCTTGTGATTCGTTTGTCTACGTTTTCTTGGTGGTTCGCTATAAATTACATTTAAGATGTGTATGGCTGTTTTGTTTTTGCTGCTAAAAGCAGTGTTCTTTATTACTGTCTGCAGCATAGATCAGTGTGATCATGGAGGTCTTGATTCTGCAGATCAGACTAATGTAGATTTAGTGATAGCAGAGTGCAAGGTGATTCCTTGTGTGTGTGTGTGTGTGTGTGTGTGTGTGTGTGTGTGTGTGTGTGTGTGTGTGTGTGTGTGTGTGTTTATCATTTTTGTTTTGTTTGTTTACTGGGTTGTTTTTTTTTGTTCATCGCTTCTCTATCATTCTGCTTCTGTCTGCATTTTAGACCTGCTATTGTCAGTTGGATTTTTGTGTTTGTCTCTTATTTTCTTTGTCTACCAACATTCGATGAAATACTTGTAAAGGTCTATTGGAATGTATGGAGTATTGTAATACTAGAAAACATTACTTTAGCATGCATCCGAATAGACAACATGATATATTCCGTTTCAGCTGATATGGTTTACAAACATTGCAGTAGCCTATTTGATAAGAATGCTGCTGCTGTTGCTGTTGCTGATGATATTCATAAAACAACGTTAATGATAAGATTAAACAGTAAGAATTATAGTTGTAATGGTACTCGTAATAATACTAACAATAGTGATGATGATGACGATGATAACAATAACAACAACAACAACAACAACAATAATAATAATAATAATAATGGTAATAATCCTAATGATGATGATGATGATGATGATAATGATAGATGATGATGATGATGATGATGATGACAGTAATACTGAAGATGATGATGATAAGAATACTAATACTATTACAGCAGCAGCAACAACAACAATAACA
>CM065728.1:26735642-26740642 GCA_033310375.1 Conus canariensis
CTGCCTTTGTTATCAAGCAAACAGTTCTGTTGTCATTCTGGTCAGAGATCATGCCTTCTTTCAAGCAGACAGGTGCTGAGAGTTTGTAAAGCTGACAGTCCCATGACATCACTTCTGTGTTTACACACTGACTCTTGTTTGGTCTACCTTTTATATTTTCTTTATGTCTTCTGCATCAGTGCTCAATTTTAATGTACACTTCAGTCTTACGGTCCTTCATATGCTCGTCGTTCTTTCTACGTTGATGTTTGGTTTCAAACAATCATTAATAAAGAATGTTGAAACAGTCTTTTGAAATTGTAAGGGTTCTCTAACAGGGTAAAACATTAACCCTCAAAACATAGATACGTCTGTATCCACCACGTTTCATTGAAACTGACAATGATGTAACAGACTGCTTTTGATTTATCCACTTTTAACGAATAAATTGTGTGAATAAGCAAGAAAAAACACATAATGTTTTTCACAAATGATTGATGTACAGATAAAGAAAAATGTGTCAACAACAACAACAACAACAACACAACAACAACAACACACACACACACACACACACACACACACACACACACACACACACACACACACACACACACGCACGCACGCACGCACACACAGAGTGACCCAGGCACACGTCTACACACAAGCTGCACATATGCAGACATACAGGCAAGAATGCATCTGAAAACATAAGAACCATAAATATCCTCCCAAACGTTCCAACGCTGCTCACTCTGTTAAAAACAAACAAAGCAAACATGAAGAAAACAATGAAACAAACAAACAAAGAAACAAACCAGCAATCAAAACAAAACAAGCACACAAATAAACAAAAACCCCAGACAAACATTCTCACTACCACCCCAAACCGAGGGAAAAAGCATTTTATCATGTTTTGGAGATTTGGAAATTGAAGACGAGGTTTGGGACAGAGACGTAGAGGTGGGGAGAAGAAGAGTGTGAAGGAAAGGATGGGGGAGGCGATCATTGTTCAGAGTGACGTGGAATGCCACCGTACCTCACAGCAGGAGAGTCTGGAGCGCTGCTTGTTTTGTAGGCTGTAGCAATTGAGAACTAGGTTATAGTTCTTTTTTGTCAACGAATTTGCTGTAAAGAGCCTTTTCATTTTCTAACAGGGATCAGGATCCCGAGGGTAAGGGGGGGGGGGGGGGGGGTGAAAGGGTGGAGGGAGTAGAATCTATTATCAAACATGGTCTGTGCTGCGCTCGTATTGGTTTCAGTTGTTGAATGCATCGTGGATGTTACAGTTAGTTCTTTTGGACACCAGAGTGTGTGTGTGTGTGGTGTGTGTGTGTGTGTGTGTGTGTGTGTGTGTGTGTGTGTGTGTGTGTGTGTGTGTGTGCAAGCGCGCATGTGTGTGTGTGTGTGTGTGTGTGTGTGTGTGTGTGTGTGTGTGTGTGTGTGTGTGTGTACACTCACGCGCGTGCAGGTGATCACAACCTGAGTTCTGAAAAAAGTGGAAAGGGGAAACGTCATAGGACAGTGGTAAAATGCATCAGCATCATTTCTTCCAGTATATATACTATGAGCGTTTTCACACCGCTTCTCCATACCCTTTACTTCTCCCGCACCCTTTCAACAACCATTCAAACACTCATCTGTTTTCGCTCAACTGTGTGTGTGTGTGTGTGTGTGTGTGTGTGTGTGTGTGTGTGTGTGTGTGTGTGTGGTGCGTGCGTGCGTGCGTGTGTGTGTGTGTGTGTGTGTGTGTGTGTGTGTGTGTGTGTGAGAGAGAGAGAGAGAGAGAGAGAGAGAGAGAGAGAGAGAGAGAGAGAGGAGAGAGAGAGAGCAGTGCTCCAGCAACTATAATTTACACCAGAACCAAACAGAACCTAGGGCAGTCTACCAAAAGGACAGAAAAACCACGAGACCAACACAGAGATGACAGCCAGGAGCCAGACAGACTAACAGAGTCAAGCAGCCTCAAACACAGCCTTCACATTTCTCTTCAGACGTCAGTTGAACTTGTACTGGTGGTTTCACACAGTTGCTCAGACATCCACATCATTCAGACTCCCTTTACTCTCTCTTCGTTTCATCACCTATACCCTCCATTCTAGAGATCTATATAAAATTACAAACGGCTTACAATCCAGCGTCGTTAAGCATATTTTGGACTCTAATAGGAAAACAAAGACCACGCATTCGATGTTCATCTCCTTAATGGATGCGTACTCAAGAGTGCTGCTGAATTTTTTTTTATCTGACCAGATTCTGATGTCTGTGTCTCGGAGGCCTGGTTGGTGCCAGAATGTGTAATGAAATGGCGAATGAAGCACAATTCTGTCAAATAGTCGTAGACAACACACACACACACACACACACACACACACACACACACACACACACACACACACACACACACACACACACGCGCGCGCGCGCGCGCGCGCGCACACACACTTACAGAAATATATATTGTTTTACATTTTCTACCCTTCGCTGGCTGCTTTGGGTGCTGTTGGATCTTTTCTATTTAAGCCTTGATGGTGAGAAACGTCACAGAATTATAGGCTGCGGTGTCTCCCTGATGAGTCCGATCCAGCTGACGAAAGGCCTAGGAACAGGCACTATCAATTAATTAATCTGTCTTCAGGAAGGATTGCGATGGTTGCCATATGCTGCTAGGGTTTAACTTGTATAATACATTTCCCTGACATTGTGTTTTCATTTTCTTCTTTTCGCTCCCCCCCCCCCCCCTCCCTCCCGCCACCCTTTTTTTTTCAAAAATCTTTGCCAAGTCATATATAAATTAACGAAGAATTGTAACCTGCATTGTTTTCACTTACTCATTGTTCGCATCTTAGTCGCGCTGCGCGCCGCGCGCGCGCTTTTTTCATCTGCAGTTGTGTAGTATGGTGTTGTGTGATTGTGTGTGTGTTAGTGTTGTGTAGTGGGGGGGCTGGTGTGTGTGTGTGTGTTGTGTGTGTATGTTTGTTTAATCGCAGTTTGATTATCTTCAATGTTGAATAATGTATACAAAACAAAAATATCCGCATTGCACCTACGGTAATCTAAGCTTCGATTCTCCTTCCTTATCCACGGTTGCGATGAGTTAGTGCCAACGTCTTTGGAGTCAGTATTGACTCACTGGCGTGAGTGTCCCACTCCAAAAAGCAAATGGTGAGATCAGCTTTCTTATTCCAAAGGTTCAATGGTTTAGGAAGTAAATAGATACTTCTTCACAAATATGAAGGGTTTATATTTTGGTTTTGACACCCTCTCCTTCATATTGTCATACATTGCGAAGTTTTTTTTTTCATACTAGCTGAAGAATGTTCTACCTGTACTTGCTTTTATCTCCTATGCAATTGTTTGACTATGCTTTCGTTTACCGGGTGAAGTCTGCACCTCTGAGAAGATCCTGATAAAGATAACTAGAGCCATCCTTAGCCATTGTTCATGCATGCTGTTTTGACTGATAAGACTTGCACACAGCAGATCTCCCTTAGTAATGACATGTAATTGTCTCACTTCGCTCTCCCACGTTTGCTTTTCATGGGAAAAAAATGCAGGTTCTGCATTTAATACTTGTTTCAGGTACTTCGCTGTCAGTCATCAAATTAGGCAGCCTTATGGTAATGAAAACCAAGAAGTTGTGATATATGTAGTATGCGTGACCATAACCTGACCCGCCTAATATTGCTTGATTTCAGAAAGACGTCAAATGAATAAAGAAGACCCCACTTTGATGAAGATGAAGCTTGAAGGGAATTTCGCCTTTAACAAGAAATGGGTTTCTTATCTGTCTCCCACTGTCCCTGGTGTTTTGGAAGCCAAGAAGGTGAGATAGTTTCTTATTGTTATTATGTATACTTACCTACCGCCTATCCTCGGCTAGACACCAAGCTCTAAGCGCTTTACAATCCACCGTCGTTTACACAACGGGCTGCCTACCTGGGTAGTGCCGATTGAAGAGCTGCCAGCTGGCGCTTCATTCAGTCGTTTACCGTGTCATCCAGTCAATATCGTTCCCTCAGTATCCTTATTTCCTTCATTATTTCCATTTCTCACACAGGGTGCATGCTATGTGTAACGTGTCATCCATACCAACGGCCAAACTGGCCTTCTCTTCCGAAAGTTGGTGATGGGATTTTACGTGTGTGCAAGATGTTATGCGTGCGTTCACACAAGAAACCTCGGTTTATAGTCTCATTCGATGAAACTAGTCGTCAAGGAAGTGGACATAAAGAAGACGCTGCAATGTTGTAGGAGTAAACTTCACTGACGGTGAACGATCAGTGGAAGAATGTGATTTTCAGTGACCATTGTGATCAAACCCAATGGACGTGTAAAACTATGGAGGGAAGTCGAAGAGAAGTGGTCAGTGCTTTCTCTGGCAGCGTCCATCTTGGCCCGAAGACTACATTGAAATTGATGGTATGGGGATGCATTTCGTATGACAGAGTTGGACCACTGGTGTTCGTGGAGGGCAATATGAACAGTCAGAAGTACACTGATGTGCTGGAAAACAGCTTCCTGCCGTTTGTTGCCGACGTTACCCAAACAAACGTTGGTACCTGCAAGAAGACAACGCCTCTGTTCACCGCTCGGCTCACACAGAGACCTAGAAGCGACAGCACAGAGTTCCCGTGTTTTTCTGGACCCCTCAAAGTCCAGATCTAAATCCGATCGAGAACGTGAGGCAAGTCCTCAAGGCTCACGTGAGAAAAAAAAAACCCAAAACATTCGCCACGTTAGTACTGTTGCAGATCTGCGCTGTGCACTCACCACTTGCTGGAAGCACCTGACTGTTGCCTACCTCCACTCCCTCTACGACTCTCTACCAAGGCTGTCAGCGTGGTTTGAGTCGGAAGGGCCAGATTACCATGTACGAGCAAGTTCAGTCCAGCCTTAAGGTTAGAATAATAAGTTTTCAGCAACAGGTTCCTGTAGGTAGTCAGCGCCGGAAGTGCCGAGAGGGAACAGACTTTTGTCCCATGAGTGTAGTAGTTAGTAGTAGTAGTAGTAGTAGTAGT
>CM065728.1:26755642-26765642 GCA_033310375.1 Conus canariensis
AATTTGTGGAGGACCCTCTGCCCTGCCTGGAATCGACGGTCAAAGAGCACCACCCTGAGCTGGATCTCCTAGACCACCCCATGCAGCGAGCTTTCCATCAGGTCAAGTGCGATGAACATTTGAAGGAACTGTTGGTTGTGTGGGGGTGAAAGTGGCCCAGGCGCTGTAAAGTCTGGGATGCCTTCGTTACACACACACACACACACACGCACGTACGCACACACACACACACACACACACACACACATATATATATATATATATATATATATATATATATACAATAAACTAATAAATTCCAAGGATAAGTACCGAGCACCATTCCAGCAACTTAAAGAGCAGCTTGGTGTTGCAATGACTGCAAGGATATTCAATTATAAACAAAGCTTGCTCTTATGTCTTAGATTGAAGAAATAGGGGGAGATAAGCATTCATATCTGCAGTGGTAGATCATTCTGCCTAACTAACAGTATGTGCTTGAGTGGGTGAATGGGGAAAAATAAAATAAATGCTTCTCAAAATGAGCCTTCAGCAAGCTTATAGTCTCCAAGTGGGAGACGATCTCCAATAGGGAGGAAACCCACTAACATATATATACATAAGTTGATAATTTTCCTTTTTTTTCTTTTGCTTTATTTTCAAGACTGCAAAACTAATTCTATGTTGTATAGACCCTGTTATTCTATGTTTTGTTTCTTCTCCTATCTCTCTTTTGTGAGGGGTGGGTAACCTGAACAATGGGCTAGGATGGGACTTGGTTTTCATTGGCACTCATGGGGGATATGTGTTTTTGTCCACTAGGATAGTTAGTTCTGGATAAACCTACCTTCTTCTTTGTCCCGTCTTACCTTCTATGGTCTCAGTCTATACTCCCTCTTCTTACTTAGGGCCTTTCCCCACTAGGTCGTGTGAATGAATGTCTGTATATTTGTGTAGTCAAGTTGTGTATTGTCGCTCTTGCCTCATGTGGTTTGGTGGTGTGAACATTGAAGTGTTATGCTTTGCAGCACGCGCACACAACAGAATCCCAGTCAGGATAGTCCCCCCCCCCCCCCCCCCCCGTCCCCTGACAACAGACAAAACAAAGAAGACTTTAAACGTTTTCAATCGGCTTATTACATTTACTGTAATTTCATGCACTTTAACTGTTGAAATTATATCTCACATCACGGCCTCAGAAGCCATTATCAGCAAATCATCGTTGACTGGTTCAAAACATCCCCATATCACCATTACCATCATCATCGTCATCACCATCATCGTAATCATCACCATGCTCCCTCTTCTCCTCCTCCTTCTACTCCTGCTCCTGCTCCTGCTCCTCCTCCTCATCATCCTTACAACCAACATCACCACAACCCCTATCATCACCGCCATTATTATTGTTCCCTTTATTATCATCTTCAGCAGCTATCTACTTCAGTATGTCTCAGGAAGCCTGCTGTCCCTATACACAAGTCCTACAGGGTACCATACTGTCCCCAGTGTTGTTAGGGCTGGGGGCTGGAGTCAAGCTTAAGTCCAAGTTGTGGCACTCTCTGAGCAACTCTGTAGAAAGGACATGGTTTGTTGTTTCTGGCCCTGTGCCACAGGGACACCCGCCTTCGAAGGTGTATTTGAGCACACAAGGAGGGTTTTTCTTTTCTCTTACAAAACTATCACTGTACACTTCCTTTGCGTTTTTTTTTATTCCAGTTGATTTACAGGTTCATTTAATGACAAACATGACCCAATTTGATTCCATTTTCTAACAATTCTTCTCAGTCTAATTCTTCCATCAATCCTCCTTTCTGTCTGTCTGTTTGCTTGTGCGCTCTTTCTCTTACGTACGCCCCACGCGTCATTTAGACAATCTATGAAAGAACAGCTAAATTAGATTAGTCTTTTACCACAGTGTATACTCTCTCCAATGGGTGATATGGAATATCAAGCCCGTCTCCCCACATCCAATCCCCATATCCCCCTTCCCTCAACTCCATAACCTTTCCACGATACTTCTCCTCCAAGGCGTATCCATAATTCCCGATCTCCCCATCCATCCTGAAAGCATCAACTCCATAACCTTTCCCGATCCTTCCGCTCCTCCTGAAGAGCGATAACTCCATAACCTTTCCCGATCCTTCCGCCTCCTCCTGAAGAGCGATTTTAACTCCTACGCTTTCCCGATCCTTGCGCCTCCTCTGGCGATGTAGTGTGTACCCTTACGGACAGACGGAACTGAGCAGTACTGCCTTATTTCAGGCATGTGGCGGCTGTTAAAGACTTGACACATGGGTTACGGCTGTCAAACGATCTGTACTTCAGGCACCGGCTGAAAGTAGACACAGAACACGAATCTGTCCAACATCGTTGGCCGAAGGGATTTGTTTTTAGCGGGTTTTTTTTCCCGTGAGTCTTCTCTCTCTCTTTCTGTCTCTGTCTCTCTCTCTATCTCTCTCTCTCTCTTTCTTCTCTCTCTCCCACGCGCGCGCGCGCGCGCGCGCGCGCGCCGCGTGGTGGTGTGTGTGTGTGTGTGTGTGTGTGTGTGTGTGTGTGCGAAGTGATTTCTTTTTCATAATATCATATTTGGGGGGTTATTTTTTAAAGTCTGTCTCTAGTGTGTACTGTGCGCATTGACAGCAGTCTATTAGGATATGTTAGATTGATGTTTTTAATGCGTATTGTTTAACAAACTGTGCGAAACAGTTGTTCCACTTCATCAGGTCAGTGCAGTTTCAGTAAATAGATAGATGGAAAGATAGAGATAATTTCAGTAGCTATTTAAAGTCAGGTTAACCACTGGTTTGCCAAAAGGTCTAACTGTCTATGTATATATGTATTTATGTATGTGTGTGTGTATCTATGTATCTACGTATATATGTATGTATGTATATATATATATATGTATGTATGTATGCATGTATGTAAGTATGTGTGTATCTATGTAACTATCCATGTATTCATCTCTCTATCTCCCAATCTCTGTATCTCCATTTCACGCACACACAGACATACACAGACATACACAGACACAGACACACACACAGACGCGCGCGCGCACACACGCACGCACACACACACACACACACACACACACACACACACACACACACACAATCAATCAATCAATCAATCCATCAATCAACCAGTCATTCAATCAATCAGTCAATCTCTCTCTCTCTCTCTATGTCTGTCTCTCACTCTCTCCTCTCTCTCTCTCTCTCTCTCTCTCTCTCTCTCTCTCTCTCTTCTCAGTGGAAGGGAAAAGGAGAATGGGGGAACAGAGAAAGGGATTGCAGGGGATGTAGTAGCTCATGGGAGGGGGAGGGGAAGGGGAGGAGGGAAAGGGGGACATCCATACGGAGGGCCCATTCTGCAGGAGAGCAGCATCGCAGCAGAAAATAGGATTCGATTCTCGTCGGCGCCTTTCGTCTCGTAAGCCGCTGATGATGCTTCGGATGGCTCCCCTTCCAAACCCTCCCAACTCCTCCACGCCACCACCCCCCCGTTCCTCCGGAACGCACACTCCTCCCTCTTTTCTTGCCCTCTCGCTTGTCATCTCCGTCTTTCCTGCTTTCGTGTCTCCGTTCTCATTTCTCTTCCACTGACACCCACCTCCCTCCCCCGTTCTGTCTCCTCCTCCATGTACACACCACACACACCACACACACCACACACCACAACGCACCACGCACGCACGCACGCACGCACGCTGCCATGCGTGCACACACCACACACACACACACACACACCCAACGCATCACGCAAGCACGCACACACACGCATGCATGCACGCACGCACGCACACCGCACGCGCGCGACACACACACCACACACACACACACACACACACACACACACACACCACCACACAAGCAGCATCACATTCACGCACACATGCACGCACTCACATATGCACACTCACCCATCACTCATACACCCGCACTTGCACATACGGATACGCACATACGGTTTCATCTGATACCCTAAAGGTAGTCATTCCAGTAAACGCAGTGTATTCATATCTTACATGAACATACAGCTTTGTTGTTTTGTTTTCACAGTCCCATAAATAACTAGCTGGAGTCAGGACTTCCAGATCGTATGAATATCATTTTTGTTTATTTGGTGGCACGTTAATTTTTTCTTGCTCAAACTACATCAATCTAATATCAACACCACCGAAAAAAATAACGCACATATATACAATGCACGAGCGCGCACGCGCGAGCACACACACACACACACACACACACACACACGCGCGCTCTCACACACGAATTGGCCCTTACAAGGCACACAAACATACACACACATACACAGGCACACGCACACACACACACACACACACACACACACAAACACACACACACACACACATGTACATCCACAAGCATGAATCTGGGAATCACACAAAATAACAGATTAGGAAGGGGTTTCGATCTCGCTCCTACGTCAATTAACAAGGCATCAGGGTTGCAGACAGCAAGCAATTCCCTGCTGGCGGCAGCCCCCTCTCTGAACACTAATGATATTTGATTGGTGCAGTAATTGCTCTTCCCCCGTCTCCTCACCCACCCCTCCCTCTCCCTACATGTCCCTTCCCCATTCACTCCCTAATTCTTGCATAATTGTCATTGGAAATCTACATGTAAGAAAACCTATGCGTACAAAATGGTGGAAATGTCCATAAATGATGGGATAGGATTTCTCTAACCTGTCTCGGAGGACAGACTGATTGCAGTCATGTATCTAAGACATTCTTCTGCTGCTAATACCGAACACTGATTAACCAGTGAACTATCTTTCTTTTTTTCTTTCTTTCAATCAGAAGCGCGAAACAACTCTTGCCTCTCAATATGCAAACCTATGGAGCGAATACACCACAAACGCAGCAGCAAAGCAGTGTGGCGGCACGGATTGTCGCAACGGCACGGATTGTCGCAAATTCACGAATGCCCCAAAACAGTTTCACCTTGAGAGTGTGGGAATGCTACAGTTTCTGTTCAGCCAGTCAGATGAACTAATCAAACAACCTTTTCAAAAAAGTAGAATTCCACTGAACGAATAAAAAAAAAAACGACAAATTTACAACGCGCTTCGGCCAATTTGTTTTTTTCAGACGATAAACAATTCGGATAACTCTTGCTCACACAAGAAAACATAACTCCGAAAAAATGTTGTTTTATAACACCGAATCGCCTTGCACAGAACACACACAAAACACAAGAAGACATCCCCGCTGTAAAGCTACTCCAACCTTGCCCATATACCCTATACCGAACACACCTACACAGCAACAAGAACTGGAGAAATGAATAAATATAAAGTAACTTTTATTTAATACTGGCACAACCTTTTAAACTTGAATAAAGTCAGACAAATTCAAATACGGACAGAAACAAATGCAAATAACCTCGATTTAACTGAAACGAAAGTAAATATGAAATGAGGCAGGGAACAGTAAACAATAAACAATTAACAAGTAGGGTAACTCTTTTCAGACAAAGCAAACATCATTCAGGACAATGGAAACGAAGAACTAGCAGTCATTTATCGCCGCAACTGTCAGCCTCGTTTTCTTTTCCACATCCATTTTGCGTCCAGATTTAGGAGATAAGTGATTGCTCATGTTTTCGATGTCTCCAATGTTGTTTTGTCTCGCCTGAAGAAAATCAAAGAGATCTAAACACGTCCTGTTTTTCTTGTCATTTGTTTGTCTCTTTCGTTCGACGGAATAGTATTTTTTTTTCTTTTAAGTTTCTTTTAACTTCCACCTGCAGTCATCGAAACCAGTCAGATGATGTCGTCATTTTGGGTGTATGGGGTCAACAATAACGGCTGTGGGCATTGTTCTAAAAGATGTTCTTTTTTGACCCTTTACCCTTAGGGGCAACATGGGATTATTTGTATGGAAAATTAAATGGATTGAAAACGAAACAAAGCTGAATGAAAAACCACATTGTTTAAAGTTTGTATCTGTTTTTTTTTTTTATGTTTCTTTTATATTTATAGATAATGATATGGCGGGGTCTGTGATTCATCCAGCTTTGTGAATTTCCTTGGGATTGGAGCCTGCTTCATTCGCTGATCTACTTTGCAAGCAAAACAAGCAAATATGAAAAAATAATCGAAACAAAAAGACGGGGGGGGGGGGGGGGGGGGGGGGGGGGGTGTCTCTTGACTTAAAATCTTCCGGCAGTCTACCATTAACCCATGTAAATTTATGTTTTCAGCGGGAAGGACGCTTCTTGTTTCTATACTATCTCTATCATCCAGGCTAGACACAAGGTATCTGAACATTCTATTTCACACCGTCCTCAAGCACACAGAAATTAAGCCAGCCAAGCAGCCAATGCATAAACCATTGTTTGGCAGCCAAAGGCATGTCCTCAATCCTGACAGAACCGAAGGGGATTGCACTCTCCCTCTCCCTCCCCCCCCCCCCCCCCCCTCTCTTCTCTCTCTCTCTCTTCTCTCTCTCTCTCTTCTCTCTCTCTTTTCTTCTCTGTAGTATGACTGTCAGTTAATAGTTCCATGTATATACACCGATATCCCAGACTGTAATCGTTTGTAGGTTATCACAAGGAAGCCACACAGGGGGGTCAGTGGAATACGCACACGCTAAGGAGGCGAGATGGGTCCGAGTCTACAGTTTTGGCTTTTCTTTCCACTAAACCTTAAGCGGTCAGAGTGCTAATCTTCCGGGTGAAACGTTAAACCGGTCCTGTGCATCCGTATGCAGTTCTTATACTAGAAAGAGCCCATGCTAATCATTGCGTAGTCATTGGTTAAATTTTGTAGGGACCTTTGTTTTGATAGGCAACACACACACACACACCACACACACACACCACACACACACACACACACACACACACAAACGCACGCACGCACGCCACGCATGCACGCGCGCGCGCACACACACGTGTGCACGCGGACAACACCCACACACTAAATGCAGAGAAAGCGAAACAGCAACAACAAAAACAAAATCAAGAAAAGAAAGAAAAAAAAACACACAAAAAAACAACGAAACATGCACAGACAGACAGACGAACAGACAGTCAAACAGACAGACAGACAGACAAACTCCAAGGAGAACGTTAGTATTTTAAGCGAACTAAGAATGTAATGGTGGTTTTAAATCAGAAAAAAAGATTTCTCTTCTGAATTATATCTTTAGAAAGCAACATTTACCTTGTTTCATCAACAATGAAGCTAATCTTAAGCAGCAAGAATGCTTAACCAGAAGGCTGGGTACTTCACATTTTGCCCTGGTTTGTTATCTCTATGCTATCTGTATATGTAAACATGAGTGCTGTGCTACATGATTCGCTGAACTCTGTTATTGTCCTCGCGATTGGTCATTACCAACAGATCAGTTCATCTGCCACGTGATTTTATAGTCCTTGTAGTCGTTACTTCGCTTCCAATCAAGAGGTTATGTTTTCACCGATATTTTTCGGTTTGTTTGTCCGTCCAACCACAAGACTATGCAAAGTACAGACTATTTTTAGTAGACAGATGGAATGTGGTACACACACACACACACACACACACACACACACACACACACACACACACACACACACACACACTGCGCACGCTTGCTTGTGTTACATGTCATTATGGATCTGTGCGCTGATTGAATTGAAGGGCCGATCCAGGACCAGCCACCGTGGCGAAGTGGTTAGCGTCGCGGACTCCCGGCTGGGAGGTGGGAGGTCGTGGGTTCGAATCCCATCAGAAGTCATGTGGGTTTTTCTGCCCCGACCGGCTCCTACCCAGAGTTGAGTTGCTGCGGACTCAGTTGGGAAGACTGGGACCACACAGTCGAGTTTCATCCACTTAATGGATGCGTTTCTGAGAGTGTTGCTCAAATTTCCTGACCACACTGCAGGTGCCTGTATCTCTCGGGCCTGGTTGACGCCGGGATATATTATGAAAGGAAGCGTAGAGTACAGCCCTGTCATGTAGTCTCAGACCGAAATGGAAATCCGTAGCATCATCTTAATCATCCTCATTCTCATCGATCAACATAAAAAAATGTCTCAAATTCTGTGGCCCTTCATGCCCTGCTCTTATGGTGACCTCAATTTCGATGTCCTCTCCACGTCTGTGGCCTTGGTTTGGTTCCGTCGGGGTCACCGGTATCGGCGAGTCCATGAGGGCTGTCGTTGGACGGACGTGGTGGCGCCCTCTGGAGGGAGAGCTCACTCACGCCGGCTCCGCGGCTAAGCAATTATTGTCGTTAGTAGGGGGCTTAGTAGGTGGTGTCCTGCGTATGTTAGATCAGAACAGGCGCCACTGAACACCACCGAAGTGACTCGACAGCAGTGCAGTGTCTCCTCCGGTGGGTTGCCTCTTGACGACTTGACATTGACTGCTCCCTGTGGATTGCCGGTGCCGGGGCGGAGGCGGGGCCGACCGGGCTGTGGCTGTGGACGGGGTGTCGGAATGAGCGGCGTGGGTGCACTGCCTCTGAGGTGGCGCAGAGGTTGGGACAGCAAAAAAAAAAAAAAAGGGGGGCCGATCCAGGATTCGTTCGATCTTGGCTGAGGTCTGTCCTTTCCCTAGTACTCTTCCGAGTCGTCTTTCGTTTGTACCAGTGCTGATTTCTTCACGTTCATTGACAACAGTTCCGGGAAAGGCACTGGTCCATACAGCCTAAAAAGCCTTTTGTTTATTTACGGCGAGATCTTAAAAGTCTGCTTAATGTTTTTCAACTGTCTGGATTTATAGAAGGCACACTCGGGTCAGACTACTGCCAGCATGCGTCACCAAGTCTAGACGACATGTGTCAGACCCCGGAAATGCAATCAGTCCACTGGTTCCACGCCTACCTTTGTCGTCTCATAGTAAAGCACCTTCAGTCTCCAGGTCCACCGAGAAAGGATCCTGGTCTTGTTTCTTAGGTCTTGCTGGGTGAATAGTTGCCATCCGTGTAGCTACAATTAGAAGAATTGGTAGCATTTGCACATAAAGAGAGCTGTGAGCGCTACGAACTGAGCCACAGGAAATGCCTAGGGTGTCTCATCTCTTTTAGCTAAGAAAAAGAGAGCGCGGGTAACTTCAAAGAGATACCTTATTTCATGTGCAGTACAGCACGCCATACGATTTTGACAGACAGTCTGACAAGAATACAGACCACATCAGACAGAGAAGGAATAGCAAGAGATATTTCTTATACCTGAATTCACAGCATTTATAGCGACAGCTGAAAGCGGTACAAACTGTACCCACAGAGAGTATATTTGAGCTAATTCACCTTTTTGAGCAAAGAAAAACAGAACACAACTGATAGCAGAGAGACGTCTTTTTGATGTGCAATAGGGTAAGCACACACTTTCGACAGGTTGCCTGATAAGGACTCAGACAACATCAGACAAAGACAGAACTGAACAGGTACTTCTTAGAAAGGTATAAGCTTGCAGAATCAATATGACCATTCAGCAGTTAATGTATGTTAAGAATATACATATATTGAATAATCAATATACATCAAGTGGCCACAATCCATCAGGTAGTTGATACAACCTAAGTGATCAGCAAATGTTAAGTAGTCAAGATAAGGTGAGTTGTCAACACACCTGAAATAATAATTACATGTAGAGTACTTGGCAAAGGTTAAGTTGTCAACGTTTCTTAAGCTTTTAAAATACGTTGAATGGGCAACAACATGTTAACTGGTCAATTTCATCAGCTTAAGCAGCGAGCAAACCTGTATTATGAAGTTACCATAATATTCATCACATCTTAGATGGGTAACGTATTTAAGGTAGTCCAACTATCCTCAGTTATCAAAGCATCGTTAATAGTTGTAAAAGAAAAAGCCTTAAACAGTCAACATGTCTAAATCAGGCACACGTCTCAAATGATCGTAACATGTCAAATGGGAAACATCTGGAATGAACGATATGAACTATGTAGTCAACATAATCAAGCAGTGGGTGTTCGTTAGATCTTTTAGAAGGGAGGTGAGGGGGTTAGAGCATTAACATGGACCCAGAGCAAATGA
>CM065728.1:26775642-26790642 GCA_033310375.1 Conus canariensis
ATTACAAGATTTCCTGTCAGCGTCTGGTTAGGATTTCTGTCCTGTCAGACAGGTTTACGTTTAGACTGGATAATTTTATGTGAGCAGCCCAGAACGATCGTTGCTTGGTAAGAAATGCCTTGGAACCTTGATAGACACCGGTTTCTGTGAAATGTTAAATCTTCACTGTGACAAATATGCGGGAGGTTCCATCCATCTTTCTCAGTGATACTACCATGCCTGTCATTCTGCCTCTTTTCCCCACCTCCGCCTTCTTGTCCTCCTTGAGCAAAGCCACACGAAGGTCTTCCCGTCACAGTCAAGGACTGCAGCCCACAAGCAGCAATCAATATCAAGTTATTGTAAGGCACCTTACAAGAGGAGACACCTCACATGTGTCGAGTCATTTGAGTGGTGCCTGTTCTGATCTGACGTATGCGAGAAACCGCCGACGAAGCCCCCCTCCGACCCACCCAACCCCTCCCTACTGACAATAACATCTGTGTAGTTGCAGATCCAGTGTTGAGTGATTTTTTTTTTTTCTGGAGACCTCCACCACACCTGTCCACCAACAGTTGCTGTAAACTGCTTGTATGGATGACTTTGACACTAAGTTGTTACAGACAAGGACGTGCATGGGAAATTGAGAGTTAAGCCGCTACACAAACTGACGCACAGTAACTACTATACTTAGTTATAATTAGTAATAATGATAAAAACAGACAGAGAAGAAAGAGAAAAAAGGCAAGTCTATATTCCATTTTCTTTCCAAGCAATAGCCACACCTTATTCCTCAAGCTTATAAGACAGATAGTGTTTTTCAATGGATGAAATTAAAAGGCAAATCTTTCCACACTAGGAACTGCTGTTATGTTTCCTTCACAAAACAACATGGGTAAACGAGAAACGAATCTCAGCATTTTTTTTTTTCAAATACTAACGTTGGAATGAAAATATAAAACTATAAGAGAATGGGTTTCAAAGTAACGGCTCAGATATGTTCTTTTTACTTTGATTGTTCATTTCTTATCCAGTATTACATGTTTCTTTACGTCACTTTTTCCATTCCACTTTTCTGTTTTTATGTCCTTTTTGGAGTTCACTGCACTGCTGTGTCTATCTCTCTTTAATTCTTTCTGATATTCAGTCTCATCCTCCAAGCTGACCAATATTGATGGCACCTGTTCCTCACAAGCTTTGTTGAAGCCAGGATGAAAGGGACGTGACAAGTACAACAGCTCTGTCATGGACACTCGTGACAAACACGAATCACCATAATCAACTTCCCTCCCCTTCACGATGATAATCAAATTATGAAAAAAATGTCTGAGAATTCTGCAGTTTTATACACCCTGCTCATTGAATAATTATGGCTTTCATCTCCCATCCACTATCATCTGCACATCGTAGTGGCGAAGACAACGTCAGGAAGGCAAAGAAAAAAAGAAAATCTGACGAGTGCGCTGGGACAATGCGCAGGTCAGGCATCTGTTAAATCATATTCATGAGATCATTGTCTTAAATCCTTTAACCTCGATTCATCAGTTAATATATCCATGAACTGTAAACCCTGCACACTGTTGTCTAGTAACATAAAACAGATCGGGCGTGGCGTATAAAGAATAGTCTACCCATTGAAACACATCCTTAATGATACTGAAATTGAAACCACTATCCTTGCGGTGAGTTTGAGTCAATATTTACAGCTCGAAGAAATACGTGACTGTTTGTCCTTCGTTCCCATAGTTTTTAATGTTGTTTGTCCAGCCTCAAGAGGACCCAGTAGGTCGAAACACGTTGTTTTGTTTCCGTTGGGTTTTGTGAATTTTTTTTCACTTCATTTGATTGCTTACTAATTTCATATTTATTTTTTATTTTAACATTGATGGCGTCGAAATCTTGATGCTGTTAAGTTCAGGGGACAAAAGAATGTCTCAGTGTAACTCGCGTAACACACCATCATCCTGAAAATCTTAAAGAACCCGTTTTCCTCAGAACTAAGAAGGGGCCCTACCAAGCAATTAGTGTTGTCTATAGGTGGTAGGGGTGATTCAGAGTACGATGGACGAGATTGGGTACACACTAACAGCCACCAAAATGACTGTGCTGCTCTTAGCAGAGCGCCGACTATTGGTCTCCAGCTGAGAATCACAGAAGGAGGTGTTGGGGGTATGTGGGAAGCCAAATGGGCGGCGTGGGAGTAATACCCAGGGAAAGTACTGAGGGGAGAAAATGGGATTGGATACTGATGATCAATGCTGTTTTAACATGCAAAAAAGCTGTGGGGATGGTGTAACAATTACTTCGTGTCATTCAGTTTGCAGTTTCATTCTGTTTGGTCGATGTCTAACTCCTCGACACGCTATTTTCTTCCCAAGAAACTGCAGTTTGTTGTTGTTGTTGTTTTTTTTTTTCAAAGAGGGTAACGCATCTATTTCATGTCATAGGAGTGCTCATACATTACAAGACATGCCAGAAAAGCCATCTTCTCTTATCTCTCAGTCCATCTCTCTGTCTTTGTCTCTCTTCTGTTGTCTGTCTGTCTGTCTGTCTGTCTGTTCTGTCTCTCTCTTTCTCTCTATCTCACACCCACCCACCCACCCACACCACACCACACACACACACACACACACACACACACACACACCAATTCATAATATCCTTATTCCATTGACACCCCCCCCCCTTTTTTTTTTTCCCCGAGAGGAACCATGAAAAATGACAAAAGTGATAAAAAGCACAGGCAAGAAATAGCCACAGCAAACCAAAGAAGGCAAAAAATCGCAGCATCAGATCACACTGAACTTCCCCATAGATTCCGTTATCACGAATGAAAGAAAACTGTTCAATATTCACACTCTCCAAAAATTGAACACCAACATCCTCAAAATAGTTTACCTCCAAAAAAAGCCCCAGTCTTCCAACTGCGCTAATCTACTTCTCATGGAGAGGATGTCCCTGTCACGGTCAAACAATATAAATCACTAAGTCTAGACGAAACCTGTCTGTGGCATCTCTGAGACCCTGTCGAGAGGCTAACTGAAATCAAATCAGTCAAGTGGTTGAATGTGTTCATTGGATGAGAGAGAGAGAGAGAGAGAGAGAGAGGAGAGAGAGAGAGAGAGAGAGAGAGAGAGAGAGAGATGGACTTAAAGAATCAGTCATCAACTAGACTTAGTTATGTTTTTAGTGTTTCCATTTTTTTACGAGTTGACACTGATTTGGTTTTCTCTTGAATTTAATGGTGCTGTTGGACAAATGTGATGTCTGGCAGTATGATTTTGAACATGATGTCTTGTTGAAAGGTCATTGTTCATGACTCAAACTTTTTATTTAGAGTTTGCATACAGTGTGATGAACGACATGGTGCAGATGATCTTACTGAGTGCTGAGATTGATTCAACAGAGAACAAAAGCATTTGGTTTGCAGACTCTATTAAGATATTATTTAAAAGAATGAATCTGATGTTCAAAGTATTTTCATTCTATTGTGATATTATATGTTGAAAACAAATCAACAGCCAAAGATTATTGAAATGTAGCTAGTTCCATTTTAAATAAGTTAATACAGGGAATGTGAAAATAAAAAAAAGATACACTAGGTAACCAGTTGAACGTTACGATGCATTTCGTCCAAAAAAAGTGGATTTATTTTTTGCCGTAACAGCTTTATGAAACAGCTTATCTTTCAGACATGAAGTATTATTATTATTATCATCATTATTGTTATTATTATGAGAATTTGTCTGCAGTATGCGTAGCTCTGCAAGTTCTAGGAGAATTATGTTGAATTGATACATTTCCAGCGGAAATATAGTTTGATTGCTTAGGGAAGTTCTCAAGCCTAAATTCGTATTCTAGGTAATAAGATAATTATCTTTTTCCAAGAATTACCACTTGATCCTATGAAAAAGAAATGTACAGACATGAGATAATAAAACCTGCTCCCGATGCTTTAATTCTCAGAGAGAAAGCGATGGAAATCTCACACTTCTGCTCTGGCAAAAGCATGGCATCACAGCCATCGCAGCTGAAAGCTGGTGTGCCCCTGCCCTCGCCCTTGATTGGCATGCTTTATACAAAACGTGACGTAAAGTAACTTCAACAAAGTTTGACATTTTTTCTCCAAGCTTTATTATTGTTGGTCATTTTTCCTATGCTAAACTTTTAATTTTAAGTTAAAATGTTTAACCATTTCTCAGTAAAGGAATTGGCAGATCAGCAGCACGAACACACACAAAGTCTAGACGAAAATGTCTGAGCAGACATGACCAACCTTGGGGCACTTTGATGGAAGCCAAACATTCCACTTCACAGATGCCCAGTTCATTGATGTTACAGGCCTGAATAATGCAGTCATTCATCTTCTCAACTATTTAGCCGGTGCTGACTCACGATTGCCGTTATCAAAGTCGACGTGTACACAAGAGGTCTAGACAGTGTACCTCAAGATCATCAGTCCCTGCTTCAAGTCTCGCATGACATGTGAGCATCCTTAAAGTCTCGCGTGACAAGTGAGCATCCTCCAGGGAAACTGTCACGTCATTATCTATATTCTCCACCGTCTGAGTCTGAATCCTGACTGAATTCAAAACTCTCAATGTTATCTATGTATCCCAAATGCAGGCTGTGTGGCCGTACAAGAAATGTGGGAAAGTGGCCCAGCGGATAAGCAGTCACCTTGGAAGTGAGGGATCCCAGGCCAGTGGCTGGTGTTTTGATTGTGTGGGATAGGTTTTTATCTGATTCGTTTCTTTAGATCTCTATTGGCTGTCTAATTGCTAGTCTGTAGTGTGAAACTTTAGGCTGCGTCTAGTGTGCAGCATGCATTTTGCACTCACAGATGAGGCCACGTTACAGTGGAGTTGTCCTTGGGAAAAAATTGTCCTAAAGACCTCTTTGATAACTATTAACAGAAAACGTAAAGAAAGGAAAAAACCGCTGTTGCTGTACTATAGAAATACACATTCTAGGCAATTATAGCACGACAAGCAACATTGAGCGAACTATAGGACAATGATTACAATGGATGCTTGATAACAAATTACTTTTGATAAGTGATAGGACTAACGCCATTGAATGGGCAATGAATAATAAACTAATTTTGATTTATAACAGAGCAAACATCCATGATGATGGGTTCATGAACAAATGAGTTTTAGGCCGTGACGCAAATCATAACAATCAAACCAAACACACGGAACGAACTACTTTTTATTTGTTGTGGGGAACAAGTGAATCACCTAAGCACCTATACCCAGACTTTGCACTTTTAATGGTGATAGAATAAACAATATTTAACCTTGGCAAAGAAGGCAAGAGAAATCACTTTTAATGATAATGATACACGATGATTAATTAGGTCATCCAGAGCTGAGACAAACGGTTTTGTTAGCGTTGGGGAAACAACCATAAAATCCATACAAGACGACAGACTACTTTAGATTAATGATTGGACAAACAAGGGTCAATCTGAGCAGTGTACAAACGCGATCCAAGTAGGCAGTTAACAAACAGACACCCATCCAACCACAACCCACCCCTTTTTCAAATCAGAGATAGGCTAACCAATGTCCAGACTGAACACTCAATGAGAAAAAAAAGTTATTTGACCTTCTTTAACGTCCAGATGCTGACTTGCAGCTTAGCACAGGAACTCATAGGACGAGGAGAGGCCACGTGACTGAACACGGGAGGAACAGCAGGCGTTTATTTCTCAGTTTTGTCATAAAAGATTCTCACCTCTTCATTATCAGTAAATAGGAAATGTTGTGGGATATTAATTTGTGTCATTAGTCTACGTTGTCCATACCACTAGAGTCTTGCGGTCTGTCTCCTGGACATCTTTTTGTTTTTTTGTAATCCATAGAATGGCCATGGATGGGGAATCATGGTAAAATGCATACCTACAAGATTATGGTGTTTGGCTACTGTGAGGAGCGGTTGTAGCCTGCAGACTTCAGTCTCAGAATGGCAGGTCGTGTAGCGCCACAGGTTACAAAATGCAGAATACCTCCAAATTTCACAGGCAGAAACTTCATGTGTAGCGTAAACACACACACACACACACACAACACACACACACACACACACACACACCAAAATGTGACAAAGTTCCATAGTCATCTGTATAAGACATGACACATCTATCTCCCACAGAATAAAAGCCTATAACCACCTATATAGTATCTTTAACAGAAACATCACAGGCGAAGTAAAGTCCTGAGAAAAAAATACCACAAACTTCATAGGACGTAATTCCATTATCAGCCCGTGTAGGACAAAATGAAGTTAGATTAGACAACAACAAGTAAAGACAAGGAGGCAAACGACAAGTGAAAAGGGAAAACGAAGGCTGCAGAGGTATAAGATCAAATAAAAGGAGAAAATGTAGATACGGAAATCAATATGAAAGAGACTACACCACGATACATGACTGTCTACAGTGAAGCTAAAGCGATCTGTCTCCTGTTGGGGGATTTGGCCCCTGTTTTCACTGTTCCTATTTTGTGTGAGTGTTTATATTCCAATCTGTTTGTCTGCAGATGTTGACGCTGACACCACCCTCTTTGAGGCTATTCATGTATGCGTTGATGAAAGACAAAACGCACATGTTGGGGCCAAAATAGCTCAATTAGTATAGCGCCGGACTCGAGCCACGGGTGATCCTGGAGTTGCTGGTTCAATCTCGGCTAGCGTGCGCGCGCGCGCGCGCGCGCGCGCGTGTGTGTGTGTGTGTGTGTGTTTGCATGCGAGTGTAAGTTCGTGTGGGCAGGCTCCCTCTCTGTCTCTCTCTCACTCTTTGTCTCTCCCTCTCTCTCTCTCTCTCTCCTCTCTCTCTCTCTCTCTCTCTCATCGCTGTCTCTCTCTCTCTCTGTCTCTCTCTATTTCTCTCTCGCTCTCTCTGCCTCCTCTCTCTGTGTCTGTCTGTCTGTCTGTCTCTCTTTCCATCTCACTGTCTCTCTCTGTCTCTGTTTCTGTCTCCCTCTCTCTTTCTCTGTCTCTGTCTGTCTGTCTGTCTGTCTCTCACTATCCCCTCTCTCTCTCTCTCTCTCTCTCTCTCTCTCTCTCTCTCTCTCTTGCCCAACGCAGATTAATCTGACATCTTTTCCTAAACATCGCGTTTCTGTCAATTTGAGGGTGGATGAATGGAATGGAGGGGGGTGGGAGTTATTTGTAGAAGGCAATGCTCATGTCAGGTGATGGGAAAATTGAGTGTAATTCAAGAGCCATCAAACTGAAAAACGTACAACGAATATCATCCTATGTAAGTAGAAATAATCGTGTGTTATAAATGAGCTAAAGAAGTGCCGTTGTATTATCTAGTGTCTGGGATTTTTTTCTCCAAAACAATGATAATATGCTTCGAATCGATTTCAGTCTTTTTTAAAAAAATATTTTTACTATTATAGATTAAACACACACATACACAGATACAAAACAAAATTATAGGTTCTATAATCCTCGACTCTGAAAGAAGAACATCTGCTATTCTTCGTGAAGGAAGAAAAGACAGTCCGTAAATCTGTAGCTCAGCAACTGCTTCGTGGGTGGGAAGGTGAAAAATGTCTCTTCAGGAACATTATGGACTTTAATGCCACCCGGCCTGAGGCACTTAGGATAAATTACGGGATTTCCTGTCAGCGTCTGGCTGGGATTTCTGTCTCGTCAGACAGGTTTACGTCTAGACTGGATAATGTTATGTGAACAGTGTAGAATGATTGTCATCTGGTACGAAAACGACTCCGAATAATGACAGAAACTGGCTGTCTGTGGGTTTCCAAATCTTCACTGGAATTCACTTTGAAGAGAAAAGATTTTTCGATCCGTCCTTTCTCAGTGATTTATTACCTCTCTACTCCTCCCTGCACAAAGCTTCACCACGTTTTTCCTGTTGTAATGCAAGCGCCGCAATCCACAGGGAGCAATTGATATTAAGTCACCGTAGGGCACCTCACTGGAGGAGGCACCTCGTTCGCTTTTCTGGTATGGCATACACAAGAACCACCAACTAAACACTCTATTGACGATCGAATTGTTTACCCAGCGTCGAGTGAGTGTCTCCCTCCAGAGGTCACACTCACGTCCAACAACAGAACCCATAAATTGCCGATGATGATGACTTTAATACGAATGTGCAACAGATATGGACCTGGAGAGAAAAATCAAAACTGAGATCACTTCGAACCAACACACATGTTTCAGCTCGTTCCACTTTATTAACTGCCTTACTCTATGAAACAAACAAGACAGATTATTGTTAAAGGGGTACAACTCCAAAAAGGAAAGTTTTGTGATTAGCATCTTTAGACCTTATCTTTCCCCCAACACAACATAAAAAAACGAAGTGGATGTTCTCCACTTTATTTCCATCCCTCCTCTTGGCTTGAAAGTGATAAAGACTAATGATTAATGAAAATACTACTAATAATAATGAACACTTATATAGCGCCTATTCTCGGCTAGAGACCAAGCTCTAAGCGCTTTACAATCAACACTCGCTTACACAACGGGCTGCCTACCTGGGTAGTGCCGACTGAAGAACTGCCAGCTGGCGCTTCATTCAGTCGTTTCCCGTGTCATCCAGTCAACATCGTTCAATATCGTTCACTCAGTTTCTTTACTTCCTTCATTCTTTCCATTTCTCACGCAGGGTGCATGCTGTGTGTAACGTGTCATCCATACCAACGGCCAAACTGGCCTACTCTTCCGAAAGTTGGTGATGGGATTTTACGTGTGTGCAAGATATTATGCGTGCGTTCACACACGGAACCTCGGTTTATAGTCTCATTCGAAGGACTGTATGGGAAATGGAGTCAGAACTAATGTTAACTCCGAGGGAAAAATCCCCCTGTACCGAAACGCCCCGGCGGAGATTCGAACCCGCAACCCCAGGATCACCAAGATCACGAGTCAGGCCTCTACCAACTGAGCTATTCCGGCTCCCAAAACCAACATAATGAGGAGAAACATAAAACATAACTCGTGAACGTTGGGAAATCAAACGATAAAATGCGTGTTTTCGTATGATTAAAACCATGAGTGATCACTTGTCTATATAACTCACTTTGTGATTAATACTTACCACAGAAAGATGTGTGGAAGATGATGAACAGGACGAATGGGAAGACAGACGGGAATGCAAATCAACATTTTCAAACAGCAATGGAGCGTTGCATTTATAACAGAGCTTATTAAGGCACTGTACAGGATTAGGCAAGACGGTACCCACAGGTTTCTCTGTGTGCGTGTGTGTGTGTGTGTGTGTGTGTGTGTGTGTGTGTGTGTGTGCGCGCGTGCGTGTGCGTGCGTGCGTGCGTGTGTGTGCGTGTGTGTGTGTGTGTGTGTGTGTGTGTGTGTGTGTGTGTGTGTGTGTGTGTGTGCGAGGTAGTAGATGTCGATATCGGGGGATAGTGGATGGAGATTAATTAGGTTGAGAGACGGGCTGGTGTGGAAATTTGGAGACATTTTCCCCAATAGCGTTCTAGAGTGAAATGTGCGTGTCTGCTACAAGTGGCCTAGTTTCCACGGTCGGTTTTGTATCAGTACCCCTACTTGACTGCCAGGTGACATCTTACAGTCGAGGTCTTTCAAATACGTGTGATCAACAAGTTTCGAGGTGTGTACGAAGTCATACTTTGCCATCACATGTGTAGGTTCTTGTTTTCTTCAGTAATCTTGTATTTCTGCACGATTAGTGTCCACTTTCAGACATTTGGCAACATTGTGAACTTTTGAATGTGTCAGTTTACTTTTCTTTCGTAAAGATCTGCTGTTGTCGCTGCGTTACTATTGCTTCATCTGCTTCAGTCTTCATAAATGATGTCTTCTTGTTTTCTTTCGATGCATTTGGGAACATATATACGACCTGTCTTCGTTCTTCATTTATCAAGGTAATCCTTCATATCTGCACCTCTGTCTGTTAGAAACTGCATCAATGGTTTGATCTTGAAAACAGAAAGATATCAGATATTTACACACACACACACACACACACACACACACACACACACACACACACACACACACACACACACACACACGCACGCGCGCGCGCGCGCACGTACACACGTACACACGCACCCCCCCTCCCCACACACACACACACACACACTCACAGACATCCTTCATCCCCTTCAGTTCTCTTTTCCTTCAGAAGAAGTGATAAAAACGGTAAAATGAAAAAAATACGCAGGCAAGAAATGGCACTAGGCAAACCAAAGAAGGCAAAAATCGCAGCATCAGATGACAGTCAACTTCCCCACAGATCTGGTAATATGAATTCAAGAAGACTCCTGGATGTTCACACTCTCTAAACCTTGAACACCGACATCCTCAAAATAGTTTACCTCCCATAAAAGCCCCAGTCTTCCAGCTGGGCTAATCTACTTCTCATGGACGGGATGTCCCTGCCACGGTCAAACAATATAAATCACTAAGTCTAGACGAAACCTGTCTGAGGCATCTCTGATACCCTGCGAGAGGCTAACTGAAATCAAATCAGTCAAGTGGTTGAATGTGTTCATCGGGCGAGAGAGAGAGAGAGAGAGAGAGAGAGAGAGAGAGAGAGAGAGAGAGCAGAGAAGAGAGAGAGAGAGAGAGAGAGAGAGAGTACTAGGAGGTGGATAGGGTAGATGTCAAGAATCAGTTTTCACCGAGAGGCACTTATGTTCTGAGTGTTTCGTTTTCTTGAGTAGACAATGATTTGGTTTTCTCTCGAATTAAAGTGACGCTGTTGGGCAATCGGGATATCTGGCAATATGATTTCGTCCATAAAAATGTTGTGCAAAGGTCATTGTTGATGACTCAATTATTTTTTGTGTAGAGTTAGCCTATGGTGATATGAACAACTCGGTATGGATTGTCTTTTTCCTTTTCTATTTACTTGCTATCGATCATGTCCATAATTCTGTGCCTTCTCAGTGGCATTGCGCCCACGCCATTCATTCCACACCCCCCCCACCCCCCTCCCCCATCCACAGCCACAGCCCGGCCCGGCCCCGGCACCAGCAAATCACAGGGAGCAGTCAATGTCAAGTCGTGAAGAGGCAACCAACCAGAGCAGACACTGCACCGCCACTGAGTCACTTCAGTGGTGTTCAGTGGTGCCTGCGGTAGAATTCTGTTAGGCATAATGAAGACATTTGCCACTTCCCGTTGATCTGATTGGCTCCCTGCCAGCCTCCTGTCTACTAGCTGACTTCGTGTTCGACACCATGTGCTGCTGATAGTGTCAATCTGTCAAGTTTAAAGTATGATTTGCACTGTACTTCGCAAGTAGGCGAAGGCTCCGTTCAAGTAGTGGGCCGACCCTACTGAGCAGTGTACAGCAAGAAGCTGCTATACATGGTAACACGAAAGGGCGGCCTGGCCGACTAAACAATTCTTTCACAGAACCCGGTGACTGTGGTGCCCGTGAGACCTGCATGAGCGAGCGAACGGAACTCCAACAAAGGCGAATACTGGGAAAGTGAGACAAGCAACTGATCCTGTCCCCTCTACATCTTTGCCTTGACTAATCATGTCTTTTCTGTCCAGCATTCTAGTTGTTCACCCACGGTAAACCATTTATATAGTAATACACTACTTACAGCTGCACTTATCTTATTCGTTTACTCTTTTTTCTAGTATACTGCTTCGGCAGCCCCCCAAACCCTTTTCCCCAAAACATTCTGCCCCTCACAAGTCCTTGTCATTGTTGGTTGTTTTACCCGCACTAAACGTATATTCCATGGGGGATCTCGGCTTAGCTGGCAGTGCGACCACAATAAAAGGTTTAGCGGAGAATGGTGAAGGTGGGTTATGGGAGTGAGGGTGGGAGTGGTAGAGGGATCGGGTCAGGGAGTCCGTTAGAGTGGTGGAAGGGAGCAGGTTAGCGGGAAAAGGGGGATTGGTCTGTACGAAAAAAAAAAAAATCTTAATCCTCTAGAATCCTCTTGCGTCTGCTGTAAGTGTGTTACTGCGCTACCTTCTAGCTGAACTTAAATGGAACTGGAAGAGAGAGAGAGAGAGAGAAGAGAGAGAGAGAGAGAGAGAGAGAGAGAGAGAGAGAGAGAGAAGACAGACAGACAGACAGACAGACAGACAGACAGACCGAGACAGATAGAGAGAGGGGATCGCGACGTCGATATACAGAGACAGGAGGAGAGACAGCGTCTGAGAGAGGAGAGAGAGAAGAGAGAGAGAGAGAGAGAGAGAGAGAGAGAGAGAGAGAGAGAGAGGCAGACTGAGACAGCAGAACGAGAGACAGGGCTTAAAAGACAGAGTTAGAGAGGAAGAGAAACACTGACAGAGAGAGAGAGAGAGAGAGAGAGAGAGAGAGAGAGAGAGAGAGAGGCAAGCGCACTCGGCGGCCAGATTTATAAAGTCCCCTCAGTCACTTTCACTGAAAACACTTAAGAAAGCACTTCCCTTTCCTCCGCTGGATCGACCAAACTCCAGTCAGAGGAATCACAAACAGACCGCTTCAAGCGTCTTGGGAAATGGCTTTTATCAGGCAGATTTGTCTGACACAAAGTCTGAAAAACGGAGCCACTTTGTCTACAATGGGCACTTAGAGAAAACGCTTTCAAGAACGGAGGTTCTTGCAACTTTTAGAATGTCGTTGTTCCTGAAAGCCTCTGAGAAAGGATGAGTTCAAGATTGATTTTTTTCCTCCTCACCATAATGCTCCGATTGTGTGAGTCGTCGACAAATCTGAAGTTGAGAGACCTCCTATTCAAAACTCCTTCCCCCTGAAAGAGATCTTCTTTCCGTCAAATATAAAAGCCGAAATCTTGAAATATGTCAACTTTTGTATTATTTGACATTTGTAGAAATGTCAGGGTATCTTTTAATCAAATTCACTCCTATCTTTGAAGAATGAAAAAAAAAAAAACACGACTGCTAGAAATCATGCCCGAAGACGAAAATAGAGAGCCCATAGACTTAACGTTTGTGTTGTCTGTCTGTTAACTTTCTTTTCTTTTTTTTCTCTGTTCTGTCTTTCTGACATTTCTTTCTTTGTTTGCTTCTCCTTTTCTTTCTTTCTTTTTCTCGAATCTAAAAAATAACTTAGGTTTCGTCACTCTTCTTGCTTTTATGAAAAAAGAAAAACTCTTGTTCTTTACCTACTTCGGTCTCGACCTTAACCTGCCGAGTGTCAATAGCGCAGTTCTGCGATCAAGAAAGTAAAAGAAATAACATTAAACAGCTCCGATGACTCATAACACATAGTGGAAGTCCATTGTATCAAAGTCAGGTTTGTAAATAGTTCCTGGTTGACTGGTTTCTTAGCATCATGACGTCTGGTTTAAAACAAAAAACGGATAAATCGAAACGATTCCGACGGTTCTATCGACTTTGATATATGCTGCTTATAAAGTCCTGCAATACAATTTAATCCATAATTATATGATTTTCTTCGGGTGCCAAATCCATGGGAAGATAAGTTACTTTATGTTCTTTGTTCGTACTGTCCTAAATGTTAAATGTTATTTGTTTTTGCCTGAAGAAGACCCAAGATGTCGAAATGCATTGTGTCTTGTCCTGTGCTTTGTTTGTCTATGTCCTTGGCGGTAACTAACCCCCACTCGTTCTAAATTTTGCTTCATTTTCCGCCTTCAGTCACTCCTTTTGAAACATAACTATACATTAAAGTGTGCTCTGAAAAGGGTAGTAATTTACAGGTCTGTTCCTACTCAAACTTCTTAATGACGCAACATGTAAACATTACATCCTAAGAACATTGTGAGACATATTCTAATGTAGACCACTCAGACTGACCACTCAGACCGTTCCATGTTTGTTTGTTTGTTTGTTTGTTTTTATCTCCCTTGCATCCTTAAATGGATCCTCAAGAAAAGGCTCAAAGACTGTCCCCTACATTTTATACTGTTTGCATGATGTTTTTAGCTTTTCAGCAACTTTTTACCTCTCCACACTTTCGTTTTATTTTATTCTACTACCTTTCGCTGGCTGCTTTGGGGGTGCTGTTGGATTCTTCTTTGAACCCTTGGTGGTGAGAACACCACAGAATTACGGACTGTGGTGTGTCTCTATTTGACGCCAAGAGCAGAGACGTGATCAACCGTGTTTTCTGATGAGTTCCGATCTAGCGGACGAAAAGTCTAGGAGCAGACGATACGTATAGATCTGCCTTCGAGAGGGATTGCGATGGTTCCGTTATGCTGTTAGTGAAGGGTTTTCATTTTTGTAATATATATATATATATATATATTAATTACGTTTCAAATCTTTGCCAAGTCATTACTATAATGATGAAAGAATTGTTAATCTGCATTTGTTTTCCTCACTACTGTATTTCAGCATTATTCTCACTATGTATTGTTCAGCATTATATTCTAATGTAGAATCAGTGAGCATAGGAAAGAAATGAAGACACAAAAAAATGTTGATTTTGTTTGCAATTAAATACAGCGGCTCAAAATCGGCGTGTGCTGTATTGGGGGGAAAAAAGAAGAAAACAAAACACATATAACTCAGTAAATGGATCTCAATTGGCAGTAGGTGGGATTCGTGCTTTTGTCTATATTCATTAATGTATCATATCTATATATATATATGTGTGTGTGTGTTTAAATTGATATGCAGGGTTGTCACAGACACTAAAATTGACATAACGCATGCAACACTTACAGCACATTGTTCTCACAGAAAGTACTCCTATCCATCCTCACCCCCTCATTTTTCCATCTCGCTTGAACTACCTGGCTGTAGATTTTTAACCAATAGGAACACTTCAGTATAGACTCGAGAAAATGTAATACCATATTGCTTCTGAGCTTTCTTCAGTTTTCTCTGACTTTTTTATTTAGACCAGCAAATAAATGAAGAATGTTAGGATGATGGACTTATCATGAGGACATCAGGAACACTTCATTACTAAAATATTCTCGCCGTCTGGAAACTCTATGCCAGCTATTTTCGCTGTTCTGTCCCTGTCTTTAACACTTCTTTCATTATTGTTGTTCTCTTCTGTCGTCACTGTATCTCTCTCTCCCTTTGTGGCACCCTGTTATA
>CM065728.1:26800642-26803142 GCA_033310375.1 Conus canariensis
TGTTCCATTTCTTAGATTCTATAGTTTGTCACTGATGAGCATCATCGTCACCAGCGAAAGAGGGCAAAATGTTTAAGCACTCCGGTTTACTTTCATGGAAGCTAAAGCAGATGAATCTGGTCTGACGAAACTGTAAGCTGTGGTTTGTGTTCCCGTTAAAATGTTGTCTTTACTCGGGTCAGCCATGGAATTGGACTGTCCTCGCTTGGTTTTTTTTTTTTTTTTTTTTTTTTTTTTTCCAATGCGAATGATTAAAAGTCATGTGATGGATCGCACTGAAATTTCATTTGCTGCGCATTTTTTTTTTCTTTTTTCCTTGCTCAAAGAGCAGCAACATTTCTAAACTAACTGATTTTTATTTCTTTAATATAAAGTTGTTTATGGTTCAATTCTGCTTTTTCGAAGTGAAATCTTAGCACAAGTGTTGTTTGTGAGTTTTTGAGTTTGTGACAACTTTTGGCACAATGTTATATTTTGAGGATGGTATTACGTGTGCTTTACGAATGATTCAAGTGGACATAAGAAGTTTAAACAGCGTTGTCTTGCCTTAGTTATTCACATCCCAAATGAAAGAAGCCAGGATCCGCGGAAGGAAAGCCGGCTGACATAGGGGTTAAAGCGTTGCTCTTTTAAGACACAAGTCCTGGATTCAAAACCCAATTGAAACAACCAGCTTATAAGGGAATTTTCTATTCGGAAGCAACATCTGTGCAGACTCCAATCACCCCTAAGCCTTTCGAATGAGATTTTAAAAAGGAGCGTGTATGGGCTTGTAAAAGCATGCAAATTAACTCAACAACAACACTTGCACGGACGATAAATCCCATTCTATTCTTCGTGGAAGAATATGCCATTTTGTGCTGTTAGGATGGATGACAAAAAAAAAACAAACAAACAATCAAACAAGGGCAATCAAACAAGGGAATTAAAAGCGGTCAAGTGCGAAGGCGAAGTTCAAACGTTTACAGATTTTCTTGATGGAGCAACCGGGACAAGATCTTCTTTGAATCAACCACGAAACTGGCACACTCCATGCTTTGTGCATCTCAGGAAGCATTAATATGTTTCATATGGCAGAGTTCTCAAAGGCACCTTAATTTCCGTCATCTTCAAGACAGCAACGGTGATTGAGAAAGGAACACTTATCTGCATTCACCCTCCGAAAGGAAAGTGGTAGCTAAGCTGTTAGAGTCCCAGGTTGTATCTGAGGGTTCAACGGTTTGAATCCTAATAACGCCTGGTGAGAGACGGTGTACGGTATTTTCCTGGGGCACATGAGTGCATGCATGCGAAACCCTAACCCCCTTTCTAAACCAGGGCATCCAACATCACATGTTAAAGATTCCATCACCCCCGCCAATTTTTCGGGGGAGGGGAGGTAATAAATTCCCAATATTAGTCAGCATGGCCTGGCATGTAAGGAAACACACGGGATGGACACTACACAAAAGGATACAAACTCTGCCATGCATTCCTCACCTGTCATTCAAATGTAATGGACACTACGGTAAAGGAGATGAGCACTGCCAAACATTCCTCACTGGTCATTAAAAACGTGACGGGCACTCTTAGAGAGGACATAGATACATGTGAATGTAATGACGACCACTGACTGTACTTCACCGGTGATTCCACTATCAGAGATGACACTGTCAGCTATAGCCACCCTGTGACACTGGTTGAAAAAATGGCGATGTGATGATGGACTGGTGTGATAGATCAGTGCTGATTGGGGATAAATCTGCTGTTCGTAATCAGCCGTGATCACAAAATGTGGGCAGAATAAGTAGTGAGTGTGAGAAGTAACTTTGAATATTAAACCTAACTGTATTTTGTGTATTGAACGTACGATTTCTCGAAATTTTAAATTATGTTTTCAAATACCTGATTTCGGAACCATGTGTTTTGAAGTAGGCTACTAGCATTCAGCACCAGTGTCTAAGTGTGAATCCCCCGTCCACCCCCTCCCCCATTCAACCCCCCCCCCCCCCACCACCACCACCAAAACACAACAACAAACAAACACACAGAAAAAACGAAAAACTATTTTGAAAATAGGAATGGAAACTAATAGTATCCTCGTAGTCTTGGTGATCTACTTTTCATCTGACACAATCAGTAGCAACGCACTAATTTTAGCACCACATCAATCTTAACCTTCAGCCCCAGACATAAAAGTTCCTGAAAGGTTTCGATTCATTACCGGAAGAAAGCCAACAGGAATCTCATCTGTCAAGTGGCTGAACGTGTACGTACATTGCCACTTAGAATGAAACTAAACGAGCACTTGCCACCTGAGATCCAAGACACTCCCGGACTTTCTCTCATTCATCTGTGTGGGTGGTCGTTCAACGGTCACCCACTGGACGAGCCTTGACTGAGAAATAGAAGAACCAGCAGCGACTAGAGGTTAAGTCATTACAAAGTCTAGACGAAGGTCGCAGATGTATTCTTCTTCACAAGCAGCACGTGTTCTTCAGAACAGTCCAGACCGTTGTAG
>CM065728.1:26818142-26825642 GCA_033310375.1 Conus canariensis
TATTTTAGTCGAAAAGACGATCGTATACACCACTGTCAAATAGCGAAACTACAAGAATTGGTAAGGATTTTTTCAAAAAATCTACAATAAAAGCTTTTTGTTTCGCATTATTGTTGATTTTGTTTAAAGAGAAATTACTGTTGTTGTTTTTACTACAGACTGAAACGTGTAATACTTAAAGAGGTACAAAGATACACAGATGACCACGCAGAGGGAGGTTGCCAACACAACATAGTTTGTTTGAATGCCCCTTCATGCCACAATACTTAATAGATTCAAGGTGAAACAAACAGGTTTGTTCTGAGAACGATGTCTAAATTGTAGTTGCTGATCCCTCACTTCACATCAATGCAGCAAAAATATGTTTCTCCGTGCCCTAGTGAGACAATGTTGCCGTCGATTTTGACAAGAGTTCATTTACAGAACGAATTTGAAATACGATCGTTGGTGATTTTTGTTGTTGTTGTGATACCCATTGCATTATACGTCTTGTATATATAACCCATCATATCGAAAACTGTAACGACCAAAGGCGTATTTTTTGTCTTTGTCAATGCAGCCAAAACAAGGCGTTTACTAGCTTCCCCTCATTCCTCTGCCTGTCTAGCCGCTCGTTTCCGTCCCACTCAAGCACACAGCCTTGATGAACGCTGCCAGCAGCAAGGTTCTGTGATTAACATGTCTAGACACTGGCCTTGAGATGGCGCGTTTTACTTCGTGAACAGCACTTGTCAATCAGAAGACGCTGGATTTCGTGTGATGGGGGTGGATCTTGTCTGGTGGTTTAGGAGCGATTCCAGTTGGCAGTCTGAACAATAGTGGCATAGATTGTCAGAGCCTTGGACCTTCTGCTAGTGTCTGGCAAATAAGTTTGTTACCAGGACGTACTGCTTGGTACAGAAAAAAGTCAAGGAGACACGGGAGACACGAAAAAATGCCTAAAACATTCCGTTTCATTGCAGTAGAAAGCTACCCAAATCCGTCATGCAAGTGTCTGAACGTGTACGCACATTGTCTTTTAGAATGAAACTAAACGATCAGTCGCCACATGGGATCCGGGACAGCCGCGAACTGTTTCTCATTCCTCTGTGTGGATATTGGAAAGGAGGTGGGGTGGGGTGGGGTGGGGGTGGGGGTAGGGGGATGTTGTCAGTCAAAGTTCTCCCCATTAGACGAATATTGATCGAAAAAACGAAGGTAGCTGCACCAACTAGAGGCTGGATCATTACAAAGAGCAAATGAAGGACCTCAGATGTGTTCTTCATAAGACTCACGTTTTCAACAACTTGTACCATAAAGGAAGTTGTTGTTCTCAGCTGAAGACTCTGGTAGAGTTAAGATCAGAATAAAGGCATTAAGAACCTAAAGAGAACCTACTATACCCACGAAGTCCTACAAAGTAGGGGTAATTTTACCTACACTGATTTCTTTTTCTAAAAATAAAATGCCATCTGTCTAACTCTCTGTCTGTCTGCCTGCCTGTCTGGCTGGCTGCCTGCCTGTCTGTCTATCTTATGTATCTGGACAACTTACAGATGAAACATCCGAAATATTCAATTTCAGAGGTAAAAGTATAGCGTGTTTTACATGGAAACATGATATGATTAAAAAGACGCCAATTATTTTGGAATGGTATGGTGAACACAAACTAGCATCAGCTGATATATGGATTTGCATGGATTGAGTTAGGGCTTCTGGCACACTCTCCTCTTCCATTCAAATGACAGGCTTCTTCATACATTAGATATCCCATTTCCCCAGTGGAAGGGATATGGAAATGTGTTTACTCCATTCGTACTGTCAGAAGTCAACCCTAAAAAGGTGTTCTAAGTCCAGTTAAAGTAAAAAAAAAATATATGAATTGCCTAAATCTGTTTCCCTATAAGGCTGCTGCAGCGCTACCGACAACACGGAGCTATAAATCGGTGAAAGGGACATAAATATCTCTAAAACGGGGCACTCTATTCCCCAGGAAGCGATAACGTCACAGCAGGCTACCAATATAAACCCCAAAGGCTGGATGGCGAGCTTGGGAACTTGTGATTAGCTGGCGGAGAGTCCAACAGAAATTCAATCAGTTACACCAGAGAACGTGTACATGGCTATCATGGAGCAAAAATAAAACGATGGGCCTTCACCTAGGTCAGAGGGGTCACTGGCTTTCTCTCATTTCTGACTGTGGGTGGAGTTTGATAAATCGACCTAAGCGACGTAAAGATCTTATTTTGGAAGCGTAGTAATCTACTTTCCATTAAAAGCGGCAAGTAACACGTCAGCAACGTTAACCTCCCCGTACAGACGAAACAACGCGTGAAAGATTCCGTTTCATTGCAAGCAAAATACTGACCAAACCCCGTCAGTCAAGTGTCTGAACATGTACGCACATTGCCATTTAGAATGAAACTAAAGTACCATTGGCCACATCTTGTACAGTCTCGGGTTTTTTCTCATTCCTCAGTCTGGGGGCGTGGGGGAGGGGGGGGGGGGGTCAATCAAAGTTCTGCCCATTAGACGAATATTGATCGAGAAACAAAGGCAACAGCAGCAACTAGAGGTTGGGTCATAACAAAGAGCAGACGAAGGGCCTGAGATGAGTTCTCCTTCGTAAGATGCCCGTTTCATTCAGGACACCTCGGACCATAATGGAAGTGGTTGTCTTCCTTTCATGATTCTGTTCGAATAACGGTCAGAGTAAAGACATGTAGCACCAAAGAAGAACCTACTACACTCTAAGAACCTACTACACCTAAAAACCTACTACAAATCAGAGGAAATTTCCGTAATACTGAAAAAAAAGATTTTTTTTCTGGAAATAAGATGCCATACCTCATCCCAGCTGAATAAACAACAGTCTTTGTTCTGCGATACGGCACATTGCAATTCAGATGCCATATTTGTCAAGACTTAAGACCAGTTTGTTAATCTTCTTGACAACGCCATCATTACAACACACAGTTATTTGTGTGGCATACTTTTCAAACGTTTTCCTGACAAGTAATGCTAGAACATCACATTTCCCATGTTGAATACAGTGGATTTTATTTCAATGTAGATGCAAAAAAAATGATTCATTAATAAACCTCTGTAATAAAATAAACATCACATAATTATTATGTCTATTAAGCGCTTAAATCAAAGGGAAACCACCATGAACAAATGATTCATCGTTTGCTATGGTACACATTTTTTCATATTCCAGTAAACAAAAGATAACCTATACAGAGCGCTGAGTGGCTTGTCCCAAGCTTTGATATTCTGTCAATGACACTGCGGAATGTGTGTGTCTGGGGGGAGGAGGGATGGGAGGGGGGGGAGGGGGGGGGGTGGGTGCATGCGTTCGTTTGTCGTGGTGGGTGAGTGAGTGAGTGAGTGTGTGGTGAGTGAGTGAGTGGTGAGTGGTTAAGAGAGTGAATTAGTGTGGTGGTGGTGTGTGTGGTGTGTGTGTGTGTGTGTGTGTGTGTGTGTGTGTGTGTGGTGTCTGCGTGCGTGCGTGAGTGTGTGTGTGTGTGTGTGTGTTGTGTGTGTGTGTGTGGTGTGTGTGTGTGGTGTGACTGTGTGTGTGTGTGTGTGTGTGTGTGTGTGTGTGTGTTGGGGTGTGTTGTGCGCGCCTCAGCTGGGAGCCATTATATCAGCATAACAATGACTATTGTCATATAGACAAGCTCGAGTAATGGTGAAAATTCGCTTATTCAAAAACAGCATTACACTACTGGCAGGTGTGGATAAACAATCGGTGGTTCGGTGGACGATAAATATCTGATAGACAGATATAAATATATAGTATCTATCCTCCACGGAAAAGACACTATCACAGCGGGCTATTAATATAAACACTACAGCTTTGATCACGAGTCTGGTAAGTTGTGTCTAACTGGTAGAAAAGCCAACAGAAATCCGATCAGTTACACCAGAACGCGTGCCTGGCTATCGCGGAGGGAATGTATAATGAAGGGTTTTCAAAGGTCCCTGGCTTTCTCTCCAGGCCTTCGTTCAATCATGTCATCTAACACACGATGGTAGTCTGACCCTGCAATTAGTCATCTTGCACTATCTCTTCTCTACTTCTTCTTGCACTATCTCTTCTCTTCTTCTTCTGCTGCCACGTCATAGACGCTACTTGTTGCACATGCAGACCTACATTATGCCTGCAAATAAGAAAAGAATGCATGAGACAGACATTTAAATCAGCATCATTTTGTGCTAAACGTGTCTAACTTTTGCATGTACTATTATATTATTATTGTGTGGGCCTATTCATTTAGATGTGTATGTGTGTGTGTGTTGTGTGTGTGTGTGTGTGTGTGTGTGTGTGTGAGAGAGAGAGAGAGAGAGAGAGACGACAGAGAGACAGACAGACAGACAAACAGAGATACAGAGAAAGAGAGGAGGATGGAGGGAGGGATGAAAGACAGAGCAGACAAAAAGGTACATAGAGACAGTTTCAAAGGAGAGAGAGAGAGAGAGAGAGAGAGAGAGAGAGAGAGAGAGAGAGAGAGAGAGAGAGAGAGAGAGAGAGAGAGAGAGAGGAGAGAGATCTAACTAAAGATAAAACAGAACACTTTTTCCAGAAAAATCGAAACCTGATCAGCGCCGGCTTGAGCAGTACCAGCATCAATACCACACTCAAGTACTCTCAAGCTTAGAGTTAAAAAAAAGAAGTTCTCTTGTCTGAAACAATAGTCACCGCACCCTTCATCAGCTCCAAGTTAAGACAATGGCAGAAAGATATAGTGGTTCGGAAAAAAGTGTCCTGAAGTACATTACTCTGGATTTTTTTCTTCAAAGAATTTTGCCGATGATTTTAAGCAGTGCTGTTTGTGACAAAAATGATGTCTTCTTTATGTTGCTGTTAACAATGTATTTAAGCGACAAGATTTAGAATACACTCACCTGTGCATGCTAACTTACATCATCACAGCAGGCTATTTGTTTGATTTACTACCCAGTATTGAAATAAACGTTTCGTGTTGTGCCAAATGTTTGCAAAGGCCTATCTTTGATGAGCCGTTGCAAACGTTTCAGTAACAAATCTGAATGAAATTGATTCGAGATACATAGCTTGCTCGTGTAAGCTAGTGTGTGTATGTCTTCGACAGTGAGTACGTGTGAGGGAAGGGGGGGGGGGGTGCAAGCAGGCCGCATTTGAAAATTGTGTGTGTGTGTGTGTGTGTGTGTGTGTGTGTGTGTGTGTGTGTGTGTGTGGTGGTGCGCGGCGCGTGTGTGTGTGTGTGTGTGTGTGTGTGTGTGTGTGTTGTGTGAGAGAGAGAGAGAGAGAGAGAGAGAGAGAGAGAGAGACAAAGAGAGAGAGAGAGGGGGGGGATTGAATGAGATGTAATTGTGTAAGCCAGCTGTGTGAAATAACATTTAGAGGGTGTTTTCATGTATTCTTTTGTCGGTTTTGTTTTATAATAAACTTAATTTTATATTGCAACAACACTGATATGACCCCTTAAGGTCCGTTGGGCTGAGAGCAACATGACGGAGTAAAAATATTTTCACTGTTGACGTCAGTTCATAAATTTATGCACGTACTATTTCCTATTTTTCTGCTACGAAAGTGCCTTCCCTCATCTCAGTTGAATAATCAAGGGGCCATGTTCTGCGATAATGCACCAAGCAATCTAAAATGTCATATTTGTCAAGATTTAAGACCACTTTGTCAATGTTTATTGCTATGCTATTACTACAAAATATTGTGATCTCTGTGGCATACTTTTGAATCATTTTCCTGAAAAACAATGTTACAACACCAGATTTGCCATGAGTAGAGTGGATTGTATATTAATGCAGATGCAGCATACATAATATGATTTATCAATACATTTCTGTAATGAAATGAAACATTGAATAATACCTCTGTTAAGTTCTTGCGTCAAATGGAAAAACAGTTCACAGATGAGTCATGGTTTGTTGTAGTAAACGCATATTCCCTATTCCAATAAAGATTGAATAACCCACACGGAGCGTTCAGGGGGTTGTCCGATGCTTTGTTTTTTTTTGTCACTGACTATGGAATATGTGCGCGCGCGCGAGTGTCTTTGTGTGTGTGTATACAAACGCGCGCGCGCGCGCGCGCGCGCGCGTTTGTGTGTGTGTGTGTGTGTGTGCACTCGATCGCGAGTGAGTGAGTGACTATGCGTGTGTGTGTGATGTGTGTGTGTGTGTGTGTGTGTGTGTGTGTGTGTGTGTGCTGTGTGTGTGTGTGTGTGTGTGTGTGTGTGTGGTGTGTGGTCGTGGTGCGGCGCGCGTGCGTGCGTGCGTGGTGTGTGGTGTGTGTGTGTGTGTGTGTGTGTGTGTGTGTATGTGTGCGCGCGCGCGCGCGTGCGTGTGTCCGTGAGTCTTTCTTTATGTGTACCTTAACTGGGAGCTATTATGTCAGCACAGCAATGACTATTTTGACAATTTTCATACATACATTCCAGTTTAAAATAAGTGTGCATTTAAAAACAGCGTTACACTGCTCACAGGTCGAAAAACATGCTGCACGTGGGGATAGCTAGGGTGGTTGGGGGGGGGGGGGGGGGGGGAGGGGGAAGAAACTGTCCCCCCTGCTTGTCTGCCTGCCTGTCTGTCCATCTTATATGTCTGGACAGATTACAGATTATGGGATATGCGATTTCAGTGGCAGAAAATGGCGTGTTTAACACAGAAACATAATCTGACAGAAAAAGCTCAAATATTTTAGAAACGAAAAGTGAACACAAAGCAGCATCAGCTAATACATGGATTTGTATGGATTGAAGGTATCTCATTTCACCAGTGGAAGAAATATGGCATATCTGGTCGCTGCAATATGACAACCTATTTATCCCAACGCTCGGAAAATTGCCACGATGCACACCCAACTCACCATCATTCCCACTCCTCCCAGTTTTGCGTTACACTAGAAATTGAATCACATCATTCATACTGTCCGAATTCAACCCTGAAAAAATAAAAAATAATATCTTCTCCTAAGTCCAGTTAAAGTGATAAAAACGCAAATAAATTGTTATAGTCTGTCACAGTTGTCACAGACCGAGTATGGTTCCCTCTAAGGCAGCTGCAGCGCTACCGACAACATCCAGCTATAAATCGGTGAAAGGGACATAAATATCTCTGAAGCGTGGCACTCTATTCCCCGAGGAAGAGACACTATCACAGCAGGCTATCAATATAACCCCTAAAGGCTGTATGGTGGGTCTAGGATGTTGTTATTAGCTGGCAGAGAAGCCAGCAGAAATCCAATCGGTTACACGAGGGAATGTGTACATGGCTCTCGTGGAGGGAAAGTAAAACGGTGGGTCTTCACCTGGGTCAGAGAGGTCCCTGGCTTTCTCTCATTCCTCATTATGGGTGGTCAGTGAGTTAGCTCTTCGTTCATTCAACTCATCTGACCCACGTTGGTAGTCTAACCCTTGAGTAGGTCATCTAGTACTCTGTCTTTTCTTCTTTCTCTTTGACAACCGGTTATGTCGCAGTCAATGTGTGTAGCATTTTGGTAAACACAGACCGAGAACG